>JAQMYJ010000037.1:16669320-16686555 GCA_030014305.1 Clarias laeviceps
TGTAGAAAATAAATCACTAAACAAAAACAAAGAAATTTGCAAGTGACCCCAAACTTTTGAACGGTAGTGTATATACAATATTTTCAGTGTGTACGTCAATGTATATTAGTCCTGTATATTGTACGTGTCTGTGTGGGGGTGCGAGAGAAATTAGTCGGCCGGTTTCAATTAATCAGTCTGGGAGCATGATGATAGAAAATGGCTGTCCTGTAAAGCTGTCCCGATGCTGAATGATCCTAATCCTCAACAAGACCCAGTTCAATACAGCTGCCTCAAAAAAATGGCGTCCGTTCAAGTGCACAGTAAACACAATGTAGCGTTGACCTCCCCCTGTCGTTTTCGCGGGTTGCCTTTAAACAAGGTCAGTTGGCCCCACTAGATCACTGCGATTCCCCTCGCAATTTAAAGGCGTAGTCTTGCGAGAGTATATGGATTTGGCATGTGGAACCAAAACACCATTTGGTTTTTATGCTTAACATTTTATATTTGTGTCACAGTTGTATAAGACTCACTTTGTCTGACTTATGAATGAATCCGACTTTAGGGGTTTACTGTATATGTTTTGTTATATACAGTACCGATCAGCTATAACATTACACTGGGCAGACTGGGGATCATGGGTGGCCAAGGCCAAGGACCAAAAGCCAGCCTTCCCAAAAAAAGACAATGCAACAAAAATTGTCAAAAGAATTTAATGCTGGGCACAAGAGAAAGGCACCAAAACACCCAAAGAGTCCAAAGCCGCCAACCCGGCCACCAAACTCCCCAGATCCCAAACTGATTCTGAGTTCCCATGGTAAGCACCGAACAAACAAGTCCGATCCACGAAGGCCAGACACCACAGCACACCACAAAAGGTCTTGCTGAGCCATGCCCAGAGGGACCAGAGCCAACCTGGTGGCACAAGGGGTAGTTTAAAAACGTTTATGTTATTACATTGATCCGACCCAGTGCCATGTCTGTATTATTTCTCATGGAGACATGGACACAGCTGTGACAGTAATCTACAAGACCAGACTCTCAGACTCTCTCTTTCTCCCTCTCCCATCTCTCCTGAAAACCTTGCATCTCTTGGTCTCTCTTGGAGGTATAACATCAAAGTACTACTAGTGTCTTTCATATGCTATACCCATTAATCTGAGCAGCTACCTCTGGGAAATCAGTCGATTGTGAGGTGCCCTGATGCAGTGTGGCCAAATGATTCAGCTCCTGTCAGTACAAATCACTTACACCGCAACCTCACATTTGCTGTGCGAGTGTGAGACACAAATGTGTTACTTTATGAGGCATATTCAGAAGTCTGTGGGGAAAATGTGTCACTGTGGATCCAGACACCCACACAGGTACCACATCTTCCAAGCTGTATTGTCATCCTCAGATATTCTCCGTCTTAATTTCTTTCACATCTCCTCCCCCATCTGTTTTATTTTCCTCACAACAAAACAATATTTATTCTCTAAATTCACTCTATACTGTGGTGTTCTGGCAGATTCTAAGGAAAATACCAGCTTTTGATATTTTCAATGTAAACAAGGCCACCCACTTCCAGTGTATATTTTCCTTTTTTATAATGTTCAAGCCATTATGTAACTTCCTCAGATATTTGATTTCCTACAGATGTCTGTAGATATTTGATTTCCTGTACATGCCTGTAGATGCCATTCCTGTAGATATTGAATGGGGCATTGAGACCCCTTTTTTATGTAAATTTTTGTTTCAAGTTCCCACAAACAGAAAATTCAATCTGGAATCATGGAGTGAGGAGAATATTACACCTCAGGGATTTTATTTATTTAAAATTTTTTTTTGTAAAATAAATTTTTTAGGCGCGTGACACTGTGGTGTAGTGGTTAGCACTGTTGCCTTGCACCTCCAGGGTCCAGGTTCGATTGCCGTCTCTGTGTGCATGGAGTTTACATGTTCTCCCTGTGTTTGGTGGGTTTCCTCTGTGTACTCCGGTTTCCTCCTACAGTCCGAAGACATGCAGATTAGACTAACTGGCATTCCTAAATAGCCCATAGTGTGTGAATGAGTGTATGTATGTGTGTGTGTGTGCCCTGTGATGGATTGGCACCCTGTCCAGGGTGTATCTCGTCTCATGCCCTAAGTGTCCTGGGATAGGCTCCAGGCACCCCGCGACCCTGAATACAGGATAAAACGATGACGGTGAAACATTCTATAGGCACTATATGTAATGTGACAGAAAAGGTGAAAAAAAAATAACTCCACTTTTTTACATTAAAAAATAAGCTATATTTTTAGCTCACTGTGTGAACACCACACATTTAGCCTTCCCAGGCGTGAACATACAGGGACATAACAGGATTCAAAATGCCAACAATTAATCCTTATTCGTAATGAGCCAGACAGGTTTGTCCCATGCGGGGTTGCCTGAATTAAAAAAAGAGGTTGCATGAGAAAATCCCATTGTTTTAATACATTTATTTTACATATTTTGAAATATACTATTAGTGTTCTAATATTTTGAAATGTAACTGGGACTCCCATTTAGATAAACTACACATTTAGATAAATTAATAGTGTAAATGTTAATAGTATCATATTACATGACACACAGCATTTTCTTCCACTTAACCCATCAGCATTGTCTCAAGTCACATAATTAGGTGCTATTCTAGATCATTATTACGTTCTAATAATTACCAGGCTTCCTATTACAGTTAAATTTTAAAAACATCTCATGTAGCCATCAAACCTACCACAGTCTACCTGCATAATTTTCTAGATATCAAGCACATTAAATGTAAAGTCTGAGGTTTTTTTTATTATTATTTTAAATGCAGACCATGACAAAATTATAACAGTGGAAATTGTGTTTAATGGCATTATACATACAATTTCTAAACATTTTCCAGTTTGATTTGGAAATCTGACAGACAGTAATGTTTTGGCTATGACATGCCATGTAGTGAATGCTGTCTATGAATCTCCTGGATATACATAAAATATGTGCTCATGTGAGAACAATGGTTTGCATGCAATTGCATGGGTGATGTTTTACCCATGGTCAGGTATGTGTAAGAACCCTCTGCACACAAATTTATTTAACCTACAGAATTTACAATTTAAAAAAATCTTGTTTTATTGACAGATAATTTTAACCATTTTTCCCCCCTATAATAAGTAGTATTAGAAACACCTGACCAAATTCAAGATGTTTTCACATGCTAAGATGACATTATTTTGCAGTGTATAACCTGAGCTGCAATGGACATAATGAAGTCATGAATAATCAGTTAGTGGTGCTTTTCTTCAGAGTGTCTGGGGAAACAATCAATACAGCCTCAGATTTCCTATTGTTAAGCTGTAAAAAGTTCATACTCATCCAGGTTTTCAGGGCATTCAGGTAGTCAAGCAGTTCAGAAGGAGGCAATCTGTGTGAGGAATCAATGTGAATGTAAATATGTATAAGTATATGTGTATACTGTATGTGAATGTAAATATGTATAAGTATATGTGTATACTGTATGTGAATGTAAATATGTATAAGTATATGTGTATACTGTATGTGAATGTAAATAATCAGCATAGCCACCTGATAATATTGTCATTGTGTAAACACACAAAAAACACATAGCATCTCTTTCACTAAAGAATACCACCAATGAGGAAAGTGTGAAGATGTTTAACCCAAACTTCTGTGTCAGAAAGATTAGATCAGAACCAGGACAGAACTACACCAACAAGGTCAAACATTTTCTAAAGTTGGTTTAAAAATATGTCATGAGATACTATGTTAAGTGTAATATGTCCAGAAGAAAATTCAGTCATTGATAACCTACAACCCTGACAAGGTCTGTTTCAGTACTTTAATTTGTCCTAAAATTGATCTTCTTCAAACTGGTGTAGTAGGCTTTGTGTAGTTTGAGCTGAGCTGCCAGTGCACACTCAAGTACCTTACCCTGAAAAGACCAGTAAAATGAGGTTGGTACTGTTGTTTGTTGGTAAGCTATAGAAAAA
Organism: Clarias laeviceps; assembly: GCA_030014305.1. Classification (NCBI taxonomy): domain Eukaryota; kingdom Metazoa; phylum Chordata; class Actinopteri; order Siluriformes; family Clariidae; genus Clarias; species Clarias laeviceps. The sequence continues at coordinate 16,673,302 of JAQMYJ010000037.1, forward strand.
AATGTACCTGTTACGTTTTTGTAAAACTTTTCATAGTTCATCTGCTCACTTCTGTCTCTGCAGGTACCAGGCTATGTAGGTCCAAGGTCCAGGCAACCTGTTTAGGCTGAACTATAGTTCTATATTGTATTGTTTACATCGGCTAACAGTGCAATCTTTTTCTCGTGCTTACCTACGCTATCTCCTTTCAGGTGTGTCATCGTGACCATTGTTACCACTGTAATCTTAGATGCCTGGTGTTCTCTGTGTGAATAAGGTTGGATATTAACATAAAGCAAATGCTTGCTGAGGGTTCTCTCTCTGTTTGTTTGCCCAAAGCTGAAGCCAAAGAGGCTTTCCCCATCTGCATAGCAACAGGGGCTTTTTATCACATGCTCATCTGTGTTTGCACTGAAGCTAACACCATGCACTGGTTGTGTAATTGGGTACACAGTGTGCTGTGATGCCACTGATGACAGTGCCTCATGATTTTCCAAACAAGAATCTCATGACAGTCCTGGATTTGCAGAGTGCTTTTTTTAATTTAGAAAAACTGCTACCCATTTTTCAGATTTTTTAGAATTTGCATATATATTCGTAACTGACAATTAGACAGATTGCAAGATCAAAATCCGTTTCATTGTTAAAACTGGATTTTTGTGATGGTTGATTTACCAAACCCCGAAAGCATCAATGCTTTGCATTACATTTTGTCTTCCAGCCTTTGTCTCAGTCGCACTCTTCATTAGCAGCTAGAGCCATTCCACCCTTCGACAACCATAACTCCGATTAAATGATTTCATTTGGTGCATAATGACCTGCCAGATGCCTGAAATGACTTGGTGATTGTTCATGTCTATATTTCTTGGCTCCACTCATTCATCCAGCTGATATCATTATATTGTCCTTATTCATCAGGACTGTTTTCCTTGTTAAAAAGGAGGTGGAAATAAGATGACTCACAATATGCATCATGTAATTACTGACTGATCAATGTTATGCAAAACAGAATGACTGTTGTGACTCATGCTTCTTTTAGCCATTCTGACAACATCAATATATAGAAATACTCATTCTGGTGAGAAGATATTTAACTGAGGTCATGTTTTTTTAATATAACTTATCAAAGAGTGCCCTAAGTAATGCCATAATTGCTTAATTGAAGAAACACCCTACATATCAAGGTGTGTCCGGTGCCTTGGTTAAAATCTGGCCAGCAAAATTGAACATCCTTAGTGCAGGATAGCCTGGATATAGGAGATGCTGGTTCATGATATGGCTCCTGGGCGTCCTTCACCAAACTGTGCATTTATTAAACAGGGAAGCTAGCTCACTATGTGTATCTGTCAGGCACAGCAGGACAGTTAGCAGTGCTATAGGATTTGAACATAGGAAAGATATGGCAGACTTCACAAATTGGTGAAAACCTACTGTTATGTGATACAGGGGAAGCTGTGAAACACTGGTACAGTAACTACAAGAATTTGAGTTGTGCATAAAAGAAATACATCTGTACTATATCAGTAAAACATTGGAATGTGATCTTTTATCAGTCAAAGTTGAATGCCATATTTATCACTCGCATTTTCGTTAGATAGAGGATTGATAAATATGCAAAAAAAATGAATATTTAAAAGTACACTTAATAAAGTACTTAAAGTGTTTTTTCTTCTGTAGACCCAGATGTCCCAGAACACAACACAGTGGGATGCTTATTAGAAGACAGCTTTTACTTTTGCCATGTTGACGCATCTATTAATTAGGTATCTGCATCCTTCTTGTTACAGTGACATAAGCAAATAAAAACCTGTCTAATTCTAATGTGGTGCTTTGTATTTGTTTGGGACACAGACTCATCAGAAGATAGCAGTGAATGTCTTGATCACTGCAGTGATTCAGATTTAGTGCTGGTGCATTCTGCTAGACCACTGCCCCAGGCTACCTTCCTGTTAAGTGCTGATATTGGCTTGGGAGAATGTGAAATACTTGAATGTGCAATATTTGAATCAACCGCTGCAGGGCATATTGGATGGTTGATAAGTTCTCCTTTTGCTCTGGTACACTTGCTCTTTAATTCCAGGTTTTACGTGGAGTGTAGAAAGCATGAACTAAAAAGAGAAAAACAATGCTGGTAACAATGATGTCACTGTGTGTTTGTGTTTCTGTTGAGATGCTTTTTAAATTTACTACAAATGATGTTTCATGTATCTGGAGTGTGATCTCTGTAACTCAGTTAGTGATGTCATTACATAGGCTTTATGACTTTAGACCAATCACCCATGAGATGTACACTGGTACAATGCACGATGGAAATTTTAGCTGCAGAACCAGCATGCTAAGATAAATGTAGATAGTTGGGTAGTTATGTAGACATAGATACTGAAATGTCATTCATATCTAGCTGTGTTAAATGCTGTTTTGTTAACATTTAACTTGGCACCCAGTAATATTAAGATATAAATAGTGCAAGAGGACATGGGGACATTCATAATTATTTACATGTGTATGAATTTAGAAAGATCCTGGCATAGACATAGGGCTAATAATATGTTATGAATATAATTTTAAGTGATTCAAAATGGCATATGAAAAAGATTGTGTTTAGGGAAATTGTTGATGAATAAAGTACTCCCTCAATAGCTATCTTGACCAACAATACTGGGTGTAGTATTTTTTTTTATAGTTAAAATTGTACATCACACCAATTGTACACCATCAACAGCAATAAACAGCTTTTACATAGACACAAGTGTCACTACATACAAGTTATTTGCTCTTGTTAATAATGTTGTTTCTGTCCACTTTCGTATGCAAGCGTGCCTCATAGGATGCCTTAAGAATGATTGATCATACCTCAGTGAGGTACTTGTATTCAACTAAAATGTTGTATTGTTTCTTTTTTTGCCTTACCTCTGCTTTCCTTTTTTTACTGAAGTTTTTCTTACCACAAGCCCTTTCCACTCCAGTTCGACTATTAATATCTCATTTCTCAGCAGCTGACTGATGATTACAGTTATGGTTGACAGCTCCATTTTAAATAATATACAAAATCCACAGACTGGTGGCCATCATCCTCTAACAAGTCCCAGTTCAGAGGCTTTTTTCCTCTTTGTTGAACAGTGTGTTTCTCCACATTAACCACTGACCTGGAAACAGTTTTAATACTAAAATGAATGGCTCGTTACTTGATATTGGCAAGCATCTACAAGCTTTCCACAGTACCTCTACTGCAATTAAGATGAAAAATGATCTTAGGTCAGGGAATATACTGCACTGCACGTCTGCTGTTTAACTGAGAGAAATAAATCCCTCTCATTACAAATATAATATAATGGCAGAGCCTTATTCCCACACAGAGCCCAGAACTCAACCCCACTGAACACATTTGGGTTGAACTGGAATGGTTACACCAATGCCTGACCAATGCTTTTTAAGACTTTGAATAATGCAAAGCCCCAAAGCAAAAAATCCCAAATCAGCAACATCAAAATAAATAAATAATAATAAATAAAAAAAATCTCATGTAACATTTTCCAGTAGAGGAGTAAAGGTTATTACCAGCAGAGAGGAACTAAATCTGGAATTGGATATTTGAAGAGCATCTATAAGTGTTATGATCAGGTGTCCACAAACTTTTTTAGTATAGTTATTTTCTGGACACTCATAAACTACCAGAACACTTGCACTGAACAAAATGGAGATTATGTACAAAACTAAACAATAAACAATTTCAATAAACAATGGATAATAAAATGTTTTACATTTAAACCATATTCATCTATGTATGTCCTCATTAGAAAAAATAAAATCTCATGGCAGAGGGAGTGTATTTACTTTAAACCTGTTCTGTGTCCCGTTTAGGTGATACGCTAATAAAGGTCATATATCTCCCTGGCAACCTGAACTGGCTGGCAGGCTGTAATATTCTAATACTAGAGCTGCTTTGCAGGAAGTCAAATGTGTTAATTACATCAAACAGCCTTTCTCAGCATGGACTCTCAACACACCTTTAATTGTAATCTGACTTTAAGGTACAGAAATAAATCACCCATCAACAATGATTTTAAAAGGCTTAGAGTCAGAGGCAAAAGTAGAAATTCTTTTAATTCTGTGCTCTTCTACTTAGGGACAGCATTACATTTTGTAATTTAGCTGCTTTTTTAGACATAAAACTAATACTGTACTTAGACCACATAAACCAAAAACCACCTGAATGTTCTCTGACTCATGTTAATGAAACCTTATGAAAGTGCCCTAGAAGGCAGTTAATGCATTATCTAAAGCTAAGGCAACAAGTCATCACAACCAGAAGACCATACAGTACAATCTGTACTGTTAATAGAAGCTACCACAAAGCATTCCTCATTCCGCTGATACATTGGCTTACTTAATAAGACATGTGAAATAAACACAACCTGCTTCATCAACCATCTAAATATAATTGTACATTTCAGCTGATGCAGCAATTCACACTATTGCATTGCAGTTCTTGTGAGTTGTTAGATTTGTTAAACTGCTTACTGTGCTATGCTATGGCATGCCAGTCATTGATCAAACATACAGTCATGTGTACAAACCATAATAAAAATCACCTGATGGTAGCGGGTCTTAATATTAAGTAGATATAACCCCAGACCATATCACATAACATATAATTTATTAAGTTGGAAGCAGGTGCTTCTAATCAACAGCCCTTGATTAACTGATCATCAGCAGGTGTGCAAACCTTTAGAAAAGCATAAGTTTTGCTGGTTTTAGGTGTGTGTTAACACAATGCTAAGTGTCAAAGACATAAGCAATAGTCTTAGAGAAGCAACTGTTTCTGCACATCAGTCTGGAAAAGGTTATTAAAAGTATTAAAGACAGTTGCCAATCTTCCCAGGAGTCGACGTCCCAGGACATTCACCTTAAGGTCAGACCATGCAATGTGAGGTCAACTAACCTAATCTAAATTTGGTCATGCAAGAGGACAATGATCCAAAACACACCAGAAAATTTTCATCTGAATGGCTGAAAAAAAAAAAGAATCAAGTTTTTGGAATGGTTTTGCGAAGTCTAGACCTAAACCCAATCGAAATTGACCTTAAGAGAGCTGTTCATAAGCGAATGCCCCAAAACCTCGATGAACTGAAGTAATATTGTAAACAACAATTTTCCAAAACAATGTGAACGACTGATAAAATCATACAAGAAACGACTATGTCAAGTTATTGCTATTAGTTATTGCTATATAGTATTTTCCACATGTTTTTTTTTTTCTTTTTGGCTTAATTTTTGTTAAATAAATAAAGGCATGTTGAAAAAGGTTATATGTTATATTTGCCTAATACTAAAACCCAACAAAATCAGATGATTTTCTAAATTGTTTTTAAGCCAAAGATTTTGAATTAAAAGAGGGGCAACTAACTTTTACACATGCATATGTCAGGCTTTAAAAAAAATTTGTTTATGGGAAGAAAAAAAAAAAAAAAAACATGTCTCGTCTTTCCATGCCCCTCATGTCTGGTATTGTGTTCCAAATGTATGGAGAGAGATAAAAATAGCCTTCTCCCACTCATGTTCAGAGGAATAAGATGAATGATTAGAAAACCTGTCAGAGAAGCCTTGCTGCTGCTGCGTGTGGGAATCATATCTGATTGTGAACAGCGTAGACTCTGAGTGTTCATGTTTTGCGTAAGCATCTATAAGAGAAAGGAACTCAACTCTCTCTCTGCTGACTTCGTGTCTCCATATGTCTTTGCATAAGGTGATGTATGGGGAATGAATTAGAGGGGTGGTAGATAGGCTGTCCTATAGATTTATATTGCATGTTGTAGGAACTGAGACACACACACACACACACACACACACACACACACACTCAATTATTCTTCTCACCAATCTTTCAGGTTGCCTCACTCATGTAATTCCATCTATTAATCTTTCAAGTATGTGAGTATCTGTGTGTTGGTGTTTGTTTGATGTGCGCTAGACTTCAAGCTACTGATTATGGCCTTCACTGGCTTAGTCCTGGACTGCTTAATCCTCTAAACTCCCAGCTTAGTACTTCATCAAAATAATTATTTCTCACTAACTTCTATAAATTATTCAGTGACTAGTTATGAGAAACGAGGAGAGGACTGGAGCTGCCAGTTGGTCTTGAGAGTTTAAGAAGTTAATGCACATATATAGAAACACTGTTATCTTTTCAGCCCCACCTTTTCTATTAAAACATAATTTATTGTTTAACGAAAAAGGGTTCTGATTTTTCAAACTCGGCTCAGTTCAGCTCAGTTCAAATATCAAATATCTGAATCTGAAATTTTATTTCTATTAATGTACGAAGGCTAGGTGCATAACTCAAAGAATCGGCTTTCATTGAGTCTCTAAATGCTTCTTTTCCTCAAGTGAGCATTGCAGTGGTTTTAGATTCCAGTATTTGACTTTTAGAGGACAGAGTGTGCCTGTCTTCCACCAGTCTATGAGTGGAAAAGTATAGGTCGTTTCTGGTATAAAATGGCACTTGGTTTTAGAAGCTGTGAAAGAGTGGTTGAAATTAAAACCTTTAATGGACATGTCACTAAACAATAGATGCATTTCTGCTGAGTCATATCTGTTTGTGTGTATTTGTACAGATGTATGTGTATATGTGTGTACATATTGGCAATCATTTATAAAAACTAAATCCTCATCCTCTATTAATGTACAAGTCAACTATTTAAGGTTGGAATTGAAATAAATATGACCTTTTATTCTTTTGTTGTGTCTCAATTTACAACATTTAAGATACAAAAGGATAATCCATGGGATTGATTGTTCTAACCTTTTTGTGCTTATGTCCTCTGTGCATATACATATTGTCCACATGCAGTCTCCACATGGAATTAGTCTTAGACAAAACCAAAAAAAGCTTACAAAATGATTGTTAACCTCTAAAGCACAGCAATTAAAATATAATGTTACGGTGCATGATCATTATCTGCTTCCAGCAGTATTCACATCACAGGTATACAACACATTATAAAGCAGTCCATTCATATTATATGCACAAAAAACCTCAAATATATTTTTTAGGAATATATAAAAACAGTTTCCTTCTGCATCATTAAATAAGGTGCCCCAAATTTGCACAAATTGGAAATAACATGCTACAAAGTACAGCGATCACATCACTTTTTTGATGGTGAAAAATCACACCCGTAGACAATTCTGTCTCCTGTATGTATTTTGGGAGGTGATAACTCTACAGTAATGCCAAAAGGTTGACAGTGAGAGTTATGGATAGTCCATATTGCACCTTTCCTGGCCTCGGCACAAAGTCGAGCGTAATTAATGTACTATTAAATATTCATCTGCGCTGAAAAATGAATGTAGAAGAGTCTGGATGGGGCAAAGAGCAATTTTAGTCCTGCTGGCCCACAATTAAGCACAGCGAAATAAGCAAGCTGTTGCTTTAGTGCTATTAAACCGGCTGCTGACACTTTTATTGCTGCATTTCCACTACGCTGAGAGGAAAGCACGAGACTCTGGGCTTGCTTGTCAACATAAGCAATGAAATCAATGGCATCACTTTGGCACCAGGCTCTCAATCTCTCTCTTTCTCACCCACACCCACCCACACACACACAAACACTTGCGCTCTAATTCTGTTTAATCAGTTATATGGATTTGTTCGTTGAAAAAATAAACCAGAGCTTCAGATATACAACATTAATAGATTTTCTGTTAAAGGAAACTAGGCCACCAAATAAGTTAATTTTATACATTTTATGACATATCTGTGCAACTGTTGTTTTCCATTCATTGAAATCTAGTTTCTGTATAATATGCCTTGCACTCATTTGCCATGTGGAAGTCAGGTGCAAAGATCATCCTAGAGAAGCACTCCTTCACCCTGAGGGATGAGGGCATATAGAGAGGTAAGAATATCCTGTGATATCACATTCATCTCACTCACAGGAATTGCTTAGATTATGGCTTACTAGGGTGTTTGATGAAACAGATAATATAGATAATGTACAATAATGCAGAAACATGGCTAGTATAAAGTACATTGATCTAGTTAGAGATGGTCTGGAATTTCTATATTTAAACTTTGACAATATTGATTTATAGATGCAAGCACCATGGAGTAAAATATCTCCCAAGCATCTGAAACAGTTCAAAAAATCTAAATTAGCCTTGTAAGTATATAAATATCCAGACTATTACTGGATGACCCAGATGCAACACTTATAATATGTCAATGTATTTTATGTTTATTTTAGCACAGACATTCCCAATGTATAACTGCCTACATAAGAGTCTTTAAATTCTGTACTGCTTAATGTGATTTTTTAAAAAGTTGACAGGGTAAAAACTGGTTAATACAACAAGTAATGTTGATATTGGCAAAAAAGCAAACAGTGCACTTTGGTCTCTGGTGAAATAAGCTCTGTTTCAGCTCCTCCTCTGTTCCAGACTATGTCTAGAAAACTGTCTGTGAGACAAACACTTGAGAAAAATATTTGACTGAAAAAAAACCCACAGCTCTCACAGCCAGATGCCCTCTTGTTAACATACCAAAGACCATGAACAAAAATTTTCCTCAACTTGAACTGTGATTAGATACATCTTCAACTAACAAAGCAGCCCTATGCTAATATGCAGCTGAATGATTCAGAACTTCAAGTGAAGTAAATCTAGTAGTAAGAATCATGCATTTTGTCTCATACTCCTTCCGTCATCACATCCCCATATTATACCATTTTTGAGAGCAAATGTCTAACACTAAGATTTGTTGATTGGCCTTATAATGGATAGCCCTTTTAAGCTAATTGCAAAGTGATGCATGTCCCTAAGTGTGCTACTCACTGGCTAGCACTTGACCTAAGTATGCACTGCTAATTACACTTGACCGTCATTTTCAGTGCACAGTTACAGTTGTCCCACATAACTGACTTGTAGTAGAAGTATAACTAAACTAAGAGGCATATTTCATTTATAAAAACTTTCAAACACTATCACATTACATACACTGTACACTCAGTCATCACTGACACTCATCTTCTATACCGCTTTATCTGTATTCAGGGTCGCGGGGAGCCTAAGGGCACGAGGCAGAGTACACCCTGGACAAGGTGCCAATCCATTGCAGGGCACACATAATGTACATGCATACACTCACTACAGGCAATTTGGGAACGCCAATCAGCCTATCCTGCATATCTTTGGACTGTAGGAGGAAACCCACCAAGCACGGGGAGAACATGCAAACTCCATGCACACAGAGACGGAAATCGAGCCTGGCCGGGAATCGAACCCGGACCCTGGAGGTGCAAGGCGACAGTGCTAACCACTACACCACCATGCCGCCTATGTTATACACTTACTACATTATTGTATTATACATGTTCACAGAACTGTGGGGATGTCAGGTATACACTCCAATTTAAACTCCCTGTCACGAGATCATAAAAGTGAAACGTTTGAAAGCATTAGCAGCTTAACTAAATGTCCTGTCCAACAATAGCAAACTCATCTTCTTTGTTAGAGCAAGTGCTATGAACACCTCTGAAGGTCCATTAGATTGATTCCAGAGGCCACTCAGGGATACTCTGGTGCATTGCTTTGAATTCATCAGCATGCCATTTAGCAATTAGCCGGACGTAGAAACACTTACTTAGGACACAGAAGAGTTAAAGACACTGACTAGTCTACACAAACATCAAAAGAGCTCTTACAAAATTATTACATGCTACCACACAGGGCCTTGGCCACAATTATGGTGATTTCTTTTACTTAACAGTTTCAGTTAATAAAGGATATCTCATACAGAGCCTAAATCTGGCTAAACACAAGTTTCTCAGTTCCTTCTGACCCACATATTTTCTCACATATTCCCTGTGTGCAAACACTTGATACAACTCTCCAGATAATTAACAAGCAGTTGATAAATGTATTTGGGTTGTATGTGAAAGGATAACTTGATTCTATGTAGCACTTTGGGACTGAACAGCAAAGAAAACAGCATGCAGCACATTGGTTTTACTCAACCTGCACATACCTTTGCTGCTAGAGAAGAGCTGGGCTTCTCCAAAAGATCCCAAAGTTTCTTGCGCTTCTCTGTGCAGCATGTGTTGTCAAACTCCTCACCCTCACGTTCGCGCATAGTCTCAGCTTCACGTTTCAGCTCCTCATTCATCTGCTCCTTCTTTTGGTGATAACGTGCCTGGCAGCATGACTCCAAGTAGATCTCATCAATACCCCAGAAGTCAAGCTCTTGGCTGAACGAGAGTGCGCACATCTCCTCCATCATGTGCAGCTTACCCGTGCGGTAGAAGTTCAGAATAGACGTGAATGCACCTGGATGCCTATCGAAAAAGTATTCGTTGTCCTCCAGGCTGTAGTCATCACACACCTCCATAATGGCCTCATGTGTGTTGCAGTCTCGCAGCTTGCCAAGGCGTGTGCGTGGCAGCCGATCCAGTGTCCTCCAGAGGACCTCATGCAAGAGACCTCCAACATTCAGACGCACACGGCGCAAGTTCGCTTTGCTCCGGATGATCTCCACTGGCTCGGGCGGCACAGTGGAGGTAGACCTGGCCCCAGTCTTAATCATTTCCTGTCTCCTAAGTGATCCCTCCTCACCCAAAAGAGTAACTGTTGGAAGGGTCTGAGAGCACTACCGCCTAAATCTGCTTCTCTTCTCCTTCATTCTTCCAGCTGCAAAAAAAGAGGGGTGTGAAACTGACTTAGACTCAGAACTGAACGTGATGAACAAGGAAACAGCTCGCAGACCATGTTTATTATCCGCTAATGAGAACGTCTGTTTCGATGATAATCCGCCTCTCTGTAGATTGCAGTGAACTTGCCTTCGAAGCGATCGCTGTCCAGTGCTGAAACCAGAGAAACCGTTTAATTCTCAGTAACGCGCCTGTACTTTTTCTTGTAATAAACCAATTTCTAAAAATTCTCTCTAAAGTGTTAATGTGTTCCAGCTTGACATTTGAAGGTGTTCCTCTGTCTCACTCATCTCCCCTAAAGCGATCATGGCCCTATACTGGCTTAGATAAGCAGGTTATGTTTATAATTCACCAGAGATTAACCACTCGGCGATTTGGAAACGGAAAGCTTCTCGATGGTTCAGAGATCTAGATAAACACTTTATTTTAGGCTACTAAGATAACTTATATGATGTGTACAGTGGATATTTATAATGTGAAACAGAATTAACGCACAATCGTATATAAGAAGAGAATTTGTTTATAACACGCACAATGTATAAAATTGCTTTGCTCTCAAAAATTTTTGTTTGCAAATACATTGCACTGAAAAAAACACTACTTATGGTTTAAAATAGGCATAAAGTGTGTGAATATTCTAATGTCCCAGTAACAACAGACGGATTATGTTGCATGTGGTTGAGAGTAAAGTGTTGCTTTTATATTTTTGTATGCTACTATATAAATTGATCAGAACAAGATCACCCACATACCCTTAATAATACAGTATAATAAAAATACTAATAAAGAAAATATTGTTGTGAGATGAGAGGCGACTCACTCGGGAAGATTGAAGGCGGGAACGGAAAAGCTTCAGTCCGTCGTCAGGCAGGAGAAGGAGGCTGTTTTCTCTCTCTCTCTCTCTCTCTCTCTCGCTCATTCAGTTATTCTTCAGCTTTTCCCTATATTTCCGGAGCATCGCCTCCTCCACGGCATGCTCGAGCACATAAAATGCTTTCTCTGACCCGCTGCTTCATGTGGACTTGTTTCTCATAAACGCAGATTATCAACAAGTTGCGATACGAAGCCCATGTCCGCGCGAGCTCTTTTTCCCCACCTGCTAATCAAGACTGCGCGCGCGCGACAGCAGCAGCTTCCGCTCCGTTACATCTGCAGAGGGCGGAGGGCTACAGCAACACAAAACTCTCTCTCTCTCTCTCTGTCTCTTTCTCCGCCTGTTTTCCACGACTCTTCTCTTGTTCCCTCACTTCTTCTTTTGGCTTCTGGCTTCTTAATAGTTTGAAATATTGCTATGGACCTCTTTCCTGTCAAACCTGTGTTTGTTCTGTAGCATCCGTTTGGGCCCCTGTCTAATTTGGGCCCTAACAATTAATCCTTAGCTTCTTGCCTCTATTTCACCATTTCTCTCTTTCAACATGTTGTGGGGATTTAAATAAGAGGTAAGCCAGCTATTTCCCTTTAAAAATGAAATAAATATGTATAGGTGAGCTGGGTTATTGGTACAGGTAAAAGATCGGATTTGAAGTTTCTTCTTTGGCTGAAGCTTACCAAAACCATAGCCACCGACATACACTTCAAACACCAGAGCTTCAGGGTCATGCAACTCAATGTGTTTCACCATCTTTCTCTCTCTCTAAGGAGTCATTGCAGTAGTTACAAATAATTTTTTCCCCTTTAAACAATGTATATGTTTGTTATAATATTAAATTATACTTCTTGTTGCTGAGTGGCATCATCAACAGTATGTCTCTTTATACCTTTATAATTATGTAAGGATCACTCATTCATTAATTTTCTATACCACTTATCCTGTGCACGGTTACGGTAGGGGCCTGGAGTCTGTCCTAGGAGACTTTGGGCACAAGGTGGGGTACACACATTGTGGCACACACATACCAGGAAATTTGGGAATGCCAATTAGCCTATTGTGTTAGGCTATGACTATGGGAGGAAACCAGAGTAACCAGAGGAAACCCACAAAGCAAAGGGAGAACACAGTGGCCACAGTGCTAACTGCTACGCCACCGTAGAGGTATTGTACACAACGTGTATCTTCACAGATTAAGGACACGTACTACATAGAGATACATAGAGGGGAAAAATCTATCAATTTACATACTGTATCACAATTCTTTTGTGTGACAATTCATGTATCACCAAAATTTTTACTTCAAAATTCTATTTAACTATAGAATATTAAATATAAATAGATATTTAGTTATTTAATCAAATGTAACTTAATTTCATTTAAATCTCTGTTTGTATTTAAGATAGTAAATTGTTGCAGTTGCTCTATAATCCTACAGGTAGAGTGCTTTAAACTATTCACACACAGTCATGGCCAAAATTGTTGGCACCCCTGAAATCTTTCCAGAAAATCAAGTATTTCACATGTTTTGCTATACACATGTTTATTCCTTTTGTGTGTATTGGAACAAAACAAGAAAAGAGAGGAAATAAGCAAATTGTCAGAACCCAGTGTCAGAAAGCTGGGATTGCGTCCGAGATCTTGGGTCTTCCAGCAGGACAATGACCCCAAACATACTTCAAAAAGCACCCAGAAATGGATGGC
>JAQMYJ010000037.1:16686655-16699530 GCA_030014305.1 Clarias laeviceps
GTAAGAAGCTTATTGATGGTTATAGGAAGCGACTGATTTCAGTTATTTTTTCCAAAGGGTGTGCAACCAAATATTAAATTAAGGGTGCCAATAATTTTTCCCCAGCCCATTTTTGGAGTTTTGTGTGGCATTATGTCAAATTTGCTTTTTTCCCTCACTTTTTTTGTTTTGTTCCAATACACACAAAGAGAATAAACATCTGCATAGTAAAACATGTGTTAATGCAATACTTTTCTGTGAGAAATACTTGATTTTTTGGAAAAGTTCAGGGGTGCCAACAATTTTGGCCATGACTGTAGGCAGGTAAGACAGCATCCCATAGTAGGAGAAACATTTTTGCTAAGTTTATTTGTAATATTAACAAAAAGATGATACTTAAAGAATCGCAAATACAAATCAAATTGGCACCTAGGTATCGTGATAATATCATATTGGGTAGTCCCTGGTGATTTCTATTCCTAATACTACTGTACATCCAAAAATATGTACTTGATGTAACCACCTCAGCAAAAGAGGACAATTTGAGAGTGTTTATGTACAAATGTTCTTGACAAAAATCTAAGAAAGCAAAGGAAAAACACTCTCTCTCTCTCTCTCTCTCTCACACACACACACACACACACACACACACAGAGAAAGTGTTGAAATTATAACTGAGCACTTGAGGCTTAAGATCCTTTACAAACAAACCCAGCAGTTTTACTCAATCTGGAATCTGGGTCATAAGTCAGGATCCACAAAAATAAGAAAATAATTAAAAGGCAATATTACACTAATTAATATTTTAAAGCAATCAGGGTAATTTTAGCAATTATATGTTTATTTAATTATGCTTACGAAGATATGAAGATTGTACAGTATGATTTTGATCAGGGTTCATACTTTCCTTGCAAGAAACATTTTAATTTCAGTTAAAACTCTTTAACAAATGTTTATATACAGTAAGTTAAGGGCTTGGGACAGTATAACAAGGGATCCTCATGTCCTGTTCTTATTTAGTACAGCTTTAGGTTTAGTGCTTACAATGGCACAATGACAGCCTGCAGTGAAGTGGTACATGTATTAGAAGCCCTCTGGCCTGTAATCAAACATTTATGCTGCATATATGGTTAGAACTAGACACTATAGTTATAAATACAGAGTGCCACAAAAACGTTTCACATTATTTAAAGTGAGTGAAGCATATTGATGTTATAAATTTTTTTAAAGCATTTTATTGATGCCTAAAACTGGATCAATAGTATAAGATCAATAGTATAAAGATACTTTGTAAAGATACAAAGAATTTATATACACACACACACACAATTATGTACAGTCATATGCAAAAACCATTAAAAATGTCAAATAAATATGTATAGGTGAGCCGGGTAATTGGTACAGGTAGTTTGTTATCAGATAAAATGGTGCTCCGTGCATCTGTATTGGATTTGAAGCTCCTTGTTTGGCTGTAGCATACCAAAACCATAGCGACTGACATCCACTTCAGGCACCTGAGCTTCAGGGTCGTGCAGCTTAATGTCCAGATGGAACAGAACCAGAAACACAAACCTGGACAGCACAGAAAGACAGAACGACATATTTAGCCTTAGGAACATCGAAATGTTTTCCTATAATGTCAATTTCCTTAAATAGTCTTTACATGTTTTACAGCTGGACTGGCCTCTTTACAACATGTTAATTAATGATCTCTTTCTCTCTCTCTTTCACACACACACTGACACACTCACTGTGTGTGTGTGTATACTTTAATCTCTGTGACCCTCTGGGCTCAGATGCTGTAGGTGAGCTGAAGGGTATTTGACTTCTTTTGAAGAACACTTATGTCTCAGAGGACACTTACTGTCTGATGGACTGGATGGCAAATGGTTTTCCCACACATGCATTCGTCCCTGCTCCCCAAGGCATGGTGTAATACTTCAGCCTCCGCCCACATTTAAAGAAGTCTATTTTTGCTGTTCCATCTGCCATAAGAAACCTGTCATACTTGAATTTCTGTAAAAAAAAATAGAAGAGAGGAGACACAGGTAAATTACATGATTTGCACACACACAAATGTTGTATCACTTATCTGTTAGAGATCAGCATGTAATCAAATTCATTTAATCAGGACTGCAATCATGTTAGCACTGTCATGACATTTAACATTGGCTGAGATTTTCCAAAGTGATAGCTTTGTTAGGGTAATAGCGGCCATGACGCTGGCATGTGACTAGGCTTTTCCACGAATTAGCTTCTTTCTATTCTCACTGCCCCCTAAGCCTACAGATGACACAGGTTCTGGGTTAAACCTTTCCAAACAGTAATCCATGGTAAGTGTGAAGTCTGAGTGTGTGTTTGTGTGTGAGAGAGGAACGACATTATCTCTTCCTAGGGTGGACTCAGAATCCTATTGATGACTTGGATGATACAATGATAGGGTGTATTATCAAGAAAGAGCCAGGAACTGATATAAAGTATGAGCGCAGCCTCTGTAATTCTAAAGCACAAACTGATGTTAACAGTATCTATTTCTGTAGTCACTGTTAATAAAGGGGTTTGTGCAGTGCTGTTTTGTGAATGTATTATTTTTTTCAATTATAGTGTTACTGGTACAGGTATATTTGTGAATCGCAGCATGAGTATAAGTTTGTGTTCATACGTTTGACTCTTTATGTACCTCAGGTTCAAGATGTATTTGAGGGTCCATCTGCGGACTTATAAAAGGAAACAGACAAACACGGTCACCCTTCCTCAGATTGTATTCTTGTCTGTCTGCCATACGCAGTGTCTTGTTCTGCAGGACCTCTCGCGTGATGAAAGGGGCAGCAGTCAGGCGGAGAGTCTCCTCCAGAACGCTGTCTAAAATTAACATTTGAAAATCAATATCATAAATTAACTACAACAACAAAAAATAATAAATTGTATATCTTGCATAGTTAAACTCGAACACACATACCCACTAACACTGAGGGTACACTTGTTGAGTCGACTATTTTCTAGTCTTTGCCTGATTCAACCTTTGGTCTAACATGAGTCAGACATTGAAGACTCTTTTGCAGTGTTCTTTTCTGAGCAGGCTAAATCTGTACCTTAGGTTAATCTCCTGGAGACACATTAGAGCTGCGTAGCGTGGGCGATATGACGATGCGCTATCGTCACTGTTAGAAAGGCGTCACATTTCTTAGTGTATCATTGCATCCTTCTTGAAGTAATTTTAGAAACTGAGTACACCAATTCAGCGGAAACAGGATACAATGGTAGAAAATGCTACACAAATCACATGTTAAGACCCACTAGATTTGTAATTTGTTTTCTTTAAGAATAAACTATATAATATATCATAAGATATGCATTTCTTTACTGAAGTACCAGCCAGAACAGGCCAAGCAGACAAACACTAACACAATTTTTCTAAAGACAAGAGAGACTTACCAAACACAGGTGTCTTTTGCTGGGGGTCAAGTGTGTTGGTTCCTGGAACTCTGACAATTTTAAACTCATTTTTCACTTCTCTCATGGCCTCCGAGTGGGTCAGTAGGAAAGCCAGGAGCCAGAAAGCAGCCGGGCCAACATTACCCTGAAGAAAGGGAACGATATGCAACATTACAGCTCTTCCCCTGACTTTATCAGTATATAACTATCTGTAACATTTTATTTTATTACTTTATCCTGGACTAACTCCTCCTCGACAAGTGGGACACTGAGGTGCTTTTACGTAAGACTGAAGACAATTTGAATCAGTCTTTGTATTAACAGTGGAAGCTTACAGCTGATAAGCACAGTATGCCGTATATTAGCTAGTGCAATAAGTGGAGCCAAGAAAAGAGTGTGTCCTCGGACAATTGGGATGATCTACAGTAGTGTTCAAATCTGGTTAGCCTCACAGCACCAATGTCAAAACGCTTACTATAAAAGGAGGTCCGCTGTGAGCAACTGAAGGACAGAATATTAAAATTATGAAACATAACTATGGCAGCACATTTTTTACTAGCACTTGGAATAATAGACCATGATCACAGAATTTATTAAATCTTACTTTAAAAAGCTGATTTAGTACAAGTTATAACTGTTTTTGTTATAATTATATATTACAACCATAACTATAAATAAAAATGTTTAAATGACAATGGTTCTATATACAAACTAAAAAACATTTAAATCATGTGGAACAAACAGTGGTTGAAAAATCCATTTCAGAAAAAGGATAAAAACAATAATTTTAAAATGTATTTATCAATTGTTGGTTGTAGGTCATAGACTAAATGACAGAAACCCATATGCACTGGTGAAAGAAAAATGGGCCAAACCAGAATAGCAGAAGTGAATGGATATTATAAGTTTTAAAATATAGCAGTATTGCTAAATACCGATTTAATTTCATAACTTGCATGAGCAGAGTGACATATCACTTGAAATCAACTAAAGGAAATTGAAGAAATATTGTTCAACAGTGCTCTCCTCTGGCTAGTTGGACAACATGTCAAATAATCTCCTGTTCAGATTTATATAGCTCATATCTACTAACTCTCACAGGATGAATCTGTTTAGTTCCCACTGGACATATAACTACACAGATTCATCTTTCTTGATTTCTCTGAAAGACTTTCTGTGAGAGAAATCAGCTACATAAATCTTCAGACACCTGAGAAAGAAGGGAAGAACAAATTATTGTGAATGGGATCATAACAGCTTGTCGTTTAAAGTACTTGACAAATCTGTTTCACTTGCCAAAGTTAATTCTAGTGCTTCTTGCTTTCAGTGGTTTGCTGGCAGTAGTCATACTAGTAGAACTGCAGCACTTTTTATTATTTCTGCTCCATTTACACCATTCAGTCTGCAATGCACTTAGGTTTCTTGAGTCTAGTCATCATTTCCGTGTGGTTCAGTCCAGAAGAAGTGTGTGATTGATGAATTCTGATTAATCATTTCTGTGTCATGTCAACTCTGACAGCTTTACTGACGTTACAGTGGCTTATATTACACTGCTTTCTCACGAATGCAAGTAAAATGAGAAGAATTCTCCACACCAGTCAGGAAAACAAAGGGCTCACACAAACAAAAGGCCTGTACAAATCCTTAATATAACTCAGGCATCACCTGGGCTACATATACACAGTATAATTATAGTTCAGGCTTAATAATAAACATAGCACAATACTTGACCTTAAAGTTAGTGGGTGCATTGATGAAATCCAAACATTTAACATTTAACTATTTGAGATTATTTTAAAAACATGTTCTACATTAGGTTTTTTTATCGGAAACTGCAGAAGGTAAGAACATCGACCGTGGAGTGTATATAGCCAGGTTTAGACCGATTAGGATTACTCACTAACCTGCGTGGCCCAGAGTTGTAGGAGCATGGCCTTTCTCTGTGTCTCCTCATCAGCGCCCTCTGCCTGCAAGTGCTGTCTGTAACTCTGAAGCCACAAACTGGAGTCCTGCCTCAATCCAGCTTGTGCCAGCAACTCCCATAACCTCTGCTTCGCTGAGCCAGAAGTCTGCTTCTCCCCTACGAAAAGAAAGAAAAAGAGAGAGAGAGAGAGACCTAAGTGAGAAACTTAATTGGTTAATGTCATTTCTAAAACAAAGTAAGCGTATGTGTGAATGACAAACAACTGATTCACAGTTTGGCAGAGAAACAGCAGTTTGTTAGTGGTGTGCATGATGTATTGCACATCTACACACTTTGATGAAAGATAAGTCAGGTAAAAGAACACATGAAAATCTGGTTTGAAAAAGATGTGCATCATAACAGCGATATACTGACAATTTAGAGTGGGTGGATATGTTGAGGGTTTACGTGATTTAATTGTTTTCTTATAACAGAGTCAAGATCAGACATGACTAGAGTGACCAAGATTTAAATCATATAGTCTGTTCAGTAACAGTAAATGGAGAAAAAGAGTAAATAGAGTAAAAAAAAGTATACAAAGTCTAAGGCAGTAGTGATCTAGTGGTTAAGGCTACTGACTAGAAAGTCATTCAAAATTCCCAGCACTTAATTCCCATTACTACCAAGCAGTCACGTTCAGGTCCCACCCTTACTCTCACGTAAATGAAAAAAGCACCCTTCAAATGAATAAATGTTAATGTAATGAGATCATTGTAAGAATTAAACTGAAAAGACTTTTGAACATTGCTTTGCTTGAAAGGGTGCCACTGCTGGTGTCATATAACAGCGCAGGATGTTGCGTAATGAGTTCATACAGAATCCATAGAAACAAAACAAAAACAGCTGCATTTTATCATCATCATCCCAGGAGTTTGTAAAACTAGGTGACACTCCTTAACACAACTCTTAATAGTGTTCAGAAAATGTATCACGTATTTATGATGTAACATTATTAAGCGTCATACAGATTGCCATGCCAGCATTAGACAACAGCAGGTTATGTTGTGCCTTTGACAGTTTTAAGAGTAACCCAGGAAACCTTTATATTATTTTATTAAACATGTTCCTTTTTACATTTACCATCCTAAAACAAACAAACAAACAAACAAACAAACAAACAAACAATAACTAATTTACAAAACATTATGTATAACTGAATAATCAAACAATTTCAGCATAAAGGCATGTAAGGATAACAGATGGAGTTGAGTTTTACTAACCAGACTTTAGAGTGTTGCGAACCATCTTCATCAAGAGGGCATCAAATTTGTGGTACTCTGTATAAATGCTGGCAGCATCAGCACTATTGTTGTTTTGTTCTCCTCCAAAGAGTGTAAGATACCCAGCTCTAAAAAAAAAAGAGAGAAAGAACAAAAAATGCCAAAATGTATATTTTGAAAAAAGCATTTACAGAGTTCCATAAATGCACTGCTTATATAGTTTCTAGTCTGTAGAATATTAAGTGCTGAACTTTTTCGATAGAAAAACACTGCCATACGGTTCTGTGTAACAATTTAGTGTTTTATAGTGAGTTAGCATTTTTTCCTCTAACAATGTAGTCACAATTCTTTGCTGATGAAGGCAGCAATGACTTCACTGTTTGTTCTTCTGTCTTGCAGTTTACTTTAAATTAGTATACATGTTGCATGGAATTTAGAGCAGACATTAACAGCACAACTAAATAAACTAACAAAAAAAGCTAATAGGCTTCACAATGGGGAGTACAGCAAATCACTCCTAAGTGCCCTTCTCCTGTCTTATATCTTGTTTCTTTTACAACTCATCCCACATTCGACATGCCTTCTATTTATAAACAGTATAATGTGGAAAAAATCTGTGTGCATAAACTGTTTATTGGAGGTGGCCTTATGTCTTCCGCTATTAGCACTTTAGTATTATCCCCTAACATGGGCTATACCTAAACATCAGGCTGTAGCAGAAGTTGAAGAGCCCGTCTTGTTTCCAGTCGGACTGGTTTAGGGCACCGGTTTCCAGTGTTAACAGCGTTCGCAGGTGGTTCTCCATGACGTGGTTTAAGCTTAACAGGCTCTTTCCCTGAAAATGCCTGCACACAGCAAAATGTTCAAGACTTGATAAATGTGCACAACAAAATCTAAAACATAAAACCCTGAAGCTCACGCTCCTTGATTTGTAATTTTGGCCTCAGACATAGATAGTTTTTGTTTTTCCTGCAACCCTAGTAAGCAAAACACACACGATACGACATTTTAGGAAATTCCCTTGTGCATTACAAGATGTCATAACCTACAATGTTCACAGTGCCCACTGTTCCACAAAAACTACATGTGATGTAATAGATGTGTGTTCAGATTTAATGTTTGTTGCCTGTGATTAAAAAACACACCTGGGTGAAAACCAATGGTAAAACCATTTTGAAAGATGGTATTCACTATGGGCCACACCTTCAGCACATGCATAGAAATACCACAACAAAGGGAAGGTCACAAACCAATTACAATAAACATATAAAAATAAATGATTCCTGTTTCACCAGGAAACTGGTTCCTCTATAAGTATGGTTATATTATATAACCACTTACATGTTTGACTAGTCTGAAAGACTGTGTTATTCATATTAACTGAGATATAAATACCAGTTATATGTTACAGCCCACTGGTATTCACAGTTCAAAGCTTTAGACAATTGTGCACGAAGAAATCATATATGCTCATGTGAATTTATGTCATACAAGCTGTTATTGCAGCACAAAACAAAGAAAAGTCTTTTAATTTACACCCAATTCTATTATTCTTATTCTAAGTTTTGTAGATCTTTTAACAATGCCATAGCCATCATTTCATATTTATTTTTGCAATTAATTGTAACATCTATAATATGTACCCGATGCCCAAAACTTGTTTTCTGTGATCATACAAACTATCTTAATGTATTCTAGTTGCTTAGCATTCAGGCAGCAGTTGTGGGTGTTTAAGGCTGGGAAAAACATCCCTTCAATTGTCTGGTTGTTGTCCCAGCTCCAGATAAAAATAATTTTCCATTGATCCACAGTGAGAGTTAAATGAAGCTTTGGATTAAACAAGCATGCTTTAAATGCATCATTTGTTGGGTGTGATTCAAACACAGGTAGACACATATTACACAAAGCCCACAATTACAACAGATTACAACATTATAACACTCCCATAAACACACTTCTGACTGTGAGAAAATTAGGGGAAAAGTCGGAAAGTAAGAGTGATCGCTTTATATATGTGGAGAGAGAGAGAGAGAGAGAGAGAGAATTTTTATAAGTAGAAATTAGTGAATCACAAAAATGTCTGGGTCACATATAATAAGGCTGTATTACATTCATGTTACAGAAGTGTTTTTTAAGCGCCCATTAAAATAATCTGTGTACCAGACTGTCAGCATAATTTTGTGACTTTGTTCATTACATACTGGTCAAGTTGCAAAAACAGTCACTGCAGGATGCTGACAACCTCACTGAAACCCTGAGGTAGGAATGTCAACCAAGTGTTATTGTATAATAAACTATAACAGTTTCAATATGCAATTGGTTATGAGAAAGGGGGCATTTCATGAAACCATTTGAATTGTGTAAGATAAAGAAAAACATGAAACTATATCAAACAGTGACTAAAAGTAAAACAGGAATTAATGCAATGTGTCTAAGGCTGTACCTTCTCATTATGGCCTTTTCTGTGTCAGGTTTGTAATTTGGAAGCCTCAAATTAAAAATCCGTTCCATCAGCACCTGAGCATAGCGAGTAAAGTCTAGAGATGTGACGTCCTCAAATACAGCATCATAGGAATTGGGATCCAATAAGACAGTAACATAACGTCCAGCCACACGAACCTGGAAAATCATAGTAACCCACAGTGAAATTGAGAAAAGCTGGTTTGCAAGAACATCCAATACAAAACAGCAGTGTATTTAAGTTGTTTATTAAAATGTAAAGTAAATAAACAGGAAAAGATTCTGAATGGATAAGAGGCAAATACTGTAGGTCAGACTGTGCAAGAATACATGCTTAGAGGTTTGTGCAATACCGTAAATATGTCTCCATGTTTTTTTTTCATTCTTGTTAAAAATTTGGCAGCATCCTTTCCAAAATCCAGCGCATGTCCCAACCATGGGATAGCTCCTTTGTCCAAAGGTGGTTCTCTATTGGAGCTGAAATCAGAAACATTTCACAGGTCAAGTTGGTGATTTATTTAATTTTATTAATGCAATGAAAATCAAACCCTAGTTTCATATTAAATCATGTTTCCAGCATATAATGATTCATTGAACAGTTTAATTTCTTATTACACAATGTATTAGTAAGACCGTTGTCAGACATAAACACTGGCAAACATAGAGTTATCAGATGTTTGTCATCACATAAGTGTCTTAATATTTGCTTTTGGTTGCTGTGATGGTATCCTCCTTTAAGTGGTATTAAAATAGCATATGAATTCTTGTTAGTACAAAAGGTAGCTGTTTGGAACAAAATTAATTTGGTTTATTGCACCATGGTTGTTTTTACTCTAAGGATTATAATAGTTTAACCTAAATAGGTAAGATCATGTATAAACAAATAAAAGAAAGATAAGGGTTGTGCATCAGGAGTTCTGTCCACTGTATTGAGAATTCGGGGATAATTCAACACATATTTATGTTTAAGTTCATTTGAAAATATATACTGTTAAATCTCAGTGAATGTGAAAATTAAATAAACATCTTGCGTAATTATCCTTGTATACACACACACACACACACACACACTGTATTTCTTTGCAAAGTAGGTAAAATAAAAACAATTCAGCACTCACCGCGTTCTCCTGGAAAGGAAATATAACAACAGGATCCCGTTGAGTAGCAGCAGGATTGTCCAAAACATGACGGCTAACCGGCTAATCTACAAACGAGCAGGTACAGTACAGTATGAATGAGAAGTCTAACTGCTGCTGGAAACTTCCACAGTCGCATATATACAGCCGTGAACCGGAAGATGTGTCACAGGCGCGTTGTTTTTGTTTGTGCGCATGAAAAGAAAGGGGTGTGCACTGTTCACACGCCAATATTATCCGAATAATTTCGATATTGACGTATGATTAAATGAATAGAGCACAGAAGCTACCCATACAAACACACAAACTTGTAAGAATATGAAAACCTATTCAAGCCCACGCATTAAAAACGTGTAAATCAGGTTTCTTCCAGTCAGAGGAGTGAGCTGCCTTTGTACAGGGTCAATTCAGGTCTATTGGGATTTAAGGTTGGGGTTGTCACTTCTTACCTAACCAAAAAATAAATAAAAAATGACTCAAGAGCAAGGAGGGTTCCCATGTGAGACCTGTTTCCCACTGAGACCTATTTCATTTTATTTTATTTTATTTATTTACTTTTGTTTATTTATTGAGAATTTTGGACTTTCTTGTGTTGACTGTCATGACAATTTCTGGATTGCTTGGGTGATAGTTATGCAATATAGATTTACAATATATAGCTGTATATAAAATAAGCCATATGAAAAACAGAACAGAACATGAACAATGTTCTTTAAAATGTGATACATTTTCCAGAACAGTCATGATTAAACCAGCACAGGTGGCAACACTAATAAGGAGTATTGGTACAATACAATGATAAGCACTAACATTAAAAAGCAAAAGATTAAACCCAATATTATGTAGGTTCCCCTTGTGCGGTCTGGTGGCTCTGGCCCTTCGGGCATGACTCCACAAAACCTTTGAGAGTGTGCTGTGGTGTCTGCTTATTGGCGGATCCTTTGGGTGCTGTGGGTTGCAGGTAGTGATGAGAAGTTTGAATAATTTTAGTGACTCTGTTCTTTGAATCTCGTTCATCAAAATGAATGAATCTTTAGTCATTTAGTTCATTTCATTCTTTTGCATTTTCAATAAAAAGTCCCCCAATACTTCTACATACACAAATTTTGGCTATAGTTCCAGTAATGAAAATATTACAATGCAGATAAGGACATATTATAATAATCAGAATGAGTAGCTCACCTCTTATATCTTCCAGTCTGAGTCGTTCATTCTTTTGAATCTATTGCACTGCATAGCGTCTATGGGAGTCACGTGGTAAAAGAACGAACGATTTGGAGTAGAAGAGTCATTGAGAACGAATCGCTCAATTCTGTTTCCTGTACATAACCTACGGAGTTTTGTGATGATTTGCGCATGCGCGCCCAGCAGAAAATGAACGAATAACTCTCCGAGACTACTCGTTCTTCTGAGTCACGTTAAAGATTTGTTCAAAAAGAACGAATCGTTCATGAACGACCCATCACTAGTTGCAGGGTGAGGCCTCTGTGGAACCGGACTTGTTTGTCCAGCGCATTCCATGGATGCTCAGTCGAATTGAGATCTGGGGAATTCGTTGTAGGTGATCGATGTATACCTCTGAAGGATTTTGTTTTGACTTTGTAAGCAGTGTTGGAAAAAGTCCAGCCGGAGTTTGGATGAGCCTGTGCCCTATAACCTTGGATTCTTGTCCTTGGCTGATCCTTGTGTCGTGCATTCTGAGATGTATTTTCTGAGGTAAAGATTAGTGCAGCCTTCATGTTAGCTAAAAAAATGTCAGTTTAGGTTTTGCACTATTATGGGCAAAGAAATTCTGTTAGAAAATACCAGGTCAGTGGTTTCGGAAATACTCAAATCAGCCAGAGGTATGGTAAACATTTAACAGGAACATTACACCCAAAAGATTAAAATAGGAAAATTACATGAATAAGTTTTTTTCCCCCATCAAGTTATAACACTTCCTGGTCATATACTGTAATACTTACTGCAGTGACTGATATGTTTCAGTTACGAACAATCCTTTTGAGAAAACTTAAACTTGTGAAATTACTGGAACTGGTTCCAGAACTGTTCAACATATTATTAAAATCTGAAGGGACTTCATGGAAGAAATGTGGTCAGAAAAAAAATCATGAATGAATCAATGTCATTTAAATGCTTGATAAAGTTTCATCTTAAAAAATTGACAGCAGACATCATGACTACGTAATTGTGGAAATAAGATAATTTTCACATGTACAATGTGATGAGAATTTAAAAAACTGGGACTAAACATCTGTGTGGCCATATGAAAAAGACTTGTTAGTTAAGCGAATGCGAAAAAAGGCTTGAATTTGCTAGGGAGCATAAAGATTGGACTTTGGATCAATGGGAAAATGTTGTGTGTTCTGATAATTCCTGATTGACCCTTTTCCAGATCGACAGGAACGTTAGGTTAAGAAGGGAAGCCTATGAAGCTACTGCATGCACCCTTCATGCATAGTGGCCAATGTACAAGCCTCTGGAGGCAGTGCTATAATCTGGGGTTGCTTTAGGTGGTGAGATCTAGGCTCAGCAATGTTATGTGCCAATAAAATGAAGTCCAGTGTTGGAAAAAGTCCAGCCGGAGTTTGGATGAGCCTGTGCACTATAACCTTGGATTCTTGTCCTTGGCTGATCCTTGTGTCGTGCATTCTGAGATGTATTTTCTGAGGTAAAGATTAG
>JAQMYJ010000037.1:16703907-16771767 GCA_030014305.1 Clarias laeviceps
ACACACACACACACACACACACTCTCTGCTCTACACAGAAACACTGCTCTGTCGCGATTCTTTTCAAAGGTAAAGTGGAGGTTCATTTGTTTGTTTGTTTGTTTTAGTTTACAGCAGTGATTCTGTTAGTATGCGCTCACGCGAGTGTCATTAGTGTTGTTCCTTGCAAATTTTTTCCGAGAAAACAGTCCGTTAATGTCTGCGTATGTGTGTGTTTGTGTGAAATTCAAATAAGATAGGAGAAAGGTTTACTGTGTAAGATGAGAAGGGGGAGACGGGAGGGGCTGATTCCTCCTCTCCTCTTACTTTAGATTCACAAACACACAAGAACACATACACAAACACACACACACACACACAGCATCTGCGCGCATTAACGGAAACACTTATCTGTCGGGATTTATTATTTTTTTTTTTTTTAAAGGTAAAGTGCAGGTTAATTTGTTTTATTTTTACTTTATATTTTGTATTGATTATTTTTATGTATTTATTTTTTTGGGCTGTGGAACGAATAATTTGTTTCCATTATTTCTTATGGGAAAATTTGCTTTGATTTACAAGTGTTTTGGAATCCGAGCCCACTTCCGGAACAAATTATGCTCATAATCCAAGGTTCCACTGTAAGGATATTTTTCCCCAAAAAAAATCTATAGTGCATGTAACCATGTCAAATTCATGTTGACAATTTATCTTAACAATTTAGAGTTTTAAATTAATAAATTCTTCCAGGTTTGTCTTTTCATGTGAAATCTAAGTTGGCTATGTTTCATCTGAATGACAGTTAAGATAATTGAAAGATAAACATCAAAGGGCATAAAATTGTATTCAGCAAATGCGTTTCTTGTTACCTGATAAAATATAAATGTGTATGTATATTTAATTTACAAAAAATTAAGCATGGATTGGGAGATAAGAACCATTAAGTATAATAAAAAATATGATCCTATCTGAATATTCACATTCTCACCTAGATGAGACACCTTTAAGCACCAAGAACATGAAATCCGTGTAAAAATGAAATTCAGTGTATTTAGCCTAAATGTATGTAAACCTTACAAAAATGGACAGAATGGAGTACCTTAGTAAAACATTTTTTGTCCTGGGTCAACAATACAGCGCGTCCTGTGCCTGGCCTGCAGACCCGTGCCATTTCTCGAAGACAGGAAGGATACAGATCCCAGTTCTTCTTCCTGGAGCCCATTCTTTAAGAGCAATATATTTATACATAATTAATTATCCACAAATTATTATTTATTGATCTGACAATATGCAGCGACAAAGAGTTTTTTTGAACAGCAGCAACATTATGACCCAAACAACACATAATGATCTAATACGCACACAGACTACTAGTTGTAGCTATTATAAGGGTTGCTTTTCAAGACAGAATCATAGCATTCTCTGTTTGTGTCTGTGCTGTTTCATTATTAAACCTGACCAAGAGCCACATACTTTAACAGAAAGTGAAAGCATTAAATCAGGAGTGTTCAGTCTTATTTTGAAAGGGTTGGTGTGGGTGTAGGTCTCCATTTCAATAAAGCAGAAGCCAGGTCCAGTTTATTCAGTTGATCTTTGCTTGTTAGTATACATAGGTGGCTTGAGTTGGAATGAAAACATGTACCTACAAGGGCTATTTCTGCTTATGACAGGACAGCAGATACTATTGTAACATAAATGTAAATATAGAAGAGTGTTTACATGACAAATTCATATATGGCTTTGGTTATAAGTGTACCTCTTTCCAAAGGGCATGTCAGTGGTGATGATGTCCACAGAACTAGTCCTCAAGGGTAAATGGCACAAGTCCCACTGTGCAGTGTCTATCGATAAACCTGGAGAAGTGCTAATACAAACATGGAACACTGACAGCATTACTTGTTCTATTTGACACCTGTACAAATTCATCTGTGTTTGAGTAATCATTACATTTCCACTAATACCTGATATCTTGCTGATGATCTCGTTTCTTTTAACACTATTGAAAATAACATGCGAAGAGAGTTTCAGACTTACCTGCCACCATCTTGCTTCTTCTTTATAATGTGGTTGATGTTATTAACTGTTCGACTGATGGCCATGTCGTTGTTGTCTCCAGAAAGGAAGAACGAATTTGTCCACTCCATGACCCCCTAAGAAGGTCGAATAATACTGGTTTGAATAATGACGTCCTGCAAATTATACTTATAATATATATATATAAATTATATATATATATATATATATATATATATATATATATAAATAATTTATTTATTTATTTATTTTAAAAGAGACTGCAAATAAAACACATATTCATTCAAAAAAACAGTTCTACACACTACTCACCTCTAAAGGTATGGCTCCAGTGCCACACATGGGGTCTACTATGACATCCGATACCTGTGGTTTGCAAAGTCTATAAACAAGCAGAGATTAGAGCCCTGATAGACAGCAGGTAATCTATAAATTTCAACACTGTTGTTTAATAATCAGATCCAATTTCATAGCATCCACAGACTCTAAATGCAGAAGGGTCTGTCTCAATGAGTTAAAAGGCTACTAAAGAAGCTCTCTGAATTTGCACTAATTGACGCCTGGTAAAGTGCACCTGCATGCTTGACAAAACAACCTGTAATTTTTATTTTCCAGACCTCAACATGCCATAAGCCAGGGTGGAGCGCAGAGTGGTTGGGCCAAAGTGAGTGATGTTTCTCCTGTGCAGACTCTCCTCAGTAAGAGCAATCCCAATCACCATCTCATTGTTGTGGATATTCAACAGCACCTAACACACAAGGACAGGAAAAATTCAACAAAACCAAAAGACTGTAAAAACAGACTAATGTCCTATTTGGATTGGAATGTGAAGGATGTCATCTGCCAAGCCTCTGAAGGATGACATCTGTAATAAAATGCTTGTACTTCTAATAAATCTTGTAGCCAGATGGTATGGGTTTTTTCCAGGGACAAGCTTTCTGGTTTATGGAATGTGACCAGCTGTAAAATTTTTGTTTGTCTTATAAACTTCAAGAGAGAGGAGAAGAATGAAAGCGGTGGTGTTTACAGCTGCTCAGTTATAACAGGAACTCGCTTGGACAATAGAAATAACTATAAACAAAAAAAGCATGACCCACTGATCATGAAATTAATTAGCGTGTTACAGTATATTAATGTTTGATCCCTTGCTTAAAGAACACAACAATCATGATATTTTGGCATATATAAACCTAAAGTTTTATATAAGCTGTCATTATAAAGGCCAGTTACAATACATCAGCTTCCAGGATTGTGCCCTTTTCTTTTAACAAGCTTCCACTTAAGACAGAACATGGACATTTATGTGACATTTGTAAAAAAAAAAAAAAAAAAAAGTTTTTAGAGCCTTCAAATTTTTTAAATGTCTGAACAGAACAGGGAAAAAAGACCAGGTATAGCAGGGAGAATGACGAAATGAGGTTCAGAGTCATATTTCAGAAAATCTGTGTGGAAAAAATTTATCAGTTGATTTCCTAATCCTCATTTCCTCATCAACTAATGCACTAATCCTGTCTGAAAACTGCTTTATATAAATCATACAGTAAAATCTCAATCAGTTTTGTACTCTCTTAGCCTTTATTCATTTGTAAGCAATCAATGGAATCACAAGTAATATTAACAAACAAATCTCCAGTAGAGCTGTGAATCATAGGTAGACTGTTGATTCAGTTCAAACCGATTTTGGGGCATTGTGAGTTTCAATTCGTTTGATTCAACACTATTAATGATTAGTGTCTGATATCTCTCAAACAGCTATATTTCTTAAAGGTTTTAAAGTATTAAAAACTATTAAAAGTATTTAATAAACTTTGAAATGCTGTGTAACTTTTGGTTTTAATTGTTTAAACGGCAGGCCTGGTAGATGGCAGTAATGCACCAACTGCACATAAAAAGAAGAATCAATACGTTCACAAAATGAAAGTATTTACAGAAGATGTAAGCGGTTTGTATTTTCCACAAAAGCTCTGCTATAAGTTTTTGGAATTAATTGATTTTAGGACATTTAACTGTAAATAATCTGTTTGTAAAACAGAAAAAAAAAACTAAATCATTTTAAAAGTGTGAATGCATTCTGATTTGAAAACTGATCCATTGACTCAATTAACTGAATCAACCAACAAAGAACTGAATTGCATAATCAATTGTAAATCACACAGCTCTAGTCTCCAGTGTAACGGATGTACTTTTTAAACTTACTTCCACATCAAACCTGGTCATGTCTGCCTTCCACTGAAAGAACTCTTGTACGGCACCTCCAAATTCCCGAGCTGCATCATTTGAAGTGAAGCTGTGCTTGTCTCCGGCTCTATTACATGTCACACGGAATTTTAAAGGCTTAGCTTCTGCCTCCTGAATATTGGAGTCCTGTTCTCCTTCAGGATTGGGCTCCTGCTCAGGACAAACACCTTCAGGCTTCTCTTGTAGTTGTGTCGCCTCAGGCTCAGCTTGAGGTTTCTCGGGTTCGGATGCATCGCTAGGCTTCGGTTTGGTCGCAGCTCCTCTCCTGCGGCTCCTCTTCTTCTTTAGTGAGTTATTCATTCTCCATACCTCCAAGGCACTGTTCCATGGCAACACAGGTGCAAGCTGTTGCAAGTCAAGTAAAGCTTCTTCCTATTAGGAAAAGTATTTATCAGTAAAGAACATCATATTTCAAGTCATAACAAAAATTAAATGCAATTTTCAGATCTTTAAAACATTAATTAAAATACGAGGGGTGTTCAAGTCAAACCGGGACTGGTGATGAAATTTCACAAGTAAATATTTGAATGGTGCAAACGTTTTAAAGAAGGCCGTATGTCCACGAATGATGATTACCTGCATAACTCCAAAATGGGCACACTGCAGTCATTCATGTGGACATTCAGTGAGTGGAACGACTGATCCTTGAAAATTGACGGATAACTTGTCACTAACTTGCGGATGAGACGCATCAACAACACATAACAGGAACTCGTCTGGGAGTTATTACTACATTCCCATATTGTCCCGACCTCACTCTTGGTCATTTCCACAAGTTTGGGACCTTAAAGAAGTTCCCGGATGGCCAGGGCGTCAGGCGTGAAACAGGGAATCCGATAATGACTCCAGCATACTGAGAAAAATGTACTACCTTCGTGGTATCCAAGCAGGTGTGGCATGCTGGGATAAGAATTGTGTAGCAGGAGAAATAAAGGTGTCTTTTACTCTCATAACTGTGTTCTGTTATTCTGCACAATCAAAAGTCCCGGTTTGACTTGAACAAACAACCACATGTAATATAACGACTGTTATCGAACACTTACCTTTGTTTCTTTGAATTGATAATTTTCATAATGTTTAACCACAACAAACAGATTGTCCACAGACTTTAAATGATGCACCTAAAAAAATAAAACATAGCCTATTACTTTATAATAAAATTGTCCCTTTGTGGTAGGTTGAATAAGAATAAACAAAACTATTATTATTATTATGGAAAAACATGCAGTTGACATTTATAATGAATTATTTGACCTCATTAAAATACCCATCCTGGAAGATGTTTGCAAATATTTTCACAAACAGCACTTAAAATTGTTAAATAAGATTTGATTAATAGTCTGGTTAATCCTTGAAGCCCGTTAACACTCGCAGGAGAGACATTTTTTATAAGGTTATTGCGCAAGAAAGACCAACACATTTTTGGCATCTCAGATAGCAGACGAGCTAAAGTCAAATAAGAGTTGTGAAATGTAAAGGTAAGGTAGGTTATTGCAGCATTTTGGAAGCAGGAAGAGATTTAGGGTTTCACAACACATATTAGGTGTCTGAACATTCTTTTTTTTTTTTTCACTAGAGCTGAAAGGTTAATCTACTGTAGCTAACAAGTTTAGGACAGCTACCCCACACAAAATCATTTCTGTAAATATCAACATACTTTAATCATACACTTTCACCAAAATTCAGTTCTTTGTTGGTTGATTTCACCCAGGCATCCAGATATTATGTAAAGCAAATGTGTTAATTTAATGCAAATATATGTGGCAAAGAAGTACTTCTTTACTTTTGGTCTAATTTGGTATCATTCTAACCCCTACAAACCACTACCACTGAAAAGTGCTCCTTGTACATGGAGCCGGAGTACAGGTACTCAGCAACAAATTGCAGTTTAATCAGAAGTGCAAATAGTACTGTGTGTGTATATATATATATATATATATATATATATATATCAGTAAAAATATTGCCGTTGTGCAACTTATTTTCTTATGAATTCAGTTGGTTCTGACCAGACAGATACTAAGAACTGTTCATACATACATGAAAAAACACTTGCTCTGTCCATTCTCAAGGCTCAAAAAGTTTCAGACAAACTTTATAACAGTTGTATGTACAAGTGGTGCCAAAAGTCTCCACACAGGAAAAATTAACCAAAAGGTTTGATCAACAGTTTCCAGGTTTTTTTATTGGTTGCCATGGCCCGTGGCTTTATTTTTAGTTGGGGCGCATGAAATCCATGGTGTACAGGAAAAATACAGCACAGTACAGATCATATAGTACAGATCATACAGTACAGATCATATAAAGGAAGAGATACAAAGCATAACTTTGAATTCAATTAAATGCATAACTCCAAAATGGGTGTTAGCAGTAGAGACAATTTTGTGCATGTTTTTTTTCCCATCATCATTAGGGATGGGAATCACCAGGGACCACACAATACAATGCAAATATGAGGTGCCAAATCAATTTGAACTGTGATTCTGACAATATCAGATACATATATTTTACAAATAGCTTGCTCTGAAATTGTTTTTTTTAGATGTTGTCACAATTTTGAACAAACGTAATAATTTCTTCCTACCATATGGAATGCTGTGCTGCCTGCGTAAATAGATTAAAGTCTGCCCCCTACAGGATTATAGAGGAACCACAACATTTTCCTCACCTCAAATGCAAGCATATGTAAATGAAAAATGAATTAATAAAGTCAATTTTAAAACAAGGTTTTAGAGAAAATGTGATGATACATGAATTTCCACACAAAAGGACTGCGATACATAACTGAATTGACTCCCCCCCCCATCTCTAATAGGGCTGTAAATATCCAGATTAATATTTTGATAATCAATTAATGTACTGACTATTGAGATGATTAATCAATTAATCAGATTACAAATGCCACAATTGCTCAATGGACATCAGCTTTTGAATTTAGCTTGGAGATTTTAAAATATGGTATAGCTGGTATATATGGTATATGGTATATTTAAAATAGCTTGGAAAATATGTATTGAATGGACTTTCCTGATGAAACAAAATCTAAAACCAAGGAAAAACTAATTTAAATAAATAAATATAACTCTTAAAAAAGCTCAAAGATAGCAGATGGCAATTATGTAAGTTAAGTTAAAATGTTAAGGAAACTGATACAGTATTAAGGCTGTGGTGAAGGGCCTGTGAGTGAGGTAACTTGGGAAAGGACACACATCTGACTATAGAGTCTTTCCCTCTGATTATAGCGCATGTAGGGCTCGAGTTAAGAGTGAAATGTTCACACACTTAGGAGATTTTTGTTAGTAAAGGTGTCTATTAAGATGTCTATTACAAGCTATTACTCACTTCACTCCAGTAAGCCGAACACCTACATGTCAGATCGTTCACAGTGCGAGAATCAAGTGCGATGACATCGTGAACGAATCGACAGTTAAATTTGTTGCCGACTAATTTGACTATCGATTTTAGTCGATAACGTTGATTAATCATTGCACACCCAGTGTCTAATCATCATATAGAGACTGTTTTTTACATAAAGTTACAGTATATAAAGCATACATTTTGTTCCCGTCTATAAAGAGTTTTGGGACTCCCTATAATTGTATAATTGTAATAATTAATATGTAATATGTAAATAATTAATAATCAATAATTAACTCTCTAACAACTATCTAACTAGCTATCCATTCATCTTTTGTACCACTTATCATGTACAGGGTCACAGGGGGGCCTGGAGCCCATCCAAGGAGACCATAGGGTACACCCTGGATAGGGAGCCAATACAAATCAGGGGGCACACACACACACACACAATAGGAACAACAATTATTCTAACAATTATACATGTCTTTGGACTGTAGGAGGCAACCAGAGTACCTGGAGGAAACCCACCAAGCACGGAGAGAACATGCAAACTGAATGCACACAGACCTGAGGTGGGAATCGAACACAGACCCTTGAGGTGCGAGACCACTATCTATCTATCGATCAATCAATTAAATACCCTTGTAAGAAACAGATTAATCCATTTACTATGTGTAAAATGTCATGTTTAATGTGTGCTCATGTGCAATGGGAATGTATTTGAATTTCCAGTTGACCTTTTGCAGAAGGGAAGTACTCCAGGACACTAGGGGTGGGAGAGAGACAACAGCTGGTACTGTAACTATGAAACACTAACCTTATGCAGATTCTCCGTAGTTATTTCGAAATAAATCCTGCCTCGGTCTTTGCTAACTCTGGCAATGGCTCCTATCTTTTCCTGCACCTCCTCTGCTGCAGTGTGCTCAAAGCCTGTAGGGACAGTGGCTCCCAGAGTGACAGTGAGGGACTGGAGCAGATCCTCTCCCTGCTGCACACACACCGCTGCCATGGCTGTCCTGCGGACCAGAGCACGTGATCAGTCAGAAGAGGGCCAAGCATACGTGTGTGTGTGCGCGCGTACAGACATTACTGTTCTTACAGCATGTTAGAGTCAGATATGAGCCTTCACTCAACAACTGTTAGTCCCGCACTACGGTTAGATTTCTTACAGCACTGGCAGACAGCTAACATTGCAAGCCTGGATACTGTGTAGAGACTTTCATATAAAAGCACTTAGAGAAATATACACTTTCTTTTAATGTTTCGATCAAGACAACGAACCGAGAGCAAGGCATTAAATGTAAAACACTGCTAAAAATGCTATCAGAAAGTAATTTGAAACAGTGACAAGATGTACCGGTTACAGCGTGCTTTAAAGCCGAACTCGTTATTCAAAACTTCCTTGTTAAGTGAACTTCATGAATCCTACCACAGTAAGGAACAGTCAAAACTGGAGTAGTTTAGTTCCGGGTGTTTGTTTGATAAAAGTCCCTGTTTCTAGTCATGAGGCGTAACACTAAGACTAACTAATGATATAACTAAAAAAATATATCATATATTTTTCATTTTGAAGGGTGTATAAACCCACCAAGCACGGGAGAACATGAAAACTCGGAGTCACAGCTCTAAACACCAAGCCACCTTATATATATATATATATATATATATATATATATATATATATATATCATAAACATTTTTTAAACAAACATTTGTTGGTCAAAAACAGTATACGTAAGACTTCTCATACTACTACTACTACTACTGCGCTGCTACTATTAATAATATATGGTCAAAAGTTTGTGAACACCTTACTATTACAGTGTCTTCCCCAAACTACTGCCACAAAGTTAATGCAGCATATGTTTGTATGCAGACAGTGAGTTCCATATATTTTGAGCCATTTCGGGGAAAATGTGTTCTATAAAATTATAAATTAGGATGCATCAAGCACTTTTATTTTGAAATAGCGAAATGAGCGAAGACCTCAGGCAATCCCGTCAATATTGTAGTTGGCTTCACACTGACGATCATGGGCACTAACAAGAGAATCGAGTGTATATTTTTTAGTGAATTTCATCCAACTCTTGGACCAAAAATCACTTATCAGGTGAGAAGACAATGCAGAGATAGTGTGCAGAGGCTGTCGGCTGGTGAACAACCTTCATGTTGTTCAGTTTGAGCAAATGCTCTTGTTGTCAGTGTGTTTACAGTAACATGGATTCATTCTGTGTGAATGAGTCAAAATACGTTGCCTGTCTTACTTTTTTAAACTGCAGGTTCCTGAAGAATATATCTCAAGGGAGTTGTTTGATACAGTACAAGTGTACATTATCACCAAACCTGAACTACAGAATAAACTCATTACAGTGTATGTATCCAGCTTTTCTGCACTTATAATGTGTGTTTCTGATTCTGAAAGTGGATATAAACTTATAATTTATAAATAAATAAAAAAAATTCTCTTAAAAGCAACCCTGCAGCTCTTTTATTTATTAAAGGACAAAGACTTGTACTGGTTTACGGTTACATCATGTGGAAAATTCATGATGCGAAGTTAGTTCCTGTTATCGTTTCCACTTCAGCAGCTATAAATTGTCGTACTCCTTTTTTCTCCTTTTTAAAGTTATTAAGACAAAAGCACAGCTTGTCATTTCACAGAGAATCCGGTGCATACAGAGCACACTGTCACGATGACCTTTCCATGACGGATAACTTCATGTTACAGCTTTGTTCTTACAGTGTTGGCATTGGAGACCATAATAAATTACCATATTGACTACTGTTTATAATTTTTTAATGCTTGTTATGTCAAAAGTGACGTATTGGTTAGTACTGTGGCCTTGCACCTCCAGGGTTGGTTCGATTGTGTGCATGGGTCGATTGGCATCCCCAAATTGCCCATAGTGTGTGAAGATGAATGAATGAATGAGTGAATGAATAAATGTCAAATCCAGTTCCATGTGTAAAAGGTTACTGTACAGTTGATAACAGACTATAACAAGCACATCTACAGCAGCTGGAAATACTGTCTAATTCTTCCAAATGTTTTGATTAGTACTATGGTATAAATGTCCTTAATTGCTGTCTCTGATCCCTCTAGGACTGCAATGGATAAGAAGCTAATTGGATGTCCAGTGTGCATAGAGCATAAAAAATACAGTCGCAATGCTTTACTTTTCAACTTAGGTCTTGTATGCGATGCCCAGACGAAGACATGTGCCCTTGAGCCCATAGTCAAGAAACTCTCGCATTACCTCACAACTTTGGAGGTAAGGTTTGATTTCAATACGGTGTACAGTTTCAATTTTAAGAGACTGAGATTGAATGTACTTACAGTATGTGAACAGAATTTTCACTTTTTTTATTAGCTCGAGAGTGGTTTTATTTCGAATGAGGACAGTAAACAGAAGCTGTTGCCAATTATGTCTACATTACTTGAGGAGCTTAATGCAACAGGAGCTTGTACTCTTCCTATTGGTGCGTGTTTCACTTTTTTATATATACACTCTCTCATTAGGCACGCTCATAGAATTACTAGTTTATGCTGGTGTGTCCATCAACTCTTTCATCTCGCTAAAATAAACTAATGAAATTAGTCAAAGTTGTATTATTTTAACACAGATGAGTCAAATACAATTCACCTCAAGCTGATCGAGCAGAGGAAAGATCCCATCATCGTACAGGAGTATGATGTTCCGGTCTTCACTCAAACCAAGGAACGATATATTAAGTCACAGTGGGATCTCACCACACAGCAGGTTTGCATATTAATGTCTCCTGCCCCAGAAACATAGACAACGCATTTTATGGAAATTTTATATAAAATCTTCATAGACCCTTTATTAGGAAGCATAGATGTGCACTAGTTATTTCATGTTTTAATATATATATTTTTTTATTTTAACAAAAGGGGGTCAAATCTGCTGTCAGCAACTCCTCTAGCAACTCCTCCTTATTCATGGGAATTTGACCAAACTTGCACAGTACCTTTTTGTTCTGAAAGCATGGATGTGCTTTAGATATTTCATGCTCTTATAAATTTTGTTTTTTAATCCAACATTGTCCAATATACTGTAATAGTCAATTGAGTTTTAGTCAAATGGCTACATGGTAATACCCAATAACACCACAAGGTGGCACTTCTTTTTTTTGTGGTAAACCCCAGCTGAATATGTGTTCAGTGGAAGAATTATAGCTCTTATGCCATTCTGAGTAGGTACCTCACTGAGGTGAGGAAATAGGAATAGGAAATAGCTATTTCATCATCTCGCCTGCAAAGCAGATCACTATCTGTGATCGTTGTCATGATGTCGACCAAACCTTCACAGAGTCTTTATTAGGAAGCATAGATGCGTGCTAGCTATTTTATTTTTAGAAGTACAGTATCATTCTCAGTGGACAGGCAATACTGTATGTCTTCTTTGGAGCACTACTTTTTTTCTTTTTTGACTTGAGAGAATTATTTCAAGAATTACTTGGAAAGAAATTATAAAAAAATGATGAATAAAAACATGAGTGAAACATGAATAGAGCTTCATGTTTATGACATTGATCTTTCATGCTTCTGTGTTGTAGATTCTTTCCTACATCGACGGATATCGACACATACAGAAGATTTCTGCTGAGGCTGATGTTGAATTAAACTTAGTACGAATTGCTATTCAGAACTTATTGTAAGTTTTTTCTTTTTGCTTAGCAACGCAAAACATATTATTATGTTTTTGTTTTTTATTATATTGTTGTTTTTGTTTTCTAAAATTCCTGAGCAGACATTCAATAATTTGTTTTGCTTTATTATACAGGTATTATGGAGTTGTAACCCTAGTGTCAATTTTTCAGGTGTGTGCCACTGATTTATGACAATCATAGTAATATTCTTTTGGCCAAGTGGTTGTTGTTAGTTTTTTAATTTATTTTTGTTACTCTTTTCTATGGTTTTTGTAGTATTCCAATGTATACTGCCCAACCCCTAAAGTTCAGAGCCTGATCGATGACAAAGCTGTTCAGGAAGAATGCCTGCATTATATCAGTAAACCTGGTAAGCATGGAGTGTTTCAGTGTGTGATCATACCAGCGATTTCCCGTTTTGTGTGTGCTAAAATTTTACATTTGTGCATATTACTATGGTTGAAGTTAAATGGTTTGATACTTTTTATAGTTTTGTTTATCTGTTTTTACATTATTGTAGATGCATTTTTCAGCACTGTGCTCAGGAGGAATTGTTGTTCACTGTGTTGTGTTAGACCTAAGGTCTGTTATGAGAATTCTAGAGATCTCTTGCTCTTGAACCGATAAATCTGTAAAGATCTCTCAATGCAGGGTAAAGTGTATGGCTTGTTAAACCTGCTATGTGGAATTCCTACTGGTTTTTGAGTCAGGAGTTATTTAGGTGTAGTAAATTAAATGTTTTTTTTCTCTAAAGTGTAGGAACTATTAGAACTAATATGTGTGTGTTATGTGGCACTTCAGGACAGCGAGTGAGCCTCCGGGATGTTTTCCAGCTTTATTGTGGTTTGACTCCAGGAACTACAGTGCGTGACCTGTGCTCCCGCTATGCTCAGCAACTCCAAAGGGTAGATGAGAGGTGAGCCATAAGGTAGTTCTTACACATTTAATAATAGATTGATTTGATTAATTAAAAGGTTTTATTTTGCTTTATTAATGCTAACTTAAAGAGATTCCTATACAGTTTAATTTAACTTTTTGTCTTGCTGAAACCAGTCTCAGGATGCAGACTTGTAGTTTAAAATGTTTTTTAGTCGCTGACAAAATTTCTAGTTTTCGAGTATGGGCAAAAATATTCTGATGGCTATGATTACTCCCAAACTGTGACAAGCCAAACCAAACTCTGACAACCTTCCTGATGATCTCCCTACCATCTTCTATCATATAAGCCTTGTTTCAGTTCTGTATCAAATTTCAGAATGTTTAAAGGCTCCATGCAGTCTTATTATGGTTCTGTGTAATTTTTCTTTCTTTTTACTTAGTTAATATATTTTTTTATTAGGTCAGTAGACAAGTAATGGCAGGTAATTGATTTGGATCTTGACACACATTAAGGAAAGTTAATGCCCGTTCATAAATGTTTATGTTTTGTGTATTTAAGGAGACTAATCCAGTTTGGTTTAATGAAAGGCCTGATTCGCCGGTTGCAGAAATATCCTGTTAAAGTTGTTCGAGATGAGAGGTGTCGTCCTCCAAAACTTTATACTGGTTGCCACAGTTATGATGAGATCTGCTGCAAAACTGGTAAGAGCTTCTATTGTTTTCTTTGTGGGAATGCAATAGAATTTGAATATATATATTTTAAAAAAGCTATCTTTATTTCTGTCCATGTTTGCAGGAATGAGTTATAAGGAGCTGGATGAGCGTTTAGAAAATGACCCTAATATTGTCATCTGCTGGAAGTGATGGTGTAGTACATATGGATTTGTGGATTCATTGATCTGATGAGGTAGAACAGCAGATGGAGTTGAGCTACTCAGTGGGACCACAGCCTGAGACATATAAGCAGAAGTGTTAAGTGGCCCACCCTCACCCAAGCCCTGACCCAAAATCATAGAACATATACACATATGACTGGCACCCTTAGAACAGATTGGTAAAAAGGTTATGGTGGGGAAAAAGGTATTTATCTTCAACTAGCTTAATTCCACATTGAAATATGAGAGAAATCTAATCTTTAAATTACAGTGTTTAATAAAACCACAAGTGTTGGTACTCATTTTTTAAAGTTTGAGTGTTTAGGAACTAAATTTTTAACTGTTTCTCTGTGTACCTGTGTAGTAACTCATTTAATTTTTACTTTACAATATGTACAGTAGATATTGTAATTACTTCCTGGAGACTCACATACACACTCCTATTTTTTCTTTTTTTCTACGTTCCTTATAGAAAATTTATGCTCTCATTTTTAACCTTGCTGTACAGCATAGAAAATTTAAGTTATGGCCTCCTCTGCAATTTGGAAAACTCGGACTGCAAGCGATTCATCCAGTGACTATTTTTCTTATTTTGTAGGGTTCATTTGGGTGCATGTTTGAAGCCGTTACATTGAAATTTCTGGCAAAAGGCAGAATGTTATGTTTGTTTTGGCATAAAATATTCTAGTATTTCCAAGAATACTTGATTTCATATGTTTTTATGAATGCTGAAGGTGGTTAGTTGTATTTCAGCACTTGCACAAAGGGTTTACAAATGTGTCGATATACAGTATGTCAAATAAATTTATTCATACAACCTATTAGTAGTTGTAAATAAAATTATGTCAGTGGGAAAGTCAATTTTGCTTTAATTATTTTCATTGCAAAAATGGCATCTCAGCAAGTGAATATATCTTGAGTCTTGTCATATTTATTTACAATTTCCCAACATAAGTTTACAGCAATTCAAATCTAATATTATTTAGCCTAGTTCTAGATATATTGTACTAAATTTGATAGTTTAAGCATTTGTTTCTAGAAATAATAGAAGAAGAAATATATGCTAAAAAAGTTAGTATCATATGTCAAAAAATAGAGTTATACATTGATAAACCATATGATCAACAACACTGCCTGGTGAACTGAACAACATTTATTACCAACAATACACCAGAACACCTAGTGCCTCACTATGGGACATAGCAGGCAAAGAGCACAAGGCCACCAAAATGGTATCCAAACTCCCCAGATCTCAATCCAATCGAGCATCCATCGGATGTGCCAGACAAACAAGTCCGATCCACAGAAGCCCCATCCCCCCACCCACCACACCCAAAGGATTTTCCTGACCTGTCCTGGTGCCAGACATAACTGTACTGGGCCAGAGCTGACCTGGCAGCACA
This sequence comes from Clarias laeviceps, assembly GCA_030014305.1. Lineage (NCBI taxonomy): Eukaryota > Metazoa > Chordata > Actinopteri > Siluriformes > Clariidae > Clarias > Clarias laeviceps. Next base: position 16,719,347 of record JAQMYJ010000037.1, read on the forward strand.
AGGGGATCACAAAACCGAGGTGTTTTTAAAGTTACTGTAATTGTTATGGCTGATTGGGTTATATCTTATATTTTGTTTATTGTATAGTTATTATTTCTTATGATTAGAAATATTTATAGAAACACCGCAGCATGGTGGTGTAGTGGTTAGCACTGTCACCTTGCACCTCCAGGGTCCGGGTTCGATTTCCGGCCAGGCTCGATTCCTGTCTCTGTGTGCATGGAGTTTGCATGTTTGGTAGGTTTCCTCCAGGTACTCCGGTCTCCTCCCGTAGTCCAAAGATATGCAGGTTAGGCTAATTGCCATTCCCAAATTGCCCATAGTGTGTGAATGAGTGTGTGCGTGCCCTGTGATGGATTGGCATCCAGTCCAGGGTGTACCCTGCTTTGTGCCCTAAGCCTCCTGGGATAGGCTCCAGGTCCCCGCCACCCAGAATACAGGATAAAGCAGTATAGAAGATTGAGTGAGTGAGTGAGTGAGTATAGGAACACCTGAACACCTGCTCATTTGTGCAGTTAGCCAATCACGTGGCAGCAACACAATGTATAAAATCATGTGAGCAGTATCATTTAATTTTGATCAGTTGAAACCAAATAAACCAAATTGAAACCAACTAAAAATGGGTCGCTATCAAAGCAATAAACAACCATTATGATGAAAAGTGATGCCCTATGGCCCTATCATGTGATACTGTATCATCTAGTTTGAGCAGTTTGATTCCCTGTTAATAAATTCTTCACATATGGCTCCAAACAAATAATGCCTTAAATGAAGTTTTCTTTAAGCGAGCCAATCCTAGCCAGCTGGCTGGCTAACATATAGTCAGATATCATAAGCTAACATGGAGATTAGATTCTTTTAAAGAGCAAACTGACATACGCTGAAAATAAGTTCACGTCTAGTATGTGAAAACACTTTCCACTGTTCAGTTAATGTTAAGTATGGAATGAAAAAAAAGTAGCTACTGTTGCAGAGTTATAACTTGGCTGCTATTCCCTAGAGTTGAATAAGATATTAATAAAGAAATGTTTATTATTGAAATCAAGACATTCTGTTACATTCATTCATGGAGATATGAGACATAAGTACAGTACAATCAAATTCTTGGTTTTGGATGATATGGTGGAGTATATTAAATTTCCAAGAATTTGCAACTCTGTTTTTTTTTTTTTTTTGTTGTTGTTGTTTTACTTTACATGATGTTTACAATATCTTCCAAAGAGTTTAGGTTAAGAGTTTGAAGATATATTTCAATTTAAGGATGGATTTTTGGAATGAGATGTAGAAGCTATTTCCTATAAAGCTATTTAATAAAGAAGCTATTTCCTTGGATTGTTTCTAACTATTACGCCCAATATTTACAAGAGGTGCCAATAATTCTGGAGGACACTGAAGATTTATTGATTTTATTTTTTAAAATACATGTTTCATATAGCCGTCAGTTTTTTTTTATTAATTATTTATTTTTGGTTTGCTTGTTTGGTTATGGGAGGAATGTAAATGCTAGAGATGTAACTAAATATGAATATTTTCTTGCAAGAACCATACTATAAAGTATCATGTTGTATAAAACATCGTTACTCAAAGTAACGTAGACGTGAATCTGTGAATGTTAAGCTTCAGCAGATGTTGCAAGAATCATGTGAGGCAGCAGAGGATGCTATTGTCGACCTTGTGGATTGTGGAGATTGTAGAGAAATCCCAACTGAAGACAGAACCTCACATACAAACATGAACTCTGTACAGCTACATTAGTAAAAGTGGTGTTACAAAAATCTATGATCTTACACAACTATGTCTAATGTATCATACCTGAATTATTCCTTACTTATACAGTAGCTTGTATTGTGCATTACTATGAGTATGTGTGTGCATCAACATTTTGGATATTGCACACTGAAGAAATGTGAACTAAAATCTATTTACACCACAATGCTGTAATATCTTTATGCTTGCCTGTTAAAGGATCTGCAAAATCAGAGCACAGTATTGGAACTTGAGTATCATAGTTGATATCTCAAAAGGTTCAGCTGTAGCGATGCCTTAAACGTATGGTGAAAAGTGGCTAAAAACTTCCTTAGTTATATAAAAGCTAGTGATAATCCTGCCTACTCTTACAGTCGGTAAGTAACGCCTGTGACATGCTCACAATGCATGTGCCCACTGTGCCCACTGTCTTTCTGGTGCACCCGGGTGGCAATGGCACAGGTGCTTGGCCTGATCATAGTTATATTAGAATTTGAGATCTCTCTCAACGCTCTGTCTGTGCTATGGTACATTACAGATCATATAGAGAGGTGTGATATATATATTGATTTTAGGCTCATTCAGAGCAATATGGATAGAATATACACAAAACAAAAAAACTATTGTTTAATGATGATGCTTCTCATTCTCATCAGCCACATTATGAAAGCCCAGTTTGTGCTCTACATAAATAAGGGAAATGTATTAGCCACTATATTGGTAAAGATTGGAAATTAACACAAATTTAAGAAGAGTGCTGAATCACTGCAGGTCTTCAGGAAGGCCTCAGATCCTAATTTACAGCTCTAACCATTTTTGAGTCCAATATCACCAGTGCAAAGACAAAAGTATTTGCTCCACGTGATGTCCTTTATTTGTGTCCTAAATGGTTTCATATCCTCATACAAACTATAACATGACATGGACAACTTAATAAAAACACAATTCAGTTTGAAAAATTATCAGGTAATTTACTGAAAGAAAAAAAGGTAATGAAACACCTACAGTATGTCACTCATGTGAGTAATTGCTCTTTATTTGGATGTGCAACCAAATGCTCTGATAAGTAAAGATTAGACTTTTTTAGCCCAGTATTCTTGACAAAATTGTGTTACCTTCATATAAATTGGGCTTTTAAACATGAACTGCCTGTTTAATGTTCTGCTACAGCTTCTAAGTTGGTTTCAGGTAAATACTAGGCTAGGGCACTTTGACTAGGCCACTTCACAATTTTAATTTTGGTTCTTTTGAGCGATTCAGAGGTGAATTTGCTATTGTGTATTGTTGTCTTGCTGCACAACTCAGAGCTTCAGAATATAGAGTGATGACCAAGCACCATGTTTGACTGTTCTAATTGTGGAATGCTGCATTTATGATAGAAGTTCAGTAACAGAAACGATCTTCTGTAAGAAGTTCCATTTTCAGCTCTGCAGAAGGCTCTCACAAGGCTTAGGAGCCACTTTACTTTGTGTTCCTCTTGGTTAGCAGACTCTTTCTAAAGGTAGAATAATGAATGCTGACTTGATTTGTAGCACTCTTGGAAGAATTTCAGGCAAGCCTGAAAAATAGATTCATCACTCTTCCAATTTTCTCCATTTGGAGGCAATAGCTCTCAGTGTGGTTTGCTGGGGTCTCAGAAAGATAGATGTTTCATTGTAACCCATGAAACAGCTGTATTTCTTTCTAATTTCTTCCAGAATTTCTTTTGATTGCAGAATAGTGTATTCTTTGTTGAGACATGTGTTGCTTGTTCTTTTGATGTGATGTTTAGATTCAACGGGGCTGGGAATAATTACACCTGGATGTATAATACATAGTCGAATTGAACCCAATTATCAACCAGATTTGAATTGTTTGAGTACTTAAATAAGCAAAACCTATCATTATACAAATGGAGAGTTTGTTTTGGATAATGTGCTCCTTCCATAAAGGAACTGATCATTTAAAACCATATTTTGTGAGGTTGTCTTTTTTTCTCATATAAAACTTGGTTTGAGGATCTGAAACAATTAAGAGTAACACATGCAAGCATATAAGAAATCAGATTTTTTTTTTTTATGTACACAGTACACAGTTGACTCGTGTGGCTGTAGTGATGGCCACTATAAAGGTATTGTCCACCTTATCCAGGGCTCATGTTAAATTTTTAGACTATATAGTGGGATATAAGATACTAAATCCATCAGCAGATTTTCCTTATAATTTTTTTAATGGATGAAATGTATGTACATTTGTGTAAGATAACTAGTAGTATAAATGAACATAGAATAATTGCAATACGTGAGCAATTGTAATAAGTGGCATTTGCTAAGAACAAAGTCCACTAGAAAAACAACCATGCCTTAACACCAAATGCATCACCTCTGTGATCTAATTTACCGCTGCTGTGGAGCTTCACTACTACAATAACTTCTGATAATTATAATGCTTTGATGGCAAGCTATTAGCACTCTTTCCTAAGCTGGACTTATTACTCAAATATGTGAGGTGGTTATGCTAAGATCCTCTGACCTCTGCAACTTATTATGTTGTGGCATTGTTATTCACTCTGCATTCCAATGCATTAGAGCTGCTTGCTCTTCCCCTTCTAAGGAGGAGAGGAACTGATTATTCTGCCTCTTCCTGTTCCTGCTAGGCAGGTTAAGCTTTTTCTTCCCTATGTTTTTTGTTGTTTACTTCATTGTACTTCTTTATCCTGTAAGACCCACTTCATACATTGCTACTGCGAGCATGCTGTAGATAGAGCAAGGCTCTGTAGTTGCCAGTCAAAGATGCACAAGTTCTAAACAGTTTGGGCAATGTTCATATCCGTGATAAGATAAGATAAGATCAGGGCTGATTGTACAGCCTTACAGCAGAAGGAAGGAATGACCTGAGGTAATGCTCCGTCATGCACCTTGGACGATGCAGAACTGCCCAGTCTGCCCAGTCTCATGCACAGGGTGGGAGTCAATCGCCAGCAGGGATGATAGCTTGGTTAGCATTCTCCTATCTCCCACCACCTGCTCTGGGTCAAGGGGACTTCCCAGGACAGAGCTGACCACCTTAATAAGACTGTTAAGTCTCTTTCTGTCTGCAATCGAGATGCTGCTTCCTCAGTAGACCACTCCAAAAAAGATGGCAGAACAAATAGTTTGATATCATGCCATAAAATACCAGCGTTTGAGAAAGTAGGATAAAACTCAACAGTTGTGAAACATATTCAAATACATATACACATTCTAAAAACATATTTATGAATTTAGTCTTCCTCTGTGTGTACAGAAAAAAATGCTGCTTCCTGCAAAGTGACCAATAAGCCATATGCATATTCTAATGACATAGTCAAACAAAGAAGTAATAGCAAACACTAAAGGATTTAATACAAACAAACTTAGTCTTATTAGCAAAAAATTGATTATGGATTGTATTTGAATCCATTTACTGAACTCATCAGCAAACTGTAAATGGGATTGAGGACAACAATTGGACTAATATTCCAAATGTTTTCAAGGAAAAGCCTAGACGGTCTGGAATGTAAATGGCCCAAATAAACATCCTCTACTCCACAAGTATGCAATGCAGCCTACGTAAAGAAACTGTGTTTATCCATTTTACAGATCAAACTCCATGGTGATTCTGCTTTGTCTCCCTTTGAAGGTAATTTGCAGAAGTACAAGGGTGGGAAATAGAGAGACATCCCTGCAGGGGACCAGCTAATAATGACCAAACTGGAAGGACAAGTGTGGATTGCTTTGCTGAATCTTCTGCTTAAACCAGACTGCAACATGAAATATGATTTCAACAACTTCAAAAAGCAAACAGGCAAACAAACCAAAATAGCTCTTAAAGGTACAGCATAGCAGTACTTAAGCTCTAGGGTTGTGTTCTACATGCAAAATTGCACCAACTTGTGTTAATTCAAGGAATGGTGGAAGAGCGCCATGCAGAAGTATCTAATCAAACTCCTAATCACCGATGATATCCACAGCACATTTAACAACATGTGCTTATATAATACTATATCATATAAAACTGTTTTGACCTGTTAGGTGAAAGTAAATGTGATACCTTCTTGTCCTAGAGAAAATAACTAGCCTTATCATCAACATTCATCAGGAGGTGATGTCTGTATGTCGTTCTCATCCTGTGCCAAGTCATTGTCTAATGAAGTCTTATCTGATCTTTCTTTATGCTGATAAGTAAAACACTATGCACAGTCCTGAGTACATATTTTTAGCACAGTTTCCCTTCATTTTCCTGTTGTCATATTTTTACCTCTTGATATTTCATTGTTAGTCCAGTCTGTTTTTAAGGATTATTCTACAGTGCGGCAGCAAATACTTTAAAAAACACCATAAAAACTTATTTTAGTTCATTTATATTTTATACTAATTGTTGATTCTTCTGTGTGTGTGTGTGTGTGTGTGTGTGTGTGTGTGTGTGTGTGTGTTTGTTTGTTTGGGTGTTTATAGCTGAGTAGATTTTTGACAGGGGTTGTTATTGATCAGACCTCATCTTTGAGCAGGTAGCATACACACACAGTGTTGTTTTTCAGCAGTTATGTCTACAAGAATAAATGTATCTGATAGAGATGTTTACATTTTAACTACGGTAAATAAACCACATACTTCTATCTACCAGAGATCTGGAATTAGATTTTCTCTGAGAATTCTGAGAAATTGAAGGCCATAGCTACCCATCTGAGAGTGAGCTGAGAGACAAAGCAAACAGGTAAGTTATTCATTTAGAAGATTTCCAAGTTTTGTATTGCAGTTTCATTCCACTTTGAGGCATTTCTCAATTCTGTGTATGCATCTGTTTGTGTGTGCTCATCAGGCTGGCAGAGACTTACAATCTTGATGTGATGGAGTGTCTTATCCCAGATAAACCAAAATGTGGGACAGTGGGGGCCACGTGTTACTCCCGCTGCCAGGGAGAGTGGTACTGCAACAGTTGTCATACATCATTTCAATACACTATGAAGTGATAGGATTATTGCTTTAAAACAGTACCTCATCTTTCATTGTAATAGACAGGGTGACCTCAATTCTGGAATCATAGACAAAATTGTTTTTTTAAATATAAATTACAGCATATGCTCAAACAGCACTTGTGTATATACCAAATACAAGAATGTTGAACATTGTTGAATGTTGTTACATGCAAAGGTTATTTTTAATGGAATAATGTTTGGGGGCTGATTCTGATAGACTACTGACCTAAAATGACCACTGAGAATAAAAGTTGAATGTTGTCAGATCTGCTTCTGCTTGATCATCTATTGTTAGTTTCACAGGCAAATGAACTGAATGGAAATTATAATAAAAAGTATTTAATTCATGGTTTGATTCCTGCCTTGGGTCTGTGTGCATGTTCTCCCCGTGCTTGGTGGGTTTCCTGGTACTCTGGGTACTCTGCTTTCCTTCCAAAGTCAGAAGACTAATTAAATAAAAAGGCTAATTGGTGTTTTCAAATTGCTTGTAGTGTGTGAATGAGCATGTCTATGTGTGTACCATGTATTGGCACTTTGTGCCATAAGTTTCCTGGGATAGGCCCCCCATGACTCTGTGTACAGTACAAAGCGGTATAGATGGTGAGTAAGTATTTAATTCATATTAGGAAAAATGCTTATGCATTCAGAATTTTGCCCACTCTGTATATTATTATAAATGATGCATTTGTGTTAAATGCTTTTATAAATCTGTGCCATTATTCACCATCCAGAGTTGTGAAAACGCTACACTCGAGTTAACTGTAGACTTCAATGTAATGAAGAAATGGGTTCCTTAAGAGAAAATGTCAAATGATGCCCAAGCACAAACTCACATGTCAGATGATTGCAGAAGCCACAAGAGAGAAACTACTGTACAGAAAGAGCTGAACATCAAGACCTGGGGGACTTCACCGCTTACTCGTAGGAAAGAGGCAGAGACTTCATTTTCAGTTTGACTAAGATCAGAAGAACAAATGGTTGGTTATAAATGACATTGTCTGAATGACTTACAGCTTGAGTTGCTGTGGTATTGATGGAAATTGAGGAAGAGGAGGAGCTATGCTTTATTGTAGTACAGCAAGCCTGTGTGTGTCTGTGGGAGCTTAAATTTAATTTGAATTTTTGTCTGTTTTTCATATTGTAGATATGATCACCATTTTTGTATCTTGTTTGTATGTTACTGATTTAACATATTTTACAGGTAAAGTTAGTGTTGAGTTTCCTGAGCATATTTCCCCACCGTGAATGTTGTAATATTACAAAGTTTCAGCTAACATTATGCAAAGACTTCAACGTGTAGAGAGAGAGAGAGAGAGAGAGATACACTTATAATAGTGACTGAGGGGAGAAGGGGTCCCAGCAAAGACCCGAGGAGGAGCGACTGAAAATCATAACACAATCTCAGGAAGTTCTCGAGAATTCATTCCGCTGTTGCGTTACATTGTGTTCAGCGAGGAAGAGGCTTTTTATTTGCAGTTGTGGCAGCGGTTTCCACCGCACTGGATTAAACAAAATGCAGCTTCGAGACGGAGAAGACTGTGAGATGGAAACTCGTCAAGACGTCTGGGCGTGTTCACACGCAATTTTTTTTTCAGCAGTTAAAGAGATGGCAGCAAGCTCTCCTGTTTTCACTGTACAGTTATTCACCTCTACAGGACTCCGAATGTCGTGATGTACAGCCTCTGCTTTTTATTCATTTTGTTTGTTTGTTTTTCGGATACTGAATAAACTCGGAGCCACGTTTCCTGAAACCGAGCAGTACTTGTAATCGGTTTAAATGCAGCCCTCAGTCTTTTCGCATAGACAGGCCACAAATTCACGTTTTACGTATGTGTGAACCTCATGTCTGCATTTATTTTATGACTCCCTATTGAATTCTGTAGTCTGACATGGGACCCTCTGGATTCCCTTTTGTCTCTACGCCAAGGGTAAGATTCTCAGTTTCCTTTAAGTCTCTGTTAACATGAAACTCAGTATCATTTGCTGGATAACTCAAACTAGCTAGACTTGTCCACTCAGACAACTTAAGAAAGAAGTTTTAATCAGATCAGACAGTAAGAGAAATATGATTGGTATGTTGCTTTTATGCTTTTTTTATTTTTATTTCCAGAAGCACAGACTGAATCCTGAAGAACCGGACAGACCTTCCCTCTCTCTAGCTGTGAAACAATGACATTCCTTACACATTTTATTCAGACATTTGTCTCAAATTGGACTGGATATAAATTGCCCTCGGTTGACTCCAAATCAGATGGTATACTATGACCTGAAGACTCAGAAGTTGGTTCCTCTCAACACAGGAGGATAATAAAGCTGTGAAGAACATCATGTCATTCGGGGAATTGATCGAACTTGAGGAGCTTGAGGAGCGGATTGAGCTTGCCGATTCTTTACCACCACGGACACCTCGCTTAGAGAGGGTCAATGCCTTGAGAATAAGCCCAGGAAAATTCCCAGAGCTTTGGAACCGTGTGCGGATTATCCGGCTCCTGGGAGACACGTTCAAGGACCCACAGCTGGTTGAGGAGACAGGAGAAGGCCATGACTTCCATCCTTGCAGCCACGCTCAACCCACCTGGTGTGACCTGTGTGGAGACTTCATCTGGGGGGTGTACAAACAAAGCCTGCGCTGTGCCAGTGAGTGTTGGTCTCTTTCACAGATGAGATTGTGTGTAATAGTCTGTTGTGTGTGTCTGCTATTAGTAAAAAAAATCTATAGTCTTATACAGTGTCCCTTTCAAGGCAGGCAAGCTCAAATTTGTGCTCCTAGGCTGTGTTCCGTAGTAGTTCCCTGCGAAGTGGACTGTACATGATCATGTTAAGTACAATACCGAATTGTAGGGAGCACTACCGCTCATTTCAATGGCAATGGTGACCATTGAACGATGGTCCATCAGTTCATTACACCAGAAGTAGACAAGCAAAAATTACCCATAGGTCCTCACTGCAGGAAAAAGGGGCCTGGCATCAATTTCATACATAATTACTATCAAGGACAACATAATATTCATATTACATACTGTATATTGTATATTTAATCAACAATCAATTAATATAATAAATAATTATATTTATTTGTAAATAAAATGCATAATTTTCTTTAACATTTATACTGAACATATTGTAAATTAATAAAATCACATTCATTAGCAAATTCTATACATTTCAATAGTATATAGTGGTATCAGTGGTTGTAGCATCAGTTCTTGTTTTTATATATTCAATAATTTACTTCATTAATGTGAAATTGCCAAGATGCGTACATTACCAGGGCAATACATGGAGGAACTGATGTCTGCATCAAGTTGTAGGGTGCTCCGAGTGGAGGGATTTTGTTGAAGGAATTTCCCTTACCCGACATTCCTTTCCCAGGCAGCAGGGAGTAGGGAGTACACTACACTGTGGAATGGGAACTGTAGCTGCATAACTTTCATTTCCACAGAATTTACTGATTTGACTTTAAGAATGACTTTAAAAAGATATAATGAATATTTATCATTAATAACTAAGTAATAAGGGGAAAATGGGAATGGGTTAAACCTAGTGATGGTATGTTATGTAAGTGTGCACTGATCATCTATTACATTAACATCACTGAGTGAAATCAGAAAGTGAATTGAATAACATTGATTATCTTGTTAGAGTAGCACCTGTCAAGGGCTGGCAGCAAGTGAGAAGTGGTTCTTGAATTATTTGTGGTGGAGGCAGGAAAAATGGGCAAGTGTAAGGATTTGAGTGACTCTGGCACGGATCAAATTGTGATGGCTAAATGGCTGAAAAAGATAAACTCCAAAACAGTTTTGTGGGGAGTTCCTAGTACCTACTCACAGTGGTCCAAGGAAGGACAACTGGGAAACTCATGACAGGGTCATATGGGGACATATGGGGAAGGAAGAATGTCTAGTCTAATCCCACAGAAGAGCTACTGAAGCACAAATTGCTGAAAGAAAATTAATGCTGGTTCTGATAGAAAGGTGTCAAATCACCCAGTGCATCACACCTTGCTGTGAATGGGGCTGCGTAGCTGCAGAAGAAAGCACCTAGAGTGGGCATGTAACCCTCCAAACTGGAGCACAGAGCAATTTAAGAATGTGGCCGTTTTCTTTTACAACAAATTGATGGCTGGTTTAGTGTGCACTGCTTACCTGAGGTAATGGTTTGAGGGGAATCACAAAGCGTTCAAGACTTTGCCAAAAGTTCCTAAGATATCAGTTCAATCAAAAATCTGTGTGAAGTTCTAGACAAACAATTCCAATCCATATAGACCCCACCTAGCAACTCACAGGACTTAGGAGATCTGGTGCACATCTTGTGAAGTCCATGCCTTGACAAGTCAGAACTGTTATGATAGCATAAAGGGGACATGTGCGAAATTAGGCTCATGTTTTTTATGTTATGGCTGATCGATATATGTTCAAACATGGTTCAATGATTGAGTTGGGAAACATTTAACAATGACAACTTTCGCTTATAATGTGAAAAGATTATTATGACATAGTTATACAGACAACATTAGGCTATGCTGCTAAAGGAGTGTCACTACACTGGTACAGCAGGTAGTGATGCCACCTGTCAGCGCTAGGATCTGCAACTAGGGTGGAGTTAAGCCTATTTACTGTGTGTCCATATGAGTCTCCTCTGGATTCTCTAGTTACATTCAGATTCCTGAAAACATCCCAAAAATTAGATTGGCTACACTAAGTTGTCCTGAGGTGTGAACAAAGAGATGTCTAGTATGTCTGGGGTATGTGCTCGCCTGAGGCTCAGTGTTATCCTGACCAGGTTAAAGGAATTAGTGAATATTGTGGGAAGTGTTTTCTGAAATTTGATTCATAATTTTAGAAATTTTTACTATAAAGTTAAACATACATTTTTAATCGGTGAATGATCCTACAGTACTAAAAGCTAAGAGTGACACTCTTTACAAGTTTGTTTAAAAAATGCTTGTCAATGTAGTGCTCAAATGATATTTCATGTTATTCTCTGTGACAATGTAAAGGTTCAAATGGATATTGTAAAATACCAATATCTAAACAGTGGGTTGATTCATTTAAGAACACAATTAATATCACTTATGCAACACAATGAATTTTTTTTTCATTGATTGAACTTGGGAGGAAGTTGGGGTCTGAGTCTCAGTGCCACTGAGCCACTACTGCCCCAGTACATTCAATACTAATTTCAACAGTGGTTCACACTGAGGTTCCTGGAGACTACAATTTGCAAACAAATACACAACAGATATTAAACCACTTTTAGAACCTTATATAAAATCACCACCATCTTATATGCTGTCTGTTTGCTCTTTGCATGACCAAATATTTCAGAGCCTCTCATCTGATCTGTCTGTTATACTTAACTCTTTTTTTCTTACATATTTTCCCTTCTTATTCACTGTGATTTTTTAACTGATTCCACTCACTCTCTCACTCATTCTCTATACTGCTTATCCTGTTCAGGTTCATGGTAGGTTTATCATAGGAGACTAAGGGCACAAGCCAGAATATACCCTGAATGGGGTGTCAATCTATCATAGGACACTACGAGCAATTTGGAAATGGCAGTTTCTGATTTCTGATACCATTAATAGAGCTATTTCAAAATTATAAATATGTTCATATTTTAGATATTGACCTTTATTTATATACATAATATTGTTGTTATAACTGAATATTCTGGTGTCTTTTATGAATTGTTAAATAAGATCGCTTTATTAAAACAATTAAGATTGACACACATAGTTGAGCTCAATACATTTGAATATTTTTTGAATTAATACATATTGGGGATTTTATGTCTTTACAGAGACAAATTCCTGAAGCATTTTACATTCAATTAAAATTTTTGGAAACGACTTTACATACTTTAATTTTAATGCTAAATTAAAACAAAATATTGACATAGACATTTGAATATTATCACATTGCCATTAGAACTTTGACTTTGTAGGAAATCTTAATGGCATGATTCCAAAATGAAAACTTATCATATATAATCAAAAGTGCCCATAGTTTCTGCTTCTGTAGCCAAACATGTGCAGCATCCTGATATGGTCTGTTGGGGATGTTATTTATGGTTGATTGATTGCAGTCAGAATATAATCATAGTCATGCTTAGAACTGTTTGAGCTTCATAACAGAGTTCAATTATGTTCACATGTTGGAATGGAACTATACATGCGTGTGTACGTTTGAGCACAGATGTGGGTGTGGAACAAATTTGTTGTAAACCACAGAAAAGTACATATGAAATCAGCATGTTTCCTGCTGAGCAAATGCTTTTGGTTGTTTTTTTCTCCCACATGATCTTTCACCCCCATATGTGATGACTGTCTTACTGCATATCACATAGCTTTATTTTCATCCTTTTCTTTTCACACTTCCTGTCTATCACTTCTGATTTCTGATTTCACTCATGGAATTTTTTCTCTTTTCTTAAACTATACTGTTCAATTTGTTAGTCCCAACATGTGTTTTTTATTTCTTCTGCCTCTGCACTGTCTGCTCTTTTGGAGAAAACATGAAACAGCTGCCATTTCATGTAAATGCTGCACTGGCTCAGTCTTTTATCTGAATAGAACATTTGCACTTCTCTTTTTGACTGCTGTTGGCTAAGTTGTAAATTTTGAATATATGTTTTCAATGTTTCCCTATGGTTCCTTTAGGTAATGTATACATTAGGAAGGTTAACAAAAGAGGAACCTCTCATTCTAACAGCCTCACCATGAGCCAAAAATTCCCTTCTGTGGGTTTTTTTTATTATTCAGCCTATGCAAAGACTTGTTGTAGGATGATGGATTTTTATGACCTTTATTTATGTGTGTATGTGTGTATGTGTGTGTGTGTGTGTGTGTGTGTGTGTTATACAGTAAAATACATATTTTGTATCTAAGAAATAAGAAATTTCATGATATTGGATTTTCTGCTCATTTTATTAAAGTTTTCTTCTCTAGTTAAAAAAACAAAGGAATTTTAATTCAATAAAGAGAATTTTTTCCAGTAAAAATAAAAATGGTCAAACAAAATGACTGCAGCTTTCCAGTGTGAGCAATGCATGTGTCTTGAAGAACATTGCATACACAGCAGTGCATAATACTGCATGTAATCCACACTGTATTACATATTAAAGAAATACAATTGAGGGTCAAATTTACCATTTGCTTTGTTTCTGTTTGCCAAATTTGTCAAAAGCAATCAAATCAAAAGGAGAACTCAAACAATGTGTTTGTATTTGGGTGTTGAAGGACATTTACAAACTAAAATGAAAATAATTATATTCAGATGAGCACCATGCTGAGCCACATATTGTGTAATGTCTGCTCAGCTGATTACATGTGCTTTCAACAAGAGATACAAATGAAACAAGGAAGTAAAAACCCTAAATAAAAGATTTCATATATAAATATGTAGTCATCTGATGTGGTCAGGGATGCATCCGGGACACATTGGCATTCACAATCAAAATAACAATAAGGCCAAATAGTACCATAGCCACATGCATCCCAGACAACCTCCACAAGTGGCCTGAAGGATCAGATCACAAGATGTGTTACACTTGCTCTGCCTGGAAAGATGTTAATACATAGTCTGAATGGGGTCTAAGTGAGTTTACTTTTGATGTGTCTAAGTGAGTTTACTTTTGTTTACTGTGTCTGTTTGGAAATACATTCATGTATCTGATCCTAGTGTTAGATGTATGCAATACAGCTAATACAGCAATACAGCACATGCTTACTGACATGATAGAAATATCAATAATGTTGACCTCATACTTTAACAGGTTAAATCTTAATAATATACTGTCAAATTCAGCACTTTATACTGTGGTTATTTATTATTTGAATACTTAACTAATTTTACAGTGCTTGTATTTAAATTCCCTATTTGTGTCACCAGTGTATGTAAGTTAATTGCTTGTATAGCTGAACAATCCAAAAAGAAATGGTGGTTGGATTAGAATTGGAATTAGAAACAAAACTTGCCACTTTGATGTTGTTGAGTCTAATAACGCATAAGTTACGTTAAAGAAACAATATGAGCCACATTTAGTGAGATTAGTTTTATTTATGTGCTATAATTTATACTCCCACAGTGCCGATTTGTTTTTCTTTTTAAATACACTAAAGTGCTGAGAAGCTTCTTTGTTCCTTGTCACTGTTTTATTATAAATGACAGGTATCACCTGTCATCAGTTTTATGTTGTTTAATTGTTGCCTATACCAGGCTTGCACTTTATTTCACTTGATATGCTTCAGGTATGTTTCTGATATCTGATGACAAAACAAATATTAACCTTCTAATTCTTTCTCACCTTTTTGTTTGCCAGACTGTAGATTCACCTGCCATTACCGCTGTAGAGCTCTCATTAAACTGAACTGTAATCAGGGTGACGCCTCTACTACTGATCAGTCCAGTGATATCCAGGACAGCATTGAAACTGACACAAATGTGGTAAGGTATATTTATTTTAGGGTTGGTATTGTTGTTTATGTTTGCCTTTTTTGTTAATTCATGAATAAACTAGTTAGTGTATTTGTATATTATTATCATGACTTTGTCTGTAGGATTAAAGTAATAGAAAAAGTACATGGAAATACATGCCATTTAATGCTGACTGATACATGGTCATGTACAAATTAAAGAATTTGTCTCTGCTGTCAGATCACCATAACAAATCACTAAAATTCACTGAAGAATATAATATTCATTAAAAACGTTTGCTTCAAGTTTTTATTTAATACCTAATTTATAATTTCTTCATAGGAGAAATTACTTCCACTTTTGAGCAAATTCACAAGATGGCAGAATCTTTTATCATAAGCGTTTACAAATCAGATCACAGATAGCAGAAGATACTGGCTGCAGTTCACTCTTTCTACTGAGCAGGGGAAAAATAAACCACAGATGCTTAAACAAAGTTTGGGGATAGGATTCTGTGTTTGTGATTATCCTGGAGGAGTTGGGCATAAGTAAATTATGTTAGTTTAATATTTTTTGCAACATTTAAAATATAGCTGCTGTCTGTAGTGACTTGGTGCAAACATTGTGCACATGGTGCACAACTGTTTAAAAATACCCACAGATTCATTAAAATCTATTTACATTTTATACTTGTTATAAAAAAAATGTCTCCAAAAAATATGCTGTTTTTTGGAGACATTGAACATGTTTAGAGTTAAGTTAACAATGTGCGTGAATGGTACATAAAATTGAAGTTATATATGACATTTATATTTAATCCTTTCAGTTTATATGACCAGTCAAATAGGCCGGTAACAATAAAAACAATCTTGAAGAGAGTTTTTTATTATTAGGAGAATGAAAAAAAAATCACAGAACCCTTGTCTACTTTGAGAACCAACTGTATACAACACACCCAACTTCCCCCGCCAAAAAAAATCTTTAAAATTAGCATAATTCCGTGGGATAAAAACTGGCTTGGCAACGTGTCAGAAACTGGGGTTGTGGTTAATTCCAAAATAACTCTTTATACCCAACTGAAGGGCACTAGTCACCTAACCACTCTCGTGGATAAGTAGTGCACTATATAGACAACAGGGAGCGGTTTGAGATTGAGGGTAAGCATGGCGCGTTCTAATGTCGTCATCGTCGAGTTGGAACTTCCTGCGTAGAGCCAATCACGACACTCTTTGGTCTTGCTTGTATATTTTCCAATTTTAACGTCCAGGGCGGAGCATTTCCGGTGTAAGGCAAGAGCAACGTGGGATAGTACTTCATCGACGCCTGATACATCGAGACAGATAGATTTTTGAAGCAGAAGCTTCGTGTTTTTGAATATATTTTATTAATTTGGATAGGAAACCACACAGCGTTGAGTCGGTTTACGGATAGGTCATTTCCCGAAGTAAAAAAGCGGTTTATTGGGCAACTTTGAAGCACTCGAAAAACTTTTTTTCGCGATGAGTGGAGTTAGTTGTGCCGACCAGACCCAGTCTTTTGAGAAGACCTGGGGTAGCTCGACGAGCAGCGGCTACTGCAGCGAGGAAGACTCCGACTCGGAGCTCGAGCAGTATTTCACCGCGCGCACCTCATTCTTTCGCAAACCCGAGAAGGAGAAGCTGAGCGAGAAGGTGAGCTTGTGTAAAGTCCACACACCCTCAATACGGCGCAGTGCCCCGAAGGGCTTGTTCAGTTCATGTTAAGACATTTTGTTACATTGTTTAAAAAGTGTTCTAGATGTCGAAACATCAAAAGTAACATGTCCGTGCATCTCTTCTAACCCTACATGTGCCCTTCACGTCCGACTATACTTGTGTAGGAATACATTATAATTGTAGGCGAGTAGTGACATTTACTACTTATAATGCTTTTAAAAGAATTTTCATTAAAAAAATGTATTACAATATGTTTATAGTAGAAAGGGTGAACTTCAGCCAGTATCTTCCGTTATCTGTAATCTGATTTGTGTGTGTGTGTGTGTTTTGTGAACACACATTGAGTCACCCATCTCACTTATGGTCAAAGATTTTGGAATCTTGTGAATTCGCTAAAAAAAGTGTTAATTTATTATGTGCGTGGAGTACTTTTGGACACCCTGTATTTGTCTAACAAATAGCTTCATGAAAACTTTGGTAACAGGGCAGAACAGGAAGGCCTCCAGACATGTTGTAGGGAGGGGTGGGAGAGAGGAAAGAAGAAATGAGAAGATTTATATGATTCATAAGAAAAGCCGGCACAACCACTTACTTCGTCAGGCAATGACACATTGACAGTCAGTGATCATTTTGAAACCACATTCTATTCAGTGTGACTAAAAAATTCAGTTATTGGAAGTACACAAGTTTCCTATTTATTGCATTTGTTAATAGGGTAAATGTAAATGCACAAAACATGAAATCACATGACCCATTCCCTCTCTATAGCATTTTTCTGATAAGACGGTTTCTCATTAATGCCACCTTTTATTATTTTATGTTCTGCACTTATATTTTTATTCATTTATTTAGTTTCAATATCATTTGTCCTCTTCATGGTTATGGGGCCCCAGAGCCTATCCCCGGGAATTCACTGTGGGGGATCACAGGGTACACAAACGCACACCCAGTCATACACTACAGGCAATATTACGCAAATCAACTTTCAAAGTGTCTTTCGTTCATTGAGGAAAAGGACAGGGAGAGCATGCAAACTCCATGCAAACAGACCGCAGGCATGATTCAAACCCACACTCTGGAGTTTCAAGGCACCAATGCTAACCACTCGACCAACCATACTCCGAGCAATCACTTTAGCTTTCCAGATATTGATCTAATATCAAATCTCATAATTATATTTTGGCAGTCTATTACTTAGAAAACCTTTAGGACATAGTGAATTTTGAGCAATTGGATAAGAAGTTGTACATTTTATCAGTCAAATGCTGGCCGTTTGGGATCAATAAAAGTCTTTCATCTTGGTTCAGTGAGGTTTTAAATCACTGTCAGTAGTGCAAAGTGAACAAATTAAACCAATCCATTAGGGTGAATTGCCTCTCATTTTTTAAATCTGCTTTTTAATTTGAGTCTCCTTGATTTAAGGTCTTTAGTACATGTTCAGAACTCTAAATATATTTTCATATACATAAAAAACACTTTTTAGTTTAAGAATATATTGCATGTGTAGTATGATAACTTGTTTCTGATAAAATCAGCTATATAAGTATGATAATCCACATACAGGAAGGATGATGACACTGTTGAAAAATGACACCATGTGACACCCACATGAGAGCAAGTCACACAAAAGAAGCTTTCTTTCCATGGTCTGAGGCTAGAGGGGGAGAGACTATTTTTTGCTCTAACCGGATACAGGAATTCCAGCTTTAAAACAAAACATGCATGACTGACTTCTGAAACCATGAACCCTGTTCATTCTCTTGTGTAATGGGATGGACTAAAGTTTGTGATTGGCTGGTGGTGACATCATGCCTTTGCCCTGTTTATCAGGAAGTGTTCAGAGGCTGATGCAATGTTTTAACAACTGGCCTCCTTTTACTCTATTCAAAGTGGAATCATAACGTTTAGTACAATTTAAACTTTATAGGTGACTGTCAATATTTTATGTATAAGTAGTAGATATTTAAAACCTACATGCATTGGACAGGAGTCACAAAAATAGATCTAAAAAATGCTTATTTTATATATTTATAGTCAGTTTTGGAGAAATCCCCAAAAATTTCATTACTCGTGGTAGGGTGTTTTTAAATGGGACTTTTTATTGGAAGTGAAAAGGCATACTGTATTTAATCTAAGAAAAAAATGGGATAGTCAAAGCTTCTTCTGTGTCTTTGTGTGAAGAGAGAGGAATGGACTGTAAGAGGAACTAATTGTTAGTCAGTTGTCCCCAGCTGTTCTTTCAGCTGTTTGATATGCAGCCCGAAGAGCCTGATTCAGAATCTGTCTCTATCAGCACATTTGACAATGGTATGACTGTTCCTCTCACGGTATTGTAGCTGTGTGGTTTAGAGGTCATCTGCAATCTGTAACAAAGAAGTAATGGGCTTCTCCAAGATTGTTTTTAATGAAAGAGTGACTGAACCAGATAGTTATACACTCTAAGCTAACACATTTCATTAAGCTATCATCGTCATGAACTCACATCCGTTCAGTCATGCACAAATTTGTGACTCATGCTGTGACTCTCATGCTGCCTTAATATGCATTTCCTTTTTTTCCTAAGGTGATGGCATGATTACTGAAATCTTTAAAATGAATCATGAAGTGTATGAAGCTATCAATAGTTGAAGTCCTCAATAGTTTTTATCAAAGTAAGAATTAACAGTTTTTGAAATTTCTGTCTTTTAGGATGAGGTGACTGAGAGCAAGAAACAAGACCTATCTCATTCAGAGATTCAGCAGAAAATAAAGGAGTATAATGCTCAGATAAACAGCAACCTCTTTATGTCTGTGGTAAGGTTTCCAATTCCCAAATTTGCATTCATTACCTTCAGGTTTTTCATATTTATCTGTTTTTTTTTTTTTTTAAATAACCAGTCCATTCATTCATCTGATCCATTATTGATTGATTGTCTTGTACAGAACAAAGATGGCACCTACAACGGCTTCATCAAAGTTCATCTGAAACTGGTACGGCCTGTGTCTGTTCCACCACCACGGAAGGGTGCTACGTCCCAGGGGCCAGCCAATGGGAAGAAAGGGGGAGCAGTGAAAAGACGCACGTCCTTCTACCTCCCAAAGGACACAGCCAAACATCTGCACATCAGCTCTCGAATTCGTGCACAGGAAGTGATTCAGGCCCTGCTCAAGAAATTTACAGTTATCGACAATCCTGCAAAGTTTGCACTGTTTGAGCGCACCGAGCGCCATGACCAGGGTATGGCCATGTTCCTTTTGAGCAAATTTTAATGCCAATAAGTTAGTGTCCATGGCTGTATTATCAAACTCTTGTACTCTTATGTAGGTTAAACATAACATTTTAATCCATTTGAAAACCTACAACTTCAAAATTTGCTTATAGTTCATTTCAGTTCAAGGTGCTTTATTGACAGAACAAATGGGCAGGGGGACAGATTCATTGCCAAAGCTTGTGTTGCAGAGTGTGCCATTAGTCATTGTCATCTACTCCAGCTGGCCATGTTGTTAAAGAAAATAGGCTGCCTGTTAGGAAGATCCAGCTTTTACTAACATTTAACTAACACACAAGCATGAATCTTTGCTTCTCATGACACAATATTTCTGAAAGAGATTGATGTTGTCTTGGTTCGAAATTGATTATATGCTTAGTTCTCTCTCTCTCTCTTTCTCTCTTAGTTTACCTAAGGAAGCTGTCTGACGATGAATGTCCCCTGTTCCTGCGTTTATGTGCTGGTCCAAACGAGAAGGTGCTGAGTCTGGTACTCAAGGAAAATGAGACTGGAGAGGTCAATGTAAGGAAAACCAGCCCACACTTCCCTCACACAATTAACATGTCTCCTGATTTAGTTTTATAGAACATCCCAATTTCCAGTACGTGCAACATCTGGTATTCAAGTTTAGGTTCAATGTGAGTGATGCTCAGTAATTCACTACCAAAGATCTTTCATGTAAAAAAAAAAAAAAAAAAAAGCAAGCAAAGCTAGTTCGTCTGCAGAAACACTCAATTTAGACATAATATTTTGTTTGTTCGTTCGGCTGGCTTCGTTTAAGTTATCCCTTGAGGTTGACCTTGCTTTGTAGTGAGAGACCTGAGCACGAAATTCCATCATGTTTACATGAATTATTATCAGTTGTTTATTGCTGACTTATTTTTTGCTTTTCTCCCAGTGGGATGCATTTTCTATGCCGGAGCTGCAGAATTTCCTGCGCATTCTGAAGCGAGAGGAAGAAGAGCATGTAAAACAGATCATGCAGCGCTACGCACTTGCTCGTGATCGCTTCCAGCAAGCTCTGGTCACTACCAACCCTGGCTGATCAATGCACTGTGCCTGTCTTAGTGACAAGTGGCCACTAGGAGGCCTCAGTCTTCTCTTTGTCCAACGATCCATATGGACTAGCATCAGTGCGATTAGTGTGTGAGAGAGAGCGAGAGAGTGCGAACGAGTGTGGAAATGCAAGTACGCAACCAGATGTGCGTACGTGGAGAGAATGAGTCGTGACTGAGAGCGAACGAAAGCGTACTGGGGAATGGACGAGTGAAAATAGAACACCTTGTCATGAATGGTGTGTGATTTGTTCGAGTGAGTGTAGAGAGTCCTCAAGATAGAACAGTGTGTTTCTATGGAGACTGCACAGGACTCTCCTAACTTCACTGCTGGTGAAGTTTAAAATTTTACTTTTCTTTTCTCTGTCAGCTATGAGACTATGAAGTTTTTTTTTCCCTTTCTGTCAAGGTCATTGAATAATCTTGTTGTAAATTCATGTGGCCATTCTTGCTGTGTAATGTTGAAAAAGGTTCCATAACTCTTCTCTCTGACTTCTTCAGTACTGCTGAGTGTTGGGGAATGCCAGGGAATTCCCAGTTATTAAGTTGAGCTGATGAAACCCCTTGGAAAAGTTATGAAATATTTTCAGCCTTTAAGCAACAAGACCAGTTGCCTTAACCTTCTACTTCTAGCCTGTTTTTTGCCAGGATATTTTACGTTCGTTTCCAGACTTTTCTTTGAACACTGTGCTCAAACTAATTGGTTCTTTTCATTTGTATTAACTTTCTTACCCAATTAAGCTGTTCTGTCATTTTATATGTCATTTACATGTATGTTCTGTAAGTCACCTGTTTGTTAGCAAATCTTTCAAGCTTGACCTTTTCTTATGTGCAGTCACTTCAGTTTCTGGATCACACTCCCTCACACAATAAATGATTTCTTTTTTTTTTATTGCCGGTGTCTGTCCTTGAATTGGACCTTGTTATTGTAGCATATTGTAGTTATTGTTGCCTAATTTCTCAGTTTGGAAATTTCCCATTTGAATTCTGAATGAATTCTTGTTCTGATCTGATATTCATTTGATTTAAATACATTTTAAATTTAGATGTTTTATGTATGACAATGTGGTGGAACAATTTGCTCTGAGCACAGGGGCACCAGTAGAGGGCAACAGATAACCAAGCTAGGATACACATAAGCTGATGTTTTTGTTTATAGAATTTAGGTCCTAGAATTTACTCAATTTTACTCAATATTTTACTCAAGAATGTTCTCAATTAGTTTTTAAGCATTCCAAAATGCTATACACCTTCAGCCATAATATTAACAACCAGTGACAAGTGAAGTGATTGACACTGATTACCTCATTGCAGTGCTATCAGTCGAGGGATGGGATACATTAGGCACCAAGCAGTGAATTCACAAAGTTGATTTGTTGGAAGCAGGAAAAATGGGCAAGGGCAAGGATCTTAGTGACTTAACAACGAATGAACTGGTATGAGCATAATTTCATACATATTTTCTCACTTTTCATACTCATTTCCTTAATTTTCTTTTGATTCTGTAAAGCTGCTTTGTGACCATGACAATTGTCAAAAGCGCTAATTAAAAAAAATTAATTAATGGTTCCCAGCTATGCTCCAGAGGGCCACATGTCCTGAACATTTTAGTGTTTTCTCAGCTCTCAGAATGCCTGATTTAACTACTCGTCCAATTAACATACTTTTTTTTTTTAATGAAGTGTGTGTGACAGCAGGGAAAAGTCAGTGCATCACAGCTTGCATATGGGCTGCATAGCTGCTGAAAGGTCAGAGTGCCCAACTTGATTCCTGTCCACCACTAAAATTGACCTATAATGGGCACTTGAGCATTGGAACCGGACCATGGAGCAGTGGAAGAAGGTGGCCTGGTCTGATGAATCTTTGATTGTTAGGTGCATGCGCATTGCTTACCTGGACAAGATATGGCACCAGGATGCACTTTAAAAAAGAAAAGCCAGTTGAGTGGTAGTGTGACGCTTTAGGAAATGTTCTGATTGGAAACCTTGGGTCGTGGATCTCATGTGGATGTTAATTGGACACACGGCACTAATCTAAACATTGTGGCAAATCAAGTACACCCAATCATGTCAATGTTACTCCAAAAAGCTAATTTTCAGCAGGAATTGTTAAAAAAATAGTTCAAGGTATTTACAAGGCATTCAAATTACCCAGATCTCAATCTGATCAAGCATTGATCTGGGATAAAGAATCTGATCTGGGGTGTGCTAGACACCATGTCTAATCCACGGATGACCAACCCCAGAACTTTCAGGACTTAAAGGATCCGATGCTAATGTCCTGGTGTCTGATATTTTAGCCGACCTTCAGAGGTTTTTGCATCCATACCTTTTGGGTTCAATGCTGTTTTGGCAGCAAAATGAGGATTAGGTGGTTTTGATGTAATATCTGACCAGTGTGTATTGATTTACAGCAAAATCCACTTATACTGGAGACTCCTATCTGTAGCAGTGGCTTGTAAATATTTTCAAAATCTTGTTCTAACAACTTAAGTGGGTTTCTACAGTATATGTGATGTGAATTTCAAGCATTTCAATGCATATCGTACTGTGTATGACTGTATGTGACAAAATTTTAATTTGAAATTTGAAGTGTGGAGAAATGAAATTGCTTGATGAACCACAGAATAAGTGCTCGGCAGGGTAAAGTAGCAGTAAAACAGTAAAATATAATAGAGATATAAAATAGATTTCTCACGATGTGCTTTGGTCATAGCCTACTGTAATTTGTACATGGCTCCAGGCATGAACGAAGGTGTGCGTAGCTGCTGCGGTTCGTGGTCTCATTACAGCTAATTAAAATAAACAGCAGGTTTGTCCGTTATCCGGTTTAGCCGCGAGCTCGCAGCAACTTTTTCATTCGGCGTGTGGTTGGTTTCAGTGTGTAGCGTGTATGTGTGTGTGTGTGTTGGGGGGCGCTGAATGCAGCAGAACACGGTGTTACTGCTGTACTGTGTTTATGCGTGTGTGTGTTTGTGCGCGCGCGCGCGCTTTGACGGTCCTGCTGCTTAACATTAGTCATCCTCATAAGCTCGAACTGCACGCGACTCGGATCAGCGACTCAGCGGCGGTTCGGTCGCAAGCGGATGCAGAAGGAGTGGAAGAAGAGACAGACGGGGACTAAGAGACAAATACACGGAGAAAGGCAGTTTTACACGGCTGTTTCGGCACCTCTGGTTTGGACAGCGCAACAGCTTTTTCTTTAGTTGGCAAGGTTCAAAAGATTTATTTCTTCTTTTTGCAAAAAAAACAAAACAAAACCGACGATTCTATAAGAAAGCAAAAAAAATAAAATAATAATCAACAGACGCCCGGGTTTAAGTTGTGAACTGAAACCAGAGGAGCCACGGAGGGTAAGTGCCAATTGGGTCAACTTTGAAATCCAGCACATGCATGTGTTTAGGAGACAACAAATCTGTTATTCTGACGCCTAATGAACCACCATGCATTAGATCTTTGATTGAGGAGGACCTTAATATACCATACTATCCAAAAACAGTGAGCATGTGAAAAGCTTTTCTTACATAGCGAGAAAAGAAAAAATATATTTCACTGGTTTAGAAATCTGCAATAAATCTATTGCTCTGGAGGAGTTTTAAACACTCGCACATTGAAATAGTATCTACATTGATGCACGGCTTGCTTTCACACCTTCATTTCCAACAGGTTTCATTCTGTTTCATCCAAACAGTGGAAGACAGGTTCATAACCCTGGTCCTGGTATACCCTCTGTCCCGCTCACACCCATTTTACCTTAGGAAGGGCTTTTCATTAGTTGATTAGCTGTATTATATGTTAGAGCAGAGAAAACAGTACAATGTGAAGAGCATGGGGTAATCCTGTGCAGTAGGAGGTGCGGTTTTAAAGCTGTATGGATGAATCATGAGGTAAAAATCAATTACTTAATCAGGGTTTGGACTGATCTGTTTACAAATTGGAATTATTGGAGAAGTAGTAGATGAGAGGACGATAGCAAAGCCCATTTTTACATAAGGATTCTCTAAAAATGTTGGGCCAGACAGAGAAAGAGATGTTAGTGTAAGTATGAGCCAGCCAACCTTTCCACAGCAACAGATGCTAAAGCTTTTGGCACCCTGGAGCATATGGTCTTGATTAAAGCTTATGCTGGACATTGAAAAATGACTTGAGCGACCTTATTTCTTTAATCCAAGTGAATAATGAATTAGAAATGTTAACACTTGTCATCCAAGAGTCATCGAATTAATAAAAACGTAACAAACCACAATCAACAAATGGTTAAGTCATGTCAGAAAGTTTCTCGATCCTGAAATGTAATAAGTATGAACGTTAAACCAAAGACTAAGACCTAGATATGCTGTAAACGAAAGCTAAAATTAATTTGTAATATTGTGTCATCTACTTAAAAAACTTATTTTGCTGAGTTGTTTCTTCATTTCCACTTTCTGACAGGTACGAAGACCTCCTCTGAGAGGAGAGAAAAAAAACAGATGGCAGAGGGAAATTAAAATGAATCATGTTTTATCTTGTTGATATATACACAAATCACACATTTTGGGGGTACATAGGACTATATTAATAATTTAGATATGCCACAATTTTTTTTTATTGCATAAGTGAATTGCTTTGTGTCCTTAACACATGCCCCATTTACAAATTTGGCATTTATTATTGATTGCTGAGTACAGCTATTGTACTCTGTCAACTCAACAGCAGCCAAAATGCTGAAAAGCATTTCACTGTTTACTACTCAATCAATTTTTTATGGGTCCACATGAGGATCGAGTATTATTTAATAAACTGAGGGCTGCTTTTGCTGGGGTGTGGTCTGCTCTGATTTGAATGCAGACTGTGACTTCTGTTTGCTTTTAGGCAAGTTAATGATAATGAGATTAGGAGCCAAGTGAGCCATACAGTTGGATGAGAAATAAATCCAATGAAATTAAATTGATTGTCTGGCAAAACGATATATCAAAACCTCTGGGTAATAGATGGGAGATTTTTATGAGCACTTGAGGGAGCAGTTCAAGAGATCAGAACTCAGTAGCTAAAACATTTTATTCTCTTATGTCATTATGCTGTTACTTATGTACTGACTAGGCCCTGGTGGCACAGTGTGTATGTGACATGGAATTATCTTGCCACAGTCTTGCATATCAGTGCTAGAAAAAAGGCTGTTTATCAGCCTCTCCTCTGGATGTAAATACGTTATAAGAATATTAAACAATTTCATTCATTCATTCATTCATTCATTCTTTCATTTGTTCATCAATTTTTCATTTTCAGTAACTACTGTACATCATCCTGGTCAGGGTAACAGTGGATCCTGAACATGTTTTAGGGTTCTAGATGGGGATGCACCCAGGTTACGGCACAATATTCACACATTTACACTCTTCACCTGTCACCATTTAGCTTAGCCAATAGGCATGTTCTTTGGAGGGGGTAAGACATCGTGGAAACTCTGAGGAAAACATATGAAAAGAACATGCAAAACTGCACCAGTGGTTACTGAACTATGGAACCTGTCTGAATCACAACTTTAAAAATTCAGCAGGTCAGTTCTTAATAATGGAGAATTGACCCGAGTAACTAGCTGCTGTACAATATTGTGGATGCTTATTAATGAAAGAGTTTACAAGTTAGATGAATCTGTCATAAAAGCCCACATGTACAGTACCAGGTAAAAATTTGGATAGACCTGCTCATTCAAGGGTTCTTATTTATTTCTACTATTTTCTACCTTTTAGAACAAAACTGAAGACATAAAAACTATGAAACAACAAGTGAAATTATGTAGTAAGCAAAAAGTGTAAAGTCCTTCTTTTGCTTTTATGACAGCTTTACACACTACTGGCATTATCTCAGCCAGCTCATGAGGTAGACATGAAAGACCTTCCAACAGAGTTTTCATTAATGTTGCTAATAATGTGAAAAGCTGTCATCAAGATAAACATTGTTTCAAACATGCCTACTTTTGATATATTTTTGTTCTTCAATGGAGAAAATAGTAAAAATTTTGGAAAAATTCTTGAATGAGTAGGTGTTTTCAAGCTTTTGAATGGTACTGTATGCACCAATCATTCATAACATTACAACAGAATGTTTATGTCCAATATTGTGTGGGTTCCTTTTCTGCCCCTGGGACAGCTCTGGTCCCTCGTGGCATGTCTCTGCAGCTGGAGGTGTCCAGTGGAGTCTGTTACCAGAACGTTGACAGAGGATCCTTTGGGTGCCTTGTCTGGGTGGGCCTCCATGAATTGGACTTGCTTGTCCACCGCAACCCATGGGTTCTCGGTTGGGTTAGGATGTAGGGAATGCAGAAGCCAGAGAGCCTTTGTCACATTGCCTGCTTGGCCCTGTGCATAGCAGGTTGTGGTGCACTGGGTGTTTTGGTGCTTTTCGTTTGTGGCCAGCATTGAATTTTTTTGTTTGTTGTGCTGCATTTTCTTCTCTGTGGTATTGGACATGATGGGCTGGTCTTTGCTTCCCAGAGGCATAAATGAAACTTGGGTGTTCATGATCTTGTTACCAGTTCAGACCTTTTCAATATTACCACATTTTATTCAGTTAAACACACATCTGCAAATTGGTGCAAATCCTTTACTCCAGTACTCAACAGTGCAAAGTAAAAACAGTGGAGTGTTTTGTTAATTTATTAAACACAAAAAAAAAAGACTGAAATATTGAATTTACATAATTATTCAGACCCTTTTTGTTGAGCTCCTATCAGTGGTCCTTGGGACATAATTAAGGAAGCACACATAATGTATGTCAATATAAGGTTTCACAGAAGATGTATGTATGAGTCAAGCAAAAGCCATGAGGTTGAGAGAATCTGCAGAACTGCGAGTTGGGTTGGGTATTGTTTAGATTTTTTTACGATGCTAAATCTAAAAATAAAAAAAAGGCCATATAACAGCAAAGTAGTTGGTATTCTTGGTATGCTACAAACCGACTTCAGATTTCAGTAATTCTTTTGCAGAAATATGCCGATATTTGCCTTATCTGGCAACATACTGCTGACTTTGCTAAGGTTGGACTGACAGGGGCCATAGTGAAGCCCACAGTGCCAGCTGATGTCTGCAAAGCTGTTAGGCGCGGTGCATCCCGTGCGTCCTGAAATGTTTTATTATTATATGTATTTTTACACGCAGTTGTTGAAAGACATTTTTTTAGTCGGGAAATAATTTTTCACGTATGGTGGTATGGAATGAGGCACTGAAATCTGCACTCTTATTCGTTTCTAGTGGCTTATTGGCACTAGGTTTTGCTACCTAACCCAAGCTGCAAGGCAGGATTGTGTCAAGACACAGATCTGGGGGGACGATACAGAAATATTTCTGAAGTGCCTAAGAGCACAGGAGACTCCATCATTCTCAAATATAAGAGATTTGGAACGACCAGCAGTCCTCCCAGATCCGGCCACCCAGGTAACCTAAGGGTCACTGTAAATGACATCCAGAGTTCCCTTGTGGAGACTGCAGATTCTTAAAGAAGGACTACCATCACTGGAACACTCCACCAATCAGGTCTGTATAGTACAGTAGCCAGACAGAAGCCATTCCTCACTAAAAGTCTCATGATAGCCTGCTGAGAGCTTGCCAAAAGCACCTAAAGGACTCTCAAAACATGAGAAGTACAAATCCTTTGGTGTGATGAATTCCCCACACCATGTGTGGATGAAAACAGTCACTGTGCATCACCTCATTAATTCCAGCCCTACAGTCAAACAAGGTGGTGGCAGTATCATGCTGTAGGGATGTTTTCCTGCAACTGGGACTGAGAAACTAAACACAATAGAGAGAAAATGGATGCAGAAATATATAGAGCAATCCTGAGTGAAAACCTTTTCCAGCATGCTCAGGATTGTCAGCCAATTTACGTTTCAACAAGACGACGACCCAAAGCATAAGTTCCAGCTCAGTGAAAGTCCAGAGTCTGGGCAATAGAGTGTCTCTGGAGAGACCTGAAAATGGTTTCCATCCAATCTGGTTGAACTTAAATGATTCTGCCAAGATGAATGGAAGAAACGTAAAAATGAAAGGAGTGCCAAACTTATAGCATCATTCATAAGTAGTCTTGAGGCTGTCAGTGCTCCCAAAGGTACTTTAACCAAGTACGAAGTGATGGGTCTGAAAACCTAGATGAATAACATATTTCAGTCTTTATTTTTAATAAATTAATAAAACACTCCAAATAATTTTTTTGTTTGTTTGTAATTGTGGCGCATTGTGTGTAGAATAATGTAAAAAGAAGGATTTGAATATAATTCTAAATGGGTATAAAACATAAATCGTGGAAAACTTGAAAAGATATATAACTATTACACAAACTAACCAAGACAATAGCATTACGAGTGTTCAGTGTAGTAAAGTGATTCCTTCAATATGTATTTATTTCTCTTTATGACAACTCTGGGAGCTCTGACGGCTACCTCAGTAGAGAACTCCACGTCTGATCAAGTGAATCTGTAGTTATTGTTGTTCCGTTTATGTTTTTATTGTTGTATTTAACTCTAGTTTAATCAGCCTGTTATTTTTGTTGAGAAGTACTAAAGGAGCATTCTCAGAGGTTCTCTACCTTTTATTTAATACATACTGTTTATATGCCTCTGAGTGGCGCACGGTAAAGTCCTTGCCCTATCATCTAGAGATCGCTAGTTCAATTCCTGCGTGATGCTGTAGCCTCCCGCAGCCGGGGGGCCTAGAAAGAGCTGATTGGTCGAGCTCTCTCAGAGGAGGAGGGATAGGAGGCAGTCTGTGCTCTCCCATCAATCGCAGCTCTAAGCCAATCACAGGCATTTGTGAGCTCATGCAAGCAGAAGCTTACTCAGCAGTAGCCTTCATGGGGGAGTGACCTAATGAACGGGTAGGAATTGGACACGACTGAATTGGGGAAAATTATTTTATTATTTTATTATTTATTTATTTGTTCATTTCCATGTTGCAGGGGGTTTTGCTACGTTTTTTTGCTATGGCTTGGCTACAAGGTTTTTGCAAGCCCTGTCTTTGCATTTTAATTTGATCACAGTCTCTTTTACGAAATATGTTTATGTCTGGATTGCTGATGAGAGGGTTGTGAGTTCAAACCAGTGAGTCCCTGGCACTGCTTGGCCTTTGAGCAAGTCCCATAATCTTTAAGTTCCACTGACATCATAAACTTAACGGCTTTAGATAAATAACATCTGTCAAATAATTAAATGTACTGTTGAAACAAGTGCCCCACTCACACATCTCAATCACACTTGCCCAGGTTTCAGAGCATCTGCTCTCTGACCGTATTCTCATTTTCTCATATTATGAAGAAGACTTCATAATATTTTTTACTAATTAACCCCAAAATGAATACAATGTGTTTGTATTTGTAATAAATTAAGAATCTAAATAAAAGAAATACCACAAAACTACTGTTTCAACAGTTGCTTAGGTTACTTGGCTGACACTTGTATTTTAAGCAGTATTGAAGTCTCCTGTGGCTCCGTCAGTCTCATCACTCGCACATTAGAGAGAGAAGTTCTCTCACTCGCTCTCTTTTTTTACACCCCATGCTTCTAAGTCTATTTTTTTACACCGGCTTACGTAACTGAAGCATTTAAATCTATACAGCGGTTTTCGGCTTAGGAAAATAATGCCTTCTACATTTAATCATCTGGAATGAACGAATCATTGTTAATAAAATTGTGTGATATAGTAGTCAGTACAAATGAGTCAATGTGCGTCATACCTGCAGGATTTTTTTTGGTCTCTCAAGTGGTTTGTTGGTTGCTCTGATTACCACAAACAAAGATGCTTTGAAATCACTGTTCTCATGAACATTTTGTCCTCACACACACACACACACACACACACACACACACACACACACACACACACACACACACACACAAGAGCAGGAAGTGCTAGTGTTTACAGCAAAAGAATACTATTACCCTTAGTTCTACAAATAAGTCCGTGATCTAGATTAAAATATTAAAGAGTCTACTAGAAGAAAATAAGTTCATAAACAAAGCCGACATTGCACAGACTCTTATACGAGCTAAAACCAGTAGCATTTCATTTAGAATCTAGGCCAGGGCATTTTCCAAATGTTGTGCTCTGCTTTGGATTTGCAATATTTAGAAGCTGTAAACTCATTCTCATTTATTCTCATTTACATGTTTATATTGGTATTGCTAAACACAGTCTATAATATTAGGCCTTCTCTGCCTTTCTACATGGTTTGGTCTCGAGTAGGGGTAGAGCTGAAACAGATGTTAGTTTGAGGACATAATGACATGTAGGAGAAGAGACAGTGTGAGGGAGCGACAGAGTAAAGAGCAAACCCACTCACTGCCCCATGCTCCATCAGCACACAACACTCCACATGTACACACAAATGCAAGGCAAGGCAGCTTTGCCCTTATTTTAGACAGGTGATATTAACTTTGTTGTCTGTAAAAAAAAACAACAACTAATAAATATACTCTTTGTCTGATGTGCATGCTTCATTGGCTTATTTTGGATGTTTGCCGATGGTTCATGGGTTTGTTGGTCTGTGGGTATGAACCCATTAGGCTTGACCCTGCCCATGAAGTCTGCTTCTTGTGTCATTAGTTTTGGAAGGCAAACCACGGTTTGTTTGCTATTATATTCAAAACTATCTTCTCTGCAATTGTTTTTTTTTTTGCTCAACTGCATCTTTGTGACTGATTTCAAATGTGCTTGACAAGGAAAATCACATTTTAAGAAGTCCTCTGCAATGAATGCTTAGTTACAAAGCGTAACAGTGAACAGTACATTGCCAAACAAGTGATAAAAGGGACTACACATTCCACCTAGAATCCTTTTGAAGGTCTCTGAAGATGCCGCACTGCAAAGGACGCACATTAGATAGAAATGACAGATGAAACGACTAAAAAAATTTTTTTTTGTCTTTGAAAAACGACTTTTTGTTTTGTTTCCCTTTTCACTTAAATGTATGCATTCTCAGAGCATTCATCCTACTAAGTATCTTGAATGTTTTTTTTATATATCAGTAGCCCTGTCACTCGCAGGCACATGTTTCCTCTGATGTTCATGAATTCTGCCTCAGCATGAATTCATCCTGGCGGCTACACTTTGCTGCTGAGGGCTTCAATGCACTCAGAGGAGAGCTCCAGCACTCTTAACTACATGAACATGCAGCCACCTTATTGACTGGTACATTGCTTAGTGACATGAATAAGAAGGAGATACTCCATTGCCCTCTCCTACTAGT
Source organism: Clarias laeviceps (assembly GCA_030014305.1). NCBI lineage: Eukaryota > Metazoa > Chordata > Actinopteri > Siluriformes > Clariidae > Clarias > Clarias laeviceps. The sequence goes on from JAQMYJ010000037.1 coordinate 16,751,701, forward strand.
ACGAAATCTCTGGACAAGTGCTGAGTCTTCTTTACTTTTATAGTGTGCACTATTCGGGTTATTCTTCATTTATCATTAATTCATACTTTTGGATTGTATGGCTGTGTTGTTTATGATTATTTATAGCAGTAGTTCTCAATCTTTTTTTTCCTTGGAGCCCTCCCTGCTTGTATCTAAAAAAAGCTGAGCTCCACTCGCAACAAACACAACCCAGACCAGACCAGCCCAGCCTAGCCCATGTACACAAAGCAAAAGAATCAACTGATCTTTTTAAATAGCTTCCTATGCAAATTTATAATTATGGTGTGATTGTGTAATTATGATCTTATTTAACATGCACCACAACCACACAGCCTCAGAACAGGAAAAGGCTAGCACACCCCCTTTTAAGCTGGTGTGGACCCCTGGTTAGGAACTGTGTATTTAAAGAAAAATATGAAATTATGTATGTAAGCCAATCTCACAACCTAATACCTACTATGCCTCTCAACCAGTATAAATCTATTGTGTACAGTACATGGAGCATTCGAGTCCATGTACAGCGTGAAGAGCATGTCATGGCAAGCTTCTGTGTAAGAAAGTGTGAAAGAACACACCTCTCCGTAATATTGATACCAGTCTCACGCAGAGCATGATGTCCCCATCTACCTCACCACCAACCAAGCTTCTCACACTGCCATCCATGCAATCACACTGTCCCCTTTTCACTTGCAGAAATGCAAAACACAGTAAGACAACATTAACAAAACTACTGAGCTTTATGCCAAATTATGTGATTGAAAACAAATGAAATCCTCAAAGATGAAAGGGTCTTCATAGGTAAATTTAAGAACCAATATCTACATATTAGTTGTAAAAGATCAGCAAAACTGTGATCCCCCACCCCCACCCCCCAGATAAACTAACCACACAATGTTAGTGAAATGCAAGGGAGCATTCAGACTTCTCATTCAAATGCAGTTCATGTTCTGATATGAATGAGGAGTGCAATAAGTGATTTGCCAAGGGCCTTTCATTTCACAGAATTGCTTGGTGGGAGATCTTGCATCTATGCACCTCGTGCTGGTTCTAAATGAAAAATCATTCATTTCATGAGAGAACTAACCATGGTTTTTACATGCCATTGACGACTTGCATAGTTTATGCGTCTTATTTTTGTTTCTTCAATAGCAGCGATAGAGTTAATCCCATAAATTGGACACTTTCTGAAACAGAATAATTGTGACAAAACCATAACAAAAGTTATTTCCCAGGTCTACCTGTGTATACCAGTGCTAGATTTGGATTGTTCCATTCTCACCGCTTCTGGTTTCAGCATGTAGCCTGCCACAGCCTGGAAGGTGTTGCCTCATTCAAACACTGCAAAAAAAAATAAGGCAGCTCAAAAACTTATTATAGAAAGAGGGACAGAGAGAGTGAGTGCAAGTGAGAAGAATAAAGAGGAAGGGAGAGAGGGAGCGAGAGAGTCCTTACTAGAGACATGAAGAGGTTGCTGTTTATCTGAGCAGTATCCTGATTTATCTTCTGCTGAATCTCTTCCAATGACAGCTCTAGTTTCTTGCTCTCAGCCACCTAATCCTGACAGACAAACAGGCAGACAGCGAGAGAAAGAGTGTGAGAGAGAGAGAGAAAGAGAGAAAAGCCTCCAGCATAGATTCCTGGGTTTTGATAATGAGATGTAATTATTTACTTTGAACTTTCCAATTAATAATGCAAAAGCGGCAACCTGAGGAGAAGGACACACGGCTCTCCTCAGCAATAGGTATATTAGGAAGCATGCTAATTGACTGATGGCTTGGCTAGAGAGAGTAGACTGCAGAGATATTAATGACAGACCTCTCAACGCATCTTCAGGGTGCTGTGTGCATAAATGTGTGATTGGGATTTGCTAGAGGTACGGAGGAATTATGGAGTGGGTAATTATCCACAGTTTCATGAATCTAAAATACACGGCAAGGAATAGTAAAACCAGAAATGCTGATTTTATTATGTACGTTGTATAAACCTTATATACAAATACATTGTATAGCATATCTATCTTCTCGAATAACAAAACTAACCTTTACTGTCTTATGCAATATTGTGTTCACTATGTAGAACTATGTCGAACATTGTAGTGCTCTGCACTATACCTTGCAAACAAATAATACAAAAAAAAACCAATACTATCTATATATAAACAAGAAGACAGTTAGCCTTACATAATATTTTAAAAATGTCTGTCCCCGATTAAACTTCATGTATACAAAGGAAAAATGTCAGATTGAAATAAATGCATTCAGGATCAAATAATATATTATACAGTAGATACAGTTATTATATAGCCTTCAAACATACTGCAACATTATATGTTTCTACAGGCATGCTTGGATAATAATAATAATATAATAATAAAAATTTATTATTTGTAATTGTTGAAAGGGCGCCCTCAGGGCAATGGCTGGCTTTTACTTTTCTAAGGAATCTGACTGATGGTTTTACCCAAATTACTGTGTTTTTAAAAATAAAAAGAAATTATTTGGGACTGGGTCTGCTGTATTGCCATGAATTTTGCACACATCCCCATGAAACGTTTGGCCGTGTTTTCCAGGCGCAATGGACGATTGAGCACCACCCCCACCCCACCTCTAGTTTCTCTGTAATTCCTGCAATCAGAAACGAAAAGACATGGCACATAAAACTATAAAGAATTTAGAAAAATCATGTTGATCAGAAATAATTAACGCCTTCGAAAAATGGCTCTGAATTCACTGCAAAAAACGTTCCATATACTTACAGTGGAGTTTGTAGACTGGACACACACTGGCTATTTTCACATTAGGGTGCCGGAATCATTTCCGAGAACATTGATCTTAAAGAACATGGACCCCAAAGTTGATGTATTAGGTCATTGTAAGTACAAAATAAGGTATGTCAATTTACTGTTATTGTTTCCTGACATTTCACAATTTCAGTCCATAGAATGCAAGCTAATAGGCACTAATATGCAGCAGTTCACAATACATAATATAACACAAAACTAATTTTACATTGATGTCATTAATTAGTAAATGTGTAATGTGTGAAAAAAATATTTTTTTTAAACTGGATCACAATTATAAAACCACACTGGCATGAAATCTTAAAACATCTGTTGTGACAAAGATAACAACATGTTATTGGAAAACCAACAAAATTAAATAATTCTAGAGACACTTTGATACCCTTTTAAAAAACGTACATTGTAGTGGGTTATTTAACTAGAGGTTCATTTTGCATCATTGACTGTTTAAACAGTTTAATTAACTAGGCTGTTATTTAGACTGTTTAATAAACTAGAATAAATGAGGACATTTTAAATCTTTTCAGCGGCAGTAAATGGGAGGCTTTGCTTTTAGGCACTTGTTATGGAAGTCATTTCTTTTTAGTTACTCTGAATCTGGGACACAAAGAGGTGTTTTATATTGGGGTGATGGAATTTTAAGCAGCTTGCATGTAGCATGCGGGCAACTGCTGTGTAGCGAAACAAACACAAGTCTTTAACATACATGTATAATTAACTGAGCATGCTCACAACATGGCTGCATAAAATTTCGAACAGTGCATCTCACAGTCACATGTTATACAATTTTCTTTGAAAAAGGCTATTCACGAATGCGGGTATACTTTGATCTTAGAAATAATGATACAAGTTAACCACCAGCAAAGGAAAGTCTTAACATGAAGAGCTTGATATGCAAAATCTGTCACAAGGAGTGTGTGTACAATGATGAATACTAGTTGGCATACAATGGCAATGTATTTCACACGTGTCATGTTTTCACATTGATATATTCAGTAATACATGCTTATGTGAGAAATCTTAAATCATGTACATACACTATATGAAATGTACTCTGTGTGTAGTAATAGTGAATGGTGGTGGGATTGATGTTTAGGAAACACAACAAGCTGTGCTGTTAAACTGATTATATATATTATTTATTGATTGGCTTATTCTAATCGCTGCCATCAAAGTCGTTTACTTGTTTGTCACTCTTGATGTTAATGAGAAATAAATAAATAAATAAACAAATAAACACTATATGTCATGTTACACAGAAACCGGACAGTGCAAACTCCTCTATCCTGAAAGCTTTTGTCTTGCAGACACTCTGTAACAGTAAATGTAATTAAGAATATTTAAAGAGCGAAACCATGAACTCATTCATTAATAATTTTTTTTTTTATTGTTAGCAATATTGCTGACAAATACATACAACCTCACATAAACAAACACTATATAACACTCAAAATATTAAAATGTTTGTTAAATATTAATAAAACTTATGATAATATAACATAATAAAAGATATATCATTATAACAATTGCATTTTCAGTTAAAGGAATCCTGAAAATCAAAGGAGCAGTAGCACCATCAATTCCCCTGCATCCCACATCCTTTATTTGAGTGTAAAGGCAAAGTTTAATATCCCTCCAAGCCTTTTTTCAGTAGCATAACACAATAAATAGTAGTTCATAAAATAATCTTCAAAGTGATTTTACCACTCAGCACTGACAGAAAAAATGCATCCATGTCTTTGTTACTTCATATCTATGTTATAAAAAATAAATAGGCAGTTTTGTAGCAAGCTCTAACTCCACAGGTCTTGTAAAGTGCCACTGCAACAATTCCTTGCAGAACTAAAATAGCATCCCTGCTTTGTCCACTCTTGCTTAAATAGAAAGTGCATTTAAAAATTATTTTAATGATTCGTCGAGCCCTAATACTATGTTGCCTTTATTATTTGAGAGACTTTTTTACATTCTCAAAATTACATTCTCAGCTCACATAGCTGGAGTTTTCAAATAGATGTTAAATGTCAAGGAAACACCTGTACATTATAGGGAGGTTTGAGCTTTTGCCTCTCTTATTTCCAGATTATTTTTTATCACATTCATATATGGAGATCATATTTAATACTTGTTCTACATCACCTTATGATTTAAAGCCTTTATCACTTTATTATTTTGTGTAGCTGCAGATTTGTTTTGTGGGTAAAACAATATGTGAAACTATGCTTAAGCAAACTCACTGAAGTAATTAAATGTGATTTATTTAAATTATAAAACAGTTAGCAACCGATCTGATCACCATGAGTGGTGATAATAGACTGTAACAGCACTGGGATGTTTAAATATACGTACCACTCCACATCCCAGGAGTTCTAATAAACTGTTAATTAGATTTACTGTTGGTCACCAACATAGGTTAAAAAGTTTGTATGGTCAGCAGTACTGAGGAGCGAGCAGCTGCCTGTCAAAACACACTTTTAAAACCAGCCACTGAAGCGCTTCCAGCATGAAAACACTTTTCTGATAATGTCATCTTAAAAACCATTTTGTCACATTATTAATTGCTTCTATGTCATTCTGATTCACCTTTGAATCATCCATGTTCTTTATGGGCTACGAAGGCTAACTAACGTCTTAACACAAGGCTGAGTGCTGAATCCCTCCATAACCCCTGATAAAGGGCACAACTTGGTGTGTGGAGAAAAGGGATTTTACACCCTACAATAGATTTCCATTTTTCTGCTATTTGGGATTTAACCTATGAAGCTCCTCCAGTTGCTGTTAGTTTGTTCCGTCAGTCATGGAAGTATATGTGTTATCAGAGCAAAATAACTGGTTAACTGAACAAACAAATCGTAATCTGTTAATAATAACTGGCGTTTGTCAATCTGTTGTATAAAAGCAACATCATACTCGAGGTTGTGCTGTTGTTGTGCATGTTGCTCATGCCTATGACCACATCACATCCCTGCTGATATTCAAGCAAAACAGAACTCCTTCTTTGTTTAATTAAATTGAGCAGAAACAAATAACATTGTCATTTGATAATTAGCATTATTAAGGAAAGTTATTTTATGATGTTATTTCTAGAGTTTGTGAGTGTACAGCCTGTCACTCATCATCATACGGTCTCTAATCACAATGTTTTCCCTCTTCAGTAAGGTTTCTGAATAAATAGAAAAGTTTATTATTGAAATACTATATTACAGACAGTCATTAGTTTTGTTTTAGTTTTTATTCATTTTTGTATTAAAAGTAGAACAATCAATTTTCTATTCTGCAAATATTTTAACTAAAATGACAAACATGTAATGCTTGAAAGGCTGCATCTAGACTTTAGTTTGGTCTAGTCATGGTAATATGAGAAAAGGTACTATAAGTTTCTTGTTTAATTAAAAGGCATTGTTTTCAAGACTGAGTGTGGGTTTTACTCTGGAACACTGCACACAAAGTAATATAAAGTTTGTTACACTGTGGCAGATTATGCTATTATTCACTCACTCACTCATTCATCGTCTATACCACTTTATCCTGTATTCAGGGTCGCGGGGCGGGGGGGGGGGGGTGGGGGTTGGGGAAGGCTGTAGCCTATCCCAGGAGACTTAGTGCACGAGACGGGGTACAACCTGGACAGGGTGCCAATCCATCACAGGGCACACACATACACACACACTCACACACTCATTCCGGGCAAATTAGCCTAATCTGCATGTCTTTGGACTGTGTGAGGAAACCCACCAAGCATGGGGAGAACATGCAAATTCCATGCACACAGAGACGGGAATCGAACCCGGACCCTGCAGACGCAAGGCGACAGTGCTAACCACTAGACCACTGTGCGGTGCCGCCTATGCTATTACTAAACTTCTAAAAAAATATCCTTGTACAAATGAAAGTTTTAAATTTTCAACCTGAGCAGAATAAATCTTAAGTTAGTCGCCTCCGACCCACAACAGCAGGAAGCCAGGCAAAGGAAAGGCTGGCTGACATCTTAGAATGCGATGACCGATTGCAGACTTGATGAGATTACTCTTAACCCTATTTCCAGGGGCAATAACTCAGCAGTGGAGCAATATCATGATTGATGTTACATCATATTCTCACTCCAGGGGGTGGGGCGGGTGGTCTTGGGCGGATGTTCTTTTATACAGCCTTACAGCTATATGCCATCTAGCTCACTCCTTCTTTTATGGCTGGCTCAGTAGGAGCTCCAGGGTTTTCCGGAGCTCGACATCATACCTGAGCAGAGGGAGCCATGGATTTGGAGGTTGGTTCTGCAACATTTACACACACAGCTGCTCTCTCTCACTTTGCATGCTCTGTAGGTGACTTAGTCAAGCACAGCATGGGAGGAGGTCCTATTTAGAGAGATTTAGTGGGTTCTGCCCACTTCTGCCATCACTGTGGAACACTATTGAACATTGATTTGCTATATTTAGCCCTGCATTTTAGAAGCGCCTATTGATTAGAGCTGTGTATTGATTCTCCATTTAAAAACGTCCACCTGCATATCAATTTGATTTTCAAACATAGTATCAACCCATACTGGCTCAACAATATTCACTCTTTCATTGTTGTGTATCTTAGTTTAGTAGTCAGACTGTTTATGTATGCACTGCTGCTGTGTATACATATTCAGACGATCTTTGTGGTGAAGAAACAGTACAATTCTTTAGGCTATTACACACAAACACACACACACACACACACACAGACCTCATAAAAAGATATAGCGTAGAGGGCAGGCTCTGTTTGATTAGCATTGTCTGAAAGCATTTGTGACTCTCCCGAGGACTGCGTGGGAGTTCATTCTTTGTGTCTCCCAAGCGGGATTCTATTGTTGTATTGCAAAGAAAAGTTCAATGTTCAGATTTAAAAACACCATCTTACATCGCAAAAAAAAACAAAAAAACATTGTGAATGTAAATGACTTGCTTTTGGTATTTTCTGGAGAACATGCTTTCATTTAAAGCCTCTGAGCTTCTTAAAACATCCAAAAATGGCTTGGGGCACTTTGCCTCTCTCTGTTCCCTGTATATTATATACATCACAAACATATAGTATATGTTTACCAGTATTAAAATTGCACCATGCGAGAAGAAAGAATACATAAAAGGACCAGAATGATATTTATAGAACAGAAAGATATTTTAGACTTTTTTTAATGATTGTGTAATATTTGATCATTTTGTAATAAAATGTGTTATGTTCACTATTAAATTGTAATTACTATTATTTGTCATCTTTACTTGGGCATCTATCAGAGCATTTGTCTATATCAATAAGTGCCTGACATAACAGTTATATGGATAAAAAAAAAAAAAAAATCTGATAATTGAAGATTTTGGCCATGCTATGATCAATGCATTCGTAAGCACTTTGGTAATCATTTTTCCTTCACTATTCAAGTACCACATTATGCTTTGCACAGAATTAAAGATTTTAGAACAAGCAGTGGTGATGAGGCTCAATATAAATGAATCAAGACAGGAATAATTTAAACTGGTGTAATTAAAACTATATACTACATAATACAGGCTCTTCCATCATTACTCTGTGAAATTACCAAGCAGAATGGTAAAACTCCATAAACTTTGCTTAAGCAAAGAAAACCACAAGGATGTGTTGGAAATAATAATTTTATTATAAAATTTATTTATTTTTATTATTATTACTTTTTGTTTTTTATCTATCTATCTATCTATCTATCTACATTAATGTTCCATCCATACCTACTTGGCCAAATGATCAATGATTTTCTATCACATACAGTACAGTACACACAAATTGCATATAATAGAATAGGATAATTGAACCTTTCTAGTACACTGCATTCATTATTATATATACACAAAATGCATAAAAGCAAAACAAAACAAACAACGACAGCCAGCATAACAGTCTGGTAGTGAAAATCCTTGTTTTATTATGTTTTCCTGAAGTAAGTTTTCACATACCATAGCTTAAGTATAAGTTGCTTAAGTATTTAATAGGCAGAGTAGATGATAAATGCTACCTCATAAAGTCTATAGATGTAGTTCATCATCTTGAATTTCTGTCTGGTTGGAGAAAATCTGAATGAGCTGAGAGAGGTTTGGTTCTCTCTCTCTCTCTCTCTCTCTCTCTTTAAGATTTCACATATAGAAAATGTAGATAACCAACCAGCCATACAACCAAATAACCGGATTACTTAGCTAAAATTTAGGTGGTGTCTTTTGAGTATAAAAAAATCTAGTCATTACTTTTTTCAATACATGTATCATCTTGGCAGTTTATATGATACTTAGATAACCGATAACATCCAAAATCTATTAATACTGTAAATGGAATTTTAACGTTCATGTAAGCACACTCACTGGGATTCAGTCTTATTCTATTTCCAGGGAGTAGTTTGACTCAGCTCACATTGTTTTTCCAACCTTCAGGATCACTTTATAGCATTGCCCTTTCGTTTGTGAAAAATATGGGTGAAATGTGCTGGTGGAAGTTTTTTAAAATCTAATAATGCTTACTGACAGAGGGGGGAGAAAACAATACTTTCAACAGTACCTACATTTGTAGACAGATCTACATACAATAGCCTGTTTTACAATACTGTGTATTTATATAATTACTTTACTATTGGAAAAGTTTAGTTTTTATCATTATTGTGTTTGCCTACTTTCCATATGAATACTTTTTTATACAGTAGTTATGTTAATAATACTAGTAGTTATGTTAGTACAAGTAGTTATGTTAGTAGTTAGTAATAGTATTTATGTTAATAATACTGTTAATACAGCATCAACCTAGAATAAGAACATTATAATACTAAGTCACAGGATGTAATGGAATATACATTTGAAGTTAGGAATTAAATTTATATATACATATAAAAACTAATCTAGACCTTGCGAGGCTCAGTCTTCTGATTTTTTTTCTTCACGTTGTAATCGACAGCAAAGCCAAAGTCAGAAGGATGAGCATAGAGCTTACGACATATAACAATTGCTCACAGTTATTACGGTTATTAAAGATAGCATACACCCAGTTCAGCACATTCAGGGTTAAAGAAAGGTCTGCTTAATCATTGAAAAGCTAGTAACTACTATGATACAGCCACAGGCAGTAATTTAGCTATATTGCAGCCCCGTTAGAACTTGTGTTTGAATACACAATACATGCCATAAAAGCTTTAGAAAAGCCACAGTGAATCATTAGAGAATACTGTTAGCAGAACACGGGCAGTGAAAGAGACAGTGTGCCCTTACTTACACACCTAACAGGTTTAGGTCAGTCATCATAGCGTATTATGTATAACTCAGGCATCCAGTTCATTCACAGGACGGAAGCAGTTTTTATGTGATTAGTGGAACAGGAACATTCTCACCAACCTGGAGCCACCAGTCCACCCTGAATGACTTGCACATCAATAGTTTTAATCAATATGTGATCTTTAGCTGTGCAAAATATTTATTTAAGGATCAAATTCTGAGTTGCATTTTTTTATGTTTAAAAAAAGGCTTTCTTCAACAAGCCAGGCTGCTATGACTTTGTCAAATTATCCACAATACCATTTGACTGTTTGCTGACAGTGGCACCTGTGGGAATTCATCTTTACATAAAGAGACTGCAGCTCTTCAAAACCCTTTAATCTCTCCATCACTCTCACTTCCTTCTTTTATTAAATGCCATTGTAACTGCACTAGCATGTTCTCAGCATAACATTGTTGACTTCTCATAGACATAGCAAACATGCAGCACCAAATAACAAATCAGCACTAGAATAAATACGAATCAATCATTCTTTATTATAGTTAATGATCCAGGATAGCGTTTCAATTTAATATTAAGAATTAGGAAAGATTTAGACTCTGAACAGGTAAGTGGGATCTTTTGTAAACAAATGTATGATTTGTGGATGAATTATCGATTATTTGTAGATGACACCAATTACCCTAATGATTCATAGAGATTTCTGCAGAGTTACACCACAAATGCATTTGCTTTCCAGGAAGCCAAATGTGCTCCCATTGTCTCTGTGCTACTTGGTCAGCAAATTCTGCAACCTCCAGTGGTCTTCACTTCTGTACCTTTCTGCAGGCTTTTTTTTGTTTTTATTTTTTTGTAAAGTCCTTTTTATAAAAAGCCAGTGACCAAATGCTCCCTCCATTCATTTTTTCAGTCCTGCAGCAATCAACAACTTGTCAGTATGTCAGCTAGCATTATTAGTGACTCCCACCATGGGAAGGCAGGATATCAGTGGTCCAGATAAGGTGATTGTGGCCTGTAAGGTGAAGCCATGAGCCCACTCATCACTGGCATGAGAAGTGAGAGAATATGGTGCAAGTAATCCTTAGAATGTCTGCTGCAGGAATGCTAGGCAGTTATGCTAGGCAGTTATAAATGTGGTTGAAGCAGTTAACTTTCAAAATCTCATTTGCTGGGAGAGCTATAATGATGTACTCAAAAAATGTAGACTCTATGTTTGCAGTTGGTACAGTTGAGAAGCTTTTTTTGTTGTTAGATGTTATTACAAATGCCACCTTGACATTGTTGTTTCTAGGTACATAGAGGTGGATTTACTCATTTATATCTAAATGGCCGTGTAATCTACACTGTAGTTCTTAATCATCATATGAATCTTTCTAGCCTATATTAGGACAGCTTTAAAAGCTGAAGCAGTTAGTGTATACGTGTCCTGACAACCCAGCCTGTAAAAAGAAAAAGGCCTCTCTCCTGTCTTTGTGCCATTCCTTCGACAGGAAGTAAGGTATACAATGCTCCTGAACTCTGGGCTTCACATACATTGTGCTGTTGATCTCTGGGGCCTTACTCAGTATCAGGCATCACAGGGTTTAGGAGATCAAAACATGGATTAAAGTGGCTGGCAGTCCTTGTTGCTGAGTGGAGGAGGTGTTGGCACATGGGACATTTTGTGTCTGCAACAATGCAATGAATAAACTGCATTAAACTAAACTGAATCCTTATTTTCATAAAAAAAAAAGGTTTACACACTACCATGTGCATTTTCTGTGATTTAAATTCCAAAAAGAAAAATGTGCAATACAAATACAGTGTGATAATAATATTGGTTAAGCCAAATGCAGTTGAGACTAAAACATAGCATTCAGTAGCATACTCCCATAATCTCAGTTCAGTCATATAGTCTAAAATTGTTATGAATTCTGATTTTCTTTTGAATTTGATGACTAAGTAAACAGACATTATTTTTTTATTAAAGCTGCCGTTTGTTTACACATCAGAGGTCTTCATGGCAGGTGTTGACTCTTCAGTTTAATAATGCTGTTAGCTGCCTATAAACCTGCTTCTAAGACCCTCTGTCCAAACATACAAAGACAGCATAAACATACAGTATGTGCCAATATTTTTTACATTGATTCTCATATGCAAAATGCAATCCATAGTACCTTTGCAAAAATGCATTTCAGAAAAAACATCATTCATGCCATTTTTAGACTATATGACTGAACTAAGATTCTGGTAGTATGCCTGTTACACTGTGGGCTGTAAAGCATTGCTATAAATTCACTTCATAGCACTACATAATTCTTACCTTTCAACTAAATTCCACATACAGGATTACTGCATCTGTTTATATCAGGAGAAAATGATCAACTGGATTTTATTTTGTACTTCTGTAACTATATACAAGGGCTGCACGATATTAAGAAAATATTCGATATGCAATATTGTTGTTGAATATTGCGATAACGATATTTCTTGCGATATAACATTTCCCTAGAGAAATGCATTTTATTATTATTATTATTGGCTATTTTTTAAAAATCATTTATATATGTAATGATCATACTAAAATAAACAGATAATAGATATTCGTCTGATGTAATTAAATCTAATTCAGGCTAAAAAGAAACTATATGACAAGGAAGTTGCAAATATTTAGACTTATTTAGACGCGTATACCATTATCGCGATAACGATAATTTTTCGATATATCGTGCAGCCCTACTATATACTATACAGTACAACCTTAGAGTCCTTTTTTATTATTATTATTTGTTTGTTAAAGCCTAAATAATCTAAGAAAAAATATTAGAATGTACAAAATTGATGTTTAGCATATTCCCATAGTACAAATATAATCTCCGGTCTTGATTGGTTGCTAATAACCAATCAGACACAGCAGGTAGCCATGACAGTGCTAACATGGTAAGACTAGTACTCAGTAATTGAGTAAGTAAGTAAATGATTTGACTGGAACCCTGAACCATAAAAAGAAAAGTAAGATTTATGGAGGTGACACATTGGGTAATTTTATTATTGTGTAGCCATATATTAATATATTAAGTACACAGGATCCTGGGCTTCCACTGGATTATATGTTTTTTCTGTAACCTGAAATATAGAACCCATAAAGTAAGCAGCTTGTACAGTATGTGTGAATTGTGTACCCTAAGGCCACAACTTCCAACTTCCAACTTCCACATGTTGTGGAACATCTTTCACTTGTCCTCCAGTTATTTATTTTGTAGGGAAAAGTCTGCTCTTTTTTAGTATGAGCATTTCATTTACTTAAAAAAAATGTCACTTAAGGTGGTACAAGGTGTTTTTAAAATTGCAAAGTCAGTGACTACAGTATATACTTAGGTCATTCATAGTTTGAAATAAAATGCACTTTCATTAAGAATCACTATACTGAAGGTTCCTGTGGTAACAGTCACCTAAAGTTAGTTGTTTTCTTTGTTTTACTCATAAAATGTAACAGATTTTAAGAAATATTAACATACATATAAAAAAAACATTTAGCTATATGGCTGCTATATTTGTTTAGAGATCTTCTTTGATCAATCTTAGAAGATGGACTGTCAATCTTAGAACATTTGCTCAGTAAACAAGCCTACTGGCTTATAGGCCTCATAGTCCTAAAACTTTTGGTATTTTGGTTAGTGTACAGTATGGTATTATAAAATAATTGCAATAGATATGACTCAGGGTAATTGTTTAGATCCTTGTTGCATGCATTTATTAACAATATTATCTTGAATGTACAGGGCAATAATGGTCAGAACCTTAATATTCTACTGTATTTCTATATTATAGAACCTTAATAAGGATCTATTTCCCGTTTATCCTTAACCCAGACAAAACCTCGTAATATGGAGGCCAGAAAATGTTAATGCTCTGTTTTATATAAATATAAATCTGAAATTATAGATATTTCAAAACAGCTGCACTGTTGATGAGCAAAGTAAAAGAAAAAGCTTTTTCACATAAGCATAAGGAAGATCTGCAAGTGCAAGTGATGTAAATGACATAATTATATTCAACAGCTTGAAATGAGTAGAGCACTTCATCCATATTTTTTGTAAATGTTGATGCAGTGTTTTACCCATGCTCCAGGTCTGCTAAGCCTTCATCAAATGCTTAAAATCCAGTCATTCATATCCATTACCATGACAACCTGAGACCAGACACAGGCATTGTAATCCTCTATACTAAAACATATAGGTAAACCCTGCAATTTAGACACTGTGCTAAAGCAGCGTATGTAAAATTAATTATGCATTCAGCATATAAGAAAATCTGACCGTGTACCATATATCTAATGGCATAATCACGTATGGAATGCTAATGGAGTGCCTTGATCCTGAATACAATGCTGGGTATGATATACACCCAACATCTGGTAAAGTAGGCACTCCATCCTGTGTAGGACAATTTTCATAAAAAATAAGTCTCTATGTTTAGAGAAAGCTTATGAGATGCTTAGCTGGGAAGCATGTGGTAGATTCATTTTCACACTAAGACATCTCCACTGAGGCTGACACTCAAGACATTAAATTAGACCAAATGGTACACCAATTGAGTTGACAGATTAGACCTTCATTAGATGTGATATAAAAATCTGTGTGGGTTTTCTGGGGAAATAATCTCCAGAAGGGCTTCTGAAGTTATTTTAATTAGCAGCTGATTAAGTGGGAAATTGTGACATGTAATAGAAAAATAATGAGAGAATAATCAGTGTGCATAAGGTGAAATATAACAGAAGACCTTACTGAGTAGGGGGATGAGACTGATGGGCGACATGTCGAAGACGGCGCTCTTACTTACCCTTTCACCGGTAATGATACAGAATGTTATGTGTTGCTCTATAGTGTGCAATAAAGGGCAGCAGGAAGGAAGGTACTAGAATGAATAGAGAAGTGAAGTGATCAGGAAACACATCATTGTGCCATACAGATTACAGAGCAACGTGAAACTAACAAAAAAGGACAAAGTGGTGTATTAAATACACAACTACACAGTACATTTTGGCTTTAGTTATGTTCTTATTTTATGACATATACATTATAGTGCAGTGAAATTCTTTTTGTTGCATATTCGTGGTACAGCCATGATACCGCACCCCTGGAGGGTTAAGGGCCTTGCTGAAGAGCCCAACTGTGGAGGTGGGGCTTCATCACCTGACCAGTAACCCAGAACTTTAACCGTTGAACCACCACCGTCCCAGTGGTCATTAAACAAAAGTTTAGTTCATGCCATGAACTTAACTTTTGGCTG
This sequence comes from Clarias laeviceps, assembly GCA_030014305.1. NCBI lineage: Eukaryota > Metazoa > Chordata > Actinopteri > Siluriformes > Clariidae > Clarias > Clarias laeviceps. The sequence continues at coordinate 16,767,041 of JAQMYJ010000037.1, forward strand.
CTTAGGTAATAATTTGTGATGAAATGTCTCATGAATTTTGGTGTAAAACTGATTGACATTCAAAGACTTCAAGCAGAGTATGGAGATGAGACTCTTAGCCACGGTAAAACATTTTATTACTATTCAGAAAGCTGAGAAAACTTTGTATCTTGATGGTATCTACTCAAAGCCTAGGATAAGTGCATTAGTGCAGATTTTGTAGAGAAATAACTGTACTTTTTACTCTCATAACTGTGTTCTGTAATTCTTCACATGAATGCCCCTCATATATTGAACTACTCAGGGAATATATTTTGTCCACTGGGAATTCTGATAGCGCTACAAAATGTCTACATACCTAATAGTGCATTAAATAAGGAATACAATTCCGCCACAGAGAGAGAGAGAGAGAGAGAGAGAGACAGACAGACAGTGGCATGGAGCAAAAAGACATTGAGACAGTGAGTTATTTTCAGTAAATTTCAGACAAACTATTTCAATCAGACAAAATGTTTTAAAAACAGATGGTGTGTTGCGGAACATACAGTACAGCCCAAAAATTCAATATTTAAAAGGTAAAACAAAAGAAAAGGAAAACAGAGAACAAAAAGAGGAAAAATATGGACAAATGCAGGGGGCTGAAAGATCCTGAAGATCCATCCTGATTATCATTATAATAGCAAGGATTGTGACGAGTGGTTTGAAAGAAGGAACTGAGAGGCAGAGCTCTGATTAAAGCAATCAAATATGACAGAGAACTTTGCCTCATTGTCTTTCAAGCAGGAAAAGAAAGATGAGTGATTCCTGGCACTTACATTTTTATTGGAAATCTTTAGACTTTGTAATTTGTGTGAAGTGATGCAGAGGAAATGCGTCTCACTGTCAGAACTGTAGAACAGGAAATAATCTATGCATATGACCCACCTGCACTAGGCTTTATAGGTACAAACTATTCAGTAGTTCAATTTAGATTTGTGAATGGTTTGTAGTAAAGTCTCAAATGTGGAAGCATATTAGCTCCGGTCCATTACACCGGTTTTCCGTATATATTTCATTTTTTTTCTCTTTGAAGGACATTAAAGAACTGATATATCAGCAGGTATTAGTTTATATTGATCTAGTTTTTGGGATCAAAGCCAGCTGTACACAGGCTAATCTCCCTTCGGCTATGGCAGACAAAGTGAAATGAACTTAACATCTGGATATCTTTGCAAAGCTACTCTATAATCTTGACATGTGACTGGATTCTGTCTTTAGATAGATCAATGAAAAACTTGTGTCTGCCATCACAATTGACAACACGTTTTGAATTTATTAAGAGCACACAGATAAGAGAAGTACCGAGACTCATCAGGCAGCAATTCGACTCGGTGTAACAACACATCAAGTTATGATGGGTCTGATGGCAGCCACACAAAAGCATGGACACGGAAGTATTTATGGTTCTTCAAGTGTGAAATTATCACAGGTTCTTTTGACAGATCCCAGTGTAGAGGGCGACATCACAACAAAGGGAGCTGTGCAATTTCACTTGCTTATACCAGCAAGATTGGATGCTCTGCTCACTCAGCAGAAAGGAAGAGTTTCACAGAGAGGAGAAGAGCTGTATGGTTCTTTGTCTGTGACAGCAGTGGGTTCAATCAAGTAGGGCAGCACAAGGTTTTGAGAGATTATGCAGTCTCATTTTCTCTGTGTATTGGTGATAGACTGAGCCATGAAGGAAAGTATAAACTATACCATTACCATTTAAATTACACTACTAAGCAATCATATTTGAATGTATTCACTATCCTAATATGAGGAATGCATTCAATAATTTCTACTAATGATACTGAAGTCATTTTAGAACTTAGGTAGAGCTGGAGGACCTTATTTCCATCACTATTGTTACCCATGAGTAAATCTGTTTAAGAGTCTACATTCACATTACCAATCTTTTTTACCCAAATGTGACACATCTGATTTTTTTATGGCTGTCTGAACACACAAATGTGATGTTTTTCAGATCAGATCTAGGTCTCTTTCGAAAGGTCTAGATTGTATGTATATATCGTATAGGTGGTCATGTGATTTGAATTAGAATGGGTAGATTGGAATTCATGCAACCTTTTGCCTCTGCAAATGATTAGGGCACTGATGTCATCAGTCAGCACCAGCATAATGGAGATTTTATAGCAGTGCTAGCAGGAGCTGCTAAAACAGCTTAAGCAAGACATCCCGCTTTCTTCCTTCTTCTAGACCTCAAAAAATACAGCCAACTAACTGCTTGTCGTTATCTAGAGCAAAATCCCAAGCATATTTCGGCAAATATTTGGGACTATCTAACACCGTTCAAACCCCACAACCACCAAGTTACCACTTTTGGGCCCTTGAGCCCTTAACCCTCAACTGCTCACATGTATAATGAGCTAAAAATTTAAGTCATCCTGGATGAGGGCATCTGCCAAATGCCTAAATGTAAATTAACTTATGTGCTTAAACACAGATAGACGAGCAAGGACATATCAATGTGCCGCTATGTGTCATTTTAGAGGACAGACACTTCTACATTAGACATTAAATAAAAGTCACTTGTAATTATGAATGTGAACTGCCACGACATGCAAATCACATCTGACCAAAAAATAAAATCAGAATTAAACAATGTGGCTTGTAAAATGAACGTAATGTAAAGGGGCCCTGCATTTATCTGACAAGCTTCAGCAATGACTAAAAGAGCTCACAAACTAAAAACCTAAGAATATTGTTATATACTGTATGCAATGGAATATGTTCAGTTTATTTTCTATTTCTGTCTGAATTGGTTTATATATTGATATATGTAATATTCCATTCCTAAGATATTATCATTTAGAGAGACAGGCTAAGGTTAGGCCCCTAATAAAAGCATACCATTAGTTAATTTTCTGTCATTTGCTTTGAAATGCACTATTTGTGTTGTCTGGAGTGTTCATTAAAAAAGAATTAAAAAAATCAGGTATACTGGATTTAATGAATCCCCTTTTCCACAGGGAAGCATGTGATACTCAGACACTCAGCTGGCATGCCTTTCCACTGAGTAACTAACACCGGCCTTCTCAGAGATTTCATGGTGCAGAGTGAGGAAGTGGTCAACACTGGAGTTAGCTGTGAGCTTGTAGCCTTACACCTGTCAGACACTAACTCCTTTCCTCTCTGCAGACCATAATTCCTCTTCAGCTCTGCAGAGATTTCTGCTTGCTGCGACAGGGAAAGCCAGGACTTTCTATTCTCTTTTAATCTAATTCTTCCAGTATACTTCCAAGATTTAGACTGAGAGACTGAATGGGGGTGATGTGGCATACCGAATGTGTATTTTTAGAAGGAGGCTGATTAGCACATGAAGGTTGGGTAAGGCTCTTTGTCATGATGCCCATTCTTTTTTATTTAGTCCAGCTTTGTCAAGCCTTATAGCATGCAGTTGAACATTGAGCACTGTGCCTCAGGTGGCCATATATAGAGTGTTCTGTCAGCATTATAACCTACCTTGGAGAATTACTTTAATAAGCATTTCATTACATAAATCTGGGGGGCTGGCTGAGAGGAGTTGATAACGTTCTGTAAATATTTACTTATTTTTAGTAGACAAATCCTGTTAGTGCCTTTATTAAACTGACAGTGTTCCACAATAGATGACTGTGTATATGCATTATACCTATAAAAAGAACTCATGTGGTTGTTTAGCCACTACTATACATGCTAAGAGATATTAACAGATATGAATTATTTTGTTGTTTAATTTATGCCTAAGCCGAGCTATACAACTATCTTCTTAAACAATGCTGTATCCCAAATCCTTCACTAACCCCTAATCAAGGGCAATACTTAGTGTATGGAACAAGTAATTGTACACAATCGCACACTAGCTTTGTGTTAATGCAATTTGGGACTCCACCCCGGAACCCAGAAATGAAATTTGGTGATATTCTAAAGCAGAATAAGTGGAAAATAAACAAAAACGTAAGTTATTCTCCGCACCTTTATGCTAAACAGTACTATTAAGATTAAGAACTACTTTCACTTACTCATCATCTACACCTCTTATCCTGTATTCAGGGTCAAAGGGGCTTGGAGCCATTTCAATTCAATTCAAGTTTTATTTGTATAGCGCTTTTAACAATTGTCACTGTTGCAAAGCAGCTTTACACAATCAAAAGAATTATTTAAGTTTGTATGGAATGTGAATGTGTATGAATCAAAATGGTCAGATCGTCCCTGATGAGCAAGCCGAGGACAACAGTGGCAAGGAAAAACTCCCTGAGACGGCAATAGGAAGAAACCTTGAGAGGAACCGGACTCAACAGGGAACCCATCCTCATTTGGGTGAAACAGACAGCAGGAATTGATCTGTATTCACACTGTGTGTTAGGTGGCAGGCAGTTCACTATAACAGTTTAAATTAACAGTATAACATGTTAATAACAACATAATGATGTTAATATGGACTCCAGGTAGTTATTGGAGGCTCAGGTAGACTTGTAGGAAATTCCAGTCCTGAAGACTGCATCCAAGTCAAGTCCTCAGAGAAACAGCTGTCAACATCAGTCGAGGCCAAAACCGTATTCATGGTAGAGTGAAACTGTCCCCAGACACTGGACTCATCCCAAAGAGACACACGGGGCATCCATGTGACGAGATCTCCAACCAGGAGAGGGGCACCAGGATGAGTCAGGCAGGTCCAGAGGGCAGAGGGAGTCTGGATCACTGGCAGCTCAGGAACGACATGTGTA
>JAQMYJ010000037.1:16788263-16798307 GCA_030014305.1 Clarias laeviceps
GTTCATTCATAGTTTTGATGCCTTCAGTGAGAATCTGCCAATGTAAATGGTCATGAAAATAAAGAAAACACATTGAAAGAGTGAAGGTGTGTCCAAACTTTTGGCCTGTACTATATATATATATATATATATAGTACAGGCCAATATATATATATACTGTGTGTGTGTGTGTGTGTGTGTATGTATATTTATATATACAGTATATATACTGTATGAATAGTAATTTACTAAAACTTAAAATCTTTTTTTTTTATTATAGCAAACAAACAAAACTTTTACATTTACATATTCTATCAATATCAATATATGGTAGTTTCAACAACTTTTGCTTTATCTCTTTACTGGAACTGCAGTTTATAAAGTAATGGCTTCCCAAGGTTGGAGAGGAAAAATTTAAGTGGCCTGTACAGAGCTCTGATCTCAACACCATTGATCACTTTTGGAATGAACTGTGCCCGACCTTAATAATACTCTTTTGGCTGAATGGGCAAATGTCCACAAGCACGCTCCAAAATGTACTGGAAAGCCTTCCTAGAAGAGTGAAGGGTATTATAACAGCAAAAAGGGGACTAATCCGGAATGGGAGTTTTAACAAACACATATTGTATCTCACATATTTTCTTTACATCCTTTTCTTCCTACGCATATGTTTTTTGTAAATATGTGAATTGAAGACTAAATAACTTTATTCATATTTGTTTAGGAATATGCAAATCAAGGTAAATAAGTTCTTCCTGAGCCCCAAGTTCTGTGGATGCATCTGTAGGATTACTTCAGTATCCGCAGTACATTGAGTGACATAAATTCACGCTTACATTACCTAAGCTCTTTTGTGGCATTAATTAACAATCTTTTGCAGCCAACTGCTTGGCTAAAGCACATGGGGTGCAGTGTGGAGTGCTTGATGTAAGAGAGCGTGAGGATTCCCTGAACATTTTGATAATGAGCGATTGTAAGCAGCAGGTGCTTCAATCTTCTCCCACACAATTCACTGAAATCACAGCCATGTTTTTAAGTAATTCTGTCTTCTCATACTGAATGCAGATAGCAGGCAGGTTTCTCTGTAATCAAAGTCATAATACCATCCACACTTTCACACAAATCTCTTGAAACAAACAGTTGGATAAAGAGCCTGAAACATGTGGACCATTTTGTCTGTTCTCAAAGGAATGAATTCCTTGTAGGCTCTCTTATCAAAGCAGTGTTGAAAAAAAAATCCTTTCATGGCTTTTGCCAAAATCCTGCTTCAAGTCTTTGAAGTATCATACAGTTGAGAAGACATATCTGCATCTTCTTAGGAGAAGATTAAGGGGTGGAGGTGAAAAGAAGAAAGGTGGGATAAAATAAAAAATGGTCTGCTGAGCTTGGTACTGGGATTATAGACCACTGCAATATGCTGCTTTTGAAGCAGTTATAAGTGGAGGTTAAAATGAGTTTTTGAGCTTCGGTGAGCAACAATAAAAGACAGCTGCTGACAATTTTGAATCTGCTGTAGTGAAGAATTAGGTCATGGTTGCATGTCTTTGGACTGTGATTAGATAACGCTGACACTGATGCAGCTGCTAATATTTTGACCACATCAAGATAAATGTAATAACTGAAGAAATGTGTGTCTTATACAAAGTGAAATTGCACAATTTGTAAATTATAAAGATGTTGTTTATTACTCATAAAATTAGGCACACTGCAAAAAGTCTTAGCAAGGTAAAATGTTGTACCTTAAGAAAATGCATGTTAATATTCTTATTATTAGATTATTGTAAATCTGAATGAATTAATCAGCGTATTTTTAGATGCATTTAAATATTTTTTGTTGGTTTGGATGCTTTTACACAATTCAAGCTTTAATTTTCATGCTTTTTTAAAAACTGTATTCTACTGGCAGATCATTTAACTTTTTTTCTAGAAAAGAATACTTGAAATTATTTAAAAGACATTTAAAATTGCTTAGTTAATATGTCTAGAAGAAGGATGTACAGTAGGAATAGGTCAGTGGCTACCATTGGCACTGTGAGACTTAGCACAATTTTTGAAACTTGAACAAGGCCCTCAACTACACACGTGTAAAATTAGATAAATTTAATTTGCTCTGGATAAGTGGGTCATCCAAATTCCATAAATTAAACTACATCAATCATCCATAACATTTAAGAGGTAGTTTTTTAAGTGTGTTTTACATTAATATTGAGGCATATATAAGTTGTTCCATTACATTACCATAGTTCTCAGTCGTTATAATCAAGGTACAGTAATCGGTTATATTGGGAAGAGTAATCCGGGGGATGAAAAGAGTTACATTTGTACTTAATATACCATAACCTTAGATCCATCTATGCCAGTGGGGACCACCGACCAGCTTACCCATTTCTGAACCCACAGAAAACTCAGTGCAGCACAAACCTTTGAAAAAAGCCAATGCTGGCCATGACAGAAAGGTATCGGAACATCCATGACAACACTGCCTGCCGTGCACAGGGATTAGTACTGTAGGTGAAGAGTCAAAGGTTGTTGACCTGGGTTCCAAACTCACCTGATCCCAGTGCGATCTATGCACACAAAGGATCCAGCTCTAACATCTCTGTGCCTGACAGCACTGCTGTCCCCCAGAGTTCCCATGGAGCCATGCCTTGAAGGGCCAGAGCTGCCCCGGCTGCACAAGGGAAACCTAAAATCTACGTGGTTTTAATGTTAATGGTTTTAAAGTTAAAGATATTTCTACTTGCTAAGAGGTCATGTTTTGCAGTACATGTGCAGAGGTAGAATATGGCTGATTGGGGATCTGCCCTTATCAGTTAATTTGCCGTAAGTGCCACTGTCAATATAAATTAGAAATGTCTTTTGAAATTATAATGAATTTTAACCTTGATGTTGGAAAAGCAATATAAAAAATACATCAGACATGAAAAATTTCTCCCCATTAACCCATCTTTGCTTATGAAAGTTTATACACCTGTCATTCTCCTCTTACCAGTGTGTGAGTTTTCATACATTTTACAATGTTCTCTTCACATGCTATACAGTATGCAGTGTCATATATCACATCAACACACTGCTGCATTATAGACACAGACATTATTCCACACACTGAAGGCCTCCATTTTTTTTTACATCTGAGCATGTCCCTACTGATAATATAGTTATTCTCATTAATTCTTAGTAATATCTTTCCAATATATTTCAATTAACAATCCCAGCTGCAAATTAGGCTTATTTATGCGAGACATAAAATCAAACTGGGATCACTTATTAGACCCTCACACTAATTCATTTGCCAAATCTGTGTGATGGTGCATGTATTTCATTTTTTAATTAATGCTCATTTACTTTCCTTGTGTGCTGGAACAACAGTGGATTAAAAAAAAAAAAATCTAAAGTAAACGCCAGCTCTTATCCTAGGATGACTTTGCTATTTCACATCAGACTGCAGGAAATAATTTCAATAATTTTTTTCTTTTGACACCCTGTCACTAAAGAGGTAAAACAGAAAAAAAAATGAATAGGATATAAATCTTGGTTATTCAGAATAACAAAAACAGACAAGTGGGATCCAACTCAGTCTTTTTGACCTTGGGAGTCCATAGCAACTACTTAAGTACAAGATATGAGGGAAGTGTGTGTGTGTGTGTGTATGAGTTTGTGTGTGTGTGTGCGTGTGTGGGTGCATGTACTGTATGTGTGTTTGAGAGAGAGAGAGAGAGTGCAATTAAGTAGATGTTTAAAAAAAAATGCAGAACTGCCCAAACCAATCAAGTTGTTTTATACATTTTTGACTAATTGCTTTTAACCGTTTCTCTTTTCCAGGAAGTCACTCCAAAGGACAAAGCTCTATCTCTGGTCTAAAAGGAGACACTCAAAAACCTCACCTCAAGGAGATGAATATTTATGGACCATGAACAATGGAATAATAGACAGCGCCTTCTAATAGAGCCAAATGTCTTTTTCACTTTATTGCACCTACTTTGATATATTGATACAACAGTGAGCTTTAAAATGCTTTTACGTCCTTGAAAGGTGCCTCCATTGCTTACGTTTTTAACTAAGTAAAAAAAAAAAACACACACTCAAAGAAAGGTAGACAAGAATCGGGCTGTTGCAATGTCTCCACCCTTATTAAGTGTAATCAGATGGACCAGTTATTATGGATTATGCGCTCTTCTGGTTCTGCTTAGTCTTTTTCTGACCACTTTGGCTGCAAAACCCAAAGGACCAGGCCATACACATCTAAACTCAATTCGTATCGATGGAGACATCTCCCTCGGAGGACTGTTCCCCGTTCATGCAAGGGGCCATGGTGGAAAGGCCTGTGGAGAACTGAAAAAGGAGAAAGGAATTCATCGTCTGGAGGCAATGCTTTTTGCTCTGGACCGAATCAACAACGACCATGACTTGCTTCCCAACATCACTCTGGGGGCTCGTATTCTGGACACTTGTTCCCGGGATACACATGCCCTGGAGCAGTCACTAACATTTGTCCAGGCACTTATAGAGAAGGATGGGATGGATGTGAAGTGTGCTGATGGTGGATCTCCCATCATTACAAAGCCAGAGAGAGTTGTGGGAGTCATCGGTGCTTCTTCTAGTTCGGTGTCCATCATGGTGGCTAACATTCTGCGTTTGTTTAAGGTAAGCAATATGGTTCCCTATAGGTTGCGTGCATGTGCGGTCATGCTTTTCTTTTGATGCTTTCCACAGGAAAGAATCTGTGCAGAATGCTGATAGAAAAAAAATGTGTGTAAACACTTTCATGTTATAAATCTGGAAACATGAGTAATAGCGTCTCAAAAGTTTCAGTCACACTGCAGTGTCCCCGCATACGCAAATCTTCCGAGCAAACATCTGTGCTTGAGCTTTCACTCATTTCCTACCAATGTGTTTGTGAGAAAGAAATAGCTTAGTGCTGTTCACTGGTAAATGGCTGAGTATTTGAAGAGTTTTGAATTCTAGCATTTAGGCCAAAGTGACAGTATAGGTACTGTATGCACATCTATGTAGGTTCCCTTCACAGTGCTTCATTTTTTTTTTACACAGCTTGTTTTTTGCACCGAGAAACATACAGATGATTTTCGAAAGGTAAAACCAATGGTACAGCAGGAAGAGTAGTGTTCTGAGCTTAAATTACTGTCTTTGTGGAGTTTATGATCATGTTCTTCTGTGTGGCCTATCTTTGGTTCCCTCCCATCTCCCAACAGCATGCCTAGATGAATAAGCTATTCTAAATGGTCTCTAGGTGTGAGCGTGTGTGAATAGTGCCTTGCGATGGACTGGAATCCCATCTAGGATGTATTCATACCTCATGGCCTGTGTTGCCAGTTCTGCATCCACTCTGACCCAAACCAGGTTAAAGTGGTTTGTGAAAATAAATAAAAAAATGTGTCAGTCTTGATAAATGACACTTTATGTTCATTATACATATGATCTGGTTTATGGTTAAATATTGATATATACTCAGAAAGTATTTTTTTTATTTCCAAGCTTCTAATATAGTGCATGTGTATTTTGTAACCACCAGGTAATCCATTAGTATGATATATGTTGAATAGCAGGTTTTTAATGAATGCGTGACCAGGGAGGATAGGAATATGTAAATTGCTAAATAATAAATTGAATGTGTAAATGATGCAGTGCAGACAGAATAGAAGTAAAAAAAATATTTACAAAAAGATGTCAGTTGTAAAAATTTGTGTCATAAATAGTTGATGGCCCTCTAGTTTTCATTACCATTCTAATGGAAATATTCATCACCTTACCTTTCTACATTTCAAGCATATATATATTGCTGCTAAAAGTGTATTTTACTATAAAATTTAGAGTGCATTTGTTTATTAAGCTTCACTTCATATATAGCAAAATTATGATTTATTTTCTGGTAATGGAAGTGAACTGAGGCAAATGTTCTGGTGTTGTTTGCACTTCCACATGATTAGCAGTCTAACTGCCAGAGCTTATAATATCTGGAATAATCTCATACTAACCTAGAATAGCAAATATTTTCTCTGCTTTAACCAGATAAGCATTTAGTGGAAAAAATATGGAGTTGGGCTTGAATGTGGTATGATGAAATACATTTGCAGACTCTATGGGCTATTTTTTTCCCCCCCAGATATTGATTAAGCTTAGTCCTACAATTAAAAGGCCTTCTTGGAGAAATGCCCACTGATAGTCTAATTTTCCCCAACATGTAATCCTGTCAAAAAAATAAGCTTCTATCATTCATATTCAGTTTATTCCTGATGCTACAGTTAAATCACATCATTACTTTCACTTCTGCTTGCTACATGAATTTCATATCATTCTGAAAGATCAGAAGGCACCTCTCACATTTACAGATGAATTCTGTGTAGTAATGTACCCAAATTTTGTTTGCATTCAAGATCAATTTTTTGCACCTGCTGTGTATGAATAATGTACGAATCTGTGCTTAGCGATGATTGTCATCCACTGCTGGTCTGTAGTTGCTGTGATTGATCCTCTTCCTTGTTCTAAGCCTGGTGGCCCAGACACAGCTGCACGTTTAATGGATGTTTACAAAAAAAATACATTTATGCAGTGTCTCTCATCAGTGTTAGGGCTATGATTACAGAGATATCTAAGGCAGGGTGTGTGTGTGCGTGCGTGGGTGTATAGCAGATTGGTGGCATTGATGCTCCGCCTTGGGCACAAGTGCTGCAGTAAGCAGATTTAAAGCATACAGTACATGTATAATGCTACCACCTACTAATAGAGTGGTGGTGTGGTCTGGATCATTGGATGCTTGCTTTGGCTGGATCACAAACACTATAGACACAATCATTTGACAAATATTCGCCTCTGCACGATAACAATCAGCTCTGAGATTGCCTATAACCTTGCACATATTCTACTACAATATCATTTAATCTTTATACCCTTATCCATGCTCTTCAGCTCTTTACAAGCAGCCTTGTTATTTTCTCCACTTAAACAAAAGAGGTGTCCCTCCCCTTTTGTCAACATTACTTTAAATGAACATGCAGTTCTCCTTGCATTCAGCCATAAATGCCACTTGTTCTTCTTCATCAGTTATATTCATTTGCTCACGGACAGCTCCCTCACCCCATTCTTATTCATAAACAGTTTTCTTCCTGTTTAAAATTTCTTGTGTGCTGAATGGCACTGCTGGTGATCACTTAGAGTTTATATAACATTTCTACAGTCTTCAAGCTCCAAGATTTTCCTTCCTAGACATCAAAAGACTTGCAAGAAAGCGGCTGGTGCTAAATCTTTCACTTTTTTAAGGTGCAGAAATCCTTGCCAGACTATATCGTTCTTTTCCAAGATGCTTAATTATGGATTAACAGTAAATCTGTAAATGAGCTGGTGTCTCACCTCATTCGTTTAAGGGGTGGACAGAGGCATTTACTCAGAGCAGACAGATTAATTCACAAGGAAGAAAAGTGCAGGATATTTTAAGACATTTCCTACAAAACTTTTTCATCTACTGCATATGGCCTGCATTTTTACTGCATACTTTTGTCAAATATGGCATCTAAAGCACATAAGAGAATGACCAAAGATACAGTAACACCATGTATATATGAACTGTTGTCTATACCGGTTGACACGTTTAAAGAAAACCTGTCTCTGCATCAGTGGAGCATAATAAGTGTCCTGTCCTTTGTCTGATTAATATTTTAAATAAACATTGCAGCACAGCTGGGGGCTATGACTGTAGCTCCACGAATCCTTGCTGAACTCATCACAAAATACGCATTTAAAGGTCAAAATGCACTCAAGGTACAGTATTACCCTGAGACAGACTTCGGCAGCTGCAGGCCAGTGATTATAGCTCTGTGCTAGAGGTCTTATGGTGGTCAGTCCATATCTGTCTGTATGACCAGTCTGTCTGTCTACAGATAGATAGATAGATAGATAGATAGATAACAGAAGCAATAACATTAAAACCACCTGCCTAATAAAATGTAGCCCCCGGACCACCAGCTCAGCTTTGACCCATTGATCCATGGAGCATGGTCTCTCCCGGCTTCCTTTTTATAATGTACCCTGGTGCCATTTTTTTCCAGGTTTGTGCTCCCAGCAGCCCCCATGATGTAAACAAATTGTGATTCATCAAACAAGACCACCTTTTTTTTTTTTGCTTTGTGGTCTAGTTTGAATGCTCACATGCACATCGTTTCAGTAAACTTATGTAATGTTATGACAGTCATTTTGCATTAATTTCTCTCCAAAAATTTGTATTGATGGGATAATTGCATGCTGAGTAAAACGTCTCTAAAATATCCCAAAGATTCTCATTGGGGTTGTGGTGGTCAATCTATGTGTGAAAAAATGTGTGTGTGTGTGTGTGTGTGTATGTGTGTGTGCGTGCGCGCGCGTGTGTGTGTGTGTGAATTGGCACTGTATATACACATATAATACTGATGAAAACATTGAAGACATTGAAATTGACAGAACAAATAAATAAATATGGAATTATATAGTCAACAAAAAATGTTAAATAACTTATGTTAAGGTTTCAAAGAATATGTTTGCATTTTTTATTCTCTAGTCACCTTCTTTCAGTCAGGTAGTTACTGAGGATGTTTTTTCAACAATCTTGAAGAAGTTCCCAGAGGTGTTGAGGACTTGTTGGCTACTTGTCCTTCACTCTTTTGTCCAACTTATCCCAAACCATCTCAAGTGGATTTAGATTACGTGATTGTGGAGGCCAGGCCATCTGATTTAGCACTCCATCAGTCTCCTTTTTGGACAAATAGCTCTTACATAACCTAGAGGTGTCTTTCTACAATTGGAAAATAAATGATGCTCCCACTAAGTACCAATCATAACAAACCATGGCTGTACAAACCATGGCTGTAATAGCTATGAAGTATAAGTTTGCTGTCGATTTTGACTAAGTCACCAGCAAAGCCGGGGAACAGTTCAGGAACTGTCCATTCACACTCTTTACTGTATGTCTAACAAAAACAATGCAGTTAGAACCCAAAATTTAGACTCACATTTTGACACATCAGACCAAAGGACAGTTTTCCACGAATCTAATGTCCATTTCTTATGTTTCTTGGCCCAAGGCAGTGTCCTCTGTTGTTCTTCTGTTTTTTTTTTTTATCTTACTGGTATATGGAGACAAGATTACAAAAAGTGTTTGACTATCCAAATATGAGAGGGGTAGCCCAAGGTTATTTTCCAAGATCTTGAAGAAGACCCAAACTGTTGGCTTCAGCAGAAAGTAAATTGGTTTGGATGGTCAGTAACAACCCAGGAACCCCAAGGCACAGGCCTGCCATGAACTGGAAGTTGCTGGAACACCAATGTCCCTACCTACACTGTATAAAAAGAAATGTAAAAAAAAAAAAAAAAGCTCAAAATATTAAGACAGCTTTTTTTTTTTTTTTTTGTATTCTCGGCTGAGAAAAGCTTTTTTTTTTTCTCGGCTGAAGCTTACTTTCTGCTTTAAGTTGGAAAGCTAGCTGTTAAATGATCATCTAAATAATTCTTTTGATTTGGCAAACTTGAATAGTTTTGTTCACATTCACAAACTTTTCAACAACATTTCTTAACACAACAGGAATTTTAGATAGTTGTTTTATTAACAGCACTATTTATATACCCATGATTGGCTAGTATTGCTATGATCAAGGTGAGAGTGCATACATGCCACCCAGTCCCCCTTGAAAGAACAGCCAGTATTCTTGGTAGGGATTCAACTCACAATTTCCATTATAAGGCAAGTGCTTTTCTGTTGTGCCACTCAGGGGGCCCTGCATGGGCCAAGACTGATCAGCTGGTTCAGTGCAGAATAAAAATAAGTAAATAAATAATTAAAATGTTCCCTGTTTGTCAGACAAAATATACAGCATTAAACTGGTCAATCAGTCTCACTTGTCTGGACCTTGCGTTGTGTAGTACAAAAGAAACTCATTTGGTTTATTATTTGGAGATTGTGAGTTCAAAAAATTTGCAATGAAAATGTGAACAGAACTAATCAAGTTGTTCCCTTTCAAAGGCTACACTCGATGCTGCGTGAAAACGCTATGGGGAACATCTTGTCATGTTGCCGGTTGTGAA
>JAQMYJ010000037.1:16798407-16810696 GCA_030014305.1 Clarias laeviceps
ATAGCGTTTTCACGCAGCATCTCGTTCCCGCCTTTTCAGGGAACAGGGTTACAGCAAAGTAACCCGAGACGTTTCTTAAGTGAAAGAAACTCAAAAATCTAATATTAACATTAGATATTAATATATTGAGTTTTGTACACTTTTTTTTCACGGTGATAAACAATAGTTCAAAGTACAAGTACAAAGATCTAACAAAGAAGCCCCTGCTCTACAATTGACATGTTCAAGCTCAACTAAAGTGAAACTTGCTAAAGGACATTCAACTGAAAGTAAGGTGTGCTGTATGGATATTTTAAATCAGTTTATAGAATTTTGACCCTGTGTTGATGACACTGAAATGAAGATGGGCTCACAGTAGAGTCTGGTTTCTCTCAAGGTTTCTTCCTATAGTTATCTCGGGAAGCTTTTTTTTTGCCACCCTTGCCCATCAGGGACAAACTGATACTGTAGTTACAAGCTATACTTTTGCTCCTCATGTTCATGTACCGTACATGTAAAGCTGCTATGAAAAAATGACCATTGTTAAAAGCGCTGTACAAATAAAATTTTATTGAATTTTCAGAAAACCTCAAAATAAGTGAACACTTATGCACCATATTCTTGACATGATATTCTTATCACATGTTCATGATAAGTGTATGTACTGTAAACCTCTGCTGTTGTGAAATGTCTTTTATTGTACAAATCTTATTAGAATAATATATCAATATTTGAAGTTATTGTTTTTTTTTTATTATCTTTTTATTTTATTATCTTTTTAATTTAGTACTGCATGAATGCTCTACTCTGTGCTTTATAACGTCCTAACAAAAGTGGCCATTAGGATTAAAGTGCCCAAAGTTATAAAAAAACAACAACAGCAGACACATTGGACATTATAGATTTTTTTTCTTGTTCTAACAGTGGAGTTCGATATATTGTGTAAATTCAATCTCTACTAAGGTTTCTGCATTTAAAAGCATTTGAAACACCCAAGGCCACATTTGCATATGACTAGCTGCAGTAATGTGGCTCTGTGCCCAGTCAGTAAATACCATAGTAACAAAAACATGCTTCTTCCTGTAAGATCAGTTAATTGTGGTGCATGAGAATGGGTTTGAAGATCATGCATGCTTTCAGCAATAGTAATTAGGCCATTAATCCACTAACAAAATAAGCAATTTGACATTTTTTTAGTTTCAACAACATTGGCAATATTAGCAGTAAAATTCTATGCTTGTACCAGAGAGGTAGAAGAAGAAGAAGAAAAAAAATATTTAGTAGCACATTGGGGAAAATAAATGCTCTTTTCTTCAAGCTTAGCCTAGAGACAGGCCAATTGCATGCATTTGCAAACAGACAGGTACAAGTGTCCAAGTTTCAGCATATAGCCTGTGTACCTTGTCCAGTATTTCGTCTGAAATCATAGTAGCCAAAAGGGAATTGGTCTCCCTTTAAGGCAAAGCCAGCTATTTTCCACAAGATGTTGGCTTTCCACTAGATGATTGAGTATTACTTCATCAGGGTGTTGGATAAAGTTGAGGTCATGGTTCTGTGAAAATCTTCCCCTACTGAATGTTCTCAATAAACCATTTCGACAAGGACCATACTGTATGTCAGCTATTCCAAATTGGCAGATTAGGCTCAAAATTTAGGTCAGCTTTTATGAGGGTTTCTTCAGATTCAGAATCAGCTTACGATGGTACTTAAGTTGATTTTATTTTTCGGTGTCACCTTTATGTTATTAAAATTGTAGCTCAGTTTTAGAGTCTAAATGGCTTCCTGAACTTGCTTTGAAGAATGCTTTAACTTCAAATATAATGTAAAATAGAAAAAATACAATAAAAAATAAACAAATAGCAACAAAGCCTAATATTTTGATTAAAATTATACTTTCAACTAAACATCTAAGAGCTAGTGTTTTGACAATACCGTATATTTCTGAATCAGTAGTCCTACGTTGGAATTATCACATTAATTACTGCAAATGAGTCACTGCATTTTCAATGAAATTGAAGTACCGTGGCATGTATGTGTGCAGCATTGGCAGGGGTGAAAAATGTTGCATCAAAGTTGCAGCAAGTGGACAGTCCATGAAAATATTTATTTTATTTTGGAATATTATTTGCTAACGCATAATTATGCTGATAATTAAATGTGGCCACAAGACACCAAATTAGAGTCATGTAATTGTAATGGGTGTACAGGATGTAAGCTTTTTTCTCATGCTTCTATTTGTGAATTTGTATTGTTCAGTGGTGCTGGACTTAATACTGCTTCTCCTTTGAGCCATAAGTGACATGTCCATGAATTAGAAGTGAATTTTCCGGAAAATGTTACTTGTGTGCAATGCCTTCTGTTAAGTCTATAGTTACATCTGAGGTCTGAATAGTGAACTCTGAGTCTTAATACGGTTCATTGCCATGCTGAAATAAAAATTTTTTTTTAAAAAAATAATAAAAAAATCCCACTATGTTAAAAAGTGAAGAATTTCCTAGGATGTCACTTGATCAGTTGTGACACCAGGCAACCGAGCTTCAAACATAAAAAACAGTCCTAGAGCATTATCCTTCTTCTCTCACATTTTACAGTTGGAATTATATGTTGAGGCAGGTAGCGTTCTTCAGGCATCTGCCAAACCCAGACGCATCTGTCGGACTGCCAGACACTGAAGTGTGATTCATCACTCTAGAGTACATGTTTGTACTCCTCCAGAGTCTAATGGCACTGAATTTTATATCACTTTTATTGATGTTTGACATTGTGCATAGTGATTGTGCTCAGAGATGAAAAATAATGTTTAGCTACTGGGCTTGAAAACTTTGCTTCCAGAGAGTCTGGAAATCGGTAGTGGTTGTACTGACTGTCGACAAATGATTTTTACTTAGTATGTAATGTCTGTGTAGCCTGTCACTTCATAGATGTGCTGTTGTTGCTCACTGATGTTTCCATTCAGTTCTCCAGAGCATCCCAATATCCTGCCAGTGTTTTCCATGGAGATTACATGGCAGTGTGTGTAAACACTTGTGTAAGAAAAAGACATGGCTTAGAAAATGAAGTACACTATGTAAAATGGGTGTCTGGATCCTTTTTGGCATACTAGTATTAGGGGGCTTTTTAATTAAATGTGGCGGATTAATTCCGGAAAAGGTGATGGCTTTTAATAAAATATGAATTTAATAGAATATATTTATTTCTTGTCACTGGCACATTACTGCGAATGCTCTGGCCTGCAAGAATTGAGTATGAATCAGTTTCCTTAGTCTTATTCTTAGGTTATTGAACACACAGCTACTAAGCAGTGGTTGTGGTATTAGTAGTATTAATGTACTAATTCAATTCATAGGACTAATAGTTTTAATGGTAATGATATGATTACATGAGTCTATTTCTCACCTGATAATTAACCTCAGTGGGCAGGAAAAGCTGATGGTAGCTGACATTACTAGTCCATAGTGATTACCCCAAGGTTCTCTGACACAGAGCAAAGACCGCCTGGAGTCCCACTCCACTCAGCAGGGTCACTCACAAAAGGCACTCAGACTTGAGTCACACTCCAGTCGCATATTGACTGACTCACAACGTGACTTGAAATGATGACTGAAGATGTGATGTTTTTGTCTGGATAAAAAAACCCAACAACAAATAAAACCCTAATAAAATCAAAATCAAAATATAAAATTTTTAAAGCTTTACTATGTCAGTTCTGTGACTACCATGCACAGTAATTTACTGCCGTGGTATTAGTGTGCAGCACACAGTGGTAATTAAAGGCAGCAGTGGGGGAAAAAAAATAGAACAGTGATGGAAGCAAAGCAGTTTTAATAACATGGTTGAAGTCCCCAAAAGGCAAAGCAGGAACAGCTATACTTAGTTGAAAAAAAAAAAAAAAAAAGATATAGATATATATATATATATATATATTTTTTTTTTTCTTTTTGCATCAATTTATTCTTAGAAACCTAACATTAACACTTCAGTTACAGTTACTGAAGTGTTACTGTAATTTAGGGATCTAGACTGCTGTTCTAATTCAGCATTGTCTTTGCAGTACTCACTCGCAATGTTGGCAGCCACTGAAGTTGTGATACGGTATAAAAAGCATTTTTAATTGAACAGTAGGCCTTAATTAAATTACCATATATATTCCTGCATGCAGCCAGATAAATTCACTGTATAAAAGAATGTGTGCTTCCAAAATGACAATAAACCTTGTAAATCAATATACTGTAAACACAGGTAGTGCTTTTCTAAGATGAAGTAAATCACTACTAAAATAGGATGCAGTAGAATAATGTCTATCATAATGAAGAACATTATTATTGTTCAAAAATGTGTGTCCAAAACACAGTGAAACCTTGGATTGCGAGTACCTTGGTCTGGGAGTATTTTGCAAGACGAGCACAAATTTAAACTGTAAATGAGCGAGGTCTCAGTGCGCATGCATTACTCGTATAGTCAACATCCGTGCGCGCATATACTGTTTACTATAACACTGTGACCGCGCGTGTGTGTGTGCAATTTTTTATTTTGTTTTTGTATGTGTGTTTGTATAAGCACACGCACTTGTGTGAGTGAGAATCTCTGTCGGTAAACTGGTGTGTGTGTGTGTGTGTGTGTGTGAGTGAAGGTCATCTTACACAGTAGCCACCCACCTCCTCCTCTCCTCTCTCTGGTCTCAATCACTACAAGTATAATTCAGTTCAAAGTTTATATTTTGTATTAATCTTTTTTATAAGAATATTTTTGAGTTGTGAAACGAATCGTCCTCTATTATTTCTCATGGGGAAATTTGCTTTGATATATATGAGTGCTTTGTTATACAAGCACGCTTCTGGAACGAATTATGCTCGCAATCCAAGGTTTAACTGTATATATTTTTATTACACCCAGTAACTCATTTTGATGGTTCAACCCTACTATCCTGGGCCAGGTTTAGGTGGAGACCAATTGAAGTGTGTAGTAGGTCTAATGTATTAATTGAACTAACAGGTTAAAAGAAATTTTTAAAATAAAGCACACCTAGTGTAGGTTCAGCAAGTTTCTGACTGATGAACTATTTGTGCCTTAAAAACAAACAGTATAAATTTTTACATTTTTAAATCCCAAAAACCTTCAAATTATGTTCGTGCAAAAAAAAAAAAAGTCTCATAATATGCCACTGTCTCTCAATCTCTAGATGATTCGGTGAGTTAGTTCCCTCATGTCATCTGAGTTATATGATATTTTAACCTCAGTGTTTCCTGTTGTTCTGTGTCCAGAGGATTTCCTCTGTTATCTTGAAGAATATAAAGAGTTTTGACAGTGCAGTTTTTTTTTTTTTTCAAGTGTATGCATTTGAATTGTGTTTGTCTTGGATTTTGCTTATCTCATATAAACATTTGGAAAGATATCCTCACTTCTCATTAAATCTGCTTTTTAAAGATAGAGTCAACATATATCTACTATTGTTTTGCTCATTCCTAATGAAATAATATGCAAACCTCAGCAGTTATAAACGATTAGGATAGCAGAATAGCAACTGTACATCATTGAAAACCAGATCAGGTTTAAAATAACATTTTTGATTTGTTATGTATTTTAGCCATTTTCAAAAACAAGCTCTACTCCACATGCACAATGAAACATTTTGGTGGTATTGCTAGCTATCAGTAGGCCTGTGATTGAAACTATTCTAACCTATAAATAACTTTGGGTTTGTGAGTTTGCTTTGTGGGAGGTAGTGCAGTCACAGCTGGTTCTGAGTTGGACATGTTATGACTGATGTAATACTACTAACTGCTAGGCTAATGCTAGGAAAGAGTGTGACTAAAGTACTGCATGTACTGTAGCTAAAATCAATCTGATGTTTTGTGACAGTAATTGCTATAGATATTACATAGATTTAGTGACATTCCCACTATTTAAGGTATTTATATTATTTTGAAAGACAGCAATCAGTATTTACTGCAGCATGGAAAATCATATTAAATGCTGTATAACACGGCAACAACAGTGCAACAATTCAATTATGCTTGACAGCTGTAAGAATATTAAACATTTTTTCATTAGATCTTTGTTAGCTGACAATGGATTAATAAAAAAAAACATAATTTTTTATGAAAAAAGGGTCATTCTGCTTCAAGAAATTAAGTAGGATCATTTAAGGGATGTGTATATTTACATAACAGCATTATCAGTCATTTAATTACCCATTATTTCCCTTTCCCGTATCATATCATAGTAGTGGAAGTTCAAATAACTCAAATAACTTAATATCAAATATGTTTAAAGGATAAAATAATTGGGTGCTGGCTGACACCTGCTATCTGACAATGTCACATCCTCCAAACAGTATTGTTAAAATATAGGATCTTTCTCACTACATGGCATTTAAGAACACTGACAACATGTACACCTTCACCCTTGGCTGCTTTTAACCTGTAAATTGGTCAGATGGGACAGTTGGGAAGCATTCCGTTAATACACAGTCCTGAGAGGTCTAATTTAGAATATAGCTGCTGTTTTCTGCTCAGAGACCAGAGCGAGAATGATCCCATGACAGGTGTTTGGTAATCCATGTGGAGGTCTGTTTCTGCTGAAAGATTTTACTGTACAGTGCTGGGTGGCTGAGCCCACTTAAAGGCTGAAATGGAAACCCAGAATGTTAAAACATCTTTTTTTTTTTTTTTTCTTTTTTGAAGAAAAGTAGTTGACAGATTAACTGACCAACATCAGGGTTAACATTAAGAGCAGCTCCTGAAACTAGAAAAATTTTTAATGCTGAATTAAGACACATATGTCCACTTTTCTCCACTTTTATAAGGACAATGTGGCATTTCTGATTTTGTAATCTGTATAATCCTTCTTATTCTTTCCCAATTTTATATTCATAGATCTATAATTTATTTTACATACTGTAGACACGTGCTATTTGGTATTGTATTGAATTTACAAATGTATTGAATTTCTTTCTGATTCTTTTCTATAAAATGGCCTTGCTGGCCATCATGTTTAAACTAGCCCAATCTGTCAACTTCTATCTGCTGCCTGTAATTGGGGCAGTGTGATCCTTGTTGCAGTTTCCATTTTTAATTCTTCTAGAATTACTTATAATGTTTGTTTGATTTTTGCAAGTATAAAATTTAAAATATAAAAGCAAAATTAAATAAAATGCAAATTTGTAAAAACATTTTTATCAATTCTATAGCAATTATTTTTGAAATGTTTGGTATCGTTGACGTTATTCATTTAACAAATACATTTACACATAAGCCTAGGCAAAAAATTATTCTGATATACCGAATGCTGATATAAAAAAATAAACACTTTTTAAAACCACTAATTGCATAATATTTCTACTATTTAAATGCAGTTGTAATTACTCATACCTTGGACTTACATAGTAAATGTGGTGCTTTGGTTATGATCATCTCAGAGTCCCAATGTATTTTGTTTATAGTATACTGTTAACTTCAGAAGCCGCAACTATCCGCTGCTTTAAGAAAGAGCAACCAATTTTTTGAAACATCACAGTATTTCAGTGGCTGAATTTCATTTGTAGATGAGCATAAGCCTAGATGGATGCTTAGCACATCAATATGAAAATATACAACTCTTGTGGAGCACTTTCAAAGATTGTATTTCACCACACACTTTGTATTCCAGACGAATATTTTTTCTTTCTTCTTCCCTTAGGATGGGTTATGCAAGGTTAGTGCTTTTTGCTTTTCTGACTGATGAGGCTTTTACATCTTGGCAGAAAAATACAACACTTTGATTGCACTGACATAAACTTGGCAAACTTTTGTAAAAAGCCTACATTACAATAAGTCCAGATAAACAAGAGTCCATTTATTAATGAAACATAGTCAGTCCGAGGGAATGGTTCTTCCCCCAAGTGAATTAAAGAAAGAGTAGAGGAATTAGTTTACAAAGTATTTAGGCCCATATTGTATCGGTTACACATTATAACATGAGAAACTTGCGGAATTAAAGCGGTGTCTAAAAATGATCACCATATAAACATTTACTGTAAATCACCATTTATTTGCTGAAGGGGGTTAACATGATTTACATTTGGTGAATTAATTCAAGAATTTTAGAATATATATATTTTAGAATATGTATTCTAATATATATATATATATATATATATATATATTCTAATTAGGTTTTGCCATGTTTGCTCTGCTAAATTATTATTATAAACTGTAGCCACAAGCAGTTCAAGGTGTTGTCTCTCTTCATGGTCTCAAACAGTGCCATTGTATGTTTAATATTTTTCTTTCTTTTTTTTTAAATTTACTGACTTTATTTGTTTTAAAGCTTTTTCAACTTGCTTTCCCTCCTTGGTTCTATAGTAAACTGCAGTGTACCAAGTCTCTTTTCACTATAGTTTTATTACATTGTTAGGCATCAGACTGATTTCCATCTTCGGAAAAAGAATTCTAATAAAATGATACTGCTGTGCTAAATTTATATTTAGTTGAACAAAGTTTAATGCATCATTCTTATAGTCGATATGTTTATTACCCAATAAGATTGCAGTTTCTAGTCTTTTCAGAAAAATTTAAGGCGTCTGGTCAGCAGTTACATGTGTTCCAAATGTGAACAATATCAAACAACTAAACATGAACTGAAATTAGTTTGACTTGCAGCAAATGAATGCATAAGATTAAATTCACCTGAAATTAGGTGTTTTATGAATTTTTCATATGATAATTATCTGGGCCAAAAACACTTGATACAGAATCATCAAAAAAGAATCTCCTTTAAGTTATTTATTTTTACTAAGTTATACAGTTGGTATATTTTGCTTTTGAATATAAAAGCTTTTTTTTTCCAAGGTCCTGCTTGACACCAGCAACTCTAGGTTAGTGGGTTTGTGCAGGATATAATACAGGTTTGTGACAGGTCTGTTTGTGAAAGACAGTGCCAAGTAATAAACTATAAAGGTCTTTGGAGAGTTCTTTCCCTTTAGGAATTGCTCTAGTACATTTGTCTGGGAATACAATGAAATTGCCCACCAGTCTGAGATTAGTTTCGACTTACATCCTACCACACACCTTGTCATGGTGGTCAATTCCATCAAACCACACAGACTTTTCTCTCACAATCTCATTACACATTCTTTTTCTTCTGTTGAAAAGTGACCATGTGGCACAAACTAAATACCAAACGCTCAGCACGTTCTTGATGAGATTCAGTACAAAATATGAGAGATCCAAATTGGCAAATCAACAAAGATGTTTCATTTTAAAAAAGGTTTATTTCTGTCAAGAGCAGCTGTTCTTATGGTCACAGAGGAGAGTCTGTGCAGAAAAACAAATGGCTTACTATATACAGTATTTCACCTATGTTCTATGATCTGTAAAGATCATAAAATCATATCATACAGATGTGGGACAGTCTTCTTCAGTTCTTACATGTGTCTTAGATGTGACTGAACTCATCGTGTGTCAGTTTTGTTCAAAGGAAGTTGGGGCTTCATGGTCAAGGTTTTAGGTTACTGATCACAAGATTGAGTGTTCAAGTCCCAGCACTGCCAAGTTGTCACTGGTTGGCCCTTGAGCAAGGTCCTTAACCCTTTCTGCTATAGAGGTGCAGAGCAAGCTGGGATATGCAAAGAAAATTATTTACAGTGCTATAATGTATAAATAAGGGCATTGTCTTCTTCTTCTTCTTCTTCTTTGTCTAAAGTCACACCTCAAGCTTTGATCTATATAAAAATCCTGTAATTCATAAAAATCTAATCACTTTATTGCATTTATGCTCATGCCCGGCTGAGCACAATATTGTGTGCATTTACTGGCACTGACAATCTGCACTGACAAAGTGCAAGACTGCCATCATAATTGCTTTTAGACTTGGTTTCATGTTTTTATTTTGTTCACATGCAAGGGGATAAAAGTATAATTAGTAAAATCAGAATTTAAATTAGAAAGCAGTATACAATTTTATTTACTTGACTACGTGCATTATAGGTTGCTTTTTGAAATGCATTTTTGTAGACGATTATTATTACTGACTTTTTTTTAGTTAACATGCTCTAGCTAGTGTTAACAAGCTGTTGTCTGGGGAAATTTGATCTGAGTCCTGTGAGGAATAGAACATTTTCTTTCCCTGGACTTTTACTGAGTCAGCCTGTGTAACTAATTAAAATGAGCGAACTGTAATTATGACTGTACATCTTTTCAACCTTTCAAGGACATTATTATTATGTGCCATGGCGAATCTTTCCTATCATATACATTTTTTCATGTTTTTGTATTATAAAGCTGAAGGCCAAGTGTTTTTGATGAAAAATCTATATAAATAAAATAAGTTTTTGTCTGTTTATCGGTCAGAACTCCCTTTTTCAATGATATAGATTGAAAATACTAATATCAAAACTATATATAGTTTTAGGAAACTATATATAGTTTCCTAAAATAGAGGACCTGAATCCAGTCTCAGAAAATTATCTGTCTGTATGTCTGTCCAGTCAGATTGTGGCACAGCATCACAAATAATTTAATAATACTTTAGCTTAGATATCTACCTGAAGTTTAACCTGCACCATAAGTGAAATTTAAATGTACTGTAGAGTAAATATGATGTTATGAAAAGTTATGTACCGGATTTAATTATCTACTCATTAAAATAAAATAAGCTACTAATAAGCTTCTTGCCTCATGTAAATAAACACCTGTACCAGTACTGTAGATATACAGTAATTGAAAAATAGAAAAATATATATTAAAAAAATCAAAACTGAATATTTTTTAACTGGGATTACTTAATGTTTTCACGACTGTAATAATATATATACACTATATACACATTTATATTTATATACTATTTGAGGTTGAGTTGCAGCCAGGTGCTGCTAATCATCAGCCCTTGATTAATTGATAATCAGCAGGTGTGCAGACCTCTATAAATTTTGGCAATTTGCTGGTCTGGAACATTCAGGTGTGTGTTAAGACAATTCCAAGAGGGTAAGACATAAGCAATGCCCTTAAAGAAGCAATTTTTGCTGCACATCAGTCTGGAAAAGGTTATAAAACAGTTTCCAAACTATTTGGATCATACAATGCATACAAAAAACCCATAAGCTACATCTCAGACATCACTGAGCACGTTAAATGTTGAAGTCCATGACAGTGGAGTTAGAAGAAGACTGAATGAGTCCAGTGTTTTGGAAGGGTTGCCAGGGGAAAGCCACTTCTGTCTAAAAAACAAAAGCAAAAATGAGGTTTGCAAAACTGCACTTAAACAAACTATAACAGATTTCTGGAACAAATGAGACCAAAGTTGAGTTGTTTGGCATTAGTGCCCATTGTCAAGCACAGAGGTGGAGGGGAGAAAATGTAAAGAATCTAAACAGAGCAGTGTTTCCATTAATTTGTGTGTGTATGTGTGTGTGTGTGTGTGTGTGTGTGTGTGTTTGTGTATGCACAGATGCACAGATGTTGACTATAGAAGTGATGCACGCACACTGAGACTGAGCAATTACCCACAAGTGCGCAATGCGCGAAAAAGAACAAGCATTGGCTCAGGTATATTAAGACCTCACCGTTTATCAAGTTAAAATTTCTTAGCATAAAAATTTTTGCTCGTCTTGCAAGACACTTGCAGACCAAGGTACTCGCAATCCAAGGTTAAACTGTACAGAGCGAGAGAGAGAGAGAAAGAGTCAATGCTGGCCACAATAAACAAGCAGGCAGGCAGAACCACAGGCCACTGCGCACAGTAGGAGCACGAAGATGCTGACCTGGCCTCTAGTTTCCCCAGATCCCAATATGATCGAGCATTCATAGAATGCCCCCGGACAAACAATTCTGATCCATGCAGGCCCCACCTTGTAACTAGCAGCACCCAAAGGATCTGATGGGCTTCTTCTGATGGGTCCTGGTGCCAGACACCACAGGACACCCACAGTATCCAACAGGCCAGAGCATTGTGGCACAAGAGGAACCCAAAACCTATGTGGTTATAATGGTAAAGTTTTTAATGTATGTTCAGATGAGTCTCAGCTCCATAGTGACAAGATTTTACTTTAATTCTCAGTTAAAGCAGAAGCCTTCTAAGAAGGAGAGGATGCACCTTTCTTCCTTTAAATACACACACAAGTAGCAATGCAATATTAAGCGCTTTTATTAATTAACTCATTCTTTTTTCATTACTACTGCCAGCAATACAACAGAACATAAGTACACCCAAGTTTAAATATGTTAATTTCAATTATTACCTCTTTGTCTATTTTAAGGCTTATTCAATTCAATTCAATTCAATTTTATTTGTATAGCGCTTTTAACAATTGACATTGTCCCAAAGCAGCTTAACA
>JAQMYJ010000037.1:16815529-16827181 GCA_030014305.1 Clarias laeviceps
TTGGCAGTAGAAGCTTAATGTGGGAGCCTCCAGTGACTGGGTGGAATTGGACACTACTAAAAATTAGGGGAGAAAATCGGAAAATTCGGAAAAAGGGGGATGAATAAAAAAAAAAAATCCTACAGTGTGATTTTCTGGATTTTTTTTCTTATTTTGTCTCTCATAGTTGAGGTATACCTATGATGAGGCCTCTCTCATCTTTTTAAGTGGGAGAACTGGTGGCTGACTAAGTACTTTTTTTGCCCCACTGTATATGACAAATAACGGCTTAACTTAACTATGGTCAAAGGTAGTACCTAGTGTCAGCTGCTCAGAAAATATTTCACAAAGTACTTACACTGGTATCAGTTATATATACTTTGTATTTATTTGTGTAATTATTAACATGTAGTTGCACTCTTTAGGAAAAGGGATTCCATTGCTGTGTGGATTTGCTCATTCAGCTACTAAAGCATCAACGAGTTCAGGGTTTGATGCCAGGTGAGAAGACCTGGTGTTCATCACAGATGTGTTCAGTAAGGTTGAGGTGAGGGCTCTGTGGAGATCACTTGAGTTCTTCCACATCAGCTTTGACAAACCATCCATGTCTTCATGGAACTTGCCTTGTGCACAGGGGCATTGTCAGTGTGAACCCTGTTAGGGCTAGGACTCTTGATCCAGTGAAGGGTGAACTTAAAAGGCTTCAAGCATAAAAGAAATGTACAATATATAGAATTTTGTACTTTCAAGCTTGGTGAAATATACAGTATGTGTACAGGACATCTCAGTAAAAACTCTGTCAGCTGTGCAAACAAAGTGGCTGCAGTAGCTGTGTTTATGCACTGCACTTAGATGTAATTAATGTACAGTGAAAGGCACAGCGCTAACCAAGCAAGATAATTAACTTGATATTATTTGCTTTTGTCTCATGCAACTAGGTAACCCAAGTGACTTTATTCTTGTGCAGGTGTTATGTGTTTTGCAGTATGCAAATGATCACAAAGATTTTCATGCAAGTAATAACAATTGCAACTTAGTTGTGCGACAGTCTGGATGCTATGTGGACAAGTTCCCTGAAACAGTTAAACATGTTCAGAAATGTAATAATTTCCTCAAAATTTCTGCTCATGTTCATGTTTTTTTCCCCCTCAGTTTAATGTCTCAAGTTGATCTTCATCATAGAAATCATCGGGTCAGACACACTATAAACAGCACTATAATTCAACCAGGAGAGAGTTTTTTTTAATCAAGGGTGATACCATGCAGGCGGGTACTGCATTAACTTTCCAGATAACATTAAAAATGCTGACATCTGCTTTTTCAGAGTAAGAGCAAAACCCAGAAGCTACAGACTGTTTGTTAAACATTTACTTAGAATGTTTGTTAAAAAAAAAAGGCCTTTCCTGCATTGGAAGTCTTTATTAATATGATATATTTTAACGGGGGTGGCTTTGTTCCCTTTTTTGTGCACCATTGTAAAACTGTAGGTATCTATTAATATCCAAAATGGGACTCAGAAACAGGCTCAAAAACATTACATTGTAACATTCAAAACTGACAACCCAGTAGCACACCAGGGGCTACTGTAGGTTGAGCACAGATTTTTAAAAAGTATTTTTTAAATCAATATAACCAAGCATATGTTGATCTCAGCACTTTGCTGTTTCTGGGAAATTCATTCATGAACAATACTCTCAGAGTTATGAAAATTATTATATCTTAGTTGAAGTTAAACTTTAATAAATAATGTCATGAGCCAGTTACATGAAAAGGTTATCCTTCCTATAATTGAAACCCTAGTTCCCATTATTATAAAACATAATACCATTAGAAGTTATATGTTATTTGATTTAACAGTAATTATTCTTGCAGTATTGATATCCTACATGGAAAAATGTAGAACTGGTGTATTTTTCCCAACTTGTACTGAAAACTCTGACATAATGTATTGTAGTATTGTAGGCAGTCACATCTGATTTACACCTGGTGACGGTGATGTAGATCGTATAGACCATATAAATCACTGGCAAATGTGGCTCAGTGTTTAAGGATCAGTAGGTCAGGTGACTTAAGCCCCTGCATTGCCAAGCCGCCACTGTTGGACCCTTGAGCAAGGTCTGTAACCTCTCTGTGCTCCAGGGGTGCCGTATCATTCTGCGCACTGCTCTCAGCTTCCTAATCAGTTGAGATATGCTAAGAAAAGAATTTCACTGTGCTGTAATGTATATGTGACAAATGGAGGCTTCTTCAAAGAAACTCTGAATTGTAAAACAGTGCCTTAGACACAATGCATCTTTAGATAGAATAGAATTAGATAGAATGCTCTGGGAAGGCATAAATAAGAAAAGGATTCTGAACTAACCATGGCTAATGTGTCTGGTGTGTGGTTGGTCTTGCATGATAGATTATGTATATAGCTATAGTTTTCTGAATGCATTTAACGCAAAAATTCTACAGATTGTTTAATGTAACAACATGAATCTATTAGACTGACACAGGGTTCACTTTCCCTTTAGACTACTAGATTTATTTATTTATTTATTTGTTTGTTTGTCCATCTTTCTTTCTTTCTCTTTCTTTTGTCAATTATTTACTTAATAAATCATGACTCAAATGATACAATTAAAGCATTTTTTTCTGATGGTGTTATCAGAGAATATTAACAGAAAATATTATGCATATCGATTTAAAAAATAAAAACAAGTTTTCTAATTTACTGTATGTCCAGTGTCTCTGCATGCGATTAAGCTAAATGTCACAGCAGTTTTCCACCTGCAATGTTTATAGCCTCATGAATCATCCATTGGGTTCTCGGTAGCAAGACAAGTCGTTGTGCTACGGATGTAGTAAAAACATGTCCAAAAGACAAAGACACTGTGTGCAAGGCAAGAAATAAAGTATATTAGGTTTTGGTGCATTATTTCATTGTATAATTTATTCGCATATAAGCAGAATGATATATGTTGGTTCTTAAGTTATTACATGTTATTACGTGTTCAATCATAACAGTCTGACCTCATCGGAATACATTTTAATCAGGATGAGAGGTGTGGTGTAATCGTTGATAATCTATTCAACAGGTAAATATTTTGTGACATGACATGCTTTCTGGAAGGGAAATTTTTCTTCTATTCCCGATCGATAAACTGTGTGAGAACAAGAGCTCCCACCTATCTTTACGTATTTTCGTCTACTAGGTCTCTGGCTGACGACGTGGTACCAACTGGCACACCATATTACATATACTGTAGTAAAGCATCTTACCAATCCTAGACAAGACTGAATTCTTGAATTTAATATAGAAGGCAGGATTTATCTGAAAAAGATGGGAAGTTTAACCTAACCTTAAAAGTTGGAGAAAACAAATATTTCTTTTTCTGTTGTATTTCTGACGGATTAAATGATTCACTGTGGACAGAACCATGTTACAGAAAAATGAAGGCAGAAAAGTTAGACATTGGCTAATGCTTTGAGCAGGCAAATGCACATCATATCAGCTCAGCATTCATGTAAACAGTTAAGTTGGGATCTCTAATCGGAATGATTTCAATTGCTTTTTGTACATTTGATGCCATCTAGGTGTATATATTAAAATATACGTTTTATTCCAGCTTTATTTATTTGTGTCACACGTAACAGTTACGCTTATTTTTTAAAAAGCATTCAAATCCACACTGGGTGGATTATCGGCACATAAAATGCGAGGCCTTGCATCACACCGCACTGCACTGATTCTTGTGTCTATTTTTAATCACTTGCATGTGTAAGTGAGCTACAGTATAAGCTTTATAGAAATCTACTGAAATCACACATTTACACTATGCACTGTGCATTTGGCTTCTACTTAGTTTGTGTGTACAAAAATTATAAATAATTAGATTAGTGCATTTTAATCTGTGCCTAGTCATGGTTCAAGGCAATTCTCGGGACCATATGGGATGTACTGATGCCCTACTGGCCCAGCTGAGAAAAGGCAGTTTTGAGCAATGTTCTGAAAGAGAAGTCTGATTTTCCACATGCAGACAGAATTTAAAGACAGTAAAACTAATGGATTGATCACTCATTGAATCACCCATGCCTGACTGACTTTGGTCCAGCCAAAATGTGTGTTAGGAGATGGATGAAACTGTCTCTAGTTACAGCTCATTATCCAGTGAGTCAGATTCCACTGGGCTTCTAAAACTGGATTGTAAATTCAGAGTCTGGGTACATGCCAAATTAGGTGAGGACAAGAATTAAAGATCAGATTAAAAGAAACAGCTATTGTTTTTTTTTTTTCCATTTCTTACTTTAAAAGAATATCTTTTCTCATATATATATATATTTTTAAGTTCACCTACAGTATGATACCTTGGGCATCAAGGTGTTAGTTACTGTACCATGGCCAAAAAGCTTTATTCCAAATCCCATGTGTTTGCAGCACGGATAAACAATAACTGGTTACATAATAATAGTGTGCCCACAAATCCTGTGGGAAATCTATGCAAATGGATAACTGCCCATCAGTAAGGACGATCATGCCAGAGGTGGGTGTGCACTCCCTTCAGATGCTGTTTAATTTCATGCAGAGCAATCCCAGCACTGACTCCTGGGCAGCAAGCCAATTACACATGAATCTTGAGCATTGTAAAAGCTTGTAAATAAACCCCCTGAGCCTTGTTTTCTCAGTTGAAGAAAGCTCAGCCTTCCACAAAGCCGTTCTTGTTCCAGGTCTCCTGTTCTCTGACAGTGTGTCTGAGTGACCACATTAAGTCTAACAATAGCCAAATTAAGAAATGCCATATGGAATGTCATTCAGTGCAGGCTAAGTAACGACATGCATATGTGTGCAGTCATAGAGGTGGTGTTAATGTGCAGTGTAATATAATGGTTATTGGCCATAAGAAAATATAATATCCTACAATGAAACTTTAGATTTGGTTTATTAAATGTAATCACTCTGATACTAGTTTACTTCCCATAAAACTACACTTTAATTATCTATGTTTCTTTCTTTTCTCCACATGTCTGTCACTGTTGTTATAATAAGACAGTCAATGGAATAGTGAGACTACCTCAGGAAATTTTGGTTGTCTAACTGTCGTGGGAACATTAAATTGGCAATGTTATGGACGTTGGAACACCGTCCATAACATTGCCAATTGGGTTGTTTTTGAAAGCCGGAATTAGTTTGATAAAATGAAGTTGGACTAACATTGACTACACGATATTAGGCCACCGTTGCAGTTGTAACTGTTATTGTTTTTGATATTTCTTTTTAATATATTAACTTAAACCTGCTCTCTTGCTTTTCTTGTTCCTTTCTTTGTTTTTCTGCCAGATGTCTATAAAACACCCCCCTCTTTGTTCCCTTAAGCTCTCTTCATTCCTTATGTGAAAATAAACTCCCTATGGTTCCTCTGTCTGCAGATATCTATACAACTTCCTCTCTTTGTTCCCCGAATTTCATCAGAACATGTTAAACAGCTTTTGGTCTTTTGGTGTAACACATGTACGTGATATGGGGCATTTGATGCAAGACTTTCAAACAATAAGCTTTGTCAAATAGTTTCTCCAAGTCAAAAGATACTAGTATCCAATTTAACAAAAGCATTAAACCAGGAAGCAGCCAAAAGACAAACAAACAAAATGTCAAGAATGTACATGTCAGAGTTCAGGTTTTATGAAGCCAGTGTGGACATTGTGCAAACATATTACAGTACAGTACATTAAATACTTAGCAAAACTATATGGGATAATGCACTTGTAGATGTGTAGGAGCTTCGCATTTGCCTCTTGTTGCTGCTGTCAGTAGCACTGACTTTAGCACATTTGGGAGCCATAATGCACTTTATGACAATATTTAAAAAGACAAATAAATAAAGAGATAATACTACAGCACTCAAGAGATGTGCATGAAGCTTGTGTGTTTGTCCGGTTCTCCAATTTTAATTTCTTAACTATGTTGTAAAAGTAAGAGACCATGGATTGATATCAGAATCAGTAAGAGCTTTATTGCCAAGTACATTTGACAGAAGCTTCCAGAGATAACAACAACACACAACAATAAAAAAATACAATTAACAAGAAATGGAACAAGATGTGGGGAATTATCAAATAAATATCAGTGGTATTGCACAGTATTGCACCTATTGCATATAGTAATATTGCACATATTTTTATTGCATGGTGGATAGAACATTTAACTGTTTATGAGGTTGAATGCCTGGGGGGAAAACTCTTAATCGTCCAGGCTGTCCTGGGGTTCTGTGCTCTGTAGCACCGACCAGACAGCAATAGTTCAAAGAGAAGATGGTTTGGATGTGAGAGGTCCAAAGCGATTTTCTGAGCCCTTTTTTCAATCTGGATATATACGGTTCTTTAAGGATGGGCAGCAGTGCCCCGTTAATCCTTTCAGCAAGTCCAAACCTTGCTTTGTAGTCGTCTGATGTCTGATTTTGTAGCTGAGCCAAACCAGAAAGTTATTGAAGTGCACAAGACAGATTCAACGACGGCCGAGCAGAACTGTGTGAGAAGTTCCTGTGGCAGGTTGAACTTCCTCGGCTGGCAGAAATACAACCTCTGCTGGGCCTTTTTAACAATAGAGTCAATCTGATTGTCCCAGTTGGGTTTCTCCTGAAGTCCATGATCATCTCCACTGTTTTAAATGTGTTCAGCTCCAGGTTGTTGTGAATGCACATACAGCCAGCTGTTCATCCTTGCTTTATCCTGCAGACTCGACACCATTTTGGATGAAGCAGAACACTGGATGAATGTAGTGCCATCCGCAGATTTCAGGAGCTTGACAGAGGGGTTTGTACAGGTGCTTTTAAAAATCCTGGGCTGTATTTTGTGTGGACTTCATTGCAACCTAATTATAACTGTATTACAATGTTGTCCGGCATGGAGAACCTGGGGACTGGCTTCTTGTTCTTGGTTTGTTTCCGCAGTGGAAAATTGTTTCCTATAAACGGTGTCCAGCGATTTAGATATTTTGAAGGACATGTTTTAGTGATATTTAAAAAAATACTAGACCTACTGTATATACCTCTGTATGGACGTTTACTTGTAAAAATTAAATAATGTGTGTATGTGATTGTTGAAATGCGTGCAGCTCGTTTGTGTAAACCAGTTTACTAATAATGGAAAGGCCTTCCCTTTGCTTTCAAAACAGCCCCAATTCTTAATGTCATAGATTTCGAATGGTCTTAAAAACATTCCTTTGAGATCCTTCTTCATGTTGTTATGATTGCATCATGCAGTTCCTGCAGATTTTTTAGGCGCACTTTCATCCTGTGACTCTCCCTTTCTGCCATGTCCCAATGGGGTTCTACTGGATTTAGATCTGGTAACTAAGAAGGCCACTGAAGAACACTAAACTCATTCTTGCGCTCATGAAACAAATTTGAAACGACTTTTTCTTTGTGACATTGTGCATGGTCATTCTGCAAGTAGCCATTAGAAGTTTGTGGCCATGAAGACATGCACATGGACAACAGCAATACTTATACATGCCGTGACATTTCAGCAATGATTGATTGGTATTATCAGACCCAAAACGTGCCAAGGAAGCATTGCATTGCACCAAATACCAGCCTGGACTGTTGGGTCATAAGGCAGGTTGGGTCCATGAATTTATGTTGTTGGTCCATACCATCTGTGTATCTCAGCAAACAAACACTGAGATTCGTGAGACCACTGTATGTTTTATAAGTCTTCAGCTGTCCAGTTTTGATGAACTTATGTCAGAAGAAGTTTTAGATTAAGTTTGGTACATAAAGTTTATGAAGTTTATGTACACATAATGTGAACCTATGTTTAACTTTTTTTGCATGTTGCTTTCTGCATCTTTATTAAGTAGAAAAACGCAGAAATGAAAGTAATACTATTGTACATTTGTGAAACAAAACAAAACAGCCACTAAAGAATTGCTCAACCACTTAGATGAATATGCTTTTTCCATCTCATTTAGAATTCATCAGCCCTCTTGGCTGACTCTTAACTTGAGCTAGTTGTGCATGTAATGTTTATGCCCTTTTAATTTATTTGGCTCATTTCATCAGCTCACTATCTGCCCATTCTGGGAATTTTACTGGTTTGAGGACAGGATTACGAGAGCCAGGATGTGGATGTAGGACTCCTCAAAAACACAGATTGGAGATGGCATTAGTTCAGAAGATTTTATGTGCCAGAATCACTGAAGCTCTGTCTGTCTCTGCCTGTGGGTGTTCAACACTTACAGTGAATGAATGAGAATTGATTTTACAGCTTCTCCAAGCCTGCCGATGTCTCCTGTCGTGACCAACTCCACACTGCTTATTTTACCTAATGTCTGTTTGCTTTCACACGGGCTCATGGGAGGTGTTCAGTTGAATCTGGTCTCAGTCTGTTCAGAAGGACATTTCTTTTTTTATTTGTTTTTTAAGAACAATGTAAACCCATAGACTTTTCATTAGAATAAAGGAAAGATTAGTTTCAAGTTACAAAATTTTTTTTTTTTTTTACTTTTACTCTGCCTCAATTCTCAAAGGTTTACTAAAATGCAAAGATTTCCATTGATTTATGGAGTGACTTTATCCTTGAAAAAAGCTTTTACAGATTTATTATGGTTAGAAACTCTGCCACCCTACTGTTCTAATGTACCCTATCCAGCAGACCAGACTTAATGTTGAATGCAGGCTCAGTTTTATTCCCTTTGTGACAGACTGCTGTCTAATGCCCTCCTGAGTCTGTCTCAGACTAACATACAGGCTTTATTTTAACTTCAGACATGGTGGCATAGTGGTTAGCACCGTCGCCTTGTACCTCCAGGGTCCGGCTTCGATTCCTGCCTCTGTGTGGATGGAGTTTGCATGTTCACCCCGTGCTTGGTGCGTTTTCTCCCTGTACTTTGGTGACCTCCCACAGTCCAAAGATATGCAGATTAGGCTAATTGGTGTTCCCAAATTGCCTGTAGTGTGTGAATGAGTGTGTATGTGTGTGCCCTGAGATGGATTGGTACCCTGTCCAGGGTGTTCACCGCCTAGTGCACATACAGTATGCCAGTTTTCTGGGATAGGCTCCAGGCCCCCCACAACCCTGTATAGAGGATTAAGCGGTATAGACGATGAGAGCAAATGTTCACCAGAAATATGTTAACTGCAAGTGATACCACTGGTGTTGAAAATGTCTTTGTAGAAATGCTGCCGGGTCTCTCTGAGTTGGTTTACTATCTGTCCACCCACATTTTAATTTGCCCAAATTCAGACTCTATTTTAACCCAATAGTGATGTGATGTTGCACAATGTGATCACATTAAAGAACTGTAGGCTAACATATTGCTTCAGTAAAAAAATAAGACCAGCTAGGGGGGAAAAATCGATTACTCTTGGATACTGTGGGACATTGCCAGCAGGCTTATTACATTTAGCAAACCACCCAGGGTTTCAAAGATAATGAAATCTTAGTTGCCAACTTGTGACTCATCCAGTCTGCATAAAAGTGTTAGAGAGCCAGATTACACATATAGGCACTAAGCTTTATGGCACATATTTACTGAATATAATTTAAAAAAAGAAAAAGGTCATCCTTAGCACATCAGAAGTGCCTCTTGCCATATGTAGAAAATAGTTGTGCCAATCTGTTTTATATGTACTGGGTAGTTTTTATTAATAATTAGTCTGATATGAGACAGCATGGTGGCGTAGTGGTTAGCACTGTGGCCTTACACCTACAGGGTCAACGGCTTGATTCCCACTTCAGATCAGTTTGCTTGGAGTGAGTGAGTGGTCTGATATGTTGTGTCAGTAAATGTGGATAAAATCCGCCTGTGTTCAGATACAAGGAGTGTGCTTACATCTTTAAACAGAAATCTTTTTTTTTTTTAATAACTTTTAAAGAAGATATCTTGCCTTCAGAATTGATGCAATGTTCAAACAGTTGCTTTCTTTTCAAAAAAAATTTTTTTGCAAAATCTTAGACTTCCCTAACTTGTTAGTGAGTCTTGTGCTTTGACCAAGTGTGAAATCATTTAGAATTTAACTGAGTGAAATACAAAGCACTGTGTATCTGTGTATATTATTAGAATATGTGAAAACATTTAGTATAGTACCTTATAGATCCATCTTCAGCAACAATAACTTGAAGTAATCGTTTCCTGACTTTAGCAGTCTCTCACATCATTGTAGAGGAATTTTGTCCGATTCTTCTTTACAGCATTGTTTTAGTTCATTGCGATGTTTGGGCATTCACGTAGCAGCAGCTCTCTTTTAAAAACAAACAAACAGATTTTTCTCCCTAACTTAGTGGTGTCCAATTCCTCCCAGTCACTAGGGGGCTCCCACATTACTTTGGTACACAAAGGAGTTCATGGTCAACTTATGTGAAATCATCACCCCTCCACCACCATGCTTGAAAGTGGTTATGAGGTGTTTCTGCTGCTGGGATTTGCCAAATATGGTGCTGGGCATTAGGGCCAGACGACTCCAGGTTGTTCTCATCTGTCCTTAGGAGATTGTTCCAAAAGTCTTGTGCTTTGTTTCACAGTTTTGTGAATCTCAATTGTGCTGCCATGTTACTTTTAGAAAGAAGAGGCTTTCTTCTGGCAACCCTTCTAAACTAACTGTACCTGTTCAGTCTTCTTGTAATTGTGCTGTTATGGACTTTATTATTTAACATGCTCATTGAGTTCTGTAGGGTCTGACATGTTTTTTTTTGTTGTTTTTTTTTACATCTCTGTGTATTGCATGGTCTGGCCTTGGGATGAAGGCCACTTCTGGGAAGATTGGCATCTGTCTTAAATGCTTTCCACTTGCATTCCAGATTGATGTGCAGCAACAATTGCTTCTCAAAGGCTGTCGCTTATGTCTTTTCCTTTTGACATTGTGTGAACACACACCTGAATTCTCCAGACCAGCAAACTGTTTTAGTGAGGGCTGCACACCTGCTGATGATCTATTAATCAAGGGTACAAAGGCTGATAATTAGCAATTTTTAAATAAATAATTGCACAGTGAAAAACATTATTTGTTGTTTGTCTGAGGTTGTATTTGCCTAATACTAAGGCACGCTACTCTCAGATGATTATTTTTTTTTACAGAAAAAACAAACTAGAATAAAAAATAGAATTGAACTTTTGCACATTAAAAAAAAAGGGGCAATACCTTTTTCATGCATATATATGGTGTTTTTCAAGATTATTTCTAGTCTAATAGTTACTGGAGTCAGTGTTACGAATGTACAGACTTTTTGTAGTTGTATTCTACAAGATTCTTTAAATTTGGTCTATTATTTCCCCCTTTCATACCCTTAAAAAACTTAGATAGACTGTATGGACAAATGTACTGTATGTGGATACCTGACCAATCTCACACATATGTGCTTGTTAACCCTTCAGTCCACCCGTTGGTTTTATAATAACCTCCACTCTTATAGGAAGGCTTTCCATTGGAGTTTGGAAGGTGGTGGCAGGAATTTCTGTTCATTTAAGCCACAAGAGCATTCATAACGCTTGGCACTGATGTACTGTAGGAGGCTCAGCATGAAGTGAGGAAGCTCAGTATGCAGTTAGTGGTCCAGTTTTTGGGGGGTTGCATCCTGCATGCTGTCTGTGCAGTCTTTGTAGGCTTGTGGCCTTCGCTCTAGACCAGGGGTCTCCAAATCCAGTCCTGGAGGGCCAGTGACCAGCACAGTTTGTAATTCACCAACACCTAAACA
>JAQMYJ010000037.1:16827281-16845702 GCA_030014305.1 Clarias laeviceps
CAACACCTAAACACACCCACTGAACCTAGTAATTAACAGATTAGTTAAATCAGCTGTGTTTGAGAAGAAGAATCATCAAACTGTGTTGGACACCGGCCCTCCAGGAGACCAGAGACCCCTGCTCTAGATTGTGATGGCTGATCAGATGGCCTGGTTAACTGGATTTTCCTATTTGTATAGAATTTTCCTATTTGCATCACTAGCTGTTGCTGCTCTTACTGTCACATGAATGTAATATAAGGTATAAATTATCTGTAAAATCATAATTGCTATTAAAAAAAAAAAAGAATGTGGGCAGCTGAGCGGCTTTCGATATAACAACACTTACTCTCACAGAGAGTGGATTACATATAAGCCCCCTCAGCTTTTTATTAGTAGTATTTTTCATTCATATATTTATATATTATATATTAAAATTTTATAATTTATTGATTTAAAATATTCTCAGGTCCTGCGTCTGCCATTGTTTTTTCCGGTCTCTTCCCTGGCTTGCAAAGAATCTTGGTATAGACTGTTGTATCTTTTGTTTTTAGGGGTAAGAGCCCCGCATTTGTTGGCCTCATTTGAAGGAGCCTTCGAAATGGGACTGTCTTAGTGGCAATACTATGGAGTTTGCCCTCAGACAAGTCCTTCGAATTGAGACACACCCCTTGTCTTATGTCTGTTGTTATCCTGTTTCTGTTGTTGGTGCTGATGTTGATTTCTGGTGTTCTCTTTGGCCTTAGCCATAGCATTATGATCTAGCTTGTAGTCTATCCATAGCCATAGTTTTCAGGCTGCTATTAGCATTTCATATTTTAATGTTACAAATCTATCAAGTGTCTGCACTTGCATTTTGCCTTAACTCCATGTGTGACAGTTTGTGCACAGGGGTATTATGATGCTGTAACAGGTTTGTAACTTTTTTCCTCTTCATTCCAGTAAAGGGAACTTGTAATGCTAGACGATATAGAGCCATTCTAAACAATTATGTGATTCCAACTTAGTGTATACAGTTTAGGGAATGCTCGTAGATGCGAATTTCAGGTGTTCATCTACTTTTGGCTGTACAGTGGAACCTTGAATTGCAAGTAACTTGGTCTGTGAGTGTTTTGCAAGTCTACCTTAATTTTTAATAGATTTTAACCTGATAAATGAGAGAGGTCTTGATGTACAAGTACTGTAGTACATATGCTCTTTGTTTGCCATATATATGTGGATATAGTCAACATCCATGTGCGCGTGTGCTGTTCACTATAAAACTGTGACCACGAGTATGTGAGCCTATAAAGCATTTAAAAAATCTTGTTGTTCAAGTGTAGTGACTGTTCTTTAGTACTTGTACTGCAACAATGGCCCCCGTAACACCAGTCGCAGTTATTTTCAAAGGTGAAGTGCAGGTTAATTTGTTTTACTTTTACTTTATATTTTGTATGTATTATATTTATATGAATATTTTTGGGCTGTGGAACGAATCATCTGATTTCCCATAATTTCTTATGGGGGAAATCTGCTTTGATATACGAGTCCTTTGACATACAAGCATGCTTCCAGAATGAATTATGCTCATTATCCAAGGTTTAAATATATAGTGGAAAATGGTAATTGGTTTCCAGCAGAAAGGAAATGGTGGTCCTTGCTTTATGATTTTGTTTTATGTGAACCGCAAGTGTTGTGATATTTATATCATATTAAAATACTAATGGACAAACCATGTAGAACACCAGTGGAAGTGTTTACAGTGGAACCTTGGTATGCGAGTAACCTGGCCTGCGACTGTTTTGCATAAATTTTAACTTATAAACTTATAAGAAGTAAAATATTCTGTTAGTGTGCGTGTGTGTGTGCATATGCGTGTGTGTGTCTTGTCAAAATTATTTTTATATGAATATTTTTGGGTGAACTTATTGCTATCTGACAGACGGTGCTCATCTTTAGTTCTTGTTACACTATATTGTAGCAGGCCATCCACATCTTCCATCAGAATAATGCTACTATTAATTCCCACTACTACTGCAGTTTGGAACTGATTACTGAAGCATGACTCAACTAAATGAACATAGCCTGATCAATGCTGTAATCACAATGAGGTCTTTGATATCTTGCAGAAAATATGTAGTTCAGTAAAATTTAATGATTTCAAAGTCATTCAAAAACAGCAAAATCCTTGCTTCTGAAGCACGGTGTTTAAGGTGGTATCTGACAAAGAGAGAGAGAGAGAGTCTATAAGGAAGAACATATACTATGCACTTTGTATAGTATATCAAGTCATTTGTAAAATGATTTTAATAATGAACCACTAGGAGAAAATTAAGATTGAGCTAATGCTAATCACAGTCTCTCAGAATCATGTAGCTGCCGTGTACTTGATTGTGATCAGAAGCATACAGTAAAGATATAGCAGAGCTTTTTTTCTGAATTGTTTCAAACTAGCCTGTCACTATCGTTCACACTAAAATATATACAAGTATTTTGAGCAAGTTCTCGGAAAATAATCGAATGTGATCTCCCATTAGTATTTTCTCTGTACAGCAAGTGAAGGCAGAATCATCTCTGACCCCTTTCACAAAGAATGCCTCATGCTTCATCCACTTCCATATGGCATATTATACAAAGATGAAAATAAGCTGCTTCAGAAACATTTATTTTTCTTTTCAAAGTCGTTATTGGAAACATTCTCCATGTTTTCACATTCTACATGTTTCCAATGTCTTCCTGTTTTGCAAATACTGTCCTGAGTTGCACTTTTATTGCTGGCTTGCACGCTTACAGAGCTAAAGCCAAATAAACCTGAATATTATTCTGAGGCAGTGAAAGGCACTTTGATATTTTATTTTTCCACTGCATATTTGGAACAATTTTAGTGCAAGCAGACATAGCATATAAAGTTTATGGGCCCATAGATTTACAAAAAAAATCTTTTTATTTTTTCTCTGATAATCCATAAACATATTTCTATCTCTCGTGGTTTGAGTTGTCATTGTACAGCTACCAAAAGTCGTTTTTAAAATAATAATAATAAACAGTTATAATAACATTTTAATGATTAAATGGTTGTAGTTAAAAATTTGCAAATATTCATTCTATAAAGTATTTTGGAATGTTCTGATCAGTAAAGATGTTGAAACATCAGTGCAGTTAAAGGAAAGGTACACCCTCAAATATGTTTCT
Organism: Clarias laeviceps; assembly: GCA_030014305.1. Lineage (NCBI taxonomy): Eukaryota > Metazoa > Chordata > Actinopteri > Siluriformes > Clariidae > Clarias > Clarias laeviceps. Next base: position 16,830,432 of record JAQMYJ010000037.1, read on the forward strand.
ATTAAAATATGTATGATGTGCTTAGATGTGATTCTGCTGCGTTTTTTTTCTTCTTTTTTTTTAATAGTATTTTGTTTATTCATATAAGCAAAAACGTTAAACATAAGTAGGAATGGTCAGATTTTGAACAGTGGTGGCCAAGACAACATATGCCACCTACTGTATTCTAGTTCTCCCTATGCACAAAACAGGTGATGTCACCAATTAGATCTCACATGTCTGACTTAAGGGTTGTACTAAAAAGAATGATCTGGTTAAGTAAATGTATGCAACAAATATTTTGGGCAGACATTTTACTCTCTGAAGCCAGGGTGTCCACCTCTGCACATAAATGGCTGGAACTATGGAATTCTCAAGTGGCTTGGGAACTTCTGTAGCGAATTTATGTACATGATCTTCAGGAAGCAATCAAGCAGGCATGGATTAAGCAGATGACACCAGAATACTGCAGTTTTTTTTTTTATTCTATGCCCAGCCGGAACCAGCAGTTTTTGAAAAATGAGGTTTTGAAAAGGACTGCATCCTAAATATTGATGGTTGTATAGTAATTTTGTTGCATAAAATAACTCATTATTCTTATTGTCATTCTTTTTAGAAAAATTGAGAATGTCATTAAAACATTGAATCATTGAACATTGACGAAATACTTTTTTTCCTCTTGCGACTCCTGCTGTAGTAGCTGTACAAAATGAATCAACTAGCTACAAAATGCTCAGAAGGAGCTTTATGGAGGATTGCAGTATTAGTATGTAAAGCATTAAAGAACTGGATTTCCAACGGGGCCAATATCTGCATGCACCTAAACAGCAAGGAAGTTAATGCAAACAAAGTGAAGATAGAGCAAGATTGTTAATGAAAGAAGTGTAAACTAAACAAACAATAAATAAATAAAATGAAACTCCCAAAAAAAATCTTTTATAGTGCTGAAATTCACATGATTATAAATATTGCTATGCAGTTCATTCACGGTGGATTTTTTATCATCTATATATTAGATGAGTATGTATTAATGTATTATTGAACAGTGCAGATTCCTGCACAGTTGTAAGTCTTACATCTTACACTTCCTAATTAAAATTTATATGTACTGGTTATCAGCCAGGATACTAAAAAAAAAAAACCTTCAAAGTGAGACAACCCAGGATGACAGATTTCATATTCACATGAGATGAAACAGCAACATTCTGCCCATGAGCTGTTATAATCAGACTTGAAAGATTAATTTGCGGTCAGAATTTCAATGAAAATAATCATTATTTATTGTGACTTTCCTCATCACGATGAGCAGAAACTATTTTAAAAAAAGAAAAAGGAAAAAATGCAGCATCCTGTTTTGTATTTAAGTTAAATTCTGCATACTGTAACTGTTATGACTGTTTAGTCATCTAGCCATATAATGTGCTTTCAACTAACAGTATACTTTACCAACAAGCATTGAATGCATGCCAGATTAAAGTTAAAAGTAAACACACAAAGCTTTTACACTAGGCTTTGTAAATGATAGAGTGCATAGTTTTGATTTACAGTGCTTAATTGTTATAAATGGTGAGAACTACAAATTATATTAAAGTCTATAAATAGTTTGCTGTTAGAGGCTGACCAAATTAAAAATGTATTTTATCTCACTTTCCTACTGATGTGTGTGTGTGTGTGTGTGTGTGTGTGTGTGTGTGTGTGAGAGTGAGAGAGCGAGAGAGAGAGATAGTATATGAGTCTGTCAAAGATAAGATAGGAAATGAGGATACATAAGAGAATGAATGAGTGCACTCCCTGACACTGTTAATGCGTATCAGGAAGAGTGTTAAGTGGAGGCTTCTAGCCACTCAGTCAAGTTGTGAACTATCAGTCTTTGAATAACACTGATGACCTCTTTGTTGATGAAAGAAATAGGAGTGAGAGATCTGACAGCTTAGAAAAATCTTCTGCTTGTACCCTGATACACTGCTATAGCCTTTTTCAAAAGCTTAGAAAACAACTGGTAGGCAATAAGTCAAAGTTGAGTGATTTTGTTTTGCAAATATTTTCCTCTTCTGGTGCACTTGACATTTACAACAAGTGCATTATGAAAATTGACATTAGCTGAGACTGAAAATCCAATACAAATGTTAATTACTGGTTTACCCAACAAGGCACAATCTCAAAACCCTTTTTTTGTAGAATGTCTCAAACTATGTAAAATTCTTAAAAAGCTCTTTGTTTAATGAAGCAGTGTTTTAGCTGGAAGACAGTTGACTCATACAGCCTGTCATCTGTTCATTTTTTTCCTCCTGTCAACACCGCCACCTTTTTGGACTACTTTAGTAGTAATTATTTTGTATCACACTTTGATCAAATCATCTTGAATACTTTTTATTAGAGTATTGTACTGTACTTACAATGTTTAATATTTATTGCCTTAAAAGTTTTTAGTGGAATCATGCTCAATTTTATTTATTTGTTTGTTTATTTATTTTTTGTTTTTGTTCATTTATTAGATTTTTTGCCAGAGCAAGCAATTAATACTCACCAGTCAAGCTATTAATTCCTTATCTGGAGCGGTTTACTGATAAATAAATTTCGTTGGTACACTGAAGATGAGCTGGAGTCGCAAGCTAATCATTATAATTATGCAGGTGGCATTTCCCTAGCCAGTATTTTACCCACAGCAGTCACTGTGAGACCAAAAAGACAACTTTGAATAATTAATGCTCCTTGTAAGCATCTACAATTCAATCCTCTCTTCATTAAGCATCTTAGGATGCTATAAGCCAAGTATCACTGAGAAATTCTCTATAATAAAATTAACTGTAAATTTCTGCTATTTTTTTTTCCATACATTTTTTGTTACACCTCTAAATGCTATATGCCTTACAGTATATATCATCTCTTGGCCTGGCCTACTGTATGTTATTACAAACTTTATTTGTTGATGCATTATATGAAATGAAGATGAAATATTGGATTGAAATGCTATTAATTACACAAGAACATTCTGCTTTGTGATACCAACAGTCTGTGTGAATTTTCCAGATACCGATATGTTTTCCAGAGGGATATGCTATTAAACTATCACATGAAATGAAGCTTTCTCACCATCCATTACAAGGATCTCGATTTAGTCTTTGTAGGCAGATCTGAAAGTGTTGATTAGCACATAGGTGTTAATGAGAACAGACTTGTCACACTTGATTGCATTTTTATAAAAGGAATGACAGCATTTCCATTGGGCCTCATTGACACCTCACACCTCCAGGTTTTGCAGTTTCAGCCTGGCCTCGGACTAGTGTCTGTGTGGAGTTTCACATTTCCCATGTTTGCATGGGTTTTCTCTGGGTTCTCCAGTCCCCTCTGACCAAAAACACGCTGGTAGGTAAATTGTTTACTCCAAATTCTTTGTATAGGTGAATACTTATCTTAGCGATGGATTGGCAAACTTTCCATATTCCAGTTTCAAACCTATTGTTCCGTGAATACTTCTGCCATTACTAAATATGGATGTGGAATTAATAAATAATAATCAATTAATAAATACCAATAGTCAATTATTTAAACACATCATCTTCAACCAGAAGCGAGTCTTGCAATGTTTGAGCTCATTATAAAAATCAGGGTCCAATGACTGTATGTATGATCTCGATTCTGGGCTAATACAGTCAATCTAATATTTGCACTCCAAGGATGACTTCATTCATATTTATATTGCAAATAACAGCTCTCAGTAACAGCTGCTCCAGGACTCATCAAGCTATCAAATGCTTCTTCTGCCAAGTACAGACTATTAGCTGTCTTACACAAATCAATAACTGGAGCCAATATGAGACTAGCCATCTGGAGCACTAGGAAAAATCCCCATAGGCTTGTCTATGAGCTGGTGGTGGCCCTACAGAGAGAGACAGACATAGAAAGAGACAAACATAGAACTGCATCCCAGTTTCACACTCACAGACGAAGTAGGACTCAGCGAAAATGTTCAGCAGTGGGTAAAAATACACCACTTTCTAATTTAATATACTTTCTCTTGCTATACGATCTTCTAACTTTTTATATATTGGAAAAGTGAGCAAAACAAAATAAATGTGACCAAAGTGCTATGACAAGCCTTTCAGTCAATTAACAGACAACATGAATGTGCTTTTGATTAAAATGATCAGTTAATCAGATCCAGCTAACAACAACAAAGTGTTCTAAAATTATGGAGTGTGTTGCTTTTCTTATACTGTTGCTTATGTAATTTGAAATTATTACTGAGAATTTTTTTTCATGCAAAATAAAAGAATATATATACAAAAATGACAATAAATAGATGTAACAGCTTACTGTTCAGTATATGTTCACTTTTTTGCCCAAGTCTCTACCTATGCATATTGCAAACGGTTACATGAATTTTTGCTCAATGCAATAAAATATTTGTAGAATGTGCAATGGGACAGACTCGATGATAAAACAAGAGCTCCATATTTCAAATCTCCACATTCAGATAACATTTATTTGAATAAAGACAACAAAATGAATAACAACGTAGTAGCATATTTGTTTTGGGAATACTCTAATATCTCACAGTATATTTATTTTGCCCTTATTTTCTTTTACTAACCTTCTGCTAGACAGTTTATTTTGCATTTATTAATTTTAATAGACTTATATCAGTATAGACAAGGAAATGTCTCACTCTGGTGTTGGCTATAGCTGACTGATCGGTGGCCCGAGGATGCTTTAGTGATAATGTCCAAACCCTTCTGATCTTGACACTTGATAAGCTACTCTCCTGCCAGGCATCTCACAGGAGTTGTGCTGTTTGGAGCAGATAATGAACCAGCAAACACTTCCTTTCCCCTTCCTAACCCACACATATTGCTGCTGATCACTAGTCTGACCTTAAAGATTTCTCATTTATCACATTCACTGCATAAGCCTAGTTTTATTCAGGCAGTGCCAGAAGTAAGACACACCAAAGTGGGACATGGAAGTAGCTTTTCCCTCATGGATGGTGCTGTCAGTACTTTACATAAAGAGAGCGCGTATAACTAAGGACGCCTACATAAGCCCTTTTTATAAGCTTACATAAACATTTACAAGGGATTATTTCACCAAGTGAAATAGATACTTTTCATCAATTTTAAAGTCAGCCTAACGTAACGTAACAAAGAAAAGATACAGGTTATCATTAGGTTTTATTAGGTATTACGAGACAGGTGTTATATTTGATGTCAGAACATCTTGACAACAGAATCTGTAGCTCATTGTCATAATAGTATTGATGTGACATTGCTTGTCATGTAGGGTTAATTGGAAAATTAATCTGAGATCCTTTGCAATATGTGCTGAACTTTGCACTTTGTGGTGACTTTGACCTTCTGTAAAGCCTTGCTGTATATCACTGTGACAGAGACATTTCCCCCGGCTGTTAAGTAAAAAATTAGTTTCTTTTTCCTGCTTATACATTTTTATGAATTGTTGAATAATTAGGTAAATGCCAAGTCACTGTAAAGACAAAATGCCATTAAACAGAGTTTAATTTTTCTGTTCCGGTACATATTTTTTAAGCCTTTTAATATAAAACCCATATGCCATTAACAAACTCCCTACAGTGATGACAAAATAACATTTCCATACACTGACATAATTACTGTGATATGTAATGAGTGATATGTAGCGAGAGCATCATTTTAAACTTTCTTTACTACTGTATTCATTCAGGTTAAGGAGACCACATTTTGCTTCTTTACATCTAAATATTAATTGTATACAAGAGTTTGATTAACTCCAAGATAGAAATGTGTGAGTAGTGGTTGAAGCTTGTGGCATGTTATTGCTCTGAAAATGGAGCACCGCATTAAAACTGTTAATGTAAGCCCTTTTGTGAGCCTGTGCCTATGGGTAGCTATTTCCTCAGTTCCTTTATTATATTTGCCATTGTTCGGTCAAACCCTTGGGACCCTTTTTGAATTAGAGTCAAATATTTTGATTCACCTGAAAGTGCAAATGCACAAAGCTGTATGCAGTTGAAGGCTACAGTGAGGACAGCATGACTGCAGATACACCAGTGATACTGAATGAGATAAATGCCACTTCCAGCATGCAATGCAACGCTTCAAAGGTCAAATCTGAGCACTGAGAGTATTATCTAAGAGGCACTGCATGTTATAGGATTGTCTTATGTAGGGTCTCTCTGAGAAATAATCCTAGGTTTGCTGTATAACTAGTGTGATTTACAAATAATTTTGGTTATAAAACTTAACTAGCGTTGATGGTAAAACAGTTAAAAGAAATAGGTTAAAAGGTTAAAGCTAAAAATAAGCTTTAATGTAATCAATAATATTATTATTTCAGGTTGAAGCCCACATACATGCCTGTCTTTCTGTATGGCAGAACTCTCTGTCCAACTTATTAATTTTTATAATAAGATTTTCTCTGGTTGAGTATATTATGCTTTATTTATGCTAAGTTGTACTTTTTTTGTTGTCAGCTGTCCGGTAACCGGAAAGTCACAGATGAGAAATTGAGTAGACTGCTTAGACTGGATAACGATTAAGTTTTGCCTTAAAACGACTCCAGCGTATTAAAATTCATTATACAGTACCATCTCAGAGCTATTATTTCAGTGATGAAAATATTAAGTTATCCCAGTAAAATTATTCAGTTTAGCTTTTCTAATTAATATCTATTGGTACAGGTGTTTATATTGAGCAAGTAGCTTATTAGTAGCTTATTTGAAAATAGATCCAGCACACTGTTTATAACACTGCTTTTACTCAACATTTCACTTCATTTATGGTGCAGGTTAAACTTATGGCTGATATCTAAGTACTGCAAAAGTTGTATTAAACTTTTTTTTCTTCTTTTTCATTTTGCGTGATGACATAATCTGGCAGGTCAGACAGAACATTTTCTGAGACTGGTTTTGGGTGCAGCTCAGATGGAGTCGTTATGAAGGCTTTACAGAGCACAAGCAGCAGACACATCTCAACATCAACTGTTCAAATTAGATTATTGCATATTTTGGATGCTTTCAGCATTGTTTAACAATGAAAGAAACAAAAAATCAGTAAAACCATGGAATTAGAAGGTGTGTCCAAACTTTTGACTGGTACTATAAATGTGTAGAAAACATGTTTATTGTAGAACATATATGTCTTTTAACTCTTAGCGTGGCTCTCTAACTTGGTATTTTGTAAAATGGATCCCTCACAAACAGCCCAACATCACCTAAACATTCCATTTCATGAAGACCTAAATATTGAGAGCTTGCCACTTTCTGTCAGTCATTGTGTGCTGCTCTGTCATTATGCTGACAGATCAATTTCATTGCTTCACAGCTTGAAGTCAGACACTTTTAGTGTCTGAATGTCTCTGTAGATGTCAGGAAGGTTCATCAGTAATAAGAATGGTCTCGTTAGACTATGCAGTGTGACTTTATAGCCAGTGTGGTACATTTTTGATGGACGTTTCCCAGCAGTGGCCTACTAAAAAGACCAAGGATTGCATGCTGCTCTTGAAGCCTTAGCCTGCAAAATAGTCACTGATTCATTTTTGTCATGTCAATCTAACCTTCTGAGATCCTGTCAGGGTTTACTGTCATGAACCAGGAAGATGGATGTACTGTAAGAGCAGGTTCTTTGGTTTTGTTAAAATTAGGTATGTGCTATAGTAGGTAATACTCAAAAACATAAGTGGTCAGGTGACTGCCATTAACTAGGGAAGAATATAAGCACAGGAGAAGCATGGATTACAACAGAGAGATCAAAAAGGGAGGGGACTCATCACACGTACTGTACAGTAATACTGATATGAGACTTTACAATGTAACCCTATGAGTTTAGATTTTTTTGAAGGAGTCAGTGTGATTGCAAACAATAAGTGGTTAGGTGACTGACTGGGGATAGGAGCTCGACTTGAGGTGATGTGATTCTTTGTTGTGAGGATGTGGGCTTAAATCAATTAAAATATTTTGCACAAAGCATGGGTGCAGTTTTATCAGTATCAGTATGGTGGTAGATGGCGAGTGCTGTAGCTAATCACAGCTGTGCCAATATTCTTCATATCTGCACAATTGGCAGTAGAATATTGTTTAGTTACAACAGTTCTAGAAACAAGAAATTAATATTTCGTAACTGCCATTTTGCTCTTATGTTGTAAATAGTCCCCAAAGAACCTACAGTCACTTGATGAGTTTAGATCCCCTTCTAACTTTTCCTCTCCAGCTAGCAAGATATTAAATTTTAAGTCAAAAGTTACTGTATATGTCATCCACATTACTTTAGAAGCATGTTGAACTGGGAAGTGGAATTTTATGCTAGATTTATGTGGCGAATGGTGCTGTTATACTCTTGAAATGTGTCCAGTCCAGTGGCTCTCATCTCCAGTTCTGGAGGACTACTGCCATCCACATTTTAGTGTCTAGTCAGCTCCCAACACACTGATCAGCTAATTAACAAACTTTCCTTAATTGAAATGGGTGTGACAGATGGTCGGGAACCTCTGGTGTAGTCCGTCCAAATTGGTGGTGTGTAACTAGGTGTTGTTTAATAAGCATTTTTATCTTGAGAAGTTGCAGTACACTGATATGACGTACAGTATACAGTACTACAATCAAACGTTTTCCTGAATAACATCAACATGAAGATATTTTGGGATTCCAATTTATACTTGCAATTGGGAATGAATGATTCTGTTTTGCCCGTCGGCCAACATATGAAAATTAAATGAAATTGGTTTATGGAATTGGATTATGATGGTGGTGGGTAACCCTGTTTAACAGGCAGCCCCAGTGGCACAGCACAGGATAATTTTCTTCTGTTGCTTGTGATTGTGCAACATTTTTTGACATTCTATTTTCGCTGCTCGACCATTTGTTGTGGCACTTAGCCTGACACTGACAGATTGAAAATTGGACCTCCTATCAGAGTAAACAACAACAATTGAGCAACACTGATATGCAGTGGGAGGGAGATATTCGTTTTAAATTAGTTAATACCAAATGTGCCCTGGACATGCAGGCTGTCAAAAGCCTTATCTATGAACACGGGTGTACAGTGATAAAAAATAAATAAAAAAAAGGAAAGAAATCCTACCATGTGTCTAAATTCTCCTTCATTTTACCTAATGAAATTTGGTTTATGGAAATAGTTACTTGAACTTCCTGGAGATGTAAAGATAGATGCTTTCAGGGTAGAGAGCAAATGAGTCACATGATCCACTTATACATTTATGCAAACTAAATCATGCTCAGATTGTAATGTATTCACACACAGACATTGGGACATTTACTTCAGATAGATGTTATGATTAGATGCAATCCTCTGCACCAGCTGTCCAAGCAATCCTATTTTAAGTCTTATAATATACAGTCATGTGTAAAAGTGCCCCCTCTTATGATTAGATTTTTTTGTTTTTGTTGTGTAAAAACATTTAAAAATGACCCGATTGTAGTGAGGCGTAGTATTAGGTAAATACAACCTCAGATGAACAACATTATAACTTTATTTTACTGTGCCATTATTTCTCTAACAAAAATGAATCCAAAAAGAATAAAAACATGTGGCCAATCCTAAGCACCCTTTACTGCTTCCACAGGATTTAATAGGGTAAGTTGCAGCCAGGTGCTGCTAATCATCAGACCCTGATTAACTGATTATCAGCAGGTGTGCAGACCTCTATAAACTCAGTTTGGCAGTTTGCTGGCTTGGAGCTGTGTGCGTGCGTGCGCACTTGTGTGCCCTGCGAAGAATTGGCACCTCGTCCAGGGTGTACCTTGCCTCGTGCCCCAGGAGCCCTGGGATAGGCTCCAGGCCTACAGCAACCATGTACAGGATAAGTGATGTAGAGAAAGAGTGAGATAGAAGTTTACACAAATGCACAAATCTCTTTTCCTTCATCACATTGGGGAAAGCCATCAACAGACATACAAATAGCTATAGACCTGCACAAGTCAGGAGGATGGTGAGAACGGCAACAGATGCAGATTAATAAATCTCTAAATCACCTTTAATGCTCTTATTGCAACAATTGTATTATTAAAGTAATTGTAAGAAACATCAAAATACAGAATTAATACTTTAGCAGGAAAGCATTACATGAAAAGAAAATACTGCATACAGGCAAGTGAAAATTTGATTTTGGATTATTAATTCTTTAGGGGGTTTTAAAGCAAGTCAGTTCTACACCTGCAGGTTCCTATGGCCTTCTGAATTTCATGGACTACCAGAGAATTCGCTCATTAAATTTCCATACCGCTTATCCTGTGTAAGCACAAAGGGGGCCTGCTGTCTATCCCAGTGAGCGTGCAAGGCAATGAAAACAGTGCATGTGGTTCCAACCTATCACAGGTTACAGAAGCATGCTCGCTCACACACACCCAGTAATACATTATGTGCAATTTAGCAGCACTAATCAGCCTTTACCACATGACTGTGGATTGTGGAGGAAATTTTTTTTCAAGAAACCCACATGGGGAGTACATAGCTCTATGCAAACAGAACAGAGATGGGATTTGAACCCCACCCTGAAGGTGTGAGTTAACAGTCCTAAGCATTGAACCACTTTGCACCCAGGTACCAGACTATAATTACCCTGGCCAAAATGGAAGTTTTTTTGTGTTCATGCTATGTTATACAATAGTGGATTTTTAAAATCTATTATTTTAGATTATTGGAATATTAATTTTCAAAACTTTTTTGGTTTTCTTGACCAATCAAGAATTATTTTATCTTTAAATGATTCTATAAAAAAGGAATTTACTTGACTTACTGTGACACGAAAAAAAAACTGTTTCCCATTTTAATTTTTAAATGAAAAATGATTGCAACATATATAGCTCTTATATGGTGACAAAGATGAGTTTTATTTACAGAGGCAGTACAAGAAATTAAATATATATAAAAAAAATACTAGATATATATAAAATACCTAAATATACTTAGGATGTTCACCCGGCTTCGGCTTTTGTATTTCATGGCAAATAAACAAATCACAGACAAAACAGAGACTGAAAATTCTGGTGTCATAAAACATACATCAAAGTAATTAAATGACATTAATCCTCTGACTTTTCACTAATAAAAAACAATAAGCTGGCTCCTATGTACCTCAGATAGCAGTTGACAGACTTGGATAGGGGATTTTTTTTCACCCATTTCCATCATATACTGTACATTTACAACGGCACTCAGATTATAGAATTCATTTTAATTAACTTTTAGATAAGACAAAATAAACCAAATCAAATTTTCCCATAAGAAATAATGGAAACTCAAATTATTCGTTCCACAGCCCAAAAAACTTATTTTAATTAATTAGCACAAAATATAAAGTAAAAATTAAACAAATTAACCTGCACTTTACCTTTTAAAAAAAGTAAAAATAAATCCCGACAGATAAGTGATTCCATTTGTGTGCTCAGGCGCTGTGTGTTTTAATCTAAAGTAAGCTCCCCTCTCCCCCTCCTCGTCTTACACAGTTACCCTTCCTCCACTCTTTTCACACAAATGCGCGCACACACCGGAAACACTGTTTTATCGGCAAAATAAACAAGAAATCTCTCTAATGACAAACGGTTGAACGACACACTGGAATCACTGCTGTAAAGTAAAAATAAAACAAATTAACCTGCACTTTACCTTTGAAAAGAATCGCGACAGAGCAGTGTTTCTGTGTAGACCAGAGAGAAAGAGTCTGTATGCCTGTGAAGGCGAAAGTAGGAGGGGTCTGTGTGTGGGGGGGGCACGGTGTCCAATGACGCACGTGCACACAGACACAAAGAGCAGGCTGAGCCTTGAACAGAGAGAGAAAATGGATCTTTAATCTCTCTAATATGACTTGCTTTTGCTTTACACACATGCTGTACACACACACATACAGACACAAAATAAAATATGTTTTATGCACACACAAGTGGTCACAGTGTTATAGTAAACAGTACACGTGTGCATGGATGTTGTTTACACCAGTAAGAGACGCGCACTAAGACCCAGCAGGGGAGACGATTACCCACAATTCCGCAGCACAAGAGAGAGAAAAAACGTTGGCTCCGTTGTGATCACGTGACGCTCGACGTCAAAACAAGAAGCGCATGCGTGATACATGATACTCGGTACTCATAAACCAAGACTTGCTCGTTTTCCAATTCAAAATTTATTAAAAATCTTTGCTCGTCTTGCAGAACACTCGCAAAAACCGTGTTACTCGCAATCTGAGGTTTTACTGTACCTAATCTTTTTACATAATTTTTTTTTCTTGCTTTTCAATATACTTTGTGCATGTCCACAAACTTCTGTATTTACTCATTAAAAATGTTTTAGGCTGAGCTATGTGCCACAAATGCATTACTTGTCCATCAGAAGTAAATCTTATTTCTCCTAGGGCTGCTTTTGGGGAACCAAACAGGTGAAAGTCCGATGGGACGAGATCAGGACTATAGGGAGGATGCTTTAATACCTCAAAACAAAGTTTTTTCAGAGTGTCAACAGTGTGCAGCTGAAGTGTGCAGACGTGCATTGTCATGCAAGATCACAATGTGCTTGCATAAAAATCCTTTACGTTTAATCCCAAGTTTAGGTTTCAGCTCTTCAATAAGCAACTTACTGTAACAAGCACTTTTGATTGTTGAACAAATTTACCTGATAATGTTCCAGTCCTGGTCCTTGAGAATCCCAAAAAACTGTAAGTATCAATTTTCCAACTCACAGATGACTCTTAAACTTTTTCTTAGTAGGTGATTCTAGAAATGAATCCACGTCAAGTCAAGAGTAATGATTCTCTTTAAGAAACTTTAACCTTCCTTGGGGTATTGGTCCAAATTTTGTTTGCCGATATCCAAACGGGCGGCACAAATGAACTGATATAAAACATTCACACCTGCACAGCAGTGACTGGAGAGACAGCAGCCTTGAATGGAAAGCGGTGATAAGACAGCATGTATAAGATAACCGGAGTGTTGAATTTTTGATTCACCCTTGCATTTTCAATCAGATTAGCTGACCATGTCAATAAGTTGATAGACCTTTCTTAAAGAAAAACTTTAACACTCTTTGCTCTGTGGCAAGATGCATTATCATCTTAAAAATGACCTAATCATTACAAAATTTTACCTATTTTCTGTCAATAGGATGAGGAAAGTGTCCAAAAATTCAGTCTTCTGCTGTTTACTGATTGTTGTTACTGTGCTGGTCCTTTACCTTACATGTCATAAGTAAGTGGGTAACGTACTGTAATTCATTAGAACTGGGTTAAAATAAAAGTTCCAGCATAATCTCCATGGCTAATGAGTGAATATCACTTCCATGCAATCACCCACTCTCCATGATTGTGTCTCTTTAACCCACTTTAACCTTGTTTTCTTCTGTTTAGGTAATAGTGCTGGTTTTCATTTGGCTTTTCTATATTAAATACTGTTACATCATGCCAATGTCTTACAGTTCTGTTTCAAAGAATGTTTCTATACATTTGTTTTTGTTTTTAATTTTATTTTGTGCATTGTCAGTTTTCAAAAAAGTTTTAAAGTTTTTTATCCTAATGCATTCCTAATTCTTCTTTGGTCTACCTTTGTGCTTTCTCATTTTGTTTAAGGCTGTACTAAATTTTAGAAACAGCTGGCTGGGATCAATCATCTTTAGCCATACTCTGTGTTGGATTTCCTTCTGGAATGATTTTTTATAATCCTTTACATTGTTTCGACACCTCTGATTGGGACCATATTAGTTTTTAATTAGTCAAGTTCAACAGCATGTTAAAGTCTGTAAGTACACTCTTCTAATTGCAGAGTAATTAGCATTTTTAGACATGTGCTGGTATTTGTTTTAGAAATTTAAATTGCAAAGTGTTTCCATAATTTTTTTTTCTTCAAAATTGACAATTCATATTTTCTTGCACTTGATCTGGAAACAAATATTCCTTTCAATCAAACTAATTAAATGTAAATTGTGTGAGGTATCATGTATCTCTCAGAACTCTAAGACAAGAAGTTCTCTCAAAAAATAAAAACCCTAAACACAATGAAACTAAACCACTAAGGTACTTTGCCTAGAGAACATACTAAATATAAATTTTCAGTATTCACAGTCAAGCAGAGTTGTAGTGCTGTCACAGTGCCTCATAATGATAATGATGAGCTTAAGACTTTTTGTAATTTTTGTAAACACTTAAAGATGCAATCAGTAAAGTGCATGTCATGCAAAAGAATGTAACTAATGAAAAACATGGAAAAAATGGTCTAAATGGGCATAGTAAAATTAAAGGTGTTGATTAATTAAAAACATTTCATCTTAATACTGTAGCTACAATGGGTATAGAAAATAATCACCCCAATTTAAAAGAATCAGATTATGTTGCTTTGTAGCCTGAAATTAAGACAGACACAGTTATTGTTTTATTCAGCTGTGTTTACTCATTGTAACTTTCAACATCCAGGTGAAAAGATATAACACCAACATGTCAAAAAAAAAAAAAAAAACAGAACCACTGATTTGGAAAATGATCACCCTCTTCTAAAAATGACTTGCAAACTTCATTCTTCATTCAGGCGAAGCTATTCAATCACACAAAGCCATTTGGCTATTAAATGTGATCAGCTGTGGTCATTTTGATTAGCTCAGCATGAAAAGCTAGACTATTTCAGTCCCTGGTGGTGCAACTGAAGCAAGCAATCAACTTGAATCAGAAACGAGATGAAAGAGCCAGGAGGAAACTGGTCAGGAAGGCTACCAAGAGGCCTACAGCAACTCTGAAGCAGTTGCAGGAATTTATATCACAAATTCACTATATCACAAATTCTCCACAAATGTGGCTTGTATGGGATGGTTGCATAAAAAAAAACTCCTCAAGAAAGACCACATGTAGTCACATAGCTTTGAAAAAAAGATGAGACTTAAATTGAATTATAATAAAACCATTCCTACAGGAGGTGGTAACATCCTGTTATGAGATGTTTCTCTGCATCATGGACTGGAGCATTTATCAGTATAGAAGTAAATGGATGGGGCAAAATACCATCAAATTTTTGTTGAAACTTTGCTGCCTTCTCCCAGGAAGTTGTCAATGGGAAGAATGTTTACCTTCCAACATGACAATGATCCAATACACACAGCAAAACTGACCACACAGTGTTTGAAGGAGAAAAAGGTGACTGTACTTGCATGGCCTCCCAAGTAAAAAAAAAAAAGTATGCTAAGTATATTAAATCCTAGCATGCCAAAGCATACTTACAGTAAGTGTACTTGCTCCAGACTAATGACTAGTATACTTGAAGTTTGCTATTTTGGAACAACTAATGTTGTACTAAGTGTATTTAAGTTGTAAT
>JAQMYJ010000037.1:16845802-16862048 GCA_030014305.1 Clarias laeviceps
TAAAGGTGTTTAGGATAATTTACAAATGCTGAATGCATTTTCTACACTATAACATGTTTTTGAAACACATTACATCACATTACATTACTGAGGCAGATTTTATTTTATTCATGAGTTCAACAGATTTAATTTGAAGAAGGTTACAAAAAAAAGGTACTATAGTTTATTTGTGTTCAACAAAACATCAGGTTGTCTTACAAACACACAAACTAAAATATAAACAGTTGTCTAAACAAAGACAGACAATAGTATTAGAATATACAGGTACAGTATTAGTTCAAAACTGGTGTGTTGATTCTAGCTGTCGCACAGAGACTGAAAACAGGCCGAGAGCTACGGAACATTAGTAGAAGCAAAGTACATAAGATTTGGCAATAACACATTAGACAATACATTCTATAGTTTAAACTATGCACTTCATTTTAAACTACAAAAAAAAAAATAATAATAATTTTAATTTACCTTATGCCGAATAAAATAAAATAATAACGATAAGAACTAACGCACATGATGCAGCTTCTAGCCGTGAATTCCAAATAGAAGCGGAGGACTGGGGAGCCAATCAGTAGCAGACAATCCGTATCTGCCTGCCTCCAGTTTCTAATTGGCTGGTGTTGCGCCGATTCTAGTCTCTGGTTGGCTGGAATAGTTGCAGAGTTATAATGCTGTTGCAGTTTGTGCAAGTGTAGCTTTATGATAGTGAGCGCACAGAAGAGTGAGAGAGTGCAAACATAAATTATCTTGAACGCGCAAAAGTGATTTTCAGCGCACAAAAACGAGTTTGAGAACGTGCACCCGAGAGAGATTTAGCGTGCAAAACGAGTCTTAAAGCGTGCACGCACGAGAGAGTAGTGCACTAAATATAAGCATAAATAAGTACATATGAATTAGTACGTATAAATTTAACTGGAAATATACTGAGATTACCGTATATTAAAATTTGTATTCTAATGTATACTTTCTGTACATTTGTACAATGATTATTTCGAGCATATTTTTAAAAAATATACCAAAATACATTGAAAAAGTAAGTTTAAATAAATATGCTTTGGAAATTAGACCAACCTTTCACTTAAAGTATATCTTCCAATAATATATTTTTGGTGTACTATAATACAATTATTTTGAAGTATGTTTTAAGTTTAATTCCAAAATTTGGTAAAAGCATGATGTTAGAATACTTTTTATATATTAACTGATGGTACAACTTTTTGTTAGTATATTTGCAGTGTACTACCGAGGATTTCAATATATCTGTAATATACTAGTGTATTTTTTTCCATTGGGGTAGTAAGAGCCGAGACTTAAACCCCATTGAAAATCTGTGGAATGACTTAAAGACTGCAGTCCACAAACAGTCACCATGAAATTTAACTCAACTTGAGCAGTTCTGCAAAAAATTGTCTTGATGTGCAAAGCATTGTGTGCCATTGAGATGGTGATTAGCTTCACCTGATTGGGTTTACAAGTCTTTTTTTTTTTTTACATGGTGGTCCTATATCTTTCACTTGGATGTTAAAGTTGTGCTGAGTATATACAGCAGGATAAAACAAAGACTGTGTCTGTCTTCTTTTACGGCTGCAAAGCAACAAAATGTGATTATTTTGACGGGGTGTGATTCTTCTCTATATTCATTGTACTGGTAGACTTTTCGCTGTAGCTGTGCGGCTAACTAGTGCTAACTAATAAAAATAAGAAGACGGAAGAAAGATCTCTTACTTTTTGGAACAGATGAAAAGGTAACTGCAATGTAAAATATTGTAGGTGTCTTGAAACCTGCGATATCATGCGCCCAACATACTGTACTGTAGGTACTTAAATAGCTCTACAACGAATATAAAAACAAACAAAGAATTATGAACAAAACAAAAAACTTTTATATATATGAGCACACCCTTGCTGTTCACTAGAAAACAAAACCCTTCCGTCTGAGTGACGAGGGCAATGACCTCATCATTCAGGTGCTCCTTGGCTTTAATAAATCCATCAGCATGTCATTTTATTTCAAAAACTGTTGCTCTTCAGGGAATCTCAACCACAGCTGTCTCTGAAGTTTAATAAATCCAAAAAAAAAAAAAAGAAAGAAAGATCCACAGCCATCCAGTATTATCAAACACTATGCTAAATCAACTGGTACAGGGGGAGTGACATGCCAATCTAATGAAAATATATTTCAATGATACACTACTGTATCTGATTAGATATTTAGTTAATCAATCATATTTTGAGACTTCATTCAGTTACAGTACATGGCAGGGCCTCAAGGAAGGCCTCAGAGAAACCCTCTGGTGTTCAGTAACCACATAATAACAGCAGAAAAGAAAATGTAATTGGCAGACCTTGGTTGCAAAAAAGGTTTGTGAGAACAGGAATGTTTGTAAGTAATAGAATAAATACAGTGACAAGAATATGTTTTTCTTTTGAGAAATATAACGTTTTTACCAAATGATTTAAAGGAGTTTCCACTTATATCCACATACAGTATATATTCCACACACATATAAGTAGCCTTTATGTATAGTGGTCACTATGCATTATGACCACACAGCTGTTTAGTTTTTTAGTTTTAATAACACATTATCATTGCATTGTAGAAAATTCTTTTACTTTCACTATAAAGCTTTTAAATGACCCCAGATCAAGGTCATTAAAGATTTTTTTTCAGGTTTTAATAATGCATTGAACAATTATTAAACCAATTTAAAGTAATTTCTGCAATCTTCTTAGTTGTTTTCTTTGCTTAATATAGGCCAATAATTTTGCCAATCTGAAACATAGAAACATCTTTTTTTTTCACAACCATGAAATGAAAGAAATGAAAAGCTATTCACTATTTTTTTTTGGGCCAAGCAACTGTATGTGTGTATCTATTTTTTTTTTGTTTGTTTTGGTGATTTTATGATAAGTGGAAGGAAGCATGCTGTCGCTTATAGATCTATAGTCTGCCCAGTAACCCAACTTCAACCCCATCAATTTGGTCTGAGAAAAGTTGGATTTAAAGGTTCAGAAGAAGTCCAACCATCTCAACAAAGTTCTGCTAGTGGAGTAGGAGAGGGTCTTATAGCTGCTTAGGGAGTTAACTAGGTATATTGTTTGGTTTTTATCAGTATAATTTTTTTTTCTTGAAACAAACAAAAAGTGTTATATGCTTGTTTAAACAAAGTGCAAAAGCAAAAAAAAAAAATCTAGAAAAATTTCATTCTTAAATATTTGCTGAACATTACAGACTCGCTAGTAGAATAGTGTGATATAGTATATGTTATTCTTGTCATAGAGATGTGTGTTAAAGAGTTGAATATGGATTTAGCAGGGTTTTTTATTGTGCACTTAAAACTCTATGTTTTATGTCTATCCCAGATCCCCCAGGTGAGCTATGCATCCACAGCACCAGAGCTGAGTGACAACACACGCTACGACTTCTTCTCTCGAGTCGTTCCTCCAGACACTTACCAGGCCCAGGCTATAGTGGACATAGTGCGCCACATGGGATGGAACTATGTAGCCACTGTAGCCTCAGAAGGAAATTATGGAGAAAGTGGAGTGGATGCTTTTATCCAGAAGACCCGTGATGATGGTGAGAAAATGTCTGCTACAGTAGATTATTGTGTATGACTTTAATGAAGAATATTTAAAAACAATCATTAGTAGAATAAGTCAGCAGTATGTAAATAATGAAATGAAGAAATAACTTAATATTGTATCCAATTCATACCCATCATTGGTTCATTCCCTCATCAAGGCTACTAGTCCCAGTCGGGGGGGGCAAGACTCCTGCCAACTATGCATTTTATATATTCTTCATAATAATATACTGTATACATTACACTATAAACATTATGAGTAATAATTTAAATCACAATTGAATAAATACAAATAATTATAAAAGATAATTAGGCATATAATATTTGAATAATATTTGAACTTGCTGGAGGTATGTGGTTTTTGCATTAAATGCAGAAAAATTATACTTTTCTACAAAACATGATGAAAAATTATACCTGACCCAAAAAAGAGAGAGAAAGTACAGAACTACAAAATAGTTGTACCCAATTGAGACTCCCTAAGGCTGCTTCATCCTTGTTTTCACTCACTTGCCTCTGTGTAATGCTGAGATTCCCCTGAAGACCTTGATTTGCTGGTAGGTATGTTGTGTTTCAGGTGGAGCTAAATATTGCAGAGTTTGAAAACTCCGTTATAACATAGCCCACAAGTAATTTGCCATAGGGGAAACAAACCCACTTATTGCTGTTGACACACAGCAACTGCAGAATTCCCCAGTACAATTGTGCCTCTCTGTAGCCCAGTGCCACCAGCTGAGATACTGTTTCTTATCCATGTATTGACATCTTATCTCTCTACAAATTTGGAGAAGGGAGCTCTACAACTCGGAACTTTTACATTCCAGAAACAAAAATCATCACCTTAACACCAGGACATTAATGATCTTTTGTCTTTAACAAAGCTGGAGAGAATGGATAGCAGCAGGCAAAGTCACAGTCAGTGCTTAAGAGTATGAGAAAATAGTTTACCCACAGTGTTTGAAATGACCAGAGAAACGGCCAACAGTAACGCATTAATAAATTGTCAGCATAATAAAGAGATTTCCCGAGTTTCAAGTCTCAAAGCTGCTCTGATAACTCTTAGAGAGTGGGTGGCAAATTTGATTTAAATGTGTCAAATCACATTAGCCATTGGGAAAAATTATCCATTTGAAGCAGAGGAAGTATTTATAGACCATGTAATGAATCTAAGAACCTGAAAACTGAATTCATGACTCATATTTTTGTGGTTAGAATTATTTGCAGGTGTCAAAAATAACGGTTGCATTAAAAAAAGGGAACTCTTCATCTTCATAACTCCTATTGCTCTGCATTATACAGATAATGATACGAAGATATCAAGATGATGTCTTGATAAAAGACAGCAAAGAGTTTATCTTAATATTTTGTACATAAAAAAATTTGAAATGTATTAGTGTGGATTATCTGCTTTGTCTTTTATCATATGTAAAGTCTTTTGTTTTTAATTAACAAACAAAAAGCAAAAATATACAAACACAGACAGATTATCTTTTTGTTCCAGACTGTCAGTATCAAACAGTGTATCAGTTCACACAAAATCTCATGCAATAACATTCAATTTCATTAAATAACTGCCTGAATAAAACTGCAAAATAATATCCCTAAAAAGCCCAATTTGAAAGTGAAATCCGAACTTACATCCTTTCTGGAGTCAAAACGTTGGCAGTTGCTACAGTGGCAGCTAAAAAGATTACTCTTTTCCATTATTTAGCTATGGCTTCTGTCCAGCTCAGTCCCATAACTGTTCTGGGGAAGGACAGCATGAGACTTGAGGGCCGTGATATGAATAACCATGAATCTCACAGATGCACTCTGCTTTCTTCTAATAGTCTTTTCTCGAGCCACAGGGATGTTTGCACATCTGCCCTTGAAGCTTAGAGGCGCAGAAGGTGAGAGAAAGAGACTGAAAAAGAGAGAATGTGATGAGTTGTCACAGAAGCCTCATGTTTGTTTTCTTTATATTGTGTTTTACTGACATTACTTTCTGCCTTATTTTCTTTGCATTCAGCTCTGAGCACATTGTTTGTTAGGTTTCTTTTCTTTCTTTTTTTTTTTTTTTTTTTTATAGTTCAGAGTTTCTGGTCCCTAGTTCAATTTAATGTACTGTAGTGGTTAAGGTTTATTCTGCTTTTACTTAAACCATTTTCAACGGATGCTTGTTTCAAAGAACAATAAACAAATTTGTCGGGTTGTAGTCTCAGTGCGAGCAGAGGAGACTAGGCATCCACCTCCCACCCTATAAACTAAGTGGTGTTCCAGGCAGTTGGGTGTAGGCTCTTGGCAGGTCTGAGCACTTAGTCTCTTGACAGAGTGACTCTTTTTAATCAATTTGAATGCATCAGCAGCAGCATTAAAAGCCCCCACTCCTTTGCCCCATTGACTCCCCCTGAATCTCAATATTTAATATATCTTCAGAGTTCCAGTAATGGCCCAGATTTATCATGTGTTGAGCAGCCATGATTGGTTGAAATATGAAATGGCAGAAGAGATTTGGGGACTTTTAAAGGTGACTGCAGGGATTGAATATCACAGACTAAGGCTTTTAGCTAGAAGCTGTGTGGACTCTACATGACCAACTACTGAATAATGAGCATTCTACAGGAACAGCATGCACAGACCCACCTCTAAGGAGGAATTAGAATTATATATGAAAACGTTAGAGACATAAATGTGCTAAATTCAATCAAGTGTGAATATCTGCAGGTGGCAAATTATTTGCAAACATCATTCAGTTCTCTAGGCCATTAATGAAGATTGGATTGCATGAAATAATTTCCATTGTAGCAGTGGGACAGAACTTAAATGGGATGATGGTAAATATACAATATAGGAAACAAATGGAAACTCAATATACAAACTTACACAGGTTAAGCCTTAATTGTGTCACACACAGAATGCAAGATGTGAAACCCCAACCCTGGAGTTGTCAGTGGATAGTGCTAAGCCATAAGCTACTGTGTCGCCTGGAAATCATCCTTGTGACTAAAATGAACCTCTAATAAAATATTATGGCTCTTTTATTATGTTATTATTTTATATGTATATGATAAATTTACCTTAGATCACCAGAGACAAGTATTAGGTAATAAAGATTGCTTTTGTGTAGGGTCTTTTCAGACTTACACCTACTGTATATAGCTTAAGATCTGAATCTGAAACTTTTAAATAGACAGTGATGAATCCCTAAAGTTTGTTGGTGGACACTAATATAGACTGCTAATGTCCTTGAACATTTGGAAGGTATAAGTAGCTACACCTTGGCTGTTTGCATGGTGTGTCTGCCCAGTCTAATTGACTTTGGCATAGGATTTGCTGACATTGTCTTTGAAGTAACTTGGGGTATGACCTTGCAGCGGAGGATCACTTAGTCTAAAACCAAGGTGTGAGACAAAGTCCAGTTAAATTTTAAACAACCAAAACACTTGCTATAAACAACAGTAAATAATTCATTTCTAACAGATTTTCTTCATCTTCTGACACTATATATAGTTATGTCCTGATTTATAACTGCTTCAGAATTTGACTCACGCTATTTCAGGGAATGTTATAATAAAAAATAAACTTCAGTTTGTATATACCTGCTTTAAATGCATACATGTAGTGTCATTAAAGCAAGAATGTAATGTGAAGTTTTGAAATATTAAGTCTAGGAATCATGTCAATTGATAACACTGTTTTATTTTTTATTTATTTATTCCAATACCTTTTTCAGTACCATGTTCATGACCACAAAGATTGCACATGTGTACATCCTTTACATTGGATTGAATTTGATGGATTTGAAGTTCTTTTTTTTTTTTTTCTTTGCGTATTCCCATTAGGAAGCCGGGGTCAGAGCACAGTGTCAGCCATGATATAGCTCCCTGGAGTAGATATGGGTAAGGCCCCAACAGTGTCAGCTTGGTGGTGCTGCATGGGAGTAACAAAGAGCCTTAACCAGTTGAGCCACCACTATTCAGGTGTTTAATTAAATTTTTATTGTTAGCATTGAAAACAACTAACTGCAAAGCAACTTTTATTGAACTTGAATAGTATGAAGGTAATCTGTTCTGTTCTTAATCTCAGACAAATTAAACATATTAATGCAAAAATTACACTTTACATTTCCATGTTATTCAATTTGTTTTGTGTCCCTGAAAGACCAAGCCTCTTTTTCTGTCCCCACATGTGTCAAGCTTTTGGAGAAATATCTAATAATTATGCCTTACTCCATATACTGTAACAACATCTAACAACATAATTGTATAGGTAGCGCAGACTTGAAAATATTGCTTCAACTCGGATTTAATCACATTATAGCAGTTTATATGGATTTAAATATATAATAATGATCTTTGTTAATAGAAAGCAAGGACATGTTTATGCTGAGGATAAAAAACCAAAAACAAATAAATATTATTTAATCACATGCAATCAAATGTGACTAAAGTAATCCCAATACGTTTTGTTATGTTGAAAGAGCATAATGATCACAAATAATAGAGGGGATGACATATGGTGGCCATAATTGAAAGACATGCTTTCACTTTGGCTTGTCGATCTTCTGGGTGCTTGTAGAGACAAAGTCTTTAAATCCAGTCTATCAGTCACATCTAATTCAGAGGAGCAGATATGCAGTCCGAAGAACAGCACATAAACAGGGTCTGCAATAGTTCAACTGCTTACAAAACCCACTAACGTTTACTGTTTTTATTGTTTGTTTATTTATTCATAAACCATACATTTGATACTGTACATGCTTTCATTCTACAAGGAAAGGTCAACTATCAAAAAAATCTCTCTATTCAGGATGGTAACAAATGATCTGTCAGTTTTTGGCTAGGTTTCAATGTGAGCCCAGTCAAGCTACGGAATCCATATTGAACTCCTCTACGTGTGTGTCTGCGTGCGTGCGTGTGTGGGTGTTGGTGTCTGCATGTTAGCCTAACATGCCAGTAAGTTTAAATCCATATACAGTAGTTAAATATATTCTGTACTTTTTATAGTTCAGGTAAAACACTTTCACTTCAAAAACTTAGAGGAGATATAATTATGAAATTCAGTGGAGCAATACATAAACAGACTAGATTCTTAGGAAAAGGGTTTTCATAGAACAGTAATTCTCTGAATATGAAACAGAATGGAAGCATTTACTACAATTACTGGATTCCTGGAGCTAGTCTTGTTGAAGGGAACACATTATAGCTTCCCAATTCAAATCAGAAATTTGAATGCAATAACAACTCTAAGATGAAAAGCTAGTGCGTAAAACCCAGCTAATCTTAGTGTAGAAATAAAATCCTGAAAATTTTTTTGTCCTGCTCACGCAAATGTTTATTTCATTAAGGGTTCGTTGGTTGTCCCTCTGATGGAACCATTTAAGGTTCTTTAAAGAACAGAGGTATTTCCTGTCAGGAATGTTAGCCATTTAGGAAACTAAGAACCCCATTTCCCTAATTAGCGAGTTAAGAAGAACTTTCTTGTGTGTGTGCCTTGTGCCAAGATTGTTTAGCTTAATTTTAAATGCCTGACAACTTCTAACTGTTAATTGGTTATATTGGCCTGAGGTGCCAGGAGGGATATAGTGTCCTTTCTAGTAGTTTGAACCAATCTGGCCAATTTTCTCTGACCACAGAATTGTTTGTTACAGAGTTTATTAATAAATTAATTTATTTATTTATGTTTTGTTTTGCTTTTTGCACTATTTTTGTGTAAACTCTGGAGAATGCTATTTACTGTATACATTTTACAGGAGATAAGCAGGATGAAATACTCAAACCAGACATTATGGTAGAAAGATTCATGCTACAAACATAGTCACAAAGATCACAAATTTTCTTCATTCTGGTGTTTGATGTGAGCATTAACTGAAGCTCTTGAGCTGTAGACCTGTCGACCTGGTTTTGCATTGTGCTGCTGTAATATGATTGGAATATGATTTATTAGGTACAGTATACAAGGATACCAAATGAAGTGGGCAGTGAGTGTACATACAATGTTAGTACCCCTCTTTTAGTTTTATGTGTTTATGTGCAAAACCAGAATAAAAAGCATCTGATCATAGTAGGTTTTAGTATTAGGTAAATACAACCTTGAAAGAACAACATTTAGCTTTTTCCACTCTGCCATTATTTATTTAAATAAATAAATAAATAAATAAATAATAATAATAAAACTTGTGGGCAATAGTACCTCCAAGATTCAATAGCTTATAGAGCCACAGCTGGAAGCAAATACTTTAAGTAATCATTTCCTGTATGACTTTATCAGTCTCTCACATTGTTTAGAGGAATTTTGGCCCATTCTGCGTTACAGTACATTACTTTAGTTTATCAAGGTTTTTGAGAATTCACATATGAATGAGGTCTCGTAACAGCATTTCAGTCTGGTTGAGGTCTGAACTTTGAATAGACTATTACAAAACCGTAATTCTTTTATTTTTCAGCCATTCTGATGATTTACTGGTGTGCTTCAGATCATTCTCCTGTTGCATGAGCCAATTTCCAACTTTTAGCTGTCAGACAGATGGCCTCATACAGTATTTGCCTCTAGAATACTCTGTTAAACATAGGAGTTCATGGTTGACTTATTGACTGCAAGATGCCCAGGTCCTGTGGCTACAAAACAAGCCCAAATCATCACCCATTTACTGCCATGTTTGACAGTGGATATGAGGTATTTCAATTTTTGCTGAAATGATGTTTGGTTTTCACCCTTAATGGTGCTGGGCGTTAAGGCCAAACAACTCCACATTGTTTAATCTGTCCATACAGTAGGTATGTATGGTTTTTCAGATACAGTTTTTGTCAACCTTTTAGACAGAAGGGGCTTTCTCCTGGCAATCCTACCAACCACACTTCTGTCTTTTTTAATTGTGATGTCATGGACTTATTTTTGATTTAGTTTTTTTTTTTTGTATTTCTTTAAGCATTGCTCAGTCTTCCCTTGGAGTGAATATGCTGGGCTGTCCACTCCTGGAAAGATAAACTTTTTTGAATGCTTTTCACTTGTGAATAATCTTTGTCACTGTAGAACATCAAACTTTTTTTTTTAAGTTTACATTTACATGATTTTTCCAGATGCCAACAATGGTAACTTGGTGGTATCAGAGTTTGAACCTGGGAGGGCTTGAAGGGCTGATGATTAGCAGCACCAGGCTGCAACTTACACTCTTAAATCATTTTGAAGCAGCAGGGTACTTACAGTATTATTGTTTTAACACATTGAAATAAAAGGGAAGGTACTGACTTTTGAACATGACTGTACGATAAAAGCTTTAAGGGTTCACCTACAGGACTACTGAAGAACCTTCAACTGTTCTGCATTTTTTTTATTGTATGACTCATTTTTTGGTCTGAACTGATGATAAATGTATTTTGGATACTACTGTTGGGCTAGGAAAATAAATAACAACCAAATGAAAGAAAAGTTTAATTTGAAGTTACAAGTATCATTTATCATTCAATGTCTCTCTTTACATTCCACAGGTAATATATGTATATCACAGACAGTTAAAATCCCTCGTGAGCCAAAGCCAGGAGAGTTTGACAAGATTATCCATACCCTTGGAGAAAATTCCAATGCCAGAGTGGTCATAATTTTTGCAAATGAAGATGACATAAGGTGAGTACAAAAATCTACAAAAATGGAATACCTATGCACTATCATTTATTTAATGTATCTACTGTAAAGGACCAGGGATTAGCAGAGTGCCTGGATGGCAACAAGATAACTGCAACCTTCAACACTTGCCCTATATACCTATACCTAGAGCTAGGTATGTGGTTAATTAGCCAGGAGCTTGTGCTTCCATACCACTACAATACAATGTGGGTGAAGCAGAAATCAAAGACAAACAAACCACCCAAAGTCGTACCTTATTTAGTAGCTTTTTACAAGTGATAAATTTAAAATGCATCCATGTTCTAGGGCATAATACAGGTCCATCGACGCATGTTGATGCAAGTCATTCTAGTCCTGCATGAATTGCATTTTAGAATCTTGGCTTATGCAAAGGAAGGATCTTTAGGAACTAATCAGTCCTGTAAAATATAACAAAGTGGAAATCACCATCTTCCTAAAATGGAAGTAGTATCTGTAAAGATACCTTTTTGATCATACATCTACCCAAAAACATCAAATCAGCTATTTTGTGGTCTAAAATTGATGAGGTTTTCAACCCAGAGAAGGTTAGAACTGGAGTTTTCATTGTGACTCAGGACCGATCCAGTGGGCAGTGTTTTGGAGATAGTTTTCAATTTGGGGCTCACCCAGATTCCTGTGAGAGGCCTGAGGAATTATTTCCACTACTTTAGGCTTGTGTGAGCAGCAGTCTTAGTGGGCATTGGAACATGGAACTGGGTTGTGGTGACCAGATAAGGCCATGTGACTGTGCTCATTTTGCAGTTCTGAAAGCTACACTTTACTCTTCAAGGCTTTTTAGCTACAGACCCAACAAATGACTCTGACATTCATCAGCAGAGAAGGTATGGTATATACAGGCTTTATAAATTAGGTAGTTGGACAGTTACTCCAAGTAGTCACTCCGTCCTTGCCTAAGTGGCTTACTGCTATGAGTGAGGTATGGGTTTTGCCCTATCACAAGGAGATCAACTTCTCTATTGCTAGCAGTAACATTGCTAATGTATTGCCAGTGTGATGCAGTATCTGAAGTTCCCAGAAGAACTTAATCAGTGCATCTGTATTCAGCACTCAGGCAATACACATCTGATGTAGTGCTTCATCTCATGAGACCACCACCAATGCAATTCGCCAGCATCAGTAGCAGACAGTCCTGACCGGCTTGTGACCCTTCTTCTTAGTTACAACACCCACCATGGATATCTTGAGATATTTGTCCTCAGTTAAAGATCCCTTGTGATAAAGGAATAAAATCCTTATTGTGCACTGTGGCACATTCTTGCTGAGCACATTCATTCAGTTGATTATATAGCATCATTAAACCACCCTTGGGTCACCACCATTTAAAGAGTGGTTGCCATAGTTAGTTTAGAGCCGTCAGTGGTACCTGTGAGATTTTTTCCATTTTCATTGTGGGTGGAGATGTATGCGGCAGTCATTAAGTTCTATCTTTGGAATTTTGGGAAAATCTTTGACATTTTTCGAAGATTACTGAATTACAGTGCATCTTTAAGATAGTTAAACTTGCTTGTAAAAATGCTTAATAAAAGGAAAAGTACTCTGATGCAACAGGATAATACTGAATTAGATATGAATGTTGTGTTAAAAACAAAAGTACTACAGGCTAGTATGCCATTTCAGTTAATAATGATGCAGTTTATGCTTCTGATGTCACTAGCAAACCATCAAATCAATAATTTTGAAAGTCCAGACAAGTCTCACTACACACTTACTTTCTCTGTTCATCAGACTTTCAGCCTGAATAGACATTAATAAACAAACACTTTTTATTGTCATGCGTTGCTTAATGACCATGTCACATTCCGTAAAATGTGATTTAGGGTGTGTTCACATGGTTGGTTTGATTAAAAAAGTACAAGTAATAAAGTAAAATGACAACTGTGAATGCTGACATCTGACCCTTGGTGCGCACCAAGCAAGGAAACTGCTTGGGTCTCAGGCTGCTTCTATAGCAACTCTGGTATTGTGTGACTGAAATGTGAATGCAGCATGGACCAAATATATGTAAACACAACCAAGTCTGCTTTGCTACCATTAACTGATAATGATGACTGAGAAATGGTCAACTCTGTATCTGTGAAATCTGATGGAGAAGCAGCGTTTGGATGTGTGAAAAAGTCCTAGCTACTGTATGTCACATGCACTTGTTAGCACGGCACTGGTCAAGATTTGAAAGCTAAATGATTAATAAATTGAATACTCCCAAAATAAATTAAGTTACAATTAATGAGCACCTAATGACATTCACTATAGACAGCATGGGAGCGCATGTGAAGAGCACTGAACATTCATGAATGTGCACCAGCTTTACAGTTTTATAAAATGTTGGATGTCTTTGAGCGCTCTCCTTATCGAACGCAGCTCTTCTGTACTATCATGTGCACTTCTGTACTCTTGTAGTACGCAGTCGCAGGAGCAAGGAGTGTCACAAAAGAAAAAAATTAGGCTGTGAGGCCTCGGCACCGACGGCCGAGCGTAAAAAGTGCATACAAGTACAGTGAAACCTTGGATTGTGAGTAACGCGGTTTAAGAGTGTTCCGCAAGACGAGCAAAGATTTTAAATAATTTTTGACTTTGGAAAATTAACAAGTCTTGGCCCGCAGCACAAGAGAGAGAAAAAACATTGGCTCAGTTGTGATCACGTGATGCTCGGCGTCCAAACAAGAAGCGTTGTTTTAATTGTTTTAATTGTGGGTAAATCGTCTCCCCTGCTGGGTCTTAGTGCGCATCTCTTACTGGTATAATCAACATCCATGCATGCGTGTACTGTTTACTATAACACTGTGACCACATGTGTGTGTGCGTAAAACATATTTTATTTTGTGTCTGTATGCGTGTGTGTACAGCGCACGTGTAAAGCAAAAGCAAGTCTCATTAGAGAGGTGAAAGATCCATTTTCTTTCTCTGCTCAAGGCTCAGCCTGCTCTTTGTCTCCGTGTGCACGTGCGTCACTGGACACCGTGCCACACACACACACACACACACACACACACATACTGTAGACCCCTCCTACTTTCGCCTTTACAGACTCACACAGACTCTTTCTCTCTGCTCTACACAGAAACACTGCTCTGTCGCCATTCTTTTCAAAGGTAAAGTGAAGGTTCAGGTAGAGTGGAGGAAGGGTAACTGTGTAAGACAAGAAGAGGGGGAGGGGCCTCCTTACTTTAGCTTCACATACACACACACACACACACACACACAGCGCCTGCGCACACAAATGGAAACACTTATCTGTCGGGATTTATTTTTACTTTTTTTAAAAGGTAAAGTGCAGGTTAATTTGTTTTATTTTTACTTTATATTTTGTGTTAATTATTGTTATGCATTTATTTAATATTTGGGCTGTGGAACAAATAATTTGAGTTTCCATTATTTCTTATGGGAAAATTCAAGTGTTTTGCAATACGAGCCCGCTTCCGGAATGAATTATGCTCGTAATATAAGGTTCCACTGTAAAGTGGACTGCCACTTCCAGCATGCACTCTTCAGCTCACCTGAGTTCTAACCAGATATACCCATCCGTAATTAACACCGGGTATGAATAGAACTCCAAACACTTGGAGCGTTGCAAAGTATATGCTCTAGTCAGTTTTCCCCTGATGTTACCATGCTGTTTGTATGTAATGTGTCTTTTGTGTCTGACCTTGCTACGATTTCACAGATTATGATTTGGATTTGCTCTTGTTCACTTTGCTGCAGAAAGACTCATGGCTGTTCATAGACCTCCGTTTTTGATTACTCATACAGTACTTGATTTGACTACCAGTTTTTTCCTAAGTTAATAAAACGGCATCTTTTACCTGCAATTGTGTCCGCCAGGTCAACTTCTAACACAGATGCATTGGTGACTGTTTAATTCACTATCTGGATCCATGACCACGCTTGAGTTGTTCTCAATATATATAAAACATTACGTTTTATAAACACTTCATGAGTTTTCAGCTGGTAAAAATACCATCATGTATAATCCACCTGCCTTCTGTTACTATATGTCGTGTGCTCCGATCATGAAAATGCCAGTGTGAACACTAAGCGAACCAGTACTTTTTACTCGCAAACCAAAACTAACGTATCATTTTATGTTTTTGTCCGAACCAAGAGAACCGACCTACAAGTTTGAAAACGCCCTTAAATGTTGTGTGAACACCATATTAAAAATATTAAATTAAAATGATACACAAGATGATACATAAAACTGGATGCTGTTTGCTGCCTACAAGTCAACATTTTATTTGTTAGTAAAGAAAGTTAGCATTATACCTAATAAACCAGTAGAATCTGGATTATTAGGACTTTCATAGCCGGACCTTCCTATACACTCATTATGCACATTGCACATATGCACGTTGCATAAGACCCCTCAAAATAAACAATCTCCTCTTGTACAAAAGGGATAGTAAGTGGACAAGTTTTGAGAGAATAAGGCGTAAATATCATTTGAGGAACGAGAAAAGAAACTCCCTGAATTTACAGTATGGTAAACCAGTATTTTCCAGTTTAATGTCAGCAGTAACAGATGTTACGTTGCAGTGCGTCTCTCAGTTACTAACCTGGGTAAGTTGCTGGGTAGTTACCTCTTGGTCTGTGTCTTGCTAGATAGTTTTTCTGACTCAGACAACATACTTGACAAAAGTTAGGGTGAAGCACAACAATTTATTGTGTTTGATGAATACCCAATGAGCAATGGCATTGTGTAAGTGTAGCATTTGTGTAACACATGAATGTATTCATATTTGGGCACATCAAAAAGTGTTTTGCAGAATCAGTGCAGACAATATAGATGTGATGAAACTCCCCATAGCTGCACATAATTTTAAAACAAGACAATGTTTAGCCTACGTAGTCTGTCTCTCATTCAAGGTTTAGCATAGTGGAAGCTTTAAAAAATGACGACTAAGGCTTCCTTTAGGTAGAATGTTTACTGCTTGAACCATGCTGTGCAGCCTCACAGCATCGTACTGCATGGTATTACAATAAAAACATGGTATATTTTAGTGTCATTTCCTCACCAGGCAACAAGA
>JAQMYJ010000037.1:16862392-16874731 GCA_030014305.1 Clarias laeviceps
TAGGGACTGTGGAGGTTAATGGTGAATATCCATTGTATTAAATTAGATAGAAAAATATGTACTGTATATAACATTGCTAGGTATGATAAAGAATGAACTGTGGAGAACTGGAAAAACATCATTTGGTATGATGAGTGCAGATTTCCCCTGTTCCAGAATGATGGGTGCATCAGAATAAGAGAAGAGGCGGATGAAGTGATGCACCCATCATGCAGGGACAGCTTTGTGTTCTTATTGTTGGTCAGGTCTAGGTTCAGCAATGCTAGGTGCCCAAAAATAGGTCAGGTGACTACCTGAATATATTGAATGACCAGGGCTTTCCATTAATGGATTTCTTCTTCTATGATGGCACGGGCATATTTCAAGATAACAATACCAGGTGACTTTTTTTGTGCATTTTTTGGTATTTTTGTACATGTTTAAATAATGAACTGAAAAGCACTCAAATGACCAATCATTTGCTACTTTTAAGATAAGCAGAGAAGAAAATTTAATACTGTGAAAAGTCTAGTCATGAACAGACAGTCCATAATTCTAAGACATTTACCATTATTAATTACTGGTGTTAGTATTTGAATAACAAGTTTATTAAAAAGAGTTATATGAGTGTTGTTCACAGCAGCTAGTTCAAATCTCAGGCCACACACATTAAAATAAAGCCGTTCATAGTTTTGAATCATAAATTTAGAAGTTCTAAAAGCTTAATTAGTTCTTGTTAATTTCTTCAATTAAAAATATTATTATTATTATTATTATTATTATTATTTTAAATGAGCTGTTCTGAGCAATAGAATGCATTTGACTTTTATTTACACATCCCAAGCCCACCTGCACTGGCTATAATTGGAACAGCGGCTTTCTGGGATTGTTTCCATGTACTGTACTGTGTTTTTGAATTGCACTAGTCTGCCTGAGGAGATGGGAAACTTCTTTCTTCGGCTCACAGAATATTAGGAAAATCAGAAATTTAATGAACATTTGCTGCTTGCATTTTGCGTTCACTATCCTGCATGGCATGTTAACAATGATCAAGTTCATGTTCTTTAGTTACAAACTCATCAGTTGATTTCACCCTTCACTGAAAATGATCATGTTCAATAAATGGCAGTCTCTTAGCGCATCTGCACAACTCTCAGTTACAGTACATATTAATTTCTAGTAGCGGTGAAGATGAAAGCTGACAAGAATCAGACAGGCTAACCGAACACCTTAATTTATGTAAATGCTAAAATTAGCATGAGCATTAGAAAAGTTAACATGCCTCAGTATGTTTTATTTGATGGCAAACTTTTTAAAGCCAGCAGCTACAGTACATCCTTCAAGGCAAAGGAGGTAATGAAAATCCCATGAATCCCTTTTTAAACTGTGACCTCAAATTTTTTTTTAATAACTGACCACTCGGCATCAGCAATGCCTTGGCACTTTTTGTTTGTTTGTAAATGCTACTGACACGCATGTGCTTTGCACTTAAAAACAGTATTTTGGCCTTGTGTAGCTTTTTTCAAATGAACTTTAAAAAAATAAAAAAATAAAAACATATCTAATGTACTTAAATAAATTGTAAAAGTGCTAAACTGTGTTCAAACCTTAAATTACAATTTTTACCATTATTTACCATTTACCAACTTATTTTGTCCAACTTACAGGGCAGCATTCAAACAATACAAACTAACTTCAGATATAAGAGTTTAACATTTACTGTAACTTTAAACAAACAAAACAAACAAACAAACATTTTACTGAGCTGCACATACAGTCTATGTCATCTGCCATAATTGTCATTTCTAAACAAATTTGACATATAATTCACTCCTACAACAAAGGATGAAAAAAAAAAAAGTTCATTTACAGAGTACCACCTGCAGGATTATAAATAAACGTATAAATAAATGTTGTACTGCCTCAAATGCCTCCAAAGGCTCGAAACTCTACTTGACAGTGAGCGCACAGGTTGAGCTGCTGCGAGCATGAGGACGCACATGGCTCCATGGTCACAAGAGATTTCTAAAACGTGATGTTCAAGACTTAATTAGTGCTTGTGGTGTTTTAAGCGGTGTGTTAAAGTGCCAAATTAGTGAATTTTGAGACTAATTTGTTCACAGAGTTTAGAGAAAAAGGCAAACTAAAGAGAACCCATCTTATTGCAACAACAATATAAAGTAAATTCATAAAGATAACTAGCAAACAACCTAATGAGACTTACTCTTTAGATATTATGACATAGTAAGGTTAGCAGTGAGAATACTGTACAGTATCAGGCAAATTATTTCACTAGAATGGGCTCAGGATGTATAAAAATACATGCATATAGTGGTAGATGAGATGTGGAGATAAGGATATGGAGATTGGGAGGTGTGAAATACAGTAGTACTAGTTCTCTGCATCAATTATTTAACAGCAGTGCCTAATTTTCATTAGAGCACTCCTGCAGTGTTCCTCCCACAGCCACATGTTTTAGCAAGATTTTCCATCATACCATGATTAATCCTTTGTCCATGCCATTGGGCATAGTGGGTCCTTAAATTTTATATGTACATTTAGAATTATTTTTTAAATCTTTTTAAATTAAACACAGTGTTAGTAAGTTAAGTGGGCTTTTCCAGCCTTCCCATAAAAGAAGAAATCAATTTACAGTAAAATAAAAGTGTAAGATTTTAGTATAGTACTTCCCAAAACAAATAAGTGAAGGTGTTCACATTATGTGTAAACCTAGACCTGTTTGTATGTACATATTACATTTTATTTATAAATGTACTAATTTATTACATTAATCCTAAATGTAAAGGTTAAATAGACTGCACAGTAAATGTTAAATGTAGAGGTAGGACTCTAAATCTAAGCTAAATAATCTTTTTAAAAGTGTGGTTGGAAAAGCATGTACAATGCTATGAGAACTAACAGGATTGAAAATAAACAGCTGTGTGACCTTAAGAAAACCACTTGTTAGTGAGGCTAATCAGAGGCTTAAAGGCTTAAATTTGCTGGGGAGCATAAAGATTGGGCTTTGGAACAATGAAAAAGGGTCAGATTGTCTAATTTGTTTAGATTGACCTTATCCCAGAGTGATGGGCAAGAGGGCAAGAAGCTCATAAGGTGATGTACAGTACTCATCATGCATAGTACCCAATGTACAAGCCTCTGACTTCAGTTGGTCAGGTGTAGCCTCAGCCTCAAAATATGTCAATAAAATGATGTCAGTTGACTTACATACAGCTGTATATTACACATTGATATTTACATTTCTTTGTATGTAAATGTAATTTATAATTTACATTTAACATTTATCTTACTTACATTTATTTGGAATACATGATTTTATCATTATGTATGCCATAAGATTGCACAGAGCTTTAACACTGTCATTCAATGTGAATTGGAATCACCCTTAATGTTCTAAAAGGTCAGTTAGAAAAGAGCTGACCTTTACATTTGGCACTCATACAGTATTTGTGTACCATTAACACAGTAATTAAATTGTAGCTAACAATACTTATTTCTTAATTTACTCACTTACTCACTCACTCATCGTCTATACTGTTTTTGTGTACAGTAAAACAGGGTTGCGGGCAGTGTGGAGCCTGTCCCAGGAGACTTAGGGCACGATGCTGGGTACACACTGGACAGGGTGCCAATCCATCGCAGGGCACACCCATACAATACAAACACTCACATTCTCATTCAAACACTACAGCAATTTCGGACCTAACCTGCATGACTTTGGACTGTAGGAGGAAACCAAAGTACTTGGAGGAAACCCACCAAGCATGTGGTGAACATGTAAACTCCATGCACACAGACCTGAGGCGCGAATCAGACCACTAAGCCACCGTGCCGCCTTCTTAATTTACTGATCAGACAAAATTCTTGGTTTAGTTATTTACACAAAAACTGTATTTAATATTTAAGAGGCTTATTCTAGAGTACTCATCGTGGATTTATAAACAGATGCGACTCCAATGTAGTTTCTTTAACCATAAAAATTTTTGTTTACTCTTTGACCAGTGATCAGTGAAGGTTTTGTTCTATATGCAGGAGGAAACATTGAAGTATGTTAGACAACATTTAAAAAAAAACATTAATTAATCATTCATACCATGATATTTTGCTGCTTCACCTGGCTGCTTTACTGTCATTGTGCATTTATCTTTCAAGATAACTTAAGATACAGTAGCTATACAGTCATTTAAGTGCGTGCATTTGTCATATTCTATAACTACTGTACAGTATATTTGAACTCAGTGCTCAGTGGCCAATTTATTATTACAGAATCAAATCCAGGTGAATTCTTAAATTAGTGGGACCTGACTAACTGTACTATATGTATTAATTACATTAATGGTTTACTGCAATATTGTAGTGAATTTATGAAATAAATTATGAAATAGAGATAATTTATTTCTATTTCTATTGATTATTTAGATTTTAAAGGTCACGAGCGAAATTTTGAATTTGATTTGATTTGTTTCTATAGATACTCATACACAGGGGCTTCTATGGTGGAAGCTCAACACAGTCTAAAGCTAATTATAAATGGATTTAAAAATAATGTGCTGCACTACTCCACCCTAACATGGATTATTTTACTAAAACAGCATGACCTGCCATGTGTTATATCTTTCTTCAATTAATGAAACCTATACACAAAAACATTAATTTTTTTCTCTGCCTTTACATACCTTCCAAGACAGCTTTGCAAATTGGATGTTGTGTTATGTTATGCTTGCTTGCTTGTGACTTTCAGCCAGACTATTTTAGGCATTTTGCCAAAAGAGTCTAATAAAATTTGCATTATATTTTCGGGGCAGTGAAATGAGGGTGGGAATTAATATACCAAGAGCTGTGGAGGGGTGGCAGCCACTACAAGCATGTAAAGGTCAATGTGTTATTGCCAAAACAAAGCAACCCAAAACATGTTATTGGTACCAGCTTTTTATACTAGGTAGTGGATTTCTTGGCTAAACTACATTTCTTACATTCAGAGCATCAAGTAAGATAAAATTTTTTAGAAAATAAATGAAAATTAAATCTGCAGTGAAATGTAAGAATCACAAACATATGTATATTAAAATATTTTTTTAATATTAAAAAAAATTACAAAGTAAAGGTTTGACAATTGATGCTTTCATTTTATCAGGATTAGTTTAAAGATTTTTATTTACCTTACTGTTTATGTTAAAATTCTTAACTAATTCTCTTAATATTTTGTTTGTTTGCCTTGATTTGTTAGTGAGAGCTCTTTTTTGTACGTCCAACATTATATTACAGCAAGTCCCCTACATAAGAAAATTTGAGTTATGGATTTTGAAGATACGAACAAAAAGGGCAAAGCATGCATGTTCACCCGCGGAAGTTAGATCACATTTCAGGCGTACAGTGTGTGTGCATTCCAGGATGTCCAAAAGCAAGCAATACCGATGGAGACAAAAGTGAAAATAATTAAGAGAATGGAGCATGGTGAAAAAATGGTAGACATTACTCATACTTTTAACATGAATCGTTCAACCATCGGCACAATTCTAAAGAACAAGGGCAAGATCATGGAACATTTTGGTTTTATATTGTGTATAACCAGTTGTGTACTAGTACTGGTAGTAGCACATAGAAAATGTTCGATGGACATACGAACAAATAGAACTTATTAATGAGGTCTCGGAATGGAATTAGTTGGTATGTCGGCGACTCACCATGTTGGACGTACTGTAGCTAAACTTAAGTTACTTAATTCTTTTAAGGAATGTTATTTGTTATGTAAAGTTATAATTACATAACTGGAAAATGAAATTTAAGTGTTTCATCATTCTGTTATTGCAAATATCTGTTATACAAATGATTTATTCTTAGACTACTGATAGTTATTTTCAGCATTAATTTATTGAAATTGTAATAGATTGAAATGTGCCAATAGGGGTGGAAGATCTTTTTTTCTATGACATTTATAAGCTTGTTTTACAACAATTTTAGTTCCATTTGTTCCATACTGTATATTGCACTGTTTGCTTGTGGATTTCAGAAATTAGGTTTGACATTGCATATGATACATTATGTTTGTTTTGGTGAACATATTGGCAGCTACAACATTGTAACATTGGCTATTGCAGCATCTACTTTTTTATTTCTTCTTTGAAATTTCATTATGAAAAAAAACCAACTATATAAAAACTCAAATATTCTAATTTCTCATCATTAACAAATAACTAATTTGCTGTAAGGGTTGTGTTATGTTTTATCAGCGTGTTTTAAATGCTTTGTAAAAGTCAAAGTAGATCATGTAGGAATTAATTTTTTAACTCTTTATAACTTATAACTCTTTAAAATGCTATTGATGTTTTGTATCAGCAACTTAAGCTTATAATTTAAATTGTTTGGACACATGTTTTTCTCAAAGCATTATGATATGTTTCACTGTCAGGAAACCAGAGTAGTAGGCGATAACGAATATTATAAATTTTGAAATGTGGATTTGTGCTATTGAACTTTTTTTTCTCACAAGGCGACTCCTACAGGCAGCAAAGAAAGCCAACCAAACAGGACATTTCATTTGGGTAGGATCAGACAGCTGGGGCTCTAAGATCTCTCCTGTGCTACACCAAGAGGAGATGGCTGAGGGAGCGATCACCATCCTACCCAAACGTCAGTCTATCAAAGGTAGATCAGTGAAAATTACATTGAATATTGATATATATTGAATATTGATGAAATTAATATCATCTATTAATTTATAAAATTTAAAAATTAATTTATAAAATATAAAATTAGCTCTTTTAGCTAGTGTTCATCTGCCAGATTAATGTCACACTACATAGTACAACAGGTGAATATAAGTCCATAATCATTTACAGTATATAAACAAAATGTAATCCTGCACCTTATGACATTGAATTTTTGTGGACATTAACACTGATATCACCTGTCTGATCTCAGGGTTTGATAATTACTTCATTGGCCGAACGCTGGAAAACAACAGGAGGAATGTCTGGTTTGCTGAATTCTGGGAGAATAATTTTAACTGCAAACTCAACCGCAATGCCTTGAAGAAAGGAACTGGCATTAAGAAGTGCACAAGTAAGAAATATTTCATTGTTCAGGTGAAAAGACAGTAATGCAAATGTCTGAAAGAGAGGGAAAGAGAAAAGGAGAACACATATAATACAACATATAAACAAAGGTACAGCATGTGCTCTCTTTGATCATTTGAGAAATTATGTTTTCAGCTAAACCATCTGTTCCCTTTCATAGTCTTGCAAGTCTAAGCAACAAATGATTTTTGTTTTATTTTCTGCTTTAAAACAACAAAATACACTTTTATATAAACTTGAATCCTATGATGAGGGTGTGATTCCTGAAGGTAAATGTTCTGCAGAAGATCAGGGATGTTAAGTACATTTCTCAGTATCTGGTCTGCCTATAATACCCACAGTGTAAGTAACCTCAGGGTCCAGCATAATTTGATAGCCAGCGGAGGAGGAGCTTAAAGAGGAGCTCGTTAAGATGAGGGAGGGAGCCAGATAGTATTTGAATGACTCATGCATTACCACTCAAGAATAACACAAGGATTAAAGAATATACTGTATGGTGTTAATGATATGTCAATAAAATGAATATATATTATGCACATTGTTATAGAATGTGTTTCTCTGTCTGCATTGTACTAGATAACAGAATCTAGTATGAAAGAGACCAATTCTTCAATTGTAGCTATATATTGTAATAGCTAGTTTCACTTTTTCACGTGTCTAGAAAATCTTACATCTCTAAGTTGCACTTTATTGCTTAGGCCTAAATGTAATTGGTGTTTATGTATTAGGAAGAAATATAATAAGAGGTTGGCACTTTTTCCCTAATATGGAGTATAGAATCAAGGTAACTACCACTAAACCGCCATGGCAGGTTATTAGATTTACTGCATTTTTTGGTTTTCCTTTAAATACACACTGTTCTGGTTGCTTATTTATCAAGCATAAAAAAAGAAATGTATTGTTTTTCAAACATTTCAAGTGAATGAAATGAATAGGTTAAAGTACAATGCTAAAGAGAAACTCTGTTTTTATTTTAATGCATATGATTGTCCTTTATGCATCACATTACATATTTAATAAACACGAATGGTGGTAGTAATAGTTTGTATAACAGTGGGAATGACAAAAAATAAAAGTGACAATTATAGCTAATTCTTGAAACTATTTACCATACTGGGTACTTACTAGAGCATTGGCACACCTGATTTAACTAATTGGCTAATTATTAGTTTTTTCTGAATAAGTGGATGTGGTTGAGCATGGAAAAAAAGCTCCTCCAGGAATAGGGTTGGGAACCACTGTACTAGAGCAAACTAACACATCTGCTTACAGCTAAACAGGCATGTTTGCCCAATAAAATAAGTATTTTATATTACAGTACGCCCCCTACAAACAAACGAGTTCTGTTCTAAGAGCTCGTTTGTAAGTCCAACAAATGTTGTCTGGGTACTAGGATACTAACACAATTTTCACCCTGCCCCATTATCTCAATTATCTTTCAATATTGTTTCCATCGTAATTGCTTGGCATTTCTTAGCAGAACTATCTTCATCGCCGTTGCCTTTACGCTTGCTTCCGGACATCCGTGGCTTGTACTGCACTTGCAGAGGACGCACGCTGCATGCATGTGACAATGTACGCCGGACATGTGATCTAACTTCTGCAACTGAACATGCGTGAATGTATGTTTGTATCTTCGAAAGTTCGCAATCTCGAATGGTTGTATGTAGGGGACTTACTATGCTACATTACTTACTAAGTGAAACAAAGCACCAATGGCAGAGAAAACTAACATAAAGGTTAATCTTCTAACAGAAAATAAATCAGCAGATGATTTCATTCCATCAATTCTGTGGTCATGTATGGATGGTCCATGCTCTTATCTTAGACTCATATAAGTCTACTCCATGAACAATTTGTCCTGCTTTTATCAAGCCTAAACAATCATGTGAGTCCCAACCAAAACCAGTTATAGAGTTTATTATTGCATGTCATTAATATAAAATCGTTGCTTGGGAAAGACACAGTTTGTTCTAGGACCGATGTTTTACTGATGTAAGTGTTGCTTGGTTGTTGTTAAAGACAGGTGTGATTCGTTTTTACACAAAAAGTAACTTGACAATATCTCAATTTATGTTTTGTAAAATTGAAGTTTTCTTAACAGAATAAATGCAATTCCAGTAAAACTATCTGTAGGAACGCATTATTACATTACCTTGCCTAAAAGATTAGGTTGGCGACAAAGCCTTCAAGCTATCGTGCTTGAATCATTTTGAAAAGAACAATTACCTTTTCATAACTGGAAGGGTTTAATGGTTTAAGTAATGCACAACGTAATGCAGACAATTTCTGAAGCAATGTCCTCTCTGAATTTTCATCATGATGGCTATGTCCGTTCTGATTACTTTTTCTCTCCAGCCAAAAGTTAATGGATTGCTCCATTAAACTGCTTCAATTGGACACAGGCATACCAAGTGACAGTGTAATTTAAATGCTGCTGAATGCCAAATCAGTTGCCCTTTGGTCAGTGTAATACACACATTCCATTTATATTAATGTTTTGTGCCAAATAAACACAGTTTTTAAGTTTTTTCCATTTAGGTTTTTTTAACATATATAATTTGTGTCTACTAAAGGACATACTAAGCCATCACCTAAGAATAAGGCTTCAAATGAAACAAAGTAAGAACTAGAACCTGCTGCAAAATAAGTCCCTTAGAGTTTGTCTGGGCACATAGAGCTATTAGTCTCTGGGGAAACTGCACCTTCAGAGGAAACAGGCTCAGCTCTTTAAAGCTCCTGAGTGGCACAAAGTGCAGGAGGTGAGGAGTACGCTACTCTGTCACAGCCTGTGACACCACTGAGACCCACAAAACCCCTCTGTGATGCCTCTTTTAATGTGAATGGATTTCTCTAAAGGCCCAAAAGCTAGATAGTGGAGTGTGTGGGTGTGCTCTGACTCGGGATGAGAACGGTATGTTTGGGGCGAAGGTGAAACAAAGACGTGTGGATTAAAGGAAGGATGTTATTGCTATAAATTTGACTTGCACAGCTTTGATTTAAAACGTTACAGACAAATGTTCATTGCCAGGATAGTTGTAAGAACAATATGTAACTTTGGCCCTATAATTATCACATAATTTTAAAAAAGCAGTAGAAAAGCAGTGTTTTTTTTTTTTCTTTGTGGCTTCAGGATTTTTACAGGAAATTACTTTGAGCTGCTCAACTGTTATTTTTTAATCAAAAACACATTTCATTTGTTGTAGATTCAGCAGAGAAGATGGGGTCAGGTGAAGGAAGAGTAAATCTTGTCAGAGTTCTCATTGCAATTGCAATTCACCTCACAGGCAGCTAAATGAAAAAAATAAATAATAATAATAATATAGAAACTCTTTTCTTGAATTTTGGCCATGATCTGATGGATAAAAAAGAATGGCCACAGTTTACATGACTTACATTTTAGTCCTGCATACATGACATACTGTATGACACATCTTTATAAGACTGCTTAAACAATTGAATCCAATCGTTTGTAATTAACATCTTTAAAACAAATTAGATAACCCCAACTCAAATGAATACACAGCTGCCTGGTGTAATTATTCAAAAATAGAGACATACAGTAATTAATCTTGCTTCTACTCTCATGCATTAAAAGATCTGTTCCATTCATCATCCAGGTCATGAAGGTAGGGGCATCAGAAATGTAATAGAATTTATAAAAAAACATATTTTAAAAGAAGCATTTATAAGGGTTTAGAAATCTCAATTCTTTTCTTTTATCAAATGTTTCAATATTCTTTAGAAGATGGTTTAATTAGACTCACTCAGAAAATTATAACATGCAGTGGAGTGGATAATTAAAGCATCAACTTGTTTTCCATTTTACTGCCAAATGCTTCATGTTGACCCAGTGAATTAGGAGCATCCTAATTTTGTAATCTATGTAATTTTCTGAACTTTCTATTGAGGCAGCTGTGATTGAAAATCCATTTCAATCCTATTCTGAATAAAGTCACAGTGCTGACACGAAACTATACTTATGCTTATGTACAGTATATAAACAGTACCAGTCAAATGTTTGGACACACCTTCTTATTTAATGTTTTTTTATTTATTTTTATTGTTTTCAACATTGTATATTAATATTGAAGATTTTGACATTATGACAGAATAAATGTGAAATTATGTAGCCAACTGTTTAGAAATTTTTTTAAATAAAGTAGCCACCTTTTGCTCTGATCACAGCTTTGCACACACTGGCAACTCTCAGTCAGACTCATGAGGTAGTCACGTGGAATAGTTTTCCAGCAATCTTGAAGGATTTCCCAGAGGTGTTGAGTATTTGTTGGCTGCTTTTCCTTCACTTTCTGGTCCAACTCATGACAAACCATCTTGATTTAGATTGGGTAATTGTGGAGGCCAGGTCATTTGATGCAACACTTCATCACTCTCCTTCTTGAACAAATAGCTCTTACATAACCTAGAGGTCTGTTTGGGGTCATTGTCCTGTTGAAAAACAAATGATGGTCTCACTGAGTGAAAACCTGATGAAATGCCGTGTTGCTGCAACATGCTGTTTAAGTGTCTCCTTAATTTTTGTTACCAACAGTGTCATCAGCAAAGCACTCACTTTTTAAGAACCATCTGTACACCCTCGCTACATCCGTTAGAACCAAAAATTCTATTAAATTTGGACTCATCAGACCAAAGGACAGTTTTCACTTATCTAATGTCTACTTTTTGTGCTTCTGCTTGTTGTTCTTCTAAAGTAATGGTCTCTTTGCTGCATTTTGACCATGAAGACCTTTTTCATGCAGTCTCCTCTAAACAGTGGATGATGAAATAGGTCTCTTGAATTATGGCTGAGGCTGGTCATTCTAATAAACTTATCCTCTGCATCCTCTTGGTCTTTCTTTCCTGGGATGATCCTCATTAAAGCCAGTTTCATCATAGCATTTGATGGCTTTGTCAGTTGCACTT
Organism: Clarias laeviceps; assembly: GCA_030014305.1. Taxonomy (NCBI): domain Eukaryota; kingdom Metazoa; phylum Chordata; class Actinopteri; order Siluriformes; family Clariidae; genus Clarias; species Clarias laeviceps. The sequence goes on from JAQMYJ010000037.1 coordinate 16,874,392, forward strand.
GGGGATAAATTTAAAGTTCTTGAGATTTTTTGGATTGACTGCCCTTCATTTCTAAAAGTAATTATGGACTGTCTTTTCTTTTTACTTTTCAGAGTGTTTCTTGACATAATATGAATTTGTACATTGTAGCATTCACTCACCCATCCAAATAATTGAAATTGGGTGTTCCAGTCACTTCCATGGGTACAGGTATATAAAATCAAGCATCTAAGCATGCAGACCGCTTCTACAAACATTTGTGAAAGAATCAGGAGCTCAGTGAATGTCACACACACTCGCGCCGCGACCGGCACTAGGACCCGGAAGTAGCCAGGTCGTTAAACAGGAAGCATAAAAGGAG
>JAQMYJ010000037.1:16874831-16899668 GCA_030014305.1 Clarias laeviceps
GGTTTACCATCCACGCTACATTGGGCTAACCGCTAAAGCTACGTCTTCTGGTCACCTAGGTTAGTTCATCTTGACAGTGAATTCCAGTGTGGTATCGTGATAGGATGCCACCTGTGCAATAAGTCCAGTAGTGAAATTTCCTCGCCACTAAATATTTCATAATCAACTTAGTGGTAATCAAGTTAATGGTATTGTACCAAAGTAAGGTGATTGGGAACGACAGCAACTCAGCCACAAGGTGGTAAGCCACGTAAAATCACAGAGCAGAGTCAGTTTATAGTGCACCAATCTCGCCAACTTTCTGCAGTCATTAGCTGCTGACCTCCAAACTTCATGTGGCCTTCAGATTAGCTCTAGAACAGTGAGTTAAGAGCTTCATGGAATGGGTTTCCATGGCCAAGCAGCTGCATCTAAGCCTTACATCACCAAGTGCAATGCAAAGCATCGGATACAGTGGTGTAAGGCACGCCGCCACTGGACTCTAGAGCAGTGTTCTCTGGAGTGACGAATCATGCTTTTCTGTCCGACAATCTGATGGATGAGTCTGGCAGTTGCCAGGAGAAAGGTACTTGTCCGACTGCATTGTCCCAAGTATACTGTAACGTTTGGTGGAGGGCATTATAATGTTGGGTTGTTTTTCAGGAGTTGAGCTGAGCCCCTTAGTTCCAGTGAAAGAAACTTTTAATGTTTCAACATTTTGGACAATTCCATGCTCTTTTCAACTTTGTGGGAATAGTTTGGAGATGGCCCTTTCTCATTTAACATCATAACGCTGAACCTAGACCTGACCAACAGAGGCAACCCCAGATCATACGCAACACTGCCCCAAGAGCTTGTACAATAGGAACTATGCATGATGGCTGCATGGGTACACTTCATCTTCCTTCCTTCTTACACTGATGTACCTATCACACTGGAACAGGGTAAATTTGGATTCATCAGACCACATGACCTTTTTCCAATGCTCCACAGTCCATTCTTAGTCCCTAAGAAATTGAAGCCTTTTTCCGATTAGCCTCACTGATACAGTAAGTGTTAAGGCTATCCAAGTTTTCCCCTTGAGTTTTTTTGCTCTAACTTTCACTATTAAACGCAGTAGAACTCAAAGCTTTGTATAAGTTCTTAAGTGATCTCCCCATATGCTCATTCAGGATGGTTTTCTGAACACATTTCTTCCTCACAGATGATGGTTCACTACTATCCTTCCAGGTTTTAATAATGAATTTTACAATTTATAACACAATTTTAGTAACACAGTTACACGATTTTCAGCAATCTCCTTAGTAGTTTTCTTTTCTTGATGTAGGCCAATAATTTACCCTTCTGAAACAGAGTAACATCCTTTCCACGACCACTGGATACATCTTCTGACATAGTTGTTTAATAAAAGTAGAACATAAAAAACAGGAGATTTGATGTGCTTATGATGATTGTAGTCAGTTGAATCAGATTAAAATCTAATTATATTACAGTACTTTATTTTACTCTACCTTATTTAACTGTGTAGCATTATTTAAAGAATGAAAATATACAGTGGTTATAAACAAGTACAATGCCTTCTAAATAGCAGTAGTAAAAATTATGAAAAAAATTAGCCAAAATAAATCATGTCTGACTTTGTTTGTCCACCTAAAATGTGATTTAGCACCCAATAAAATTCAAGTGTAAAGCAGATAAAAATATTTTAAGTGTAAAACGAAAGAAAAAAGTATTACAGTAATCTGATTGTACAAGTGTGTCCGCCCTTTTATAACAGGGCATGTGACTTCAGCAAGCACATTCAAGCTTGTGTTCAAAGGTAATTATTATACTTAGTAAAGATCAACTGTTTCTGTAGAACTTTCTTGACATCATGATTTCATCCACCTACTGAAGCCATATTCTTCAAAGAGGTTATAAATCATGTGACAGATCTCATTGTGAAAAAGCATCAATCAGGAGAGGGCAATGAATGAATTTCCAAAACATTAGATTTAACATTGAATACCATGAAGCTTATCACCGACAAGTTAAGAACAGAATGAGTTGAAAATTTGTTACAGAGACTTTTGATTTGAAGTCATGTTTGCATCATTATGGCAATGTCATGTTGTCAACATGGTCCAGGAGAATTTTATTATCTAATAAAGTAATAAGTGAGTATATAATATATAACTAATTCTATTCTTACTTCAAAAAATAACAGCCATGTTCTGATGCCTGTAAAATTTTCAGATTAACTTGTTTTGACAACTGTTCCTGCTGGGTTGTAATTCTTCACATGTCTAGGTTGTGGGGTAGAATGGCAAGATTGAACTCCTTTTTTATGAAAGACAATGTGCTATGCTTTGACAAGACTTAAGTAGATCTTTTTGGGCATAATTCTAAAATATATCATTAGTTCAAAAACAACACACCCAAAGAACACTATAACCACTTAAGCATGGTGGTAGCAGCATCCTCCTATGGTGTTGCTTCTTTTAAGCTGGGATTGGGCATTGCTAATCATGAATAGCTTTTATTAATCTATTTTAGCACAAAAGCTGCAGGCCTTCCAGCATGATAACCGCCCAATGCACAAATCCAAGTCAACAAAGGAAGGGATTCAGAGGAAGAAAATTAGCATTTTGGAATGACCCAGTCAGAGGTCTGATTAAAATCCTGTCAAAAAAAATCTGTGAAATATCTTGAAAAGGGCTGTGTACAGAAGATTCACTTATCATGTCATACATCTAGAATATTTTTCCAACGAAAAGTTGAATAAATTTGCATGCAGAAATGTAATAATTAATAGACCCAAGAAGACTGAATATGATCTTTTAAACAAAATGGGTTTTAACAAAGTGTAGGCTGTGCACATTTGTGAAACCAGCTTTTTGTACTTTTTCTTTTTTTTTCTCCTAAAAAAGTTATTTGTTTTTCATTTGAGTTTTATTAGTTGTTATATCACATTAAAGGTAAAAAAAAAAAAAAGAGCTGACATGTTTTATCTTGGTAACATTTTAACTTGAGTGTGTTGCCTTTTTATAACCACTTTAACAATGATATTAACTTCTACTTGCAGTGGAGGTGGAAATGAGATGTTTGTGAGTTCCAGAGTAATTACAGTAAATTAGTCTGTTTAGTTTGTCTCAACAATTGACTTTTTTTTGCACAAAATATCTAAACAAATTTATTATTTGAATTACTTTGGCTTTTAGTCAAGTCTCGTTACTTTCTTATAGGCTGTTTGCAAATTACTTTTCACTGGCAAGCAAAGATATATAGACAGGTGACTAATTAAAGTGCATTGTATACCATTTACCTAATTGATTCGCCCTTGTGCCCCAAGAATGGAGACAGTATCATCCTGGTAGAGGCTACTACCATCAGCAGTGTCATTATAGGATAAAAGTGATCAGTTTGAATAACTTTTAATGATTTGCAATGAGACAGTGAGTGCCTACCATGCCAGCAAAATACATCATAGCATATCAAAGCCACTGATTTGCCGTTCAGTTGTCACCCATCTGTAAATGCACTGGTAAATGCTTATTACAGATGGGTGACTTTACATTAGTGAACAATTTAATTTAAGCAGTTCTCTGTTTTCTTTCAGATCAAGAGAGGATTGGGAAAGATTCAGCATATGAGCAAGAGGGTAAAGTGATGTTTGTGATCAATGCTGTGTATGCAATGGCCCATGCTCTCCATAACATGCACAGAGACCTATGTCCTGGAAAGGTGGGACTTTGCTCCAAAATGGACCCTATCGATGGAAGCCTTCTACTTAAGTATATCCGCAAAGTCAATGTCACAGGTTAGTCTCTTCCTCTTTTGAAATGATTGTATATATTTTTTTAAATGCACCTGTATTTAACTGCCAGAATTAGTTAATCTTTGAATGTGGTTTTCAGGTTGTTAAAAGGACAGTGGTACCTCGGCATACGAACACCCTCTTAAGAATTTTCGCCCTAAGAACTGAAATTTTGCAAGACATTTGCAAGACATTTTTCTTTGTGTTGTGCGTTGATCAAAGTTGTGATTAAAAGTTTGGGTCACGGAAGATTTTCAGGCTTCAAATTGGGCCACAGCCTTCTTAAGTTGGGGAAAGGCTGGAATAGACCTTGTCTCTTTGCTTCAATTTTCCCTTTGCTTCAAAATTGGTAAACTGACTCAATTTGTATATTCCTGTGAAGGTCTGTAGTCTTGGAGTGTGTCCCAAACTATTAGCACTAAGAAGTTGTAGCTTGTAAACCTCTTCTTAGGTGAGATTGCACTGATGCAACCTTGCCTCTGAAATTTATATCCCCTAAATTCTTAGTGACGGGCTGAGAATGGAATGGCACTTGCACTGAAGTGGGAGTGGTTAAGAGGCAAATTGAGACAGGTCCAAACTGAAATACCCCTTAGTATTCAGTAAGTCCAGCTTCAAATCCGCTGGGAAAAAAATAAACCTTTTATTTCCTGTATTCCTGTTATTGTTTATATTCCTGCAGTGTCATCTGTGGTCTTTGTAATATAATTTGAATTTCCTTAAAACATGTTTTTTGTTTTGTTTTGTTTTTTTAAGAATACCATGGGAAAGAGCCTTAAAATCAGTGTTCTATGCAAAGCCTCATAACTGTTTCATATTCCTTAGAACAGGTTCAACTTTGAAGCTCAGGTTGACTTCAACAGAAATGTTGTAGCAGGAATTGCTGTCATCTGTTTTGCCAGGAAAATGTGGCAACAACCAAATTACAAAAACCAAATTATATTATCACCCATTTATCAACCTTTGTTTAGCAGGGAGATCTTTAACGCTGTTTTCTTGCACTTTGAGGGTTGGAGGTTCCAAACTCACCTCTGGTCTCTGTGCATCGAGTTTACATGCTTTCTTTGTGGGTTTTCCCGTGGGCACTCTGGTTTGCCAGAGTGCCCACAAGACATTGTCTTAAGACATGTCTTGTAAAATGTTTGGTATTTTTAAATTGCCTGTAATCTATAATTACTGTAGGTGTGTGAGTCCCTGTGCCAGTAATCCCACAGTAATCCTTAGTAAAAAAAATAAAAATAAAAACAAATAAATAAATAAAAACATCTCAGTAATCCTATAAGTTAGTGTGTATGTTTTTGTGATGAAATACACAGTTGTCAAGCTCTGGGTGAGAAATATTATGCTGACATCTCGTACTTGATGCTGTGGATTCAAGGTCAAACATTTAAAGCCAAGCACAAAGAAGTGGAATTATCCTCCACTTTCACAAAGAAGTGGAATTATCTACATTTTGGTGGAATTATCTACCCCTTTATGGGTTTCAGTAAACCCAACCCATGCTTGTTTTCAAGTTTTGAACACGAATCTGGCGAAAGTAAAACTGTTTCTTGTGGTATTCCTGTGCAAAGTAACTGAACTGGGTGTTTTTATGGGTGTTTGCTGGATATTGATAATATAACCCCAAAATGTTGTTCATGTTTCCTGTTTTTGGCCCAAAACTTGTTTTCTTCTGTTGGAACATGTTGTTACACATTAGGCCATGTAAGAGGTATTTGTTCAGCAAATGTACTTTCTTGTCTTTTTATCATGCTGATCATTGGTATACTCACAAAAAAAGTGCCCATACTGTTCAATTGTGTTGAAATGCATTTTGTGAATAACTATCTGTCCCCGTTCACTTATCTCCAGTCACAGCTGGCAATCCCGTGCAGTTCAATGAGAATGGAGATGCCCCAGGTCGTTACGATATCTTCCAGTACCAGATGAATAACAAAACCGCTGAGTACAAAATAATTGGCAACTGGATTGACAAGCTCAATCTTAACGTAAGTCTTCCTTTGGTTGTCAATTCAACCCAAGTTCATTTCATAAAGAAACCAGATAAATACAATTATCCATAAATAAATTGTGCCTTCTAGATGTTAATTTTAACTTGTAAAAAAAAAAATGCATAAAATATACAAGTATATTAGAAGTATTACGGAAGTAAACTTGTGTCTTATATGAAGCAATTTCTTATGTTCCCCCAGATCTCCATGATGCAGTGGCCAGGTGGTGTGCAGCAGGTGCCGTACTCCAACTGCAGCCAACCCTGCAAGCCAGGTTGGCGAAAAAAGATTGTGAAAGGCATTCCCTGTTGTTGGCACTGTGAACGTTGTGAAGGCTACCAGTATCAAGCCGACCCATTTACTTGCAAGATGTGCCGCTTTGACCTTCGCCCCAATAAGAACCACACAAGCTGCCAGCCCATCCCTATCATTAAGCTGGAATGGAGCTCACCCTGGGTGGTCATACCTGTTTTTCTCGCTATCCTGGGCATCATGGCTACACTGTTCGTAGTAGTCACTTTCATGCGTTACAATGATACACCGATTGTTAAAGCATCAGGAAGGGAGCTCAGCTATGTCTTGCTGACAGGCATTTTCCTTTGCTATGCAACCACTTTCCTGATGATTGCCACTCCAGATGTTGGGATTTGTTCATTCAGACGCATTTTTCTGGGCCTTGGAATGAGTATAAGTTATGCTGCCTTGCTTACCAAAACCAACCGCATTTACCGTATTTTTGAGCAGGGGAAGATGTCAGTGAGTGGCCCAAGGTTCATTAGCCCAGCCTCCCAGTTGGTTATCACTTTCATCCTGGTCTCACTCCAACTCTTGGGGGTATGCATTTGGTTTGTGGTCGACCCTCCCCAGGCCTTTGTGGACTATGAAGACCAACGCATGTCAAACCCAGAGATGGCAAGAGGTGTGCTCAAATGTGATATCTCAGACTTGTCACTCATTTGCCTGCTGGGATACAGCATGCTGCTTATGGTCACATGTACAGTCTATGCTATTAAGACACGTGGGGTGCCTGAGACCTTCAATGAGGCAAAGCCTATTGGCTTCACCATGTACACCACCTGCATCATCTGGCTTGCATTTATCCCCATCTTCTTTGGCACTTCACAATCGATGGAAAAGGTAATAGCTTTAAATATGTATACTTCGATTAAATTAAATGCATAATCAGAATATGGACTATTATATAATTTAATATAATGTAACTGATTTCTTTGTGTCCCTTTCAATAGAATTTTAAAAGATTGTATATTGAGAAACTACCAAAGTTCTGTAGAACAATGTTGGAATTCCGTAGACCATTAATGTGATAGCATAAGTTATATACAGACCAACTATTTCTTTATAGGTTTCTATTGAACTTAAACATTCTGTAGAACATGTTCTAGAACATTTTTGCAGTGTCCAGTGTCTTATGGGAACCCCATATGCACACCCCATTAAACTGAATATTTCTGTGACATAACAAAAAAAAAGTAAACCAACATAAAATATGTCAGATATTTTCTTACCTTCAATGTGTTGAAGCAAACCGGAAATAATAATTACAGTATCATACACCTGTCATCAATTCTGATTCTGATTAACCCCAAATCAGAAAATGGGGCACTACAGCAACATTACATAGAAAAGAGCATCCAACCAAAATAGAGAAAAAGAAGAAAATGTGTCAGGGAAGCCACCAGGAGACCTTTGACAAAATTAAAAGAGATGCTGGAATATCTGGCAAATAATAGTCACACCCTTCATGTGGGAACAGTCTCTCATACTCTTCACAGGCAATGGGGCAAAGTGACTTGACACAAGCTCTTTCTTGTGACAAAAAGAGAAAAACATCCACACCCACTTAAAGTACTGTACCACCCAACCCTGTGACAAAATATGTTATGGTTTCATAAGATGAAGGTAGAACTTTGGTGCATAATTTAGAAAGAAAAGTTTGGTACAAAAGCAAGTCAGCTTACCACTCAAAACTCCCATACCCACTATAAAGTATGGTGGTATTGTTGGTGGTGGTATTATGCTATGGGCTGCTTCTCTTCAACTAGGACTGGGGAGCTAGTCAAAAGAAAATGAATCGTGAATAGCCCCAAATATCGACTTATTCTGGCTCAAAACCTGCAGGCTTCTGTTGGACAGCTAAAGGGGGAAAATGCCTTTCCAATGTGATAAGGACCCAAATCCAAGTCAACAAAGAACTGGCTTCAGAAGAACAAAGTGAAGTTTGGAATGGCCCAGTCAGAGCCCAAAACTAAACCTTATCTTCTGTGCACAGAAGATCCCCACACTACATTTTAACAAACAAGAGGAATTATAGTGCCAAATCAAGATGAACCAATTTGGTAGACTCTTAGAATGAGTAGGTAGTGGGTAGTGGCCTACAAACTTGTGCAACCAGGTTATTGATATATATATTTTTTATTCAAAAATAATTATATTTGTTTTTCCTTTTAATTTTGTTACTTTCTATATTACATTAAGGGTAAAATTATGTGACATGATTAATCTTGTTTTGTTTTTTTTTGTTTGTTTTTTTACATCACAAAGACCTGCCATTTCCCAGGGTCATGTCACCTTTTTATATTTACTGTACAGCCAGGGTTGGACAGATAACGTGCATATAAAATATTAAATACAATGTTTTAAATATTTTAAAATATTGAGTATTTTAAAATATTCATTTCAAAGTGTAATTATAGTCACATTATTGTTGTGTATTCAAACAATGTGCGCTGAATTTAGAAGCATCAATTTTGTATTATTCTAAACATAATGTGGTAATTTGAATTCTGTAATATCCCAACCAACATGCTTAAAAAGAACTGAAGGAACAAAAAAAAAAGAAAAAAAAGAGCCACAGCACAAAAAGTGGTACAAAGAGGTGATTATCACCTATAGCAACCTACTTCGAGCATGCCCTCTTATCTCATATCTAAGCTGAGAATAAGTATAAGAGCAAGATGCTGAGACTTATACTATACCATTGTTAGGCATGATAACCCAAACAGAGCTGCCAGATCATGGCCATGTCTGTGTAGTCATGATTTCAACAAACATGCTCACGAGCATTCACTTGTACTTTAATTAATTTCGGTTTAGGAGGATAGGAGAATCAAATGTTGTCTTGGAATGAATGGGAATAAATGGGAATTTTGAGTAAGCATCTTTAAATGTGTGCAATATTACTTAAGTAATTAAAACTGAGTAATTAAACATGTAACCAGCAAAATGTGAAATTAAATTTGTAATTACTTCAGGAAAGTTGTATTTTTTACAACAATCAATAAGTAATATCACTCAACAATGATATTATATTATATCCAATATATATATCCAATATGGTGGATTTGTGCATTCAGTATCCGAACCTGCTTCTGGTAAATGACTACACTTATTCAACAATATCAGTGACGTACAGGAGAGGAGAGAATTGTATACACTAGCTTGCACATGCCTGCAATGTCCAAACTTCAAATAAGGTTTAAAATTGTAATTTGGAAAATCTCTCAAAAAATTTATTAATAAGAAATTGACACTATACAAAAATGAGGTTTCCCAATCTGAAAAACATAACACAAAGAGTCAGTGATGACTTTTTTTTTTAGAGCTGTTAAACGCTTCACTTCCTCCAAGTTTGTGATTTACTTCATCTGTCAACCTGTTCACTCATTGCCTGTTTACTGCCAGACGCCTTATCAGGATTCTGGCTGCCGACCTCATATGGCCTGTATCAAAGTAAATGTGATGAATGCCACTAGAGGTTTTCTGCATCGTTTGAATAGAGGCTTCTGGTAGAATCTCTATGGCTTGTAATCAGCAAGGAAAACTCCTAGTGTAAAAGGGGGAACAAATTAATGCATCCTCCCCTGAAGTGGTAGATATTAGATTAATCTTGCCGTTAGTATTGTAAGCACTGAGTTTGATCCTAAGGTCTGGAGACAAACTGCCTACCTTGATCAAACTGCTATTTACATGCATTTTCACCCGGGAGAATTGTAGGCTGCCACACTGGTACTAAATGGTTCATTTGCTGAAGATTTATCCTCTATTGTGCTGTTGACAGAATAATTGTTGTCTCTTTATAAGCTATTGGCCTCCCTCTCATTCATACACAGGTGTGTTTTGAGGCTTTGAATAACAAACTTTGGCACACCACTCAAAGTAACAATTTCTTTAAATCTGTGCTTTACTATATTGTTAATTTCTGTCATTATTTCTGGGTTTATATATTTATATATTTTGTATATTTATATATCAAAATATATTTTGAAGTCATTCTGGACTGCAGAAATGTTGTGATGCAACATGAATTGCCAGTGAGTTGAACTGCAGCTGTTATCTAATATGCACAATTAGATAAAAGCGTCCATGGTCATATCTTTGTATTAGCGTTCAAAGTATGCCAGGTTAAAACATGGAGTATTACCACAAACCTAACAGCACTAATGCACTAATAAATACACAGTGAAACTCCATTTTCATTATGGGTCAATAAACCATAATACAATGATTTGTCCTATGGGTTTAAAAAGTAAAATACCTCAGAATCTAGATTATTGATAAAACCATCATCTACTTTTATCTTTCTGAATTGGAAAAGAAAGTGGAGCAAGATGAATGCATTGAGACTCTTGGGACAAAGTCTCTGAGGGCTAAATCTGTTTTAGTCCCCTGTTCCCATTTCACTTGTCTGACTGCAGTTAATAATTTTACAAAATTAGATACACAATACTAAGTGACAGTGGTGCAGAAGGTAGTGTAGCTGCCTCACAGCTTCGGGGTCAGGGGTTCAGCACTGAGCTCAGATTACTGTCTGCGCAGAGTTGGTTGAATGTTATTTCATTGTCCATGGGGGTACATGGATTTGTCGTTTCAATTCTTTAAATTGCACCATGATGGCCTATTTGTAATATCCTATGATGGCCTGGCTTCCCTGTGTATTCCTGCTTTGGGTTCAGTGTTTCAGTGATCTGGATCCACTTTGATCATGATTAGGTTGAAGAGGTAACTGAAGATGAATAAGGTACAGAATTATATGGTCAGACCAAAGTTAATTAATTTAACAGACTCCATTGCAAATTATATTATAGACAAAATAATATCTAATTTTTTTTTTTTTTTTTTTTTTGCAGCACAAAGTTACAGAAATTGTTCTCATTCTTATTAATTGTTCTTAAGAAATTACTATGCTTTCCAAACACAGTCTTTGAGAAGCTCTTAATAAATTGTGAGTTTCCATGAACAAACATTTTAGTATTTGGTAATACAATGTCTATGAAGATGATTTTTCTCATGTTCCTAGGACCATTTTTTCCCAATTTGAGTTCTGGAATATGCCACTGCTGTCAGGGAAGAAAATAATGCATTGATGGGGAAACCTGGTCATTCGGTGCATTCAAGAAGTGAACTGACTACCTGTTCACATAATGTTGCTCAGCCTAGGTTAACTGGAGAATTGATCATAACACTGCCTCCAGAGGCTTGTACAGTCAGTACTATACATGATGGGCATCACTTCATCTGCTTCACTTCTTTGTATCGTACTCATTCTCTTCAGTTTTTTCTCTTCAGAAAATGTATGCAGTTAATGTAAACTATGACTTGATCACCTTCTAATGATATAATGTGCATTGATTTTATACAGTAAATGGATTTATTATATTCATAGTAGTCACGGGAGTCTGTAACCATTCCATAGTTGATCATTGAAATAATTGGTTTAAATACCATGCAATGCTTCTAATCAGCATATTCACACAAGTATGAAGAAAATCAGTTTACAAAATGTTTATAAATTCAATAGGACATTTTACTGTATTTTCATTTATTCAAATGTTTACACAACTTTAGTAAAAAGATTGCTGAATGAAGTACATTGCCATATATAGACCCTCATGTAGCTAATAAAAGGCTATGTCCATTCGTCGATTGAGACATGAAGTGACACATACTTCAGTAAACTTCGACACTGTCTCAGCAGGGGCTTTATGCTTCCATTAAGCCATTCTTTAGGGAGTCAATTTAAGGGGTGAGGTCAAACGAAAGTCGAAAGTCTCCCCTTGAAAAGTATGATAGAACACAACCTGTTTAAGCTTAAGCTGAAATGGCAATGTGGAGCCATGATTTGGGCTCATCACCTTCAGGATGCAGGGTGGAATTCCTGTTCAAAGCAAGTTGGGATGTAGGCTTGCCATGTACAGTAAAGTTTTAAAAATACAGTACTAGACTTGCAGTGGCAGTTTAGTCTTGCATTGCAACTGGTTTGGAGCCCTGGAACACAGAAGAGACAGTGTTAGTTTGCAATGTGGAAATCTATCAACAATATTGTCATTACATTCACAAAGGCTATGCTCCCAAGTATTTCTTTTAATGGTAGATTCTCTCACCTCTTTTCACACAAGTGATGAACTTCAGATGGTTGTGTTACCTTCACCATTCTCGGATGAGTGCCTTACATTTTAGTGGACATGAAGGTTGCTTACAGTATATGATATTACAAGTTTCAAGAATGAAAACTTGTTGTTTGTGTGTATGCACCAGATAGCAGACTCAATGGTGTTGTTGATGATGCAAATTACATGTCACTTCTGTAAGTTGCTATAGATGAGACCATTCTGCATTATACCAGTGGTGAGGTCAACAAATTGACTGAGGCCTTCGAAACAATGAAGACATGAAGACATCATTATATTAAAAGCTATAAGGCAGCCACAAAGGCTGCTGCAAAAGCAGTTGCTGAAGTGAAAGTTTGGTAATGCCTTCAGATGGCAAATTTCTTTCAAGCACTTTTGGCACCTCAGGAGGGAAATATTAAAGCAAGCCTGCAAGTGCGGGAGAATGTTGAACACTACTGGTGATATTGATGAGTAATGAGTCGAACACATTGGAGTACTTATTAAACCAGAGAACGTTCCCTTCTGTCAGGACACAGTGGCAAATCTTTATGGTTTATTGAGGTTTGTCTCCGTGACTGTGGTGCCTATGGCACTCGAAACTTTCATTGCAAGGTTGCTTGGGTAGATAAGATTTGGATTTGTATGTTTGGAAAAGGTTGAGTTGCTAAGCTTAACACACTTCATTGTTGCATGAAGATCTGGGACAGTGCTTTTGGCAAACTTAAAAAAGAACCAGTCGATGTCTTCCAATTATAGCAGTATCACACTCCCCAACCTCACAGCAAAAGTGTGTGAAATTGTGCATGCTAAAGAGGAGTCTCTTAAGCACATGTCTACATGTATTTTGTGTATTTGGAGAACACTTGGGAGTGTGTGTCTTGACATTTTGTGTGGAAGATCATGAGTTCATGAGGCTCCTCCACAGGGTTGCTCCACTCACTCGCCATTATGGGCTGACAAGCTCAGCAATCCAGGAGTGCCTTAAGGTAGAGCCGCTACTCCTGCAAACTGTGTGAAGGCAGCTGATGTATGTTTTTTAGCATATAAGGATGTCCCCTGGCCAGCTTTCACTAAGTCTGCATCAGGCAAGTCCCACTTTATTGTATTATGCCTCACATTTTGCTTTGGGACATTTTGGGTTCCCCAGGAGGAGCTGCAATCTGGGATAAACAGATTTGTGCTGACCCTTTCCCTACTACATCTCCCGAGAGGAATGATTAAAGAAAAATGAAAAATGAAATAAAAGCATATGATCTATTTAGAGAGCATTAAAAAAGCACAGGGTTTATGTGTCCTGTTAATTATTTTCTCACTGCTAGTCTTAATAAACTAAAAAATTATACATCGATATAGATCATCTTTAAGCTAGCAAACATCATTCATAATATTATCTTTGCTTATAAATAGAATAACACCCAATCCATTTCCTTAGATAAAGAAGTAATACCGGTGAAAGGAGGACCAGTGTTCCTGGTCCTTAGAAAGAATATTGAGCTGGTCTTTATAGAGCATTATGGTGCCATGATTCCCCTATTATGTCTGATTACTACCTGCTTCATCCAGATCTGGATCACTGTGGTTCTGGAGCCTATCCCAGAAACAGTAGTAATAGTGTGAGAATGCACGTATGTCGCTTACGGGGAAAATTTCTTTAATGACTTAAGTAGTTCATTAATGTTTACTGTTTGTAAATGTGTACGCTTTTGTCTTAATGGCAGATGTACATCCAGACAACCACTCTTACCATCTCAGTCAGTCTGAGTGCCTCTGTGTCCCTGGGATTACTCTACATGCCCAAAGTCTACGTGGTGCTTCTCCACCCTGAGCAGAATGTGGCGAAGCGCAGCACTCGTAGCCTGAAGGCTGTGGTTACTGCCGCCACAATGTCCAACAAATTCAACCCCAAGGTAAACCTCAAACCCAACGGAGAGGCCAAAACTGAGCTATGTGAGAACCTGGAAACTCAAGGTGAGAACGCTCTCATTGTGTACCATCATGACCTATACATAGGAAAATTGCCATCTATTCAACCCTAAGGCTCTGTGCATATGAAAATAAATGGAGCAGTACTACAAGTATTTTCCTATACTGTATGAAAACTGCTTTTGAAATTTGCCCCAATTTCTCTGAATGTTTTTACAATACTATTTATATTAGAGAGGTGATGTTTACACTATTTTGACTATTTTGAGCAACAAGGTGAAATCACAGTTTTAAAATATATGTAAACCTGATATCTGATACCTGATTAAATATAGCAACCAGTGTTCACACACTGCATTACCATATTATGTAGCAAGGCATTTATCATATTAAACAGTATAGTGCATATTTAATATGGATAATGATCATCCTCATCACTATTATCCTTATCCTCATATATCTCCTCTCTTTCTCATCAACAGTTTAATTAAAAAATGGCATGAGACAGAAAGTGAACAGTTTATGACAGTTTATGGGTCTTGTTTCAATATCAAATTACTTAAGCTAAAACAAAAAGAAATAATGCAAATGCCTGTCATCCCATGGATCCTAAAGTGTGTAAGGTGTCTGTTTTGTTGTCTGTTGCATAAGTATTACATTAATTTTATATTGCAAAGATATTATGATGTGTGTTTTTTTTTTTTTACGTAGACAGCTTATTTGAAAATCATTTCCTGGCTAATTCTATTTTTAGAAATAAAACTAGAAGGTAACTTGGTTTACTTTCTATTGCCCTTAGTTGCCCTTTAAGCATAAAACATGTCTTTCACTATTTAAATAGCAGTAAAACTGGGCAAAATGTAGACATACTTTTTACAACAATAAATAGTAGCCGATTCAGCAGAAATAACTTAGGTGATTATGCAAACATGCTGCTCCTGGCCTGCAGAGAGCTTTAAAGTATGCCCGTGGAGAGAGTTTTCCACCACAGGCTTCATATTCAGGGGAATAACAATCTGGTTTACACTTGTGATTTAATTTATATGAGAAGAAACAGATGTTAATTACAAGCAACTGGGAGTTAAGTCATGAATCACAGATATTATATTCTCTCTTTCTTTCAGGACTTAGCCCTAGACAGACATACATCAGCTACAGCAATCACACAATGTAACAGAATGCAGATCACAACTGACAGCCATCACATCATGATGACAGGAAGTCAGGCCATCACAGTTGACTATGCTCGTGTTTTTCATATGGACAGGGGATATGGACTTGAGCGGTAATACAGAAATATCCTAGTGAAGGCCTAAGATAAAGATCTTACGGGGACATCTTTATGTCTCAGGACATGGCTCCCAACTTTATCTAGTTATTCCAAAGGATCTACCTAAGACTCATTCCAAAGGATCCCAAAAGATCTGCCCAGCAGAAAAGCACAAGAAGCAAGTCTACGTCACTGCTATGGACCTCAGTGAACAGATGTGTTTCGGTGCAAACGAGTCAAAAAATCTCCTGGAAAATGGCTTACAAATTGTTATGAACAATGGTGCATGTGTTAACCAGAGAATGTAAAAGTAAACATGTATGCAATGCTTCTCTGTTCTAATTGGTATTTGAACAATTACTTGTCTGTTTGCTTATTCAGAATAGACAATGATTTAACCTGCTGGATTCACAATGCTCTGAAATCCGTTATGGACAATATATTGTGTTGAAGAATTCAGCTACTTCAATACCCTTTACTCAGTGTTCCTCAAGTCTGCACCTCTATTTCCAACAACCAGTTCTAAGCTTGCTGAGACATTGTTTTTTTTTTTTTTTTAACAAAAGTATTTATTAAAATCTTACCTCTCCTTTGGGTTACAGGAAAATGTATTGGATTTTAATCACAACTGTCACTAGATTAAAATATCCTTATGGTAATTCTTTTTAAATAATTGCAATAATGTGGTTAAAAAAAAAATGTTATACTTATTTTGGAACGATAACTTCTACAGTATGTCCTGCCAAACATACATGCAGACATGCACTCTCAGTTGCTCGGTTATTAGGTTTATCTACAGAAGACATTTCATCAGTTAACGCTAGCCTTAAGATTCCTAACTGTAGCAAAGCCCCTGGCACTATACAATTTGTGCTGATAATACTAAATGATCTAAGCTGATCATTTTCAGCTTTAAGCTGAACATTAACAGTGAGCTGTTTAAAAACTGTAGCAACACTGCTATATCTGTTACACCATGTCATCAAGCAAATATTATGTTGTCCTCTATGGTCCTATGGTGGTTATTTGTCCATTGATGGATAAATTGTGTATTGGAACAGAGGCTACAGTAAATGAATTTATTACTTAAAAGTACAACTCTATATTCCAGGTAGATGTTCCAGGATAAAACACCCAGTGACTGTAGCTTTAAAGTAGGTGATCACTATAAACTGGCAACTGAGCATATTATGTTTGATGTGAGGACCTACTAATAAATATATTTTTATAATTAACCCAGAATTGCAGTGACACAGTTTATTGTAGAGAAAACTCTGGATTCAAGGACCAATTGGTAATCCCTAAATGAGAACTAAAATCCTAAAAACAAAATCTTAAGTCAAAGTATGATCAATCATGCCTTTTCTATATTGTAATTTCTTTGCTACGATTTTTTAAAGGTCTTTAACCATTGAAAACAACCATCATGAAAATGTTCTGAATAATAATCCTAAGCATAGGACTATGAACATTCTTAAAATGATTGACAAATTTTTTGAATATATTACTATACTGTGATCTAAACTTTGTGTGCGTGTGTGTGTGCACTAATGTATTGAAAATTTGATTGTTTAATTGCAACTATGTATACTTGTGCATAAATAAAGAGCAAAAGAAGATATTTCCAGTAATTATTGTTAGCTGGGTATGCAATTACAAAACATCCCACAGCACAGATGTGTCACAAGCAGGTAGTCACAAGCAAGCTCCTTTTCTCCTTAAGTGTTTTTTCTTTTATTTTTATTATTTTCTATAATAATACTGAAGACTTCCAAAAATGTCTGGGATTATGTAGTAAACAAAAAAGTGTTAAACCAATATATTTTAGATTGCCCAAAGCATCTACACAGGGATGGTAAGAGTCACCTGAGAACATTAGATATTTTGAGACTGTTATACAGTAATGTATGAAACACATTTTCCCAGAAAACAGTTACACATATAACGAGCATTCTATTTCATCCTTCCTAATCACTAAGGGCACTATGAACCTTTTACATGATAACGTTAGAAATAATTGCAAAGGTGTTCCGAGCTGGCAGCCATTTCCATATCACTGGGAGGGGCAATCGTGCCTGGTGTGCATGATGATGCTCAGCTAACAAGAACTCCCTTTTGCTTTGACATGAGTACCTTGTCTTTCCTGCCTGGTTGGGGAACCTCAGGAGTGGATCACTGTGGTCCAGACTAAATAATACTATAGGGAATATACTGAGCACAGAAAAATAAACAAGTAAATAAACCGCTGAAAGGTTCATTTTATTTGAAAGCTGCAAGGTAAGTCTGCAGACTCAGAGTTGGAGGATATACTGTAACATTGAGCAAAATTCATGGGTTCAATCACAATGTGCCATTCAAAAACTATCTGACCACCAACACATGCATGACCAGCTTATCACCAGATATCCAGTTTTCTACATGATCACTAGCAAAAAGGCAATGTAAGGCAGATAAAGGCAGATATAACTGATTTTAGAGTTCTGTGCTATGGGGAGATGTCTGCCACATACACATTAATCATTTCTGTCCGTCCGATGAAAAATTAGTATCACTGGGATTGGGCAGTGTACCAGTTATAGCCAATGAGATGCAAATCTTTCATTTAAGGGCACAGGCCGGCTATGTGCTAGGGGCTCTTAGGAGCTGCAGGGTTGTTGGTCTCATTTTGAAATTGTACTCAGGAGACTAGATCCAAGCAAGTACGGTATAATAATGGAGTAACAGGGTGGCTTGCTTTCGTAGTGAAGCTACCCTCATGGTGATTAGCTCTTCATGCTTTATATACCCTCCAGATAGAGTGGATTTTGCAAGCAAATAAGATAGCAGATGTGAATATTTAAAACTAATATTATATTTTTAATATACATATATCAATGTATGCTAAATTTGGTTAAAGGATACTTACCTCTAGATGGATGAACTGAAATGTGTTTTTATAAAAATCTACAAGGCATTCTTTACCTGATCTGTTGTAATACTCAGATCAACTAGCAAGGAAAGTGTGTCTTTTAAAATGATCAGCAAAAATGAAAAAAAAAAAAAAAAGACAGCATCACATCTGCACCCTTACCATGTCAATGGAATTGCTATGTTGAGAATGTTCCACCCCCAAATAATATCTGGAAAGCACTAGTCTTATCATCATCCCTTTCTATTAAAAGATGTGTTAGAGGTGGGGCTGATAAACCATGCAGTGACAGACAGGGTACGGTCTCTAATTATATACTCACAGAGTGCTCTTATATGAAGAGGAACAAGAAACAACATCCAAGGAGTCCAATACATTGGTGCAAAGTGCAGTGCCTGTCATAATTATGTTAAATAATAAATTTGACAAAATAAGCAAACATGATTAAATAAGATAAACATAATCCAACAAATATTGTTTCTAAGAAATGCAAAAAATTGACATACCTTAAAAAAATGTCAGTAAGTGTATCCATGAGCACACTGATGTGGATAGTTAAAAGGTAAAACAAAAACAATACTACTACTACTACTAATAATAATAATTAATAAACCATGTTTACTTGAATGTTGTGGTTGTCAGGATTCAAATTCAAAGCTTAAACATCACTTTCATAACAGCAAGGTGCTTGGAAATGTTGCAGTAAATATCCTGAGCTCATATCATAAAAACTGAAACAGAATTTGAATAAGTATCATTAAAAGAACAATGGCTGTGTCTGTGTTTTGGGTGCAGTAGTCTAACAAGACCAACTTCAAAATGTGATCATGTATACCATCGGCCTGCTAAGCAACAAAAGAGGATTTGATAACAATTGTAAAGTATCAGGTGCTTCAGGATGTTCAGAGTTAGTCACACTAAATAGAGCTTTTAACAAGATGATGAGCCAATAATACTTCAAAATCAACAGAACAATGGGTAAATAAACAGAAAAACCAGCATTATTCAATGACCACTACAATCTCTGGATTTGTACCCTGCTGAACCTGTCGTCTGAACTGAAGCCGGACTTTCAGATGCTCCGTGTTCAACATGCGGAAATATACCAAAATAGCTCCACTATTGTCTCTAAACTTTAATCATAAGGGGGCCAATAATAGTGTTTTTTTTTTTTTTTTTTTTTTAGAAATAATTGCACTGCTTATAAAATAAAAAAATAAAAATAAAGAATTAAATGAAAAGCAGAGCTGAGATTCAAACTCACAACCTTGGGAGAACAACGTAACAGTGCTATCCATTGAGTTACCATGTCATCTATAAGTTAATTGTACATTATATTAACATAATTTTTTACAAGAGGACACTGTAAAGGTTTTAATAAAAGAGGCCACTGAGTATTTGTGTGAACTAGCAATAAGCTAGGTAATGTCCTGATAATGCCTCTTAGGAATGTCCTGATGATGTCTTTTGGTAGTGTTCTGATAATGTCCCCTGGTAATGTTCTGATAAGTAAGGAAAATTGCAAGAGATTGTAGAAAGCTTGAGTTTAGCTAACATAGACCTTGCTAACATAGACCTTAACATAACTTGCTCACAGACCACAGCAGGTTAAATTTTCTCTGTGAGCAGCCATCATGCAGGTGATGCATATGCCAAATGGAACATACAGACAACAAAATGGCCAAGTGTATCTGGGATTAGCCTACATTTATGCAGTTTGATGTTGAATAATGTAGTAATTTAATAACTTGGGCCAATTTTCTTTGCAATGTATGGTATAATCCTGAGCATCATCACATTATTAACAAGTGTCGCTATCAGACTTACAAATTCAGGTAGCTCAATTACAGTAAAGTGAGCAGGGAGGAACAATAATTGCAGCATAAATTATATTGCAAATAACTGTTATAAACAACAGGAAAAGATCCCATTCAACTAAGAATTAGATTTTTAGTTTTTGCCACAGTAAAAAGCAGGGTCCCACTGACACTAAAGTCATGATTAATGTAAGTTTGAATTCTCTCTTGAAAACTCACAATGGCAGCCCCATTTCACTCAGACTGGGTAAGCATCCTTGTTTACATCCTTTTTTGCATAGACTATGCAGCAGGTAGGATGTTGCTTTGGTGAACGCTGTTACAGCAGGGGGTGATTGAGAATGGAAAGATGTGAGGGTTAATTAGTGAGTGGGTTCACCTGGTGGTGCTAATTATGATCTCTATATAACCTATGCCCTTTTTCCCTGTGTGTGTGCAAGCCCCATCCTGTGTGTGTTTAAGGATGTGGAGTAGGAATTCAAGATGCTGAGAAGCTATATTTATGTTCTATTATTTACAAGTCTCTGAGATCAGTTTAAGCTGCAAGCGCTGACCTATTTTCATTTACCGAAACATCCCTTTGTAACCAATATGTGTATTGCTATTCATCCTGATAGGCAGTCCTGTTCTTTGCAGAAATCTGTGCAAAGGGAAAGTGTTGACACCCTTCACTGGAGTGGTGAAAACACCTGCAAGTGACAGAAAAGATGTAAACTCTGAGTTATTTTAAGAAGCACTTGAAGTAGGTTTCAAGCTTGGATTCACAGAAATTCTCTGTGATCAGTAAAATACAACAAAGACAGGCACTGTGGTAAGTACAGTCATTTTCTAATAAGTTACTGTGACTAATCCACAACTGGATTACAAGAATGATATGCACCACCGGCAGTGGTTATCTCATGCAAGTGAACCACTGAATGGCATCTGTGTGTTTTTCTTTTTTCAAAATGGAAAAAATATAAAAGTAAAATGATACAAAATCTGGACATTCAAACTGCAGGGTCTGACTAAAGGTTGTCATGTCAGCACTGGGTTCACACATACTCACTGCAGATTCTTACTCTGTGTTTACCTTTGGGTGATTATTATCTTTTTCTATATTTTGTGCACACAACCTAGTATCGACCTTGTTTCTGTTTCTGATTTTTAAAATATATATATGCAGTTGTTTTAAAGCTTGTTAATATTGTTAAATATTGTTAAATTAAATATTGTTAAAACAGAGATTATTTATTTCACTCATTCACTGGTTAACAGTAGTGTACTTATTATACATGATAATACTAATATAATTATTTGGCATTATTATTTTTGTCTTATATTTTATAAAATGTCAACAAAAAGTTTTTTGTGCAATAATAAAGGTGTGGATAGAAGGGTTCTACCATTTATAATATGAGATCAACAGAATATAATATTTGCCCATTGATCTGACTTACAGTACAGTCATGTGAAAAAAAAAAATTCATTTAATATTTATGCTTCTTTACTAAGAAATATCAACATATCAATATTTGATTAGAATATAAAAATTATTATAAAATTATAATATAAATTTTCTTTCAATTTATGTATACAGATAAAGATGATATAATTGCTATACAATTATACCATGTCTCTGACATTGACTGGCAGAAAGTTTCCTCACTCATTAAAGCAGAATTCTGTTAGCTGTGATGGGCATTTAATGTTACAAAATCCACCTTTGGTTCAGCTAAAAATTTTGCACAGATGGTCTCACATTTTCATCACCATAATGTTGTTTATTTATTACTTTTAATGTATGTTTGGAAATAGTGAATGGCTTTGTAATAATGCAGACATGATAAACTTCTATATCTATATACAGTATACCATCTGACCATTGCAGCCAGCCCTGTAAGAGCTGTTGTTGCTCTGATCCAATTATCTAGCCATCACAATTTGTCCCTTGTCAAAGTCGCTCAAATACATAAGGTTGCAAATTTTTTCAGCTTTCAACACATCGATTTTAAGGACAAAATGTTCACTTGTTGTCTAATATATTCCACTCACTTCCAGGTGGCAGTGTAACGAGATAATGTAACTGTAGCTACTGTGACAAGGGCAAAAGTGTGATGGGTGATGTGATGGTTCAGAGCAATGCCAATACTGCAGTTCCCAGTCTGCAGTGGGCAGGAACACGTTTTATATTTTTGATTGTCCAAAGTAGCTACATTTAGCTTTGATGACAGCTTGGCACACTCATAGCATTCTCTCATCAGATTCAGATTCATCACCTGGAATGATTTTCAATTCACAGATGTATCTTTTTAAGAGCTAATTTGTGACATTTATTACTTGTTTAATGTGCTTTTGACCATCAGTTGTCTTGTGCAGAGGAAGGGCGAGTCAACAGCCCTATTAATGCTTCTAAAACTACTGTACAAATCCATATTTTGGTATGAAACACTCTGTTAAGTAAAGAAAAGACAGTCCATCATTACTTTAAGAAATTCAGGTCAGTCAATCTTATCAAAAAAAACTTTGAATGCATCCTGTACATGTAAATAAAACACGAATGATGCAAGACAAAGGGTTACCTCTGCTGCAGCAGATACCTGTAGGTTTATTAGAATGACCAGCCCCAGAAACTGCCGATTTATTAGATTTATTAGCACCTTACATTAGAGCTCATATAAATGTTCTTGGTGTTCAAGCAGAAGGCATCTTTCAATATTGTTTAGATGAGACTCTGTGAGTAAGACCTTCATGGTTGAAACACAATCACCCGATCTAAATCCAACTGAGATGGTTTAGGATGAGGTGCTCCTCATGACTCTAATTTTAGGCATCTTAAGTATTAAGAAATGTTGCCTTTTTTTTCCTCATAAGAAATTGCTTCTCTATTGAATATGTTCAGCATATAATTTTTTAAAATACATTTCTTCTGTAATGCTTGTTTAGTTATCTTCAAACAAGGATCAAGTGTTTATATGTTTAATCAAGTAAAAAAAGACAGGTTGGCATGGGTGTCTTAATTAATTATTTTTTTTTACATGACTGTAGTTCTTATCTTCAAACAGAGGTTTGCCAAGGGTGATATTTAGGCAATATCACACGAGAGAGTGATTGATATCAGCATGGCTGTGATGCGGTTGTTGGCATGATGGCACAGCCAGAGGCAGAACAACTACCCTCTACTGGCTGAGCTGGCAATTAACAGTTAGCAACTGACAGCTAGTGTAATTGGCAGGGAAGAATGTCATTTTAAATCTTTTACTGGTACTACAGTATGTAGTCAAAAGGTGAGGAGAATAAAACGTGGAGGTAGTGGACAGTCCTGTAAATCTTTTAAGTTTATTGTTATATTTTCACTTACTGAAGTGTGGTACAGTAGGGTGTACAATCACTTGTTCAACACACAAAATAGGGTCCTTGATCAGGGATTTGAGCCTTGTATTAGAAACTAGTTAGCTTTATAGCCATGAATAAAAGAACACAAATGGTTCAGAGATGATTTGTAATGACTTAGAAGCAATTATTAAGAGGACAAATTGTTTTTTAAGATGACATGACAAGCCTATCAGGTGTGGTCTTGCTGTAAGTGCTACTGTGACTGGTTTTGAATGTGAGTTTTGTCAGGACGTTCTTCTCTCTTCAGTACCAACATACTTTCATCCATGCTGGCAGCCAATGATTAGTGTAATTAATGGTTAATAGCACACCTGTGATGCAAAGTAACACATATAGTTAAATATCCAAGTGCTGTTACTGTCTATTATCACCACTTATGAACGGCCTTTCATCTAGTCAGCTTGCTCAGTTGGAACTAACTATTACAGTATATAATGTAATTTCTGGTATTACCTTAAAACACGTTTATGTACACATACATTTATCTCATCAAAAAAAGTGGCGTAATGCTATTAATTAAGCAGAATTGTGGATCAGCCAGCAATGCGTGATTTATGTAGATGCCTAACATTATGCTCATGCACAAACTACTCATGCAGAAGTCATGCAAAATGTAGGCCCATTTAACTACAGATTTAGATATTTATGAAGTGTACTCTATTCTTCAGCTTTGACAGAGGGCCTCTGACAGAACTACCCTAATCCCATAGATCATAAATATCTAATAAAGACACAAAAAAATGCCTTTTTGGGGCAGTGGGAGAATCGTGGTGGTTTGGGAGAGTTTTAGGGATTATAAATATTCTGATTTGGTTATTTGAATCATCTGGATTTCAACATTCCTGGTTCTAAGATGAACATATTCATTAAAAACACCAAACTTTTTGAGGCAGTGGGAGACTCCTAGTGGTTTGCAAGGTTATTGCAGATCTGTGATGATTTGGTGCTAGGGTATACTATAGCAATAATAGTATATTATTCTACATATAATATAGCAATAATAGTGTATATATAGCAATAATAGTATATTATTCTATATTACTCCATTTGGTAAATGTTAAATGACATTTATAAATGAGGTGTATTTTTCATTTATGTGTCATGAACTGCTAGGTGTTGGACTGTGGGCATGGGTGTGGCAAGGCATAGACTCAGAGGGGGATGATGGTGTAACAAAGTCTTTTAATGATAACAGAAAAACAAAACATGAACAAAGGAAGTTGGCTAGAACTGTGGAGCAGACTATAAACAAAACCAATAAACTAATACACAGACTAGGGATTACACACTACTAGACAGTACAGACATGGGATACAAACCAGACGAGACAAGACACACTAAACAGCCTAGCGGACTAAACACTAGGGA
>JAQMYJ010000037.1:16907424-16922089 GCA_030014305.1 Clarias laeviceps
AGGCTACGTCTTGACTCATTTGCATACGGACGGTGATTAGATGTTTACCGAGGGCTCAGGGGAGGAGTGTGTGTGTGTGTGTGCGCGCTGCAGCCTGTGAATGAATACACGAATTTTCCGCTACCGCAGATCATTTTATCAACTTGTAATATATTCGTTTTGTGAGTATATTAACATGTGCTTTCTCAACATTTAAAAAAAAACGGCCCCTTGCTGATTTATCTAAACCGGGGATTCAGCGGATCTGTCAGACGCCGAAGAACTCAGTGTGTTCATGAGTCCAAGGATTCGGTGGATAAGTAGGGATTCAGTGAGCGCCCTCTAGTGGAGGGACCATAGGAAAATGCAGTCAGAATCCCTACTGACTCAAGTGACTCAAAGGACTCAAGAGACACGGATCCGTTTAGTGAGTGATTCAGAAGGAGTCGAATCCGTTAAAGGATCCGAGTTTCTCATCTCTAATGCTAAGCAGTGTTCTCTGAATGTTTTCATATAGTTAAATGCTAAACATTTACTACTAACGCTTGGACTAAATAGAACCAAATTTTCATAAGGTTTTTCATGCAGCTGATGATAATGCAGGCAAGAGGTGGAACAGAGTTCTACTTTAACCATCTAATATTACTATATCCGTGATCTCAGCTTTCACTGGCTGTGATTATAAACTTTGCTAAACTATCAAACGCACTAGTTTCTACGGCACCACGAAGGGATACCTTATCCACCTGTCAGTGGTTTTAATGTTATGGCTTATTGGTGTATAGTTTAAAACAGTTTCTCTTTTGTTGACAAACTTTCCTTCAAATTAGGCATTTATAAACATAGTTTTGGCTTTAAAACCGTTATTAGTCGTGCACACTGCTTGTACGTTATTGGTTCCACTCACATTAGCAAAAATGCGGAACCTTTTTTTTGTCAACCCATGTTTCTTGTCGGCTCGCACTCTCCACGCTCTCATAACTTTGTACAGCATTAAGAATCCGCAGTACTCAGATATGGCGGAGTCGAATGTATTAAAAACCTTGCTTTATACAGTCAATGCCTTACTACAGAAGGAGAAATACAAAACAGCTCTTGCTGTGCTTAAAGGATTCCGAAATGGCGCCGTGTGAGTGTCTTGTGTTCCTTATATTGGTTTTATAATTATATTTTTATCTTGTACACACGTTCTCTAGCACTACTAACAAGTAGTAACAATGTTGTGTAATCTTAGATAAACTGTGATGTCGGTTGATAATAAAAACACTGATTTTTTTTTATTGTTGTAAATAGCACAACTTCCGTGACGGGCAAATGAGGCACAGGTCACTAACTACAATCCATTCATTTCAGTTTGAATGTGTGTGTGTCAGTCAGTATATTATCATTGACTTTTCGAGATGACATCCTGTTATAAAGCTCAACACGCCACTCTTTTAGCTGCTTAAAATTTTCTCTAATCTGTGGTCCTTTATAAATCACAATGGAAATCACAGTTCTTCACTTTCTTGTGCTATGGAGGTATTTTAGTGTGCTGATGGTATTAATGCTTCTATGTTATTATACTTAGTAAATCAAAATGCAGTAGGTGTTGATTATTTGGTATAACCAGCGCTAAATTATGGCAGATGGTAATGGATCGTCTTCATTTTTTCTTAGGTGGGCCTTACTTAATATGAGCATTTCACAAAAATTCTTATTTTGTCTGCCAGTTTATTAGTATTAATGCAAACTCCCAGCACTTGGCTCTGTCCAAATGATATCTTTTCCAAATGTCTAGAGTCCAACATCATGTTGAATCTAGTCTTAATTATGTCATGATTGTCATTAATCTATAGAACTTTGTTACAGGTATGGTGCCAAGATTCGAGCTCCACATGCACTGGTGATGACCTTTCTTTTTCGAACTGGCAGGTAAATCACAATAAATATACGAGGGTGTGAATTTATTCACTCTGGCTATAGAATTTATTTAAATTAACTTTTAGAAATGACAAATACCTATTTTTTAAAAAACTTAATCTCCTTGCTTTTTAATACACTTTGTCCATCTGTCAACAAGTTTTTGTATTCCCTCATTAAACATGTTTTAGGCTGAGCTGTATGCTACGAATGCACTGCTGTCTTAACATTAGAATTGAATCTTCATCTTTGTAGTACTGCTTTCCAGGGACTAAACAGTTGAAAGTCTGATAGAGCAAGATCAGGACTATAGAGATAATTTAACACCTCAAAACAAAGTTCTTGCAGCGTGTTGACTGTGTGGGCAGAAGTATGCGGCTGCTGCAAGATCACACCGCACTTGGAAAGTTCAGGCTTCAGCTATTCAAATAAGCATCTGATCGTAACAAGCACTGTTGATTGAACCTTTTTCACTGGCCCATGCGAATCCCAGAAAACTGTAAGCTGATGGTTGACTTTTGAATTTTTTGGTCAATTAAGGATGTCTCCGTCCCAGGCTCTGCCGTTTACTCTCAGACTCGAGGACTCCCAGTGATGAAACCATGTTTTGTCACCAGTAATGATTCTTTAAGAAACTTTTACCTTCCTGAGATTCTCTGTCCACATTTTGTTTGCAGATATCCAAATTAATCACTGCACCTGCTCTTCTTTAATGCAAATAACATGTGGGACATACATTTTTGCTAACACCGCAGTGAACTGTTATAACATGTTCACACCTGCAAGCAATGACTGGGGCGACAGTAGCCTTGAACGGAAAGCGCTGATAAGACTGTGCAGCCAACAGAAGTTTTAACATAACTGGAGTTCGGATAATTTTTTACCCACCCTCATACACGTTCAGTTAGCCTCTTAAATGGGTATTTTGCAGTCTTTTGATGTGGAATAGGTCAATACTTATAATTAATGTGTAAGCAGGACCTCACAAAAGGCCCAGTACTGTACTGTTAGTTTATAATTTTATTCACTGAACTTATATTTTAAATACAATTTTAATACTCAACTTTTCTATTTTGTCTTTGCATTCTAGCCTTCAGTCCAAGCTGAAAGCAATAGCCCAGGCCACATATACACACTCAAGGAATCTAGCCTACTTTGTATTTTCATATAAAGGACTGTTGGCACTCCAGAAGTACATTCAGGGTAAGAGTCTTCAGTCTCACTCGTTCTTGGCTGCGTGTCTTGGAGGTTGGCTGGTATTCGGGGACAATAATAATATCAACAGCCAGGTAAGTTATTTAGTTTGCTTATTAGTAACTGTATATATTTGATGTGAAAGGATTCTAAATGCTTGCTTAATCCAGCTTGTTTCTTTACTGATTTTTATGTAGTTACTTTACAGTATAGTCTCATTAATATATCTGACACAGTGCTACTATTATCTTTTGTTCCCTAGATAAACATGTACTTGTTATCTAGAATTCTCTTTGCGTTGTGTCGCCTTGGTGTGGAAAAGGGATACATCCCAAAGCCCAAAAATGACCCCTTCCCACTGTTCGCCATGCTGGTGTGGGGCATCGTCCTCTGGCTATTTGAATATTATCCTCACACACTCCAGCCCTCACTCCAGTCTTCTATGACCTACCTCTACCATGACAGCAACTCCTGGCATGACCTTACTGATTTTCTCATATACAACAAACCACAGATTTAAACTTTTTGAATTTTTTTTCTCTATTAAACCACAACCAGTCATAATTGTCAGAAAATTGTATGATTATTCACCAGAGAATGTTTTATGTTATATGGTGTAATCTTTTAATGATGTCCATCAAATCTGCACTTTTACATAATATCCTTTATGTAATCCTAATTTTAAGTGAATAGTATGTCTAATTTAATACTTTTTGCACATAAATTTTGTAAATTGGTGTTCAAATGGAGAACCTATTTCATAATCATCAAAAAGGTATAACAAAACAATTTGAACACTTAATTTTGTTAATTTAATTATTAACCAAATATATTTCATATTTGATTTATTGCTAGTGATGCTTTTATTTCTCAGTGATGTAGGAGAACATAGAATGTCGTACATGAATTTTGACTTTATACGGGCGAAGTATATCAGCCATAACGTTTAATCCACCTGCCTAATATTATAAAAGTTTCTTTAGTGCCACCAAAACAGCTTCGACCATTGAGGCATGGACTCCACAAGACCTCTTTAGGTGTGCTGTGGTATCTGACACCTAAGACATTAGCAGCAGTTCATTTAGGTCCTGTAAGTTGTGAGGTGAGGCCTCCATGGATTGGACTTGTTTGTCCAGCACATCCCACAGATGCTTGATCAAATTGACATCTGGGGAATTTAGGGGCCAAGTAAATACCTTTAACTCTTACTATCAAGAGTAGTCCAAATAATATCCATGTGAATGCCGGGACCCAAGGTTTACCACCAGAACATTGGTCAGTTCATCACACTGCCTCTGCTGATTTCACCTTTGCCCATGATGCAATGGTTCCATCTCTTCCTCAAGTAAGTGATGTGCATGCACCCAGCCTTCCCCATAATGTTCCATTGCTCTGTGGTCTCGTTCACTTGCTCCCGTGCCCATTATAGGCACTGTTGTTTGTGGACATACAGCATCATATGCAGCAAGCTCTCGTGCTCTATGATCTGTCACCTGTCTGTCATAGTCAGCATTAATTTTTTCAGCAATTTGTGCTATCATAGCTCTTCAGTGGGATCAGACCACATGGGTTAGTCATTGCTCCTCACAAGCATCAGTAGACCTTGGGTGCTCATGACCCTTTCACCAGTTAATCAGTTTTTCTTACATGCACTACTTTGGTTGATACTAACAACTGCATACTGGGAACATCCCACAAGACCTGTAATTAGAGATGCCCTCAAGCAGTCATTTAGCCAGTACAATTTGGCCTTGTCAAAGTCCCCTTCTTTCAACCAACCAGTTTTCGAGAACTGAATGTTCACTTGCTGCCTACTATATTGACAAAGGCCATCAACATTTATTTACTTCAGCTTCTATTGGATTTAATAATATGGCTAGGCCATCAACATTACTGGTCTTGTTACAAAGATACTGGTCTGTGTATCTTTTGCAGTGATGGCAAGAAAAGAGTGTTTTAACTTGTCGGCAGTCCATGATTGTGCACTTACTTAAGCACAATTAGGTTTAGTTTATGAGCTTTTACAGGTGTCAGTGTTAACTGATGAAGTCCCTGGTGTAGCAGCTCAGCAGTGTGGTAAAAACTTATTTCTGCTGAAAAGTGCTCTGAAATGTTCATTTAGTCTTTGCTTTTTTTATGTCTCTGTAATGTATTGTTGATTTCAGGGATATTCAACTACAAAATTACTAGCTACTGTATGTCTTTGCTTAAAAGGTACTGATATTGTAATGAATCCACATAGAGATGTGACAGATTGAAATGTTTGTTTCGTTTTGTGTAGTTCTTTACATAACCACATTTGAGTACATCAACAAGGGCTGTAGGGACATGAAGCCTTTAGTTTGAAGCTGAGAAGAAGCTTGTCTTGGACAAATGTTCTGTTTTTTTTATTTGTTTGTTTGTTTTTGTCCAATGTCCTTATCTTGCTAAATAAAACAGAGAGAACTTAATAAAATGTTCAAAAATCTGGGAAGACTTTATTTTCAAGATCTTTTCACTACCCCACACTCTCAATTCATTGGTTGGGTCTGCTGGTTAAAGACCTTTAGTGGACCTTTAGTTCTTTATAAGAAACTACTATTATTGCCAGTTACAATTATATACCATACTATACAGTTTATCTTATTGTACATTTTATTTTATTTTATTTTTTTACATATTTTACAGATCTCAAATGTTTGTCAGAAGCTTATCTCAGCTCGTCTAAAGAGCTAGTGAGATTTACTATATCATGAAAAATGTACATAAATACAGTCAAAACTTATGCAAATGCGACTAAAAGGGAGTAGCAGTGCAGTTTGTTGTGTTTACTCAAATTTGCTGTAGCAATGTTTCAGCAATTTTATCCTATGTCACAACATTCACTTGCGTCCAAAGTTGAATGAATGAAAGTTGGTTTCATTCATTTAATACATTTAGGTTGTCAGCTGACTGTATTTTATGACCACATAACATTGCTAAGCCTTAATCAGACTGAATGAAGCAACCCCAGATCATAACGCTGCTTCCAGAGGCTTGTATAGTGGCCACTATGCATGATGGGTTCATTGCTTCATGTGCTTCCCTTCTTACCCAATCACTCTGGAATAGCATCATTTTGGACTAATCAGGGCACATTACCTTTTCCCATGCTCCAAAGTCCAATTTTTATCCTTCCTGGCAAACTGAAGTCTTTTTCCACAAGTAACCTCGACAAAAGTGGGGACCATGGGATTTGTCTTCCACCATGGTTGTTTAAGAAATAAAAAGTTACTCACTACATCACTTAGGGTTAAAATAATTGTTGCCACGTGAAACATATCACTGTTCAATAATTATGAATAATCACATCATTAATTACAATAATTTCTCTTTTAACAGAAATTATTACAGACTTAACAGACCACACATGTAACACATTTTGAAAGACGTCACATTGTATTTTCCCTAACACTTGTGTGGATAAAAGCCCTATGTGACACATGTCACAGCAATATCCAATGCTACAATTTGTTTTATTTAAATTTTAAGGAATTCAGTCGGAACAGGTTATATAGGCCTATGTACGCTTTAAATTTCACACTTTTTTTGTGGACTTTTTACAACCTGTCACTAGAGGGCACTGGAGTCTTCGAAAAGCATACCTACTCAACATCTATAGTTCCCTGCAAAAGTATTCATACTCCACAAACTCTACAATATTTTGTCATGTTACAACCACAAACGTAAATGTATTTTATTGTCATTTTATGTAATTAAGTGGAAGGAAAATGCCAAATGAATAATAAAAAAAAAATTCTAATAAATATCTGAAAAGTGTATTTGTATTCAGTCCCCTGAGACAATACTTTGTAGAACCAGTGTTCGCTGCAATTACAGCTGCAAGTCTTTTGTGGTATATCTCTACCACCTTAAAGAGTGAAATTTCCGCCCGTTCTTCTTTGCAAAATAGCTCAAGATTGGATGTAGAGCGTCCGTGAACAGCAATTTTCAAGTCTTTCCACAGATTCTCAATCAGATTTAGCCCTGAACATTGACTGGGTCATTCTAACACATGCATATGTTTTGATCTAAACCATTCTATTGTGGCTCTGGTTGTATGTTTAGGGTTGTTGTCCTGTTGGAAGGTGAACCTCTGCCCAGTCTTAAGTCTTTTGCAAACTAACAGGTTTTCTTCTAAGATTGCCCTGTATTTGGCACTGTAAGTGCTGATGCAATTTCAGGGTATTAATGTGTTACTTGTTGGAACCAGCAAAAAACTGCAGGAACATTGTGCAAGTGTTCCCTCCAAAGGTGTTTGTATTTTCCTATACGCTGAATAACTTTAGGTTTGATGTAAAAAGATGAATATTACACAATACAGAATTTTTGTCTAAATTTCCTGATTATTTACATATAGATGTATTAAACAAATAGAAACCTTTGGTTTTTACCCAGTTATGCCTAACTAGATGCCAACACTACTGCACAACTTTTGGATTTAGCTGATACAACAATATGGGAAGTCTTGGAAAATAAAACAACTGATAAACTAACAACCATGAAAACAAAAGGTGATAATGTAGCATAAATAAAGCTTTGCATGTGCCAATTCCTGAATCATGTTCATTAACGCAGGGTTGGTCCAACTATGTTGTTATAATAACCTCCACTTACCTGGAAATACTTTCCACTATTTAATGAATGGAGAGTACTTGTTGCGACCTTAAACATAAGACATACACAGACACTACACCACACTACTGTACTACTGTCAGAACAACAGCTAATAGTTCATTTAAGTTAGAAGCTGACACAGTTTGCCTGAATATAGCACAGTCCAAATGAAGGCCAGGACATTTTAAAATGAATTTATTCAGTGTTTAACTTATGTATACCATGTGTGCATTAATAAAGATGTACCTGTCTGTGTATTTCTGCTAGTTAGCTGGTTATCTAATATCGATATGCACAAACCAGAAAGCTAACAACAATTTCACTCACTGTATTGGAAAAGGTTTCGTGAGACCATAAAGTAGTTTTTAATTATACATTACTGTATGCAACTGTTTCAGATTGGAGTCATGCAATGGCACTGGGAGTACTCACTGAATATTTAGCTGAAGCTAGTTCATGCATTCATGACCTCCAGACTGGAATATTGTAAAGCATTACAGGGTGGTTGTCCTGCAGCCTCAATGAACGATTTGTTTAAAATGCACCCACCAGAGTTCTTACCAGATCAATAAAATATGATAATATAACCCCAATATTATCATCCCTGCACTGGCTAACTGTTAAGTTTAGAATTGATTACAAACTGGCTTGGGTACAAGGCTCTACATGGTTTAGCTCCCACATGTCTAGCCAGTCTTCTGACACATTACAATGCACCATGCTCCTTAAAATTACAAAACTCTGGATTTCTGGTAATTCACAGAATAACAAAATCTACAAGTGGGTGGAGCATTTTCAAATTTAACTCCTAAGCTTTGGAATAGCCTTCCTGACAGTGTTTGGGTCTCAGACACAGTCTCCCAGTTTAAAAGTGGACTAAAAACATATCTCTTTAACCTGGCATAAATATAATTAATCCCATAACCTTTATACTCCAGTCCATTTAAATGCACACCCTCATCTAATACTGCTAATATCAGCAGCTACGCTAATTCTTTTTCACCTGTTCTTTCTTTTTCTAAGCATCCCGAGGCATCTGGAGATTGTGGCAGCTCATAGACAAAGGCCAACCCTGCGAGTATCCTAAGGCATCCAGAGAATGACCACCTCCAGCTGAATTCTGCTTCATGATCGTTTAGAACTTCACATGCTGCTCCTGAGCTCTCAGTGATCCAGACCTTCTCTGCCCTCTGCACCTGTCTGACTCATCCTGGTGCCATGCTGGTGTCGAACTGGACTACATGTTACTTGTTAGATCTTCTGTTATATTAACCTTCTAGCTGCCTAACATACAGTATGTCGGCATGAAATTCCTGCTATCTGTTATGACCCAAATGAGGATGGGTTCCTCTCAAGGTTTCTTGTTATTGCCACCTCAGTGGTTTCAGAAGTTTTTCCTTGCCACTGTCACCCTTGGCTAGCTCATCAAGACACATTTTTCTTGCTCATACGCATTTCCATAAATTTCTTTTAATTTTGTAAAGCTGCTTTGAGATAATGACCATTGTTAAAAACGGCTGTATAAATAACATTTAAATTGAATAAAAAAAATTAATACTCTTCATTTTAGTTTTCTAATTATTAATCAAAATATAGAAATAACATTATAGTGATGACTTTGATACTTGTGTACTTGTGATACTTTGATACTTGTTTTTCTTTTTATATACATAATTTAGGAAAGCTTGTGTTAATGAGACTTCAGCTGAGTGAAGAAGGAAAAAAAGCACTGTAGCACTGGTTTCGTAGTCAGTCAGTAACATTCCGGGAGTGAAAGGGAGAAAACTTCATGTAAACAGAAGTGAGGCATTTAGAGAATAGGGCTTAGGTGTGCTATGTGACTCATTACTCTTGTACCTCATAGCCAAACACCCTCCACCAAGTGCACACCCATGCCACCCCTTGTACTACACCACAATAACTAAAGTATTACCATGAGTGCTATGATATAAAGGTTCATAACTACTCAAATTATTACTTACATAAACTGGCAAAACTTGCTTTGTGCACAGGGATATGATGGAACATGTTTCAGTATTTTTTGTATTTTTCCAGTGAAGGGCGATGTTAATGGCACAGCATACAAAGACATTCTAGACAATTCTGAAATAAATTTTATGAAGGTTGTTACAAAGGTGGCTGCATCATCATCTTTAATAACAATTCACGTAACTTTCCCTTTAAGTTTAAATAGATTTTCACTGTAGTAATATTGTTAACCCAAAAATATTATTATGTAAATTGGCAAAATTTGTCTTCATGAACATTGCTTTGTGCATAGGGATATGATCAAAATGTTTGAACCTTTTTTTTTATTTCCAGTGAAGGGCGATGTTAATGCCTCATCATTAGCATTATCAATAGTGTAGATCCAGGTCTATAATGGTGTGCAAAAACACAAAACAGTAAATGCACAATAATGCTACTATGAAGAAGTTGTGGTGGATGGCTTTCAGTGCTATCACTGGGCTTCCTGACTTTTTTCTTTGGGCTTATAGCACTGGATTGGTAATCAGTCTGTAGCATTCAGGCAGTGAAAGTGAGAAAAGTTCATGTAAACAGAAGTGAGGCAACTAGTGAATGGGCTTAGGTGTGCTACAATATGTGACTCATTACTCTTGTACCTCATATGCAAATACCTCCCACCAAGTGCACACCCATGCCACCACCTGTACTACACTGCAATAAACACATACCATGGCTTTTGCATGATGTAAAGGTGGTTGCACTACAGCTATATTATTTTTTCATAGCCATTCCCTTTTTCCCCACACTGCCAAAAATTTTTGTTTGCAATGCACTAACACATACAATATATATAGTATAGTGCAGCTTTTTATATATTTAAATTAATATTGTTTGCACACTCAAACAAACTTTTACATTTTTTTTACTTTTAATGGTTACCAGTCACCCGTGATGAAAGACATGATAAACCACAACAAGAGCATGCATTTTTTCCGGATCTGGTTTTACATGGGAAAATGTATTTTCATCATATTATTTAGCATAGTATATATTAACCATTTTCAGTAAAACTGTCACAAAGTATTCATTCATTCATTCATTTATTCATTCATTTGTTGTGGTAATATAGTATGAATAAAAATAAAGCTCTCCTTTGCTCCTGCTGCAGCTACTGTTTATTATTCATGTGTGTAAAAATAAAGCTCTCAAAACAAACATTGTCTGTCCGCTATTGGACTCATTCTAGTTCAGCACTGCCCGTGACAGCATACATCAGCCATGACAAAACCAGCAGACTTGGAACAGCTCAGACAGGCTCTTTTCCAGCAAGGAGCCCTGCTGGGCTCCCACCAACAGAGCATCCAACTGGTTACCCAAACATTCTCCTCCATCTCCTCACAACTGCAACAGCTTCTAGCTGCCCCTCCCCCAACTACAGTGCATCAACCACTATGAGACCAGAACCCCGTCTTCCAAATCCGCAACCATATGATGGTGCACCGGGAACCTGTCACTCTTTTGTCTCCTAATGCTCTCTGTTATTGGAGCTCCAAGCATCATCCTTCCCCACGGTACGCTCCAAATTGGCGTTTGTAATCACGCGTCTCACCGACCGGGCATGCGAGCGGGGAACCACCTTGTGGAACGTCAACGACCCATGTTGCTCTTCTTTCAAATTATTCACCGAGGAGATGAGAAGGATGTTCGACCGCTCCCACTCTGGTCAGGATGCCGCCGGGCAGTTACTGGAGCTCCGCCAAGGCCCCCGTTCAGCGTATGATTACGCTATCGAGTTCCGCACATTGGCTGCATCCACCAATTGGGACCTCCAAGCTCATTACAACGCCTTCCTTCATGATCTTTCTGAAAAGGTCAAGGATCACCTGGTCGTCCAGGAGTTGCCCAGTGATCTTAACAGCCTCATGGAGCTTGCAGGACGTTCGGTTGAATCGGAGACGTCGAACCCAACTAGCATCATTCCCCAGACCCAGATCTCTAGCTCCACCTCGGCCGCCTGCTTATCCCCTTTTTCTGCCAGCCGCTTGGTCTGACCCAGATCCCATGCAAGCTAATCGGACACGGATCTCCCCGGAGGAGCGCCAGCGACGGCTTCAGTCTGGTTCTCACAAGGTCTTTGCACTAATCGACTCTGGTTTGGACCAGAATCTCATCTTTTCGTCTACGGTGAAGGACCTCAAACTCCCGATGTACTCCCTCGACAACCCGCTGGCTGTTCGGGCCCTCGATGGCACCCCCTGTCCGTTGTTACCCATTGCACGGTCCCGGTAACCCTACAGGTGTCTGGCAACCACACCGAAAACCTCACCTTCCTGGTCATGCTCCACGCCTACCCACCTCTGGTTCTTGGATGTCCCTGGCTGACCCGTCAAAATCCTCGCATAGATTGGAATAAGAACACCATTCAGGAGTGGAGTCCCTCTTGTTTAACGTCCTGTCTGAAGTCAGCTCACTATCCGCCTATTACACCTTCCACCAACAAAGACTTCCCACACTTATCAGCTGTTCCTCTTGACTACACAGATCTTAAACAGGTGTTCAATAAGTCACAATCCCTTTCGCTACCACCCCACAGACCCTATGATTGTGCCATTGACCTTCTCCCAGGCATGACGCCTTCCAGGGGAAGGTTATATTCGCTATCTTCCAAGGAAAGGTACAGTAGGTCATGGATAAATATATCTCAGTCCCTTGTTGCTGGAATAATCCACCCTTTATCTTCCCCTGCTGGGGCAAGACGCTACGGCCAGTATTAATAATCGTGGTTTGAATGAAATCACCGTCAAGAATCGATATCCACTCCCCCTCATGTCAACGGCCTTTGCAAGGGGCCAATGTTTTTATGAAGCTCGACCTACGCAATGCTTATCACCAATCAAGGAGAATCAAGGAGGGAGAATCAAGGAGGGGGATGAGTGGAAGATGGCATTCAACACCCATCGGGGCATTACGAATACCTGGTAGTGCCGTTTGGGCTAGCTAATGCTCCTGCCGTGTTCCAATGGTCAACGACATGCTCAGGGATTTTCTGAACATCTTTGGGTTTGTTTATCTAGACGACATCTTAATCTTCTCCCGGTTCCTGGAGGAGCATAAATTGCACGTCCTTCAAAGACTCCTAGAGAACCAGCTGTACGTTAAAGCAGAGAAGTGTGAATTTCACTGCCATTCGACCACCTTTCTTGGGTTTATCATCGCACCGTCTAAGATCCAAATGGATCCAGCCAAAGTAGAGGCGGTAACTAATTGGCCAACACCAACGACCCGAAGGGATCTCCAATGCTTTCTCGGGTTCGTCAACTTTTACTGCAGGTTCATCAGGAACTACAGCTCAATGGCAGTCCCTCTCACCACTCTCACTTCTTCTAAGAGCCCCTTCCTGTGGTCTAATCAGGCAGAGGAGGCTTTCTCAGAGCTCAAGACCCGAATCACCTCGGCACCCATCCTCAGGCAGCCTGACCCAGCTCTCCAGTTCATAGTGGAGGTTGACGTCTCAGACTCCGGGGTAGGGGCTGTACTCTCCCAAATGTCACCAACTGATGGCAAGGTACATCCTTGTTGCTTCTCTTCCCATCTACTCTCTGCTTCCGAGAGGAGACACTGGTTGGAGGGGTCCGACGTTTCATTCCTTGTCTGGACTGACCACTGAAATCTCGATAATCTCAAGTCAGCAAAACGACTGAACTCCCGACAAGTCCGTTCTTCTCACGCTTCAACTTTTCCCTACCAGGGCCCCGGTCCACCAGAGACGCCGCCGGGCCTGCTCTTCGTTCCACCTGCGGTACGCTCCCAAGTCTTAGAATGTGGCCACAACTCACGATGGTGGGGCCCGTACTCTGGCGCTGATTCGGCAATGTTTCTGGTGGTCCTCAATCGGAGTAGACACGCTGCAGTTTGTCAGCGCTTGTGACGTCTGTGCCCGTAACAAGACTAGGAACAAACCACCAGCGGGCCTTCTCCGACCACTCCCGGTTCCTCACAGACCTTGGTCCCATATTGCATTGGACTTCATCACAGGACTCCCAGAATCCAAGGCCCACACCTGTGTCCTGACCATCGTTGATCGTTTCTCTAAGGCCGCTCACTTTGTCCCTCAGTCTAAGCTCCCTTCAACCAAGGGTCTGGGTTATCAACCTCCTCTTTTTCCGGCCCAAGAGGAGGAAGTCGCAGTCCCCTCAGCCCAGGCTTTCATTCGATGCTGCGAGAGGACATGGCTGCGGGCTAGGGCCAGGCTACACCACTTGGTAGAACTCTTCAAACATCAAGCAGATCGCCGACGCTCGACTGCCCCAGCCTACCGTGTTGGACAAAGGGTCATGCTCTCCACTCGCAATATTCCCATCAACACAGTCTCCCACAAGATCTCCCCTAGGTTCATCAGATCATTCAGCATATCTAAGGTAATCAACCCATGCACAGTTCGACTACTCCTGCCCTCCACCATGCAGCGCATCAATCCCTCGTTTCACGCCTCTCAGATAAAACCCATAATCTCATGCCCACTAAATCTATTTATTTATCTATCCATCCATCCATCCATCCATCACACATTTTGGGCCACAAGTGTGGCCCAAAATTCTGGATACATTTTCATAACATCAAATTTAATAGTTTTCCTTTTGTTTTAGACATAAGATGGCTTTAAAACTAACAATAAAAGATTGATTAAAAACCTCTTAAGTCAGTCGGTTTAAGTATTTGCTGTAATTCATACATGTAGACACAGTTTTTCATCTACTGTATAATAATAATAATAATAATAATGCAATTGAAAATTTCATTATATTTTTTGTTCCAAAACTTCTATGCTTTTAATAAAAAATAAACCATCAACTTTTTATCACTGGGAAGGAAATGTACATTTAATGATGTTATCCACTGTGTTACAATAGACTATATACACTACCGTTCAAAAGTTTTAGAACACTTTCTAACTCCATGATGGTTCCTGATTTTTATTTCTTTCTAC
>JAQMYJ010000037.1:16922189-16948701 GCA_030014305.1 Clarias laeviceps
GTTACGTAATTACCTAATCCCATATGTGTTATTTTATAGTTTTGAAATCCCCAGTATTGTTGTAGAATGTAGAAAATGTGGAAAAAGAAATTTCCAAGTGTTCTAAAACTTTTGAACGGTAGTGTAACTTAATTATCTACATTTCCCACTCCCCACACACTCTTCTTATAACTTACTCATTATAAGCCACATCTATGGAAACAGAAAATTTCTCATCAGTTAGACAGTAAGACATTGCCAGTTAAACTTAAGCCCACATTTATCAACCTCACCCAAGGGTTAAGCATATTTTTGTGATGTTCACTTGCCTGTTCAAGTTTCAACCATTTCAGGTTTTTCTCAGGCATGTCACCTCTGCGTCTTCGGGTGTGTTAGGCTAT
The DNA here is from genome assembly GCA_030014305.1 of Clarias laeviceps. Classification (NCBI taxonomy): domain Eukaryota; kingdom Metazoa; phylum Chordata; class Actinopteri; order Siluriformes; family Clariidae; genus Clarias; species Clarias laeviceps. The sequence goes on from JAQMYJ010000037.1 coordinate 16,922,570, forward strand.
GCTTTCAAAATAAAACCATGTATGCGTGAAAAGGAAAAAAAAAAAAAGAACTAAACACAAGGAACACTTTACACTTTACAATTTACAGCTACATTTTTATTGGTTTTAAAAATATCTAAATAGTTTGAAAATACAAATTTCTAATTTAATCTAATCTAATCTAATCTAATCTAATCGGATCTGATCTGATCTGATCTAATCTACTATTTTAAAATATTATACAGATGATGGCAGCAACAATACACACGCAATGTGTGACTTTAACCTTGGGAATGGCGTCACTGCAGGTTTGTCAGCTGATGTCAATGCAGCTACACAAGAAATTCTTTGTAATATTTTATCTAGGAGGCGTGTACTGTGCTGAGTATATAAAGGAATGATGAACTTATGTCAAACAGCATTAAGCACAGCACTAATGGAAGGTGAGCTTCTATAATTCTATCATTCATGAGTATTGTACTGATGTTATGTTTTGTTTTTGACTTGTGATGAACTATACAACTTGTGAATATTTCTACAGTTAAGTGAAGTATAAACAGATTATCCTATAATTTTTATCCTGATTTTTGCTAAGGCTGACTAACTGATTACCAGCTTTACATTTTAAAAATATCATGCTATAATCGTAGACGTGTTTGTTAATGTTCTGTATTGTTTGTGTTTGCAGGTTTAAAACTTATCCGTGCCAGCCTGGAGGAAGCGCAGAACCATGCATGGCACAGGACAGAAGGCCTAAGCTCCAATTCTTTAGTAGTGAGGAGGGGACAGCACTTTAGACTCACACTGTGCTTCAATTGCCCTTATATGTCAAGCAAAGATGATCTTATGCTCAGAATAGTCCTAGGTACTGTGTGAATCCACATTTTTGCTTTATTTGAAAGAAATGTATTTTTGTCCTCATCTATTTGGACAGGGATGTCTCATAATTCAAACTATCAATTAATTGATTGATTGATTAATTCATTCATTCATTCCTTGAAACACTGATGATGACACTACTAACAAAGCCATGTTTTATCATTCATAGATACTGTACCACTATGAACCACTGTATTCAGGAGCTTATGTTTTTATAAAGTACATGCTACTACTTTATAACAGTTTTATAACTGAGAAACCACTTTCTCAACCTTTTATCTATTTTTATTCTTCCATGCAGATCGTCTTTGCTATGAAATTCCCATTACTTCCTCAAAAGCCACATCTCAGTCGCAGTGGTCTGCTTACTTTCAACACGGCATGTTTGGCCCCAGCGCCCCTTACAAGGCTTCTGTGTGTGTGTACAGTCCACCAACTGCTATTGTGGGAGTGTATCAGGTCCATCTCATGTTCATGTCTCGCGCTGGCTCTTACAGTGGCAGGGTTGGACAGTTTACCCTGCTCTGTAATCCTTGGTGCATAGGTGAGTCTGGAATTTTCTGAAGTTGCAAACATTTATACTGTATGTTAGGTTACATTATACACTATACTGAAACATTTTGCTATTATGTAATACCACTGATCTGTGGTTTATTATTTACCCAAAGAATATAAGACTAGGGAAGATGATACAAAATACTGAAGTTCTTTGTGTCTGTGCTATTTAGCTGATTCCGTCTACCTGCCTGAAGAAGATCAGAGAGAAGAGTATGTGAGGAATGACTTTGGACTGTTGTACCAGGGCACAGCCAAAAACATCAGCTTTAAGCCATGGGGCTTTGATCAGGTGAGTGAAAATTCAATGTGTTAATCCTCGGGGAAGGTTTGACCTTCATAATTCTCCATGGTTAAATGAAGTTAAAACTAAAACTTTTCAAAGTAGTGTAAAAAAATCAACAGATCAGCAGTTCTTAAATATAAGACCAGTTTCAAATGAAAACCTACTGTCCACATTGATAAAGATGGATCTTTCTAGCTGAAAATGTAATTGTATACACAGATTACAGTTTGCTATTTTTGTAGACCTTGACATTTTATACTAGTTCTTACAACTACAGACTATCTGTAACTGAAATAACAATGTTCTAGCATTTTAAAGTCTGGTTTTCACCAAAAATGAAAACAGAGAAAACCAAATGAAATGATCAGCCTAAATCTAAAAGTATAACCCAATCTATATTTGTATACGCTCTAAGTTTGTAATGAAACATGAGTTATCTTTTCAATTATGAGCATTGCCCATAATGACACTTGAGGTCTTATCGCTTGAGGTCAGATTCACTTGTAGCATTTAAGCACATGCTGTTGTTTTAGAATTACACAATTATGTAGAAAGGAAAACTTCTAACGTGTTCACAAACACCACTGTAGCTACAATATACAGAAGGTATGGAAGCCCTAAATGATGAGGTCAAACTTACTGTATATTTGGTGAGAATAGAGATAACTTCAATGATAACTGCAAAATTAAATAAAAAAGGAATAGAATAGAATATAGAACAGTATGGTACTGTACAGTAGCACTGTGGTCTTGTACCTCCAGGATCAGGGATTTGAATCTCACCTCTTGTCTGTGTGCATGGAGTTTGTATGTTCTCCCTGTGCTTTATGGGGTTCTCTCTGAAATGAGTTTTTGCAGGGTTGGATGTCTCTGCTGTACTGTATTTTTAATTACAACCTCTAATTGAGTCCTACATAATGAATTTAATCTGTACTGTTGGCTAATTATTTTAGTATTTTAATGAAGTGATCAGATAAACATTAAATAATTGTCGTTTTTGTTTTTTTATTATGATGGGGTGACACCCAAGTATATCACAGACATTTTGACAGCCAGCGTCTGGAACTAAACTTTATGTTAATTTTTCAGCACATAAGTACAAGGTTGATCCATGTCTGAAATTCACTCTAAGAGGCAAACTTTTAGACATGCTTAGGCATACTGCTTTTATGTATGTGTTTTCTTAAACTCCTTCCTCAACATGATCTTTGTTGGCAGATGCTGTAGGTAATGTGCTGTTACTGTGGGTGGAGGTTCAGTAAACTAACATTTTATGTACTGTATGTTTTCAGTACGAAAGTGGTATCCTGGAGATCTGTATGATGTTGCTGCAGGTGAGCAATGAACACAAGAAAAACTGGAAGCAAGATTATGTTAATCGCTCAGACCCTGTTTACATCAGCAGAGTTGTCTCAGCTATGGTGAGAAACTTATCATGCTCACCTTCCTCTCTCAGATGTTTCTCAGTTTGTTTTCTGTGTACTAAAAGTATTTTATTTTATTTTTTACCAGATAAATAGTAATGATGACAGTGGTGTGCTACAAGGGAATTGGTCAGATAATTTCACCAATGGTGTCAACCCATCAGAGTGGACAGACAGTGGAAGCATACTTAAACAGTGGGCCAACTCTGGCTTCAGACCTGTCAAATATGGACAGTGCTGGGTTTTTGCTTCTGTCATGTGCACAGGTAATGAATAATATATGCCTTCAGAGCTGATAAAAAAAATATTTTGGGGAGTATCCACCCTTAAAATCAAACTGTGTCTTCATTAGTAATGAGAGTCCTGGGAATTCCATCTCGCGTGGTCACCAACTATAACTCGGCTCATGACACTAATGGGAACCTGGTAATTGAAGAGTATTACACCGAGAAAGGGGAAAAGCTGCCTCATAATCGTGACAGCATCTGGTGAGTTGTGCATTAGTGGTGCCAGTGGAATTACAGTACTTACCTGTCATCAGTCTATTATGATGATAATTATAATAGGCACAAGAAATCTGAAAGTTAAACATTGTAATATGTTCCTGGCAGGAACTTTCATGTGTGGGCAGAGTGCTGGATGAAGAGAGGAGATCTGAGACTAGGCTTTGACGGCTGGCAGGCGGTCGACCCCACTCCACAGGAGAAAAGCGGAGGTCAGTTTTGTCTCTCTAGCTAAAGCCTATCATGATACAGTATCTGGAATCGGTACGTTCATGTATATTGGTTTAATTGTGTCAGAAATTAAGTATAATTGACCAATCCATGTCCCATCATAGGAGTATACAGATGTGGTCCTGCCCCAGTGAAAGCCATTCGGGAGCGTCAGATTGACATGTCCTATGATGTCCCATTCATCTTCGCTGAAGTTAATGCTGATGTGCAGGTGTGCATTGTGCGACAAGCACAAGTTGTGAGCTGCACCACTGAGACAGACCGAGTGGGTGTTCTCATATGTACTAAAAGTCTGGGATCCAACCAACCACAGAATATCACTTCTACCTACAAATACAAAAAAGGTGAAAATAGGAAAGCGAGTAACAGACAGAAAGACATTTTTCTATGAAACAGACATTTTTCTATGTTGTTTCTATGTTGCTAAAATATTTTTTATTCCATCAATGCAGCTGCACCACCATTTAACAGATCAGTAATTCCAAGTAAGTCGTTTCAATATGTTGTTCATTTTTAAGAAATGTTACCTTTTTCATTAATGTTGTTGTTATTTGCTGTTTTTGAGATATGACTTATAAAACATTAACTGTTTTTCTATCATTGCGCATAGAATCAGCACAAAATATTTCTGTGAAGCTGAGCCTCATCGGCGTGCCCGTGCTTGGAGAAAATATCTGCTTTTCAGTCACTGTGACTAACCATAGCAGTGTTCCAAAGACAGTAAGAGAGTATGTCAATGCTCAGCCAAAGAACTATGACCACAGTCCCTTGGATACCTTCTGGGAGGCTGAAAACATCATCCAGCTTGCTCCCCGTGGAAGTATGTTTGTCCAAATGTATAGAACTGATGTTTGTTTGAGGTGAAAATCCAGATTTAGCATAAACATAATTTGCTTGAATGTTTGCAATGAATAATTAAATGATTCAGATGTCTGGACATTAATATACTCTTAACTAGATGTCCGTGATATGTTTACATTGAGGGAAAGTATTCACCAAACCCATACTTTAAATTGTATGTCTTTGTGTGAAATGGAACATACCAGAGGCTTATCCCCAACCCAGTCTCTGGCTATGTAATGCATTCATTAAAAAAAAAAAAAAAAAATTCTGTGTTTTTTTTATATTCACAAATAATGACCAGAACATTTATCATGTTATCCATAGTTTAATATTTTTTTCTCTTGCTACTCAGGAAAAGTGCTACAGCACCACATCACATACAGTCAGTATTCAGCACTGGGGAATGATCAGCTAGTCAATTTAGCAGCAGTAATAATGGATATGGCTACTCAGGAGAGAATCCTGGCTTCTGAAGAGTTTAACATCACCAGCCCAGTCATTAATATTCAGGTATGAGATCCAGGGTATAAATATGTTAGAACGGGGAATTTTTTTCTTTATATTGTGTACTCTATATAGTATACATTAATGAAAAAGGACTGCATAAAGGAACATAAAGAAATGTTTAATTTTAAAACGATTAACCAAACATGAACAATGACAGTAGCTTTCAATTTTATGTTAAACGTCCAATGGAACCTTTATGGAAAAGTATCTGCCAGCAAAGATCATATTGAGGAAGGAGTTTAAGGAAACACATACATAAAAGCAGTATGCCTAAACATGTCTAAAATTTTGCCTCTTAGAGTGATTTTCAGACATGGATCAACCTTGTAGTTATGTGCTGAAAAATTAACATAAGTTTAGTTCCAGACGCTGGCTGTCAAAATGTCTGGTCCAATGGAATCTTTACTTTAGCTGTCTGACCTTGTATCAACATCACTGTTTGTTTTGTCCAGGTTGAGGAAAAGGGCGCCATCGCTGTCCGCAGCCGCCAGGTTGCTATGGTGACATTCACCAATCCTTTCTCCGTGGCAGTGAGAGGCGTGTTGACTGTGGCCGGTTCAGGCCTGCTGGAGAACAAAGTGCTCATCAAGTATGTGAAAAGCTTTTCAGCTCAATCTCAGTTTACTGCAGTTCACTCTTACCTCATTCATTTCTGCACTAACGCTGCACCTGGTTTCCTGAATGCGCTGCAATAATAAGATCTCTTTTCTTTGGTATTAAAGGGCTTGTCACAACACCATCTTACTGAGAATATTTTGCTAGTACTGTATACGTTCAAAAGATTAAGCCTCAATATTGTCTGAGCTAGTTAAGGAAAAGAAGCTAAAGCATTGTGATTCAGAGAGGTCCCGTTAATGAGTGTGCACATTCTTTCTAGAAGTGTCACACAGCATAGAGAAATAGCAACGGAAAAAAAAAACTATTCCGTCAGTCATGATGTCAACTTCCACCCACTAAATACCTAAATAGTACATGCCTAAACTGGGCGTGATGTCTACTTGGTAGATACTTACTTGAGAACGTTAGTGTCATCAGCATTAAGCAATACTTTAGTTTCACTATCAGTTAAACAATCAGAAACTCATCCTGTAGTGTTCTGTCACTATAGAAACTGTAGTGTGTCATAAAACACACAAAGGAACTGTACGTAAATATGCCTGTAATGTAGACATGCAGACTGAACGGAATGTTCTGGTATTTAGTGTATGTATGTTAAACAGCGCATGAATGTTGCCTTTAAACTACTGTATACTGTATTTAATGCACTTTTATACCTTTTATATTGTCTGTCTATATAGTATATAATCTCTGCCAGTAAACCGTTCATAAATTTTCTTCCAATATATCCACAACTTTACTTAATTATTTAAAAAAATACATTAATGGCACTGATGTACATTAAGTCCAGTTTTCCCTTGCTACAGTGTTCCACTACAGCCCAGAGAGACCATGAGCACTTTGGTACGCTTTACACCAAAGATGTCAGGAGTGAAAATGCTGCACGCAAGTCTGAACCTGGATATCAACTGCATTGTTATACGTGGCTTCAGAACCATTACAGTCCGACCAGCATAGAAACGAAACGAGAACCCTGTACATGAGCCACTGATTGATTTTGTTTAAACTGGACCTATACTTGAAAAAACTAATCTTGAAGAAACACTGACTATTTAAAGTTGTATTATTTATTTATTTATTTATTTGTTTGTTTGTTTGTTTGTTTGTGTAGTTATTTGTTTATTGCTATGTGATTTTCTATCTGTACTCACAAAAGTGAAAATGAGTGACAACATTATAAAATATAATTTTGGTAAAGTATTACATGAATATTTTGAAGAGGATTGTTATTGTTTAATTATTTCCTTGTTGTTAGCAAGCATTTTCTGTAATGAAAAAGAAGTGTTTTATGTGTCTCCATAATGACAAAAATATATAAAACATAATACACAAAGATTTGTTCTTTCATAACGCCTGTGTTTATAGAAAAGTTTGGTCAGTAGAGGGCACTGTGTTACTTTTATTAACCAGCACAATCCTCCTAACGCACTTCAGCACACTGAACAGAATGCATAAGTCAGTGATCACCGACTACATTCCCAGATATACATTCCTACAAAACTCATTTCCTGATAAAATACAGTACAACAAAATGTATAACATGTTTACACTTTAGACACACATTGCTGGTAGAAAGGACCTTCAAAAACTTCAGGTTTTAGTGGCCTGGTACTGCTCAACCCATGTTCATGTACCTGAATCAAGGTTTGAACATAACAAAATATGTTAAATTCCCTGCAATTAACTGTGTTCCCCGTGTTCCTGATGTGCTCCTTAGGATAGGCTTCAGGCTATCATAAACCTGACCAGAACATAGGAGTAATGCGTAAAATGAATTAAGGAATCAAGATCATTATTAACAGCATATTCACCATGTTAGTACTTTAGCCATTGTAGATCAGAAATCCAAGTTTAGCTTCTGTGAGAATTATCTGCCTTATCCTTCTGTTTGAGGCAAAAGAATCCCCATGCCCTCTTTTCTTCCCCTTCTCTAAGGTAAAGTGTGTGTGTGTGTGTCATGTTCTGTTGGCAAGAAATGCAGCTGTTATTGATTGGTAGCAAGATAATGAAAAGAGCACAGTTCAGTGCACATTGCAGTTTCTTTCTCTTCCTTCACTAAATCTGTCACCCTCCCTTCTGCTATGAACTAGCCAGTCACTGAATGTCACTCAACTACAGATCAACCTTGCCTAACAGAGCGTGACTGTAATGAGCCTTCAGTGAAGTGTTTGCAGATCTTGTTTATCATGACGTCCCAATGGACTTATGAATACACTTGTTTTACCCACAACTGTGAACAATATTGCATATAAGGAGCAAAGGTTTACAGCTTTTAGAGAGCAACATATTAACAGATATACATTTCTCAGAGAACAATGCATTAAGTAAGTACAGTATATTCTTTCTGTATGTAAAGATGTATGCTGTAAAAAAATGGTGCTGCAAGAGAAACACAAATAATGAAAAAAAAATTGTAAGTTTAGTGTACTTTATATCCATTGCTGAATGTATGTGAGAATAATGGTAGACCAGAAACACTGAGTGTCATTAACTAAGGCATGATCATCCATACTGCAAATTTGACCAGTGCATTTTATTTTTGCACTAAATCTATTTTCTATGGTAAATGACTAAATAGGTTGAAAACAAGTCCTGGAGGAATAATGTATAGTCATTCTTTAGGTTTATGCATACACACAAGTGTCTGATGTGTGGTCAGGCTGAGAGATAGATTAATGCAGCCATTATTCACACACAAATATGGCACCATAAATTTACTATTTACGTGATGTGGTTGGCTGGTTTTCATGATAACAGATTTTATGTATCATGCCATAAAAATAATAAGTGCCAAGGACATTTTTCTCCCCAAGGAAGCAGACACAAAGGAAATCATCTATTTGTCTTTGCCTAATGGAAGTGTCATGTTTTCTCCTCGAATCGTTTGAAATACTATCTTTTGTAGTTTGTTTTCAGATTTCTCCACATTCACGCTACACTTCCCGTGGCCACATGGAAGTTTTTTCAAGTCTTGGCAGAATTTAAAACAAACTGCACGGCACTGAGAGTATGGTGTGCCAAACGTAAAAATGTCTGACTTTTTTTTTGCACCATATGAAGCCATTCTGATACAGTTAAATAGCAGTTCATGTTAAATAACTCCATCTGGCCCTAACATACCTGGATGAAAAGGACACTTTCCATATGTTCAAATGCTGTTCAAGTCAGCATTTACAAATTCCTTGGCTTATGATTGTAAAGCTGAGCCTGCTGGGCTTGAACACTTCTTTCTGCAACTGGACACTTCCTGACTGGAAGACCTCAATCAGTTTAAAACAGGAGCATCTCCAGTATCGCTATACTGAGTACTGTGCCCCTGTAGGGTTGTTTGCTTAATCCACTGCTGTTCACTCGGATGACTCACAAAAGTGCAGCAATGCATGGCTTTAATCACATCATCAAGTTCGCTGATGACATGAACATGTTGGGTCTAATCAGCAAGAACAACAAGTCATTGCACAGAGAGGTGCTGCAGTGGACTGGTGCAGAGCCGACATCCTGTACCTGGACTTGAATAAACTAAAGAGATGTTTTTTGACTTCAGGAGAGCACAGGATGCCCACTCTCCACTGAACATCAATGGCTTGGAGAGTCATGGTGATTAAGACCAACAAATTCTTTGGTGTTCACGTGGCAGAGAACCTTAACTGGTCTACTTACTGTGGAGGCTGAAAAACACCATCATGTCCCAACCCTGTCCTCACCACATTCTACAAAGGACTATAGACTAAGCATATTGGATTGAAAATTACACTATTTTAGATCACAAGACCCTGCAGCAGATAGAAAAGACAGCTCTTTGGGGTCTTTCTTGCGACCTTCATTGACACCGCATCCATAAAGCCACCTGCATTGTGGTGAGCACACACAATCTTTACAAAAAATTTTTTACCCTCTTGCCATTTGGCAAAAGGTACCATGCCATAACAACCCACACAGTCAGACTTAAAATCCATGAACTGGACTCATACAACCAACAAGCACATACTGTACACTCTAACAAACACAAATATCCTCTCACTCAATGCTGTTTCTGCACTATTTCCCTCTTAAACTGCTGCTAGATGGTAAACAAATTGCTATACTGTATTGATCACTTGTATAATTGCTGGCAACAAGCATTTTATGTTTGCATTCACCTTATTTATTATTATTATTATTATTATTATTATTAGTAGTAGTAGTAGTAGTGGTGGTGGTAGTAGTATCTTTTTTGCACTTTATTTACATTGGAACTATGTACTCATGCCAATGCACTATCATTTCTCATGCATATTTGTATTATCAATGACAAGATCTATTAAAAAAATTGCGCTTAAAACTGGAACAGGCCAGTTTCTATTAAAGATAATTATTTACCAGGGCAGGAATTATTCATCAGAATCAGAAAGTCTCCACCATGTGCAGTGAAGAGACAGATTTTGTTGATGATAGAACAAACATGATTACTCACTCTACAACTGCTGGTTGTTGTTCCAGCACATGCTCTTCCTCTGAGTGTCTCACCTACACCAAGGTTTCAAGTGGAATTTCCATGACGAGCCTTCAGAGAGGAATGTTTTAAGAAAGCCTAAGGGACCCTGACATATTTTACCATTTCTAATCAGTTATGCTGTAGAGAAAGTAAGTAACCTCAAAAAACAGGACTCACAAACACTTAAAGTTGTAAGTGCGCTTACATGTTTTATTTGAAATTGTCTAAGCAATAAAAGTTCCCTTATCTTGAATATATTTTAATATTGACTTTTCGTTTAGGCCCATCATAAAAATTGGAAAATTCACACAAGACAATTGTTGTTAGGATGTTCATCTCCTCCTTCGGGGACACCGGCAGGATTATATTTTATAGAACGTACGAGAACTGCCTTTATTACATACCTTTGATGTCTGTACAACCAAGTGCTTGAGCAAGAGTGAGAGAGATTGATTCAGGGTTTTTTTTGTTTTGTTATTGAAACAACACCACCATAAAACTCTGATTTCCTTACTGCAAGCATTTCAAAGGCCAGACTCACTGCTAGTGTTGCTCTTGCCAGAATCGTCAATGCATACAACAGGTCTTTTTCTATTTTCAAAACCTTAAAAAATGTTCAGTTTTTTTTTCTTCTCATTTCTAAGTTATTATTTGCCCAGTAACACACAAGATAAGCCTAATGTGAAAAAGTTAGAAATTGCATTGACCACCAATTTACCAAAACCAAAATAATAATAAAAAAAAGTATATACAGTGCATACAGAATTACGTGCCGTTTTCCTTGAAAGATTTACTGTGGATCACATAAATTATAATCATGTGTCAGTGCCCCCATTGTCAGTTTTTTTTTTTTGTTATAAACATCATAAAAATAATCTTATCGTACTGGGTCCTAGAATTAGGCAAATACAACCTCAGACAAACAAAAACATATAACTTTTTTCATTGTTCCATTATTTATTCATTAAAAATGAAGCCAAAAAGAAAAAAATCATGAGGGCAATACTGTGTACCACTTAGTTCAATAGCTTGTAGATCCACCATTAGCAGCAATAACTTCAAGTAATTGCTGCTAAAGGTGGATCTACAAGTTATTGAAGATCAATTAAAAAAAAGGTCTCTTTATCTGTCTCTTTATCAGTTTTGGTAAATTCTTCTCTACAACACTACTTCTTTGAGGTTTTTGGGCATCTGCTTATGCGACAGCTTTCAAATCGGTTGAGGTCTGGACCTCAAGGTGCCCAGATCCTGTGGCTGCAAAAACAAGCCCAAATAATCACCCCATTATTATTAACACTGTGCTTGACAATGGGTATGAAGTGTTGACAGTGGGTATGAGGTACAGTAACATGGCGCTGGGCATTAAGGTCAGACGCAGGTTTGTTCAGATGCAGTTTTGGTTCCATGTTCTTTCTAGACAGAAGAGGTTTCTCCTGGCAACCCCTCAAAGCCAACTGTACTTTTTCAGGCCTGTAAGTTCTGAGATTGCTCTTGTTTTTTTTTTATTTTTATTATTATTATTATTTTTCTGCGCATTGCATGGTCCGAGCTTGGGATGAATGTGCTGGGACATTCACTCCTGGGAAGATTGGCACCTGTCTTGAATGCTTTTCATTTGTGAATAATCTTTCACACGGTAGAACAATGAATTACAAATTGTTTGGAAATTATTTAATAACCCTTTCCAAATTAATGTGCTGCAACAATTGCCTCTCAGAACACATGCTTCAAACCAGCAAACTCCCAAAATGTCTGCTTCTATAGAGGTCGGCACACCTGCTAATTATCAGTAAATCAAGGGCTGATGATTAGCATGGCACACTGTGTTGTCTTATTAACTTCAAGAGAGAAAGAGAAAAAAAGAGATTGGTAAACTATTGTTTGAATGCCGAATTTAAAGTTCATCTTCACATCATATGGCCCACAAACAACACCACCAAAACCTCCACTTCCTGTCTCCCATGTTCAAAACCTGCTTACTGATCCCATTCACCTGGAATCAATTACAAAACACACACAATATAAGGACTCTCATATCCATTCATTCAACTGCGGGGGAATGTGTTCGGCTCTTCATTACCTTTCGTTACCTTTTACTCTCATCATAGTATTGTTTCCTATTTTCTGGTGCAATGTTTATAGTTATTGCCTAGTTCATGTAGCTGCTGATATCCTGACCCTAGCCTGTTTATTCTTTACAATTTAGCCTGAATAATTGAAGTCAAATTAAAAATTTCACAAGAATTTAATATTTACATTAGCCACATTATAAAAGCCCAGTTTGTGCTCTATATAAATAAGTGAAAATTTTAAGAAAGGCCTCAGACCCCAGAGGGGTTTATTAATCTTACCCCAGATTTGCATTTGCATCTGCCATCATGACATTACTTATAGTAACAGTATAGTATAGTATAGTATAGTATAGTATAGTTCTATTACTTATCTATTTTACAAAATATTATTGTAATCATTACATTTTTTAAAGAATAGGTTTTCAACAATGATGTGATTTGGGTTTGTTGGGCTTTGATTATAAGTTATTTCCCCTGAGATTAATATAGCATGAATCTTGAATTTTACCTTGTGAGATGCCAGCCCACACTTTATAACAGTCTCTGTACACTCTGGGGGTGGTATGAATTCTGCTGGCATAATAGTGTGACAATATTGAGTAGTACTGTAGGTACAGTGGGCTTTTTCAGTATTCTTTTTGTATGTGTCCGTGGGTTAAATGAAATGAGTTAGTGGGCTGTATTTGATGGCTGAGTTGAGCATTTGACAGCTGATATAAGGATCTATTTGAGGGCTGGGTATAGGGTTGCATTGAAGAACTAATTAATGGGTCGAGGGCTTGGTAGACAACTAATTTGAATGAGGATGGGCTCGAGGTTCTCTTGCACTGACTAGAGGGATTGGTTAATGATATGAGCAGTGCACTGAGGACTGTCTTGAGGCATAATTTGAGAGCTGGATTAAGGACTAAACTGTGGATTGATACAAGGTTTTCTTTATAGCAGTCCTACAGTAGTTTATTATTCACTAGTGTATAATTCTGCCAATTCTGTATATTTTGAGGAAACAAACAAGTCCTGCAGGTTTCCATCAACTAAAAGCATCAGGATTAGTAAGTTGCATTTGTTTTTTAACTAAAACAGAAAATTATACATTTAAACATGATGAGATAAATTTAGCAAAAAAAGACTCAAACTTGTAGAATAATTGCTAGGCTGTGCCACATTCGGCTAACATTGGGGTTCATTTAACAAGCTGGATATGAACATGATTTATTTGGGAAAACATTCATATCCATCTCATTCTCCATAGTGTGCATAAATTTATTCATAAGAACACTGACTAACCTAAACATTGATTTGATTAGTTTGTTGATCAATGATTATACTCTTAGGTTTAAATTATGTTTTACTAGCATTAGTACTCGTCATTGACAGTTAAAGAGTTTTGAGAAATAGTTAAAAGGTTAAAGCTAAAAATGAGCTTATCAGCTTAAATGTAATCAGTGAAATTATTATTTCAGGTTGAAGCCCACATACATGTTTGCTTGTCTTTTTGTACAGCAAAACTCTCTGCCTACTTTATTAATACAAAGAAATAACATTTCATAAGGTATCTTATGCCTTGTTTATACTGAGTTGTACCTGTTCGTTAATCAGAGAGCGAATCACAGATGAATCGAAAAAGTAGATTTGATAAAGTCTAAGTTTTGTCTTAAAATGACTCCAGCGTGTTAAAATTCACTTGTACAGTAGGCCGTTACTTCAGCTGTGAAAATACTCTGTCTATACTGTACACTGTAAACTGCTCATAACGTCCCTTCTACTCAACATTTTTATTTTGGTTTCATTAAATTCGGTCCAGTCAGTTTTGCGTGATGTTGGCATACAATCTGTCTGAACAAACGTGCAGATATACAGTACATGCAGACATACAGAAAGAAATTTTTCTGTGACTGGTTTCAGGTCCTCCCAATGTATGAAACATAAATATATCATTGAAAGAGCGAGTTCTGACCAATGTACAGACAAAAGCTTACTTTTATTTAGTTAGATAGCATTTTAGAAATGCCTTTATACAAAACATCTCATACCAGTGCTTTGGAGACTGTATCAAGCACACATCCTTGTTCTATTTCACTAGGATAGGATCATTTAATACAATCAGAAAGATTTGGAAAACCCATTCTTTTTAATTTCATAAATAAATAGAAAAAAATAAGACATAAAAATAATATTTTAATTATAACACCACTGCCAACAGACTGAGGAAGTGCCGGTCTGTTTGCACATAGCAATAACTGATAAAGAAATGCCTCAGCTTATGGAAGTTTAAGATTACACCTTTATGTTTAAAGATTGGTATAAATTTTCCAGAGAATGAAAGATGACTTATAAATCAACTCTGTTTGCTCTGCATTTTCTTTTAATGTTGTGCAACACTTCTAGCATAGCAGCTGAGACACTTTTATATAAAATATTTTAATGTTTTAATGTGTGACCTCAACTGGTGAGTTAGGATCTTTTTCTTTCATTTTCATGTTGTGCCATTTTCCTTTCACTTTATTTAATAAACAACTAATAAAAAAATAATAATTTATTTTAGTTGAAAACTTGTAAAGTTTTGAAAACTTGTAAAGTCTGAAATTTAAAATTTTCAGAATTATTTCAGTTTGGCATACACAAACATATGCAAACAATAAAAAAAAAACAAATAAAAAAAAAGAAAGAAAGAAAGAAAGAAGATTAATGAAGCTGCTTCACTATTGCACTCCCTAATTAATCTCTAAGTAATTTAATCTGCCCATATTATTTTATTGTAATTTAAATTATTACTTTAATTTCAATTAAATCCCCCCCAAAATCTAACATTTTCTTTAAACACAATCAGCAGATCCTGATTCTCTCTCTCACTCTATTTAACAACCTTCTGTAACAGCATATTAAATATAAGATACAACTCATTACAACATATTGTAATTCAGAGCATTTCTGGTTGTCACATCATTGGTATTTAATTAGCTGAAAAGTCATGAGGATCAACAGTGATGTGACTGCTAAACAGGAGTTCCTGCTTCTCTTTACAGCTCATTTAATGAGTCTGAAATAAAACAATGTGACATTCATGGAATGCAGTTAACATACTGTAGCTGTTTGACAAAGACAATAGCATACACTGTATTTTAGTGATTAGTTAAAATAAATGTCGTTTTTCAACAAAATATGATAATTATAATATTCATAAAATCCTTCAATTCAGTTGCTGCATTATTTTAGCTACAGTATGTGTGTCCGAGCAATGAAATTATAAAGCAAAGGCGACCACTTCCAGTCTTTTGTTTGTACATGTGTGTGTTAAGGGCTGTCAGATATACTGTACAACTGTCTGTTTCACACTTAAATATCCTGTCCTGTTACTTTTTGTAAGAAAGATTTTATGGCGGTTGTCACCATGTTGTTATTGCTACTTAGTTGTGGCCTCTAAATGTAAACAGCCAGTTGACATTTCATCGTGCACATCACATCATCTAAATAAAGGACTCCTGTCCTGTCAATAAAGGAATAAATTGTCTAACAAAAATAATTCAATAGTGATCACAAAAGTCTGACACTAACTCATTTTTTGTGAAAACTTAGGAAAAGGGCCCTGAGAGAGAGGAAAATGACAAAGAGAAAGGAAAAAGAAAGAAACCAAGAAGGTGAAAGACAGAATGAGCACAAGAGTGAGAGAAAGACATGCAGTAATGAGATATTGATTTAGTTATTGACAGTAGGACGTCCTTTGATGCGATTGAAAAGCTGACCCCATATATAACATCAGTTTCCCTCATCGGTGTATATTAGACTTTCTACAAAGCCAAACACAATGTTTAACACTTGACAAAATTTACAAGGTTTTCTCTACTGCATATTTTCTACATATTTCTACATATTTCAAAACAGAAAGATATTGTCATGTTTAATTTTTTACTAACCTGCTTTTATTTATAAGTGTTTTGTTTATATGTTATGCTGTTAAAAGACCATTAGCATTTTCTTTGAAATTCCTATATTTAGATTGTTACCATGGTAACAGCATTAGTAGAAACTAGGTAATGAGTGTAATCTGCTGACCTCCTACATGACATACTGCTTATTTTCATAAAAAATAACAATATGAGACAAATTTGAAACAACTGCAGAAATAACAATGAACAACCCACTGCACTGCTCACAGCAAATGTGATACTACAGTACAACACTACAACATCTTTCTTAATTCTGAAAATAGCGACACCAATATGTGTTTAAAATTTATGCACGTGTCTCAATATTTTGTTTGTGCATTTTTGAAGATTAATCTGCTCCTTTGAATAGGCTGCTCTCATGGTCATGTGCCTTTGTCATGAATTGACAGGGTCATGGTACTGACTGATTATGTGTCTTTCGGGCACAGATGGGAATGAGCTGACGATAGGCCAGTGCTGCATGCTGGCACAAACATAGCTCACCAGAGAGAAATGAAGAATTCAGTGCCTAATTTTAAACGCAATCAACTAAATCGTTCTAGCCGACCTCTCTCCAACAGCAGGAAATGGGGCACAGTAAACTGACCAATATACCCAAGATTATTTTAACAAACTAGACTTGAGGTATGAGGATCCACGTGCATGTGCAACCAAAAGACTGTGCTCGAAAATGGACAAAGGTCACAAACAAGCATCATAACTTGCAAAAAAAATGCAAATAATGTTTTTTTTTATTATCGATTCAAAAGTTTTATCTAGTTAAACATAGTTATAATCTGTGATTAATCACGATTAATCACAATTTTAAGCTACTCAGATTTACTTTACACTCAGAAATATTATAAACATGCAATGTTGCAATAAAGAAATGCATGAAAACCGGTTAGCAGAAACAGATTATGTAGTTTTATAATATAAAATCTCAATGGTAATCTCAAACATTTAACACATTTTAAATAAAAAATTCTCAAATGGGACCAGAACTGCATACAGTAGCTGGGTAGTATGGGGTGTGGCAAACTCACCAACGGCAGAACTCGAACCTGGAAAAAAATAGCATATAGAGCCTGATCTGCCTAGGTCACCACTGCCATATCTTACCTTTAATGTATTCTTGTAAAAAAAAAAATTCTAGACTACTATAAAACATCCACAAGTTACACAAAAGTTTTTTGTGTCCTTACAAATAAATGTTGCTCAGTTTTTGATAAATATACTGTAGATTCTCTTTGATTCTTCAGTTGCATCTTGCAATTAATGTGTTTACCCTAGATTGTGACCATGTCTTTGTATACTGTAAGTGGACTCTTTCACACCTACTGTATTACTTTCAAGCTATCTTGTTTATATTGTGCTTGTCATTACACTATACACTCTACACTACACTCAATCCACTAAAATAACCCCAATATCAGATAACACTGAGAGGATGGGTTCATATTACATCTGATTACTCTCAATGTTTCTTCAACTTATATCATTCCATGTGCTCTCATCTTCTCTCAGGGACATGCCACTTTCACCACTGACTTGTTTATTACAGACCTAAATCTAAAAGTATATTTGTATTTCTGTAAAGCTGCTTCTCACTAATTCCCCAACCCACTTATATGGTACAGGGGTGTAGGGGAGCTTGGGCACACACACACACACAGCGGAAAGTTGGAAACACCAGTTAGCATAATCCACATGTCTTTGGACACCTGCAGAGTACCTGCAGGAAATCCACCAAGCATTGGAAGAACATACAGTACATATCCTACGAAGCACCGACCTGAAGGTAAAACTCAAACCCTAGATCCTGGAGTGGCAAAGTCACAGTGCTAATCACTACACCTATGGAAGTATAACAGCCCCCCGAAAAATACTTAAAGCAAAATAGCATGTTGCATCACATGCACTAAAAAAACTATAAAGACAATAAATATGTTTGAATTTTTCTGCATTGCAATTTCAATGGAATAAAAAAAAATCCCTACAGCATTTACAATGTTTTAATTTTTGGAACTGCAATTTATTGTGGTTGTATATTTCAAATGAAAATGTAATTCAAGCCTTTAACATTTCATGCAAATATACCATCTTCATTATTTTCCAACCTCACAATTTTGGGTAATTTGTCAGTTAGACAAAATTCGTGTATTAAAATTTTACACCACACAGAGCTGCATACTTGGTATTCCTATGTAAATAAAATTTTATTGAGTTTAATTTAATTTTAGTGGATAATACAAGGAAGTGGTAAAACAAAGAATAGCAAAGTACAAAGCAAGGCCATTACAATATGACTTAGAAATTACATGACTAGTAAATAGTGTAAAAAAGTGTAAAGCTTTGTACACACTGGAAACCGTGTTCTTATATACTGTAGGTTATGAACGGGGATTTCAAAGAACAGGAAGAGAACAATAGTTGATGAACACTGATGACACTGACCTCTGCTGGCAAGGAGGAGCATGTGCTTGCTTTCCTGGGATGTTGTGATAGGACCCCCCATACTGTATATCCCTTCCCAGCATTTTTGCCTATTTCAACGGTTAGCATATAGCATTAAACTTTTGGAACATGTGTTTATATGTTGTGTTTCAATACTAACATACTTTTTACGCATTAAGTGTGGTGTTGAGGGTCTGTATCAGCAGAGTATATGTCAGGCGTAACAAGCACATTTTTTTAAGCATATCAATGTCTTGTAACAATGCTCGATTTGCTAGCATTTCACTGGTGCTTAGATACCATCAAGGTAGAAAGATTTCTCAGGACTCTGGATCCATGATTGAAACTGCCTGTTTCACATCGCTGTCACTGATGAAAAACTGGCCTCCCAGGAACTCCTCTAATGGCCCAAACATGAGAAATAGCTTAGAGCTATGTCAGGAATGTATAGCGCATGGCAATAACTCTTAGCCAAGCTTTTGTAATGGTCAAAAGGTGAAATGGGCAGTATGAGGCTATACACAACAGGACATTTTTTCCTCAGAGCGGGTCACACGTAAAACTGCAGTGGCCTCCAAACCACCTCAGCCAGGATTACAGTGTTAGAGTATCATCACCATACTATGGTGGAAACCTTCTGTAAATGTTAATCAGTTTTATGCATTAAGTTATTTGAAATTTTATCACAAGTCTGGGTTTGACTTGAATGCCCCTTTCAAAAGATAGATACGTGTTTCTTGTCAAGAATAGACTCAAATGTTTGCTCCACTTTTTCTCTGCAAGGGCATTGTTTTGTGGATAACTCTATGCCGCTACAAATATAGACTATATTGGGTATCACTGTCTGAGATCACTTTCTTAAGTGACTTGAGATTTTAAGTGGCAGCTGTAGAATTGTTGGAATTTATTAGCTTCAGCAACGAAGAAAAAAAAATCCTGTACAGCTACTACATAGACTCCTCCATTCCATATGAGGTCTAGCAATGACTCACCATGGCTTTTCAGTGATAGAGGGTAAGGATCATCTCATTTTTAACTGTATTGCGGAAGGCAATCTGAAAAAACAGTAGATTTCTGCGCTTTTTGCTTTTTCTCCATACCCATGTGCCCTGTAAGTATTCCTTGAAGTACTGTACTGTATGTCTGATCTCAGTGCTTGCAGAACAATTAACTTTTCTCTTGGTGTTTTTATCTATGATTTTATCTCTGAAGTTCTAGAATTCTACAATTACAAATCATTTGGCAATCTGAGGGAAAAACTGATAACTAAAAATTTATATATATTTACTTACTTTTTTATTATTTATTTATATCCATATTTTTTATTCTGATTTGTAACAATGCCCACTGCTAAAATCAAAATAAAATGAATTGCATTGTTTTTGTGGAGAACATGAACTGCAGGGTTAGTCGTACCAGGTTGGTGAGATATAACCCAACACCATTGCATGTGCAAGATCATTCTCTGCCAATATGATGGGGCTCCTGTGAGAGGGCAGTGTAATGAAAATTGCCTTATTTCTTAGATAAATGTTCTTTTAGTGGGTATAGCTCTCTCTGTGGTGCTCAGATCCATGGCTCATTCATTTCTTACTGACTTACCTACTTAAGCCCCAAAAGCCCTCATATGAGGACAGGACATTTTCTCCAAACTACATACTGTAGGTCATATATCCTTGTACAATCCTCATATGAGGACCATTAGATATTATTCTTGCCAAACTTCTTCAGGGTCAAGGACATTAATTAGGTTCATATTTATCAATTGCAAATAAAGATTAACATTAAGAAGATTTTATAATGAGCACAACAGTTGTGTCTGGGTCTCAGGAGGTAAAGCTAAGTTTATAGTGAACAAAATGTGGTCATGTTCCAGGTCATTATTAATGGTTTAGTTGCAAACTTTTAGAATTTGCACCAGGCAAAAATATGTTTTTGCTGTTTTTGTATGGTTCCTTTCAAGGTTCCTTTCATCAGGGACAATCTGATCATTTTGATTCATAAATATTTTCTCACACATTTCATACACATTTTCATTATTTATATTTGATTCTGTAAATCTGCTTTTCGACAGCGCTATACAAATAAAATAAAATTGAATTGAATTGTTTGGTTTTTTTTGTTGTTGTTGTTGCCATTATGTACTTTAATCAATCATAATTCTTTTGGCCATTTTAGCATTTTCTGGGATAAAATGTTTAATGTGTTTGTCTGTTTCACATACTGTAGGTATGATAGATGAAGCAATCCAAAATGACACTGACAAACTCCTCACAAAATCCATAGGACTGTACCCTTTTCCATCTACCAGACAATATAGGCAACGACTCTGTTTTGTGGAGTTGAGTGGACTCTGTACTCTGTTGGTCCTCCAGGGCAGCTCAACTCCAGGTGTTATTTCCTACAAAGAAAAAGAAACAGGTTTGTACAGAGAGAGATGGAAATTGGGAGAAATCGCACATCCACTCTAAATCCCAGGTGAACAGACAAACCATCTGGCCAGGTCTTAGTCCTGTCTTTGTTTAGCTCTAGAAAATCTAAAATATGAGGCTTCCCATGTTATTTCTTTCCTGACCTGTTTTTTTTTTTTTACCCCACAGTTTCAACCAACATTACCACTTATGCTTCTTATTATGATCATAATAAAAACATTCCTACCATATTTCCTGGTTAATTTACTGCACTTGGACAGTAGACTGGGGTAACAACCGGAGGCATGGTTTTATTTGCATTTATTATTGCTTCTAGTATAACCTTAGGATAGAAAAAAAAACTCAACAGAAAATGTATAAAATGTAAAAAAATAAAAGGGTTATTTTCACAGTTAAGTTTTGACTATTCCACTGGAGTATAATTCACTACAAATTGACTACGCATTTGTATTAAATTGTTAAGATACCCAAATGTCTTTATGAGGACATGTAAAGTACATATATACTTGTGCAGCCCTTACATAAAAACCAATAGGTATAACTCTTTTGCCAAACCTCTTTCTGTTTGAATGCATTGATTAAGTTCATAGTTATCAAGCACAAATAAAGAGAACATTGAGGAAAAAATGTTGTTAAAGCAGCCAACTATAGAGTGTTGGCAGGGTTAAGTGATAATTTCTTTCCTTTAATCATTTATGAGTAATCAAATATAGTATTTTGGCTCCATTTACTAATTATATAGCACATCATTTAAATACAGTAACTATGAATCGCATTAGTCGCATTTGCACCGTGCATATACTGGGACTATATGCACGGTGCAAAATAATATTGCTGTGCAAAAGTCATTTAATTTCTTCATATTTTGCTTCCAAAGAGTCAGACTTTTTATAGTCCTCTAGGCTTCTTCAAGGACTTTTTGGATCTCACATGTGACAAGGATTTGGCTCTCATTTTCAGTCCAGTCCATGTACATGGCCAGACTCAGAGGGATGTTTTTGTGTGTTAAGCCACAAATCATTCAAGCATAAAAATGTCTAATTTAAGGCATGAACCAGTGTGAAACAGGTGCAGATGATGACAGATGATCAGGCTGGTGATTAGTATACTGATGATGCTGAATGCTGAGAGGTTGGAATAGACAAGAGGGGAAATGAGGTTACCGCTGAGATTGTTTAAAAAAATATCTTTTTAAATTGTATCTTTATGCTCTTTTCAGCCTATTGCTGAAAAGTACTAAATTATTTTTTATTTATCTTAATATGAAGACTTTTGCACAGTACTGTATATATCAACTCATTTGTGTCTCCTGTCTTTAGCTCATTTCCATTTATTCTTTCTTCTGATTTCATAAACCATTTAGGTAAGCATTTCTAAATATACTTGATATTACATTTATTATTTATTCAGTATTTACTGGGTATTATATACAAATAGGTCCATAAGTATTTGGACAAAGACACAACATTTGTAGATTTGCCTCTGTACACCAATCAATCGACATTGAACTTTAATCTAAGGACAAGGACATATTTCATAAGTATTTTAGGACTTAGAGATATTTTAACAAAGTCCATATATTTTCAAAGAAATAATTGGACAAAACAATGTAGTCATACATATTAGGATTAATTTGAATCCTTGGATGCAAAATCTGAAACTCATGACCAACACCAAATGATGTTTTCTCCCTTTGAGATCCTTGGCCAGACCTTTACTGCAGCTGCCTTTATTTACGGCTTTCTTGTTGAAGAAGCTCTACCTGGACCAGACATCTTCCAATGATTACAGACCAATCTCTTTTACTCAAAGGGTTTTAGAGAAAAAGGTCTATTCTCAGCTGTCACACTTTTTTACATTCTAGACAAGTTTCAGTAAGGGTGAGTCATAGCACAGTGACGTCTTTTCTAAAACTAATTAATGATCTATTGGTTTCACTTGATTGTAGCTACTGTGCAATTTTAATTAGGCTTGAGCCCACTGCTGAATTTGCTACAAATAATCACATCCTTTTTAGATTGTCTTCATCATCAGGAGGGCATTCATCCCTTCCAAAGGCTTGTAGAATTGCTGTTCAGATGGGATGGGGAAAACATACATTAATTTTCGCTCCTATTGCCAAAGGAACACCCATCCTGAATCCTGTATAGTTTTTTTTTATATTTGCTCCTACTGGATGAAATTTTTAAAAAGTAAAGAATTTCATATTACTGTTACACAGACTAAGCTGTACTATAAAGATTTCAAGTAAATATATAAACAGAGGTGGATAGTAACGAGTTACATTTACTCCATTACATTTGCTTGAGTAACTTTTTGGAAAAAAATTATATCTAAGTTTTACTGCATCATATTTTTTATTTTTACTTGAGTAGATTTGTGAAGAAGAAACGCTACTCTTACTCCGCTACATTCGGCTACACTCGACTCGTTACTTTTCTAACCATTTACACATGCAGCCGGTAGAGCTTACGCATGACTGTATATACAGTATATACATCATTCATCATTGGTCTTTTGAATGCACTCAAACTATTTGTCACAACTTTTTCCTTATAATATTTAATATCAGGGTCATTTGTGATTCAACCACCAGATTTGACAAACAAAAATGCAATTTCCTCTACATAGTAGTCTTCGGTTTTCAGTCTGCAACTTGTCCTAAATGCTGTTACTACACTTGTTACTGGCACAAGATTACCAGACAGTATTGCACCACCTTCTTGTTATATATACAATTAATTGTAACACAAGGGTGACACTGCATTTTCAGTAGCTGCCCCTAGACAGTGGAATATGTTGTTTTAGAGTAACATTGCTTAATTATTGAATCTTTCATTAAGACCCATCTTTTCTTCTTTGCATTTGAGTGTATCTGATTTCTTTTGTGTCATCTGTCTAGTCGGTCCAATAACTAAAGTATTTATGGTTTGTATATCTTATTATCTTTTATTGTGTTTTGTGGAGTGTGCATGTACAACTATGTAATTTTTTTTATTATTTTCTTCTCAGCTGTGCAGCACTTTGGTAAGCTTAAACATGCTCTAGAAACAAACTGAATTAAATTGACATCGTTTGTCAGGAAATAACTAAGAAAACTGCCACAACTGACAATGCAAATATTTATCAGTCAATTGTGAAATGAGTGAAAACAGTCAAATGTGAGATTGTGAAAATAGAGAGATTCCTTATTCCTAAACAGTTAATGCAATATTTTTGATATTACCTTGAATTAAACATGAAAGTCTACACTTCATTTGTTCAGAACTGAAAACTATGAAAATTGTTGGGCCTGATTAACCTAGTAATGAGCTTAGTTAAAATGCATTTTTTTTTTTCTTTTAAAATCTCTGTATATCTATATTATTAATCATGGTAGTGATCCAAATAATTATGTTCACAGTTTTTTGACATGTAGTTTGTGCAAGTGAAAAAAAGAACTGGCAATGGGTGGTGATACATTTTTCCACTGTGGTGAGTAGAACATTGGCCTTTCTATGTTTGGAGGAGCTACAGTAGCTGGTGTGGTGTAGCCATGGTGATTCTCCCAGCATGAAGTCAGTCATGATCGTCAGGCCTCAGATTACACAGATTACAGCATGGTTGTAATCACTGCCTGTGCCTGCTACTGGAATTGAGTTTCACTTAAATTAAGATTAATTCTCTACACCTGCCCTGACAGCCACAGTTACAAAGAAAAAGAGGATGGAATGGAAAGAGATTGAGGGGAGGATGAATAGGTAGGGACATAAAGACGAAGCCTGTGACATGAATGAAAGCATTTTACCAAGAGGTAGACAATGAGGAAAATGTAAGAATTATAGCTAACAGAAAGATGAACTGCATTCTCTTAGTTGCTGCTGCTGAGCAGATGGAATTCTTTGAGCTGCTAACACAAAATCGTGGTAAACCTCTGTGCCTGGCATTTGCAGTCCATCATCAATAAACATGTTCTTATGATTTTTAGATCATGCAATTCCTTCCTGAATATGCCCTTGGGAACCACCTTGCCATGGACACAATGCCATATTCGTACGTTTCAGATATAATATTGAATATTTAAATGAACTTTTACTGACTGACACATAAATCAAATTTGTTGTGTTATCAGGAACACATGCATACACTATTAAGACATATGTTCCCACAAGGCAGTAACAAAGAACAAGGAGCAAATCTATTTGATTGTAAAGATAGTCTTACTGTAATTGTATTACTGTACATGTAATCACAAATAAAAATTGCTTACCAAAATGGATAGCAGGATGAAATGAAGGAGTGCAGAGGCAAGGAGGTCAGATAAAGATAGGATGGCTGATTGAAATTCTACCTGCCAGTAGCATTTGCTTCTGAATGATCCTTCTATCACCTGGTAATGGCCATCTCTCTGAGAGCACCATCCTCCATTAACGACACTGATTAACCGAGACATTTGTGTGTGTGTGTGTGTGTGTGTGTGTTATACTCATTGCCTGATAGAGGCAGACAGCATAAGGCCCTAAGATAACTGATGGAGGGAATGAGGGTGAAATGAAAGCTGAAATTGAGAGAAGGAAAGTTGGTTAAAATGTATGAGTTTCAGTCATACTCATTTAACCCAGTTCATTTGGCTGATTAAAGAAGCAGCCCTGCATGGCAGCCTGGGATGAGATTCTGTCTACCACTTTTACTAAGGTGTTGACCCTGTCTGTCATGCACACACACACACCTATATACAGTATATTTGTGTGTGTGTGTGGTGTGTGTGAGTGTGATTAGTATGAATATCTTCTTAACAAATTATAGAACAGGTAAAAAAGCCTGAATGATTAGCACAATAAATATTTCTGATTTTGAGAGATCTCAGCTTGACTTTTTTTTTTTTTCCCAGATTTTTCTCCCTAATTTAGTCATGTCCAATTCCTCCCCGTCACTAGGGGGCTCCCACATTAAGGCTACTACTACCA
>JAQMYJ010000037.1:16984376-16999376 GCA_030014305.1 Clarias laeviceps
TATTTTTACTTTATATTTTGTATTAATTATTTTTATGTATTTATTTTTTTGGGCTGTGGAATGAATAATTTGAGTTTGCATTATTTCTTATGGGAAGATTTGCTTTGATTTATGACTGTTTTGGAATCTGAGCCCACTTCCGGAACGAATTATGCTCGTAAACCAAGGTTCCACTCTTATGCAGATTGGAACGGGGAGAAAACAATATACAATAAGAGCTTCATCGATGAATCATGGCAAAGGTAACAGAGTTTCTTTGTCAGTCAGAACAGCTTACAAACATGGGTCTATATTCAATAGAGCTTTGAATCGTAGGTAGACTGTCACTTTAATAAAAAAAAATTCAGGCAAGAGAATAATAGAGGTTTTGCATGTACAGTACATGCTATAATTTTTGGCTATTTATTTTATGCAACACAACACTTTTGGTTGGTAATTTCCACGAATATACTAGAGTAGTGCTCTGAAGGAGCGGCTAAGCCTTTTGTTATTTCAGCAGCATCTTGTCTAGTGCATGATTGTGGTTGAAAATATGTCAATTTGTGTACTATTGATTTTCACAACTACATGGGAGACTTCACAACTGTAATAAGGGCCAAGGTGTATTGTTCTATTAGTCTACTACAGTGTTGTGCTGATTTGGAGAGGCCAATCTATTTATTCAGTAATTGTATTTTCAGCTTCAATTATAATATTTTGACAATTACTGACAGAAGACATTTTTGTGTTCAGATAACTTACACTAATAATATAATAGTTTAAAATAACCTGTATAATATGTATAATGTATAATATAAACTAAGCAAAGTTATATGTTTGCAGCTTATAATTAATTTAGTGACTTGCGTAACTCTTTAAAAGGACCGTGGAGCTTAGCTTGGCATTTGGAAGTCTAGAGATAGAGCGTGGCATGTTACCGTTGAGAGTGGCTGTTTGATCGCCGGGCAAGAGCCAGCCGCTGAAGGATTGCATGAGCTGCCCTGAGACTTTCAGCTTCTCTGAGAGCCAACCACCTCAACACAGCTGCTGAAAGGGGAAAGGCTGCTGCCTCGACATTAAGGCCCCCGTCCCCAGTCAGGATCACCGCTCTGTCTGGCCGGCTGGCCGCAACTGCAACCGTGCCACTTAGTAGCCTTCAAAAGCCGCTGTTTGCACAAGTCCAACTCGGGCCCACAATTGCTCATCAGCAGTAAGCAGAGTAGCCCATGAAGGGGGCCATGCCATGTGCTCCAGGGCGCTAAAGGTGTGTTGATTGTACAAACCTGTTTAACTGCCTGTCAGTAGACAGCTGCTGAAGGATTGAACAAGCTGCCCCGGCACTTTTAGTTTCGTTCAAAGGAAGCCATCGCGACTCAGCTGTCGAAGGGGAAAAGGCTGCTCCCTCAACGTTAGGGCCACCTTCCCCAGTCAGGTTCGCTACTGCAGAACTGAAGAAGCGACAGCCCCGTTTTCCTATATTCTAAATAAAACTACCCTTTTTCCATAAGTCCTTGCCTCGTGTCTGTGTGTCTATGGTGCACCCTGAGTTAATGTGCCAACAGGGCTGCACATTGCTATAATTTTCTCAAACAAGACTCCATGGATTCTATTAAATCTATATTTTACACTTTTCTCTGTCATATTTTAAAACACGCTGTGATATTACATTTCCACATATATCCACGTTTAATATATGCACACTGTAGCTTTATACCAACAGTATTAAACATTGACTATCCAAGCCAGTTCTCAACATTTATTAGTTATACCTAAATCGTAGATTATAACAATCATACAGTACTCTGCACTGTTTTTTTTTTCCAGTGAGAAGAAAAAGTTCAGTGAGGTAGCTAATCAGAGGGACATTGTAGCGAAACCTTTTTCTCTGTAAACATTGATGTAGCGCAACAAAATATAAGTGCCACCTTGTGGCAAAATTTGGTATTATTCTGTAGTCAAATTGGTAAACTTCTGACTGTTACAGTATATTGGATGGTGTTAGATTTTTATAATGTACTGTTGTGTAGGCATGGTGGGGTCTCGTTGGCTCTCCTTATGTCTCAATCAGCTATATTTCATACGTTTTCTTACGTTCTTAATTTTGAACGATTACTAAAAGCTATCTAATAAACATTAAAATGCAGTGTAATGTGTTGTTGATTGTTTAAACATCACACACAGTCCAGGTGGCACTATTGCACTAACCACACATAATCTCTAAAGAAGATGAACTGATACTCTTGTATCATTTGTGGGTATCAAATGCAGATATTTGTTGAAGATGGATAAGCTTTGTATTTTTCTGCAAAAACTGAGGTATATTTTTTGGGTAATCATCGATTTTGGACATTGTCAATAACTTGTGTAACAAATAAAAAGCTAAATAGTTTCAAAAGTGTGAATTGATTCTGAATCGAAAACACAATTGAAATCATTGGATTTATTAAACTGCATAATCAATTAAATCGCACAGCTCTAATATTCAACAAGTGAAGTATGTATTGTAGTTCTGCCTATTTATCTTCCAGTCATCACCATGTTATAGAAATATTATATTATCTATATTAAATTAATATTTCTCAGTGTTTTTTTTTTCATTATTTTCCCATCTCTAATTTGGTCACATATGCATGTATGCCTGTACAGTATACAAGCATACATGCATATATGCATATATATAAATGCATATATACAGTATACAGTATACTGTATATATGCATTACACTATACACCTCAGGTTTTTGTTAAATAAACTGTACAGTTATTAAAAGAATGATATTTCATGAGTATTGTTGCAAATAATGGGTTTAAACAGTTAAATATTATTAAAATGTCTTAACAAATAGTTTAAACATGAGCTTCGTGAATTGCTTCCTATCTGATACAATTCAAAGACAGTGGGGAAGAGATAAGGACTACAGCCTGTAATTATGAGAGCAGAGCAGTGTTGCTGGTTTAATATGATGATGCCAAAACATGCATTTCAGTTAACACTAATGTCCTAGTTTGTCTTAAATTACAAAGCACCATTTTAAAAAAAAAAAAAAGGAAAAAAAAAGATGATAATATTTGTTAGGTTAATCTCTCTCTCTCTCTCTGTTAGCTCTTTTCACAGAAGTTCCTCATGATGTCACCAGTCAGACTGGTCAGGATGTGGAGATGGCATGCTCTTTCAGGGGTGCAGGCTCTTCTTCAGTCTCATTGGAGATCCAGTGGTGGTATCTGCGGTACCATAGGAAATGGTCTGAGAAACCTGCCTGGACAACCAATCAGGTCATGTTTTTTTCTGTAAAATCCACATTTGTTCAGTTGTTCTAATATAATTTTAGTGTTTATCAAGAAGATATGAAAATCCAATTCAATGGCTTTAAATAAGCACTGTATGTTTCTTTCCCATATACCACACTTAAAAGTCATTACGGATTGAAGATGTGTACCAGATCTTATGATTTCCAAAGTCTTGACTGCACACATACTTAGCAAAAGATTACTAAACAGTACATTCCTCCTTTACCTACACTGCCAATGTGTCCATGACATAAATGGTAATAATCCAAGAAACCTATCAGAAGCCACTTTATTCCCCAATTACTGATTATTTTCCAGAATATGCGATCATAGCATGCTGTCTGGTTCCCTTTAAATGTATGAACAGCCGCCAGCTGGTGTCCTGCTGAACTAACACAATGTAATTAGTACAGTCAGCAAAGAGGAAACAGCTTTAGAGTACCCCCCTCAGACTGAAATAGTTGTCATACATTTTTTTCCTGTAGAGTTGCCTTCTGTGCTGTATTTATCTGGTATGCTAACATTCTCATTCTTATGTTATTTTTCTCCCATTCACTGCTCCTCATTGCAGGTTGTTCCCATTGAGGAGTTGACAAGGGATGCTACTAAAATAAGTGTGAGTGCTAAATGCCAAACTCATCATTTTGGGGATTTCTGTTTGTTAAAAGAGATGTTTGAGTAATCATACTCACTTGTGTTTGAATTAAATCCATAAAATGTTTAATCCTAATAATCACCAGAGATGGGTAGTAATAAATTACATTTACTCCGTTACATTTACTTGAGTCGCTTTTTGAAAAGAATGTACTTCTATGAGTAGTTTTACGATTTGTGAAGAAGAAACGCTACTCTTACTCCGTTACACTTGACTAGTTACTTTTCTAACCATTTATTCTACACATGACTGTTTCACCAATCAGACGTAGCAACAATAATCACATGATTATGTTTGACCAATCAGCCGCAGTAATAATAAACACATATGTAATAAAAAATATAATGGGAAAAAATCTTCAGCCGTGGTAGACAGCGAATGAAAACAAAATTAGCAGAGGGATTTGTCTCCAATACTATAACAGAAGAGGATGAACACCCCTGGCCTCATATACAAAGCATGTTTTGCTTACAAACAGTGCAAAAGAACAACTTCTTACTGCGGTGTCTTCTCTGTCTGCCAAAACAGACAGACACTTCAGCATATAAAAACTCTAACCTGAGGAAAATGCCACGGTAGTTTATTAGTAGTACGTTTGCGGCAACGTTTCATTGAATGTTAGCATATATAATTATTATAATTATATATAATATATAATATATAATATAATTATATATAATATACAGTAGTATAATAACTAAAATTATTTCTAAAAATAATCTATAAATCGGACATTACAATGAAGCAGTTACTCAGTACTGTACAGTTACTTAGTACAGTACTTTTCACAGAATACTTTTTTTATTCTTACTTGAGTAATATTATTTTGAAATCCAGCTACTCTTGCTTGAGTAGAATTTTTGGGTACTCTACCCACCTCTGATAGTCACATTATTTTTTCATGATTCAAGAGTAGCTCATAACTTGCAAATGTGTCTGAAGTGAAGAAATTAACCCTAATGTAGTATGTACTGTAGTAGTGTAACACTCTATGATAACATTATAATTAGAAACTTAAATCTAATTATAAAAGAGCACCCACAGTTAATCCTCACCTGAAGGTAGTAACACCACTGAGCCCCTTTTTGTAATATCTGCTAAAGTTTTAACAAAGCTTCACACACTTGTAAATGGATTTTGTTGGACACTTTCATTTGAAACAAGCATGTAAACTACAATATGTAATTCAGACAATAGGTTTTCAGCAGGGTTCACATTTGGAGAGCTAGCCACTGCCATATGTATTCCATTTCCATGTTGATTATAATGTGTGTTCGAGATGTTTTTTTTTTTTTTTTTTTTTTGTCCACCTATTGTCAAATCTTCACCTCCTGGCCAAACAGCAGGTTTAGGGCAAAGACATATTTTTATTTATAGACTTTGCAATGCAGGTGAAATGCTATTGCAGTTTTGAAAGCTGAAGATTTTTACCTTCCTACAAACAAAACAAATCCCTGCAAATATAATAGGAACTGCTATTACTCTTGTGGAAAATTTATTAAGTTTATGAGATTATTACATTAAAATCTGCATATTTTAATTACATTTTGGTTTATTACCGAAGTGAAGTGACCTGACAATCACACCCTTTTGTAGACCTTTCCCAACCTGTTGGCTATAGCATCAAAATTTCCCTTCACTGGAAGAAAGACAATGTCACTGTGAAAAAAAGCATTGTCTACAGCTCTGTCCTCACCTCAACTTACCACCTTTGGAATGAACTGAAAAGCTTACTGTTCACTAGGATTTTTTGCCCAACATCAATGTCTAGCCCCTGTGCAAATACCCAGAGCTTCACTCCAAAATCTTGTGGAAAGAGGGAGCTTAATATAACAGCAAAGGAGGACTAAATCTGGTATGGAATGTTTAACAAGCACACAGGGGAATGATGGTCAGGTGTGCAAAAAAAAAAAAAAAGCCAAATAGTGTGAACACCACATATATTTTTGATAAAAAGAAATTTGTTAGAGGACAGATAAATAGATTCTTTACCTGTTAGAATGAAAAATTAATATAATGTACAAATCTTTATACCAATCTGTTGAGGGATTCCTTCAATTAAGTTTGAAATTTAGATTTAGGTTTTCAAAGTATTAATAGTCTTGTTCTATATTTTTGTAAAGGTGGTGAAAGTTGCCGGCAGCAACATCTCTCACCGGCTTCGCTTGTCAAATGTTAAACCTTCAGATGAAGGTTTGTATGAATGTAGAGTGATTGACTTCAGTAACGATCGCATACAGCACCACAGAGTGCAAGCATACCTGCAGGTACGGCCACCAGGCTCTGACTCGCAGCTCCACCAGGAAGAACACCTGCACAGTGAAGAGAAGAATCTTCACCATTTGAAACATCATTTTCACAAGGGAGACAGTCAGGTCAGAGTCAGAGATAAGCACAATAACAAAGGCCAAGAGCTGCATCATGGAGACTATACATTTCATCAGATGGATCATCACAAGAGTCATCATGGGCTTCAGGCAAATGAAGGAGGGAAGAAGGACTCACTTTCTGCTCCACGTCATGGCGATCATAACCGAAGGGAGCATCACCATCTTCATGAGGGGAAAAACTATCAGGTGATTAAACACACACAGGAAAGCAAGAAAACAGAAACAAAAAGTCACCAATCAGATGTGAGTGGACATAAAGAACATGCTATAGAGTTACATTCCAATGACTGTTCAACTAATGACTGTGTGCTTTAGAGCAGCACAGGAAGTAATGAGCATACAAAAAGAGAAAAATACAGAATAAAGACTTTTCGAAGTGTTGTGAAAAGAGACCAAGGAAGTAGCAGAGGATGACGGTGAAAGTCCGTCAAAAATGTGCATGTAAAAACATTATCATAAAAATATTCATTTATTTCAGAGAGAAATGTTGTAGTTTATTTTTTGCTAAAAGCATCAAAACAGCAGTAAGTGATCTGCAATTAACCATCAAAAGTTTGCTGCAAATACAAACAATAAGATGCAATGAGAATGAATTACTAAAATAAGATTAAATTAGATTTTGTTTCAAAAGTTACTACTCCTGCTTTTTATAGTTATTTT
Source organism: Clarias laeviceps (assembly GCA_030014305.1). NCBI lineage: Eukaryota > Metazoa > Chordata > Actinopteri > Siluriformes > Clariidae > Clarias > Clarias laeviceps. Next base: position 16,991,349 of record JAQMYJ010000037.1, read on the forward strand.
TGAGTTCAACAGAGTGATTTCATTTGATTTGATCTACAGTATATAGAAATAACACAAAAACCTGTTATCAAAATGTGTTTAGCTGCGTTTCACCAAATGATAACTTTGTATCATGGAGCAGTTTAATTTAGTTTCTACCATTATACCACAGCACTTTTAAATTATTTTTTTCTGATTGGTCAGACAACAATGTTCAGGAACAGCACACGGCAGATTATATTATAGTAATATTACATTATTATAACTATTATATTAATACACTGCCTGGCCAAACAAAGTCAACATTTGACAGGCCAAATTATTGGTCTGAATCAAGTACTGATAACATTTAAAGTGATTTGAAATAACTGAAATTGGGTTAAGAACTGTTCAACATATTATTAAAGCCTGTAAGCACTGTGGAACAAAATGTGGTCAGAAAAAAATCATTAATGGAGAATGCTTAGTGAAGTTGTGGAAGTAGTTAAAGTAGAATCACAACTATGATTAATAGTGAAACTAAGATCATTTCCACATGTACAATGTGATGAGAACTTACAGGATTGGGATTTAAATACTGTGTGGGCATAAGAAAACCACTTAGTAGTGAGCCTAATCAGGATGCAGCCATCATGCATAGTGGCCACTGTAGCAGCTTTCAGAGTCAGTGTTATGATCTTTGGTTGCTTTAGTTGGTCAGGTCATTATGAGGCAATACAATGAAGTCATGGTTGACAATGACCAGGTTATAACATCTATGGACTTTTTCCTCCCAGAATGCACCAGCTTATTTAAGGCTTAACAATTGTGATTCTGAAAGCACAAGGAATCATATTCAATCATGGATTTGCCACCAGAGCGTGCACCATGATTAAAGCTAAAGATGATCAATGATATCTTGGAGTGTGCAACTTTTCTTTTTTTTTGGCCAGGCAGTGTACATGCTGGAGTGGTGTGATACAACCCATCATGAAGAAGGGGCCTATTATCATAGAAAAGCATGATTTATTATATTAATGGATTAAATGTTTTTAATAAATACTGTAATTTGTTATTGCACAATACATTGTACCTTTTAACAGTTTATAACTATAATAACATTGTGGAAAATCCATAAGACGAGTTAGTTCCTAAACTGTGATACATAATTAATGTACATTAATATACACATTAATATACATAATTAATGTATGCTTTCTGACTGATCAGATTAAAAAATTCACCTATGCTGTGGCAACACCCAGGCTCTAATAGTTGTCTCACATTCCCAAGCATTAAATTATGAACAAATAAAAAGCATTACATGTCATTCATTAATATGTTGGCGATTGAAATTGAAAATTAAAATTTAAATGGTAAGACAATTGTTAAAGAGTAGTACTAGTGGAATGAAAAAAAAAATCATGCATTTTTACGTATCTGCATATAATGTTTGCATCACACCACAACAGCATGAACCTGCTTTTCCTAAAGGAGTATTGCATCACCTTATAAATATGGATATGTGCATACACAGATTTATATTGTTAACTCTTACTTTAACACTCATTGAGGACTTTTTTTTAGGAACACTTGTATACCAAAGGATTTATGCAATTAGTTAATTAGCCAGCAGTGCAGTTCTGGGAGTAAATGTGTTGTGTTAACTTCTGATTTCTTGTTATTTTCACACCCAACCAAAATGGCATCCAAAACAAAACAGGCCATCTGTGGATGGAAATGCTTAACAGTAAGGTTATAGTAACTGAATTTAATCACTCTTTAAGACTGTGGTGAGCAAAAAAGCACCTCAGAACACACAAAGCATCAAACCTTGAGATGAATGCACTGTAACAGCAGAGGTCCTTGTTGGTTTCCATTTCTGTCAGCCAAGAAAAGGAATCCGAGTCTACAGTCAGCACAAACTCATCCAAATGGGTAAATTGGCAGTTCTGTTTCCAGTCTTTAACTGCCAAGAGTCGGGGCTTCTGTGCCCACTATAGCCCTGGATTTTTGTTCTTGCTGGTCTGGAGCTCGTAATCTGTATCTGCATGATTGTATACCTTGTCCTGCTGCTAAATAATTGGTTGGTTAGCAAACTGCATGAATAAGTGGGTGTACAGGTGTTTTTAATACAGTACTTGTTAAGTCTATAACTGCAACTAATTGTTAGCTTACATTGTTGCTTAAATTTATGGTGGCTTTTTGATGGCTTTAAGGATTCATCATGGCTAGCTTTCTGGAGCACCAAATTGATGGTGAGGTATCTATCTATAAGTGAGTAAGATATTTAACTATCTATTGGAAGGTCACAGCTTCAAGCACCACCAAGCTTCCCTTAACTCTCAACTGCTCAAATCTATAGGGAGATAAATATAATTGCTCAGATGTGTAATGAGATACATGTAAGTTGCAGTGGGTAAGTGCAATCGGCCAAATGCTGTAAATATTAAAAGGAAATTATTTGATTTATATTTAAGTATTTTATTGTTACATGAACACTTACAGGAATCATCTGATCAGTTCAGCACACCAAATTGTGCATAGCTAAAAGTCAGTGATAGCTTTTATGTTTCTCACTTATTACTTGTATTTGCAAATGAATGAATTAATGAATATATGTCTTAATTTTGTTCAAATATTTTGGCACATAAACAGAAATATACACAATTTATCAGTGTGTACTGTACTGTATATTACTAAACAATATCTCAGTGTCTTTAGATCGCCAAGGTTTTGCTATAAACATGTTTGATTTTTCATATTGGCCTAGCTGATTTGTCCAAGGGCTGAATTGTACTGGTGGATATCGTTTTTTTCCTGTACTTTTCTGCTCTGCTTGCTGTTCAGAATGCTCTTGGTGAGTGTGTGTGCGTGTACTGTACAGTATGTGCACTCTACAGAATTACAGAATACACAACTGTTTATGCCTTGAAAGTCAACAAAATTTCCAAACTAGCTTTTGCATAAAGTTTGACCAAAAGTAACTGCAGCATAGCAGTGTGTCTGTGTTTTATGCTTTCATGTTGTAGTAAAGAAAATAGAATTATTTGAGGTGTGTCTTAAGTTGAATTTGTTCTGCCTTGATGCTTTGTGTTATATAAACATACAATTTAGTACATTTAAAAATGTCTGTAGATGTAGAAGGACACAAATGTATAATATTAAACGAGTTATTTAAAAGTCATAACAGATCTTTGGAAATATTTTTTTTAAATGCATAATACCCCTAAAAATATATGTGTGTGTGTGTGTGTGTGTGTGTGTGTGTGTGTGTGTGTGTGTGTGTGAGAGAGAGAGAGAGAGAGAGAGACTCAGCATGTTCAACTTTAGTGATTCCTTTAGTTTTCAGTATTCCTTCAAAAAGTCTGAAGCTATTGCTAATAAAGGAAATTCATTTTGTGTGATTCAAGTAGTATTACAACTCTTAATTAATACTCCCTCCTACTTTAGTTATGGCAGTTATATGTTTCAATAATTATGATGATTTATGGTCAGAATGATTTTCTTAATTTGCATATCCTCCTTTGTCTGACCTTTGTATCCAAAGCCATTTACATTTAAGAGAAGGTAGCGTAGTGTATACCACTGTGGCCTCACACCTTCAGGGTTCAGGGCTCGAGTCCCGCCTTTGGGTCTGTGGGCCTAGAGTTTGCATGTTCTCAAAGTGAGTTTCCTCCAGGTACTCCAGTTTCATCCCACAGTCCAAGGACATGCAGAGTAAGCTAACTGGCATTTCCAAAGTGCCCATAGTGTCTGAGTGTAGGGTGTATCTCACCTGGTGCCTTGAGTGCCCTGGGATAGGCTCCAGCCCTCTTGCAACACTGTACAGGATTAGCATTAGAGAGGGAGAGTTAATTGAATAGTTGAGGGTTAAAGATATTACTCAATGAAAGCAGAGAGGTGGCTCGGCAGAAATGAAATGAAATTAACTACAACCAAGTATGAACATTATGTGATGTACTGTATTACATCATTATCATTAAGGCTTATGTAAAAAAAGAGAGATTCTTTTCCAGAATTGGTAAGTAGTTGCATTGTGTTCTTGTTATTTCACACCATTTGTGTCATTTCAGTGTGTCCTGGCATCATTTTCCTACTGCTTATGTCACATGCTGTATGAGGAAATAAATTCCATCAATATGTCTACTTCTCTTAATCTTCCTGTAGAGGTCGCCAATGATCTTTTACTGTTTCATTTTATCTAGAAAAAGTCCATTCTCTAGAATGACTTAGACCCTTAGCCCCCTGTTCTCCCTTGGTAATTATATCAAGGTTAGGTTGTTCCGATTTAATTTAAACCATATTCATAGGAATGGACGGTGGTATGCCAACCTAACTATATATATAGTTATGATGGCTGTTTTGTGTCTCAGGCACTGTCTTTAAAATTTTGTGAGCATTTAAATTTTAAAGATTTAAAACACCACTGCTTGTAGCTATTATGCCACTGTTTATATGCTAATTGTTTTTTTTTTAAATGTGGTTTAGGCGATTATATTAAAGCACGATTACAATAAAGTTGTAACCAGGCTTAATGGTTATTTTAAAGAAAAACGTTAAGAGTATTGATTAATAATTAACCCTCAGCAGGTCTTCACACTTGAACTTCACGCTGCATACTATAAGCTTATTTCTGTGTTTGTAAGATGAGATTTTAATAGCAGTAGGAATGTTTTTTTTCTTATGCATAGACATTCAGACCCAAGGGCAGTTTAGAACAGTTCTTTATCTCACATTTTTTGGGAGGTAAGAGGAAAACAAAAAAACACAGGGGAAACTTGCACAGACATGGGGAGAGCATGCACAGACATGACACACACACACACACACACACACATTCACATAGAAGGTAACTGAGGTCAGGACTGAACCAGTTACCCTCGAGCTGAGACCACTGTAATTCTTATGACTTTCTCTTAAAAATTTTATGTCCAATTTGTAAGTGAAGCATGTTCACATTTATAATTTTCCTTTTGTAAGGTCACCTGAAGGTATAAGGAAGCTTGAGCAGTCTCCTACTGTACATATGCGTTATAGTATTTAAATATGAAGTAATGCAGATTTCAAATACCCTTAATCATTCATTAACACTGGAAGGATTAAGGAATAAAACTAATCTTACAAGACAAAAGTATGTTGACCCTCATGCATTTGCCTCTGGCAATAAAAATAACTGCATTCCTAAAAACAATTAATACATTTAATACATTTTTAAATGACATTGGCTGTAATGAATGCACATGCAAGTATACAGTATATTGGGCCCAACTACAGGATTACAACTACGACTACAGTAAAGTAGTTTGAAAGTTTGAAAGTTAAGAGTTGGTAGGAAATGTGCAGAATATGGTAGCAAATGTAAAGATTTTTGGCCATAAATACTCAAGGTTTTTTTTATTTCCTTTTGTTATTTTTTAAAATGATGATAGGGGATAAAAGAAGAACCTAATTCCTGCAGTAAAGTTTAGGTTGTCTGTGGTGTTATGGGTCTGTTTTCCCCTTCAAAACGTATAGCACAGTAATTCAAAGTATAAGTTAAAATTTACATCACGTTTACAGATTTTACAGATGCCTGGAAGGCTTAAGAGTCCCTGTTTTTGTCTCTCTATTCTACAATCATCTCAAACCTTATAGGAATTATGCTTATATTGGCATGCTTAATTTATGGGTGCAAATAACATTAACATTTTTTTAAATACTTTTGCTTTAATTAGCCTTTGAGCTTTTTAAAAGTTTGGTAGTCCAGCCCCTGCCAAATACACTGTAGAATATCTCGCATAACGCTCTCTGGAGTTCGCCTAAATGATTATATGCTTAAGTTCCTCTAGGCTTGTAGGAAGGGCGGATAAAGAACAGTACTTTTACATAGCCCCATAGAAAAAAATCACAAGGTGTCAAGTCAGGTGAACAATAAACTATTTTTTTTTGATAATTTGAGCGAGAATTGGCTATGTTGCTAGACTACGAAATGATGTTGAAGTTTTTGGGACACCCTGTAATTTTCATGAAAATTGTCACTGAAACATACTACAATGGATATTCTAGTCAAACCGCAACTTTTGACAAAGTAACTTTGTTTCTTTATATAATCCCCTGCTACAGTAATGCACTTACCGCATCATTTCACTAGTGATGGATCAAGGCTCTCAGTAAGCTGAAAGCAGAATTGAACTGCCTACTTCTCGTCTGAAACACCAGCTTCCCAGGAACACCCTTACTGACACAAACCTGTGGAAATAGTTTAGAACAAGCTCATGACTGTACGGAGGATGTTGCAACAGCTTCCTGACGAGTTCCCGTAATATGCATGTGATGGTGGTAAATATGTGTAGCTTCCACATAAAAATGCATCTTATCTGTAAGTTGGAGAGAATTTGTCCAAGAGGTGTCGTTCATGGACATACAGCATTCTCCAGAACATTTGCACAATTCAAATATTTTACTTGTTTCTCATCACCATACTGTACTTGGAGTCTATAAATATCAATCTGTTTTACACCTTCATTCACAAGAAATTTCATGTCCTTGTTTGATTTGTATCCCAGGTGAAATTCCAATCAGCTTACAGCTTCCCTACTTCATGGTATGATAGACAAACAAGAAGTAAGTCCAATGCAGCTAGAAGAATGAAGACTTGATGAGACTTGCACTTTTGGTTTTGCAATGCTTAGATTTAAATAAGCCCCCTTATCCTCTGACATCCACACCGCTTATCCAAATATACCTTTGACCTATTCGCTTCAATGTAAACATGACAGCTTCCCAATGACAGTGCAAAAAAGACAAAGATAATCTTGGAACCACTGAGAAATAATGGATTATATTTTAACTTAAAATCATCAGCCCCCACTGTCCTCATGTTATTATTATTATGGTCACACATGATCTTATAAATCTGTTTTATTTATTTGCCTAGGCAAATAAATAAAACAGATTTATAAGATCATGTGTGACCATAATAATAATAAGAAGAAGAAGAACAAGAAGAGGATTTATACATTAACTATACAGTCTAAAATAAAGTGACGTGATGAAAACCCTCTCTGTCAGCAAACATACATTTTATATCAAGAACATAATATATAATAATGTGCAAATTTTTTGAGATCTACATTATTGCATCGTCATTCCGGTAGTAGTAAAATTACCTTTTTTTTTTGGTCAATGATGAGTTTAATTCTACACGACATATCAGAAAACCCAAATGCACAGTTTACAAGCACTGTTATGTGGGAAACACTGCTTTTGGGAAACAAAAAATATACGAGTCACACACAAGACAAATACAGTATAAACTATCTCTGAGATTTAGAGGTAATGAGCCACATCTGAGGCACATTTTAGAAGATTGAGAAAACACCTAAGATCCCATTTAAGTCTCAAAGACAGCTCATTTCTGTCTACGAGAAAAAGAAGAGATTAACATGAGATCTCATCTTGGAGTTTTCTTGCTATGGGTTATCCGTTTCTCATATGAGGTCTGCATATGAGATGTAAGTCTTGTGTCAAAAGTCTTCCTGTTTAAAGACATTGATCAAGTTCCTTAATTAAAGATGATAATTAACAGAAACAGTGAGGAGAAATTAAAAGGTACACATCAATTGTTTGGATCTAGGGCTGCAACAATGAATCGATTAAATTGATAAAAATCGATTACTAAAAGAGTTGCCAACGAATTTCATAATCGATTTGTTGTGTCGAGCGGCGCGGAGACAGTTAAACAAACTTTATTTGAGCGCGGAGCGGAGTGAACACACTCGGTCTCGCACACTGACGCTAGCAGAGTTCGGCACTTCATAGACAGGGCGGAGCAAAAATTTTAAAAAACGAGCGGAGGTAGAGGAAAGATACATGGCAGAGGGTCTTAGTGCTCGTCTCTTACCGGTATAATCCACATCCGTGCACGCGTGTACTGTTTACTATAACACTGTGACCACGTGTGTGTACGTAAAACATATTTTATTTTGTGTTTGTAAGTACAGCATGCGTTTACTGTTTCTTATAACACACGTGTGTGCGTGCGTGTAAAGCAAAAGAAAGTCTCATTAGAAGGTTAAAAATCCATTT
>JAQMYJ010000037.1:17000952-17018548 GCA_030014305.1 Clarias laeviceps
TTATTTTATTATTATTATAACAGCTCAAGGAGCAACATGTTTGTTCACTTTCTAAAGATTTTAGTTCTGTTTTTGAATAAAGGGTTGAAAAGGAATGCTTTTCTTGTTTTTTGGTTTTTATCAGATTCATCGATTAATTGAAAAAAATAATCAACAGATTAATCGATTATTAAAATAATCGTTAGTTGCAGCCCTATTTGGGTCTGTTGAAGCTACACTCAAGTAGCTGTCAGATTTACTTAAGTTTTCTTTTCTTGACAAGCAATTGTTTTGTTGATGGTGGTGGTGTTGTAGCTAAAATTAATCTAATAGATTAAATAAAAAAGTTTAACTGAACACAGTTTACCAACTGCAGGAAACACATGTTTCTACAGAGTATGGGTAAGTACAAATCAAAGCAGCTGAAAATCAACGTAAAAACAAACAAACAAAAAGACAAGAAAACCATTTAAACCATTGCTGCCCTTTGAATAAATCGTGCACCACCAAATTATATTAAAAAAAAACGACATTGCACTGTTTGACAGTCAATACCTGACACCTGTGTAGATCTAGCTGTTTGAGTCCATCAGCATTGACGGCCCAAATATCCACTGACTATGCCAAATTTTTATTTCATTCTCAGTTAGATTTAACAATGACTTCTATGGGCTGTTTTTAGAACATAATCTACCACTAGACCTGTAGTTTCTCCAAATTCTTCTCTAAAAGTAATTATTATATTTTATACACAAGAAAAATGTTCAGACATCAATATCAACATCAACAGATAATTTCTAATCATTACAACAATATAATCAGTACCTAAAACAAGGGTAGATAGAGAATAAACTAGTATACTTTGGCAAAAATCATACTTGATTAAAAATGTAATTATACAGCCAAGAAATGTACTCGACTGGAAAAAAATTCTAAATAACTTTAACTGAGGAAATTTAATTTAGACATGTTACCAGATAAACACTCCCATAATTCCATATTTTAAATTTTGTTACATTTATCTGATTGTTTGCTTTAAAACCATATTTTCCTAGATTGTTGTGTTAGGTACTGGAATCAGTGCTAGGATTAACCGGAACCTTTTTAAAAAGTTAACTTTGGAGTTCATTCCATTTAGGGAAGCAAAAGAGATCCCTCATTTCATACTTCAGCATATTAACATTTTGCTTAAAATTGAAAAAAAAAAAAAATTACTTAAACATTTTACTGAGGTTGTGCCAGGACTGCTCATGGGTAGCTACTGTAGACAGAGAGGGATAGAAAGGTTTACAGCCAGTATCATTTTGCACTATTCTTGAGGTTTACTTTGATGCATTTGATTAGCTGCTACACTTACAATAGAGTCCATTTACATTCTGTATAGCATACAGTCACTGACAAGATGAGAGAGACCTTCATAGTTTGGACTGTGTAGTAATACTAAGGTCAAAATAAAATATATAGAATAAAAAGTAATTTTTTTTCTCTTGGAAGTGTATTTAAGTATGTGTACTTAAATAAGAGTACTTAAACTACATATTAAATAATATGTAATATAAGTAATATATACATATACCAAAATAAGTATATTATTGAAGTTTTTCATCAATTTGTGACAATATGTTTTAATTTAGTCTGGGAAAAAGAGAACAAGGCTGAGGTATGCTATAGTGTCTTAAAACTCTGTCCATCCATTATCAATAATGCTTATCCTCTGTATTATTGCATGGGGTCTGGAGACTATACAGGAAACATAGGGTACAAGGCATGGTACACCCTGTATTAACAAACACAATAACACACCCAATCACACATTATAGGCTATTTGGAAAACCCCATCAGTCTACATTACATGTCTATGGTCTGAAAACCCATCATATGTATGTTCATATCCTGTACTGTATGTAACTGAAAGTATAATTCAATAAAGAGTGATTGGACACACATTTCACAACATTATATGACTTTAATACAGAGTAGCTGTTTTACAAAGAACATGCATTAACCAATAATGTAAATGGTGCACACTAATTGAATTTTATGGGTCTTTTTTATAATGTTCCACTGTGACATTTAGTACTTGGCCTCCTTATATCACCCTACCCACTTTCACAGCCAGGAATCGAGGGAGCTCTAAATATAAAGTTAGATTTAAAGCCGAAGAAATAGGCACTTTTAAGGCAGTTACAGAAAGCAACATGTTTAAAGAATAATTGCAGTGTAGACTTATTTAAAATCCTATAAAAGATATATAAGCCATATTGTCACATTGATGTCATACTGAGTTAGCCATGGACGACACACACACAAAGACATCTGGGGAAAAAGGGAATTTACACTGTTCAACCTGTTTCCTCCTCTAAGTAATGTAGTATACTGTAGATGAGCCACATCCTTGTGTAAGAACATATAAGGAAAAAAGATAAAAACATCCCTTATTTCCTCAAATATTTTAAAGATTGTCTCATTTAATTTCAAACAAAACTGCTGTAGATTTAAATGCTGGTTATAATGGAAATACATTTAAAATCTTATAAAATGAACTGACAAAAAATGCTTTTAATGTACTCATTAACACAAACTTATCGAAGTGCCAGAAATGACCTTACATTCTTGATCTACGATGTATGCTATTTTCACTAGGTTCGCACTGAGTCAAGTCAAAAAGCCATTATTTGCCGATGATAACATTCCTGAACCCCTTTACTGGACCAAGTTTGTCGCTGTTAAAATCCACCAGCAGTTTGCGCAAGCCATAATGGGTTGGTGTGAAGTAGACTTTGACCTTGCCTTCTTGTCCGGGTCCAATATTGGTTGAAATACTGAAAAAAATTTAATTATATAATAATTAGATATCACACTCATGTTTCATCACAATTTAATGTAACTGGTATTTAAGGTAAATGTTCAATACTATACACTGAATTCATTAATATCCTAGAAATGTGAGACTAGTACATGTGTTGTAGTTTATCAGCTACTGAAGTGTTTCTCAGGCAGGGTGCATGGGGTTTGGTATAAATAAGCAGTTTACAAATCAGAACTTTTAACAATCTAGTGTAATCTCCTAACCAGAGATAAACATCTGCAATCAAGTGTTTGATGTACCAAGAGACCAGCATATGGCCAACATGCATCACGTGATAAGATCTTTAGTTCTTTGTACCGCAACAGTTTCTTGATCCACTAAGATTTACTCACTAAGCATTTATACTTCTGTACTTTCTAACATCATGAGCCTTGTAGTGTTTAGAAAATCTCTTTGGATTGTATTACACACATAATCATTCTTATCAAACTTCAGCTGCAAACATTTTTCTTGTCTCTTAATATTTAGTCTCCCATCATACATCACTAAACTAGATTAGCAGATTAACAGTAAATCAAATATTTTAGGGGTTTCAAAAACAAATGCTGCTAGACCAGAGCTTAATATTGGCAAACATGCTTTAAATGAGTATGCTAATGGGAAAACTGTGCCGTCTGCCTTGTCTGCAGCCAGCCTTGATTTATTAAAACAAAGTGCTTTGAAGTAACACTGCGGCTAATTATTTCGGTTTTGCATCCAATTATTCTGCGTACTTTTACGTGCCACTTTATCTCAGTCATTATTTCTAGCCTGTTTATGGAAAAAATATAAGGTTACATAATATGTACGGTTATTTTATAAACCACCGGGTTATTGTGATGTATGTTTTAATACCTCGGACTACAGCTCATGTGTGAAATGATCCATGCACAAACAGAAAGTCATTAACACAGACAATGTCTGCTTAATGTAACGCACCTCTCAGTGATGGTCTTGCCTCCAGTGAGGTTGGCTCCCTCGATGCTGAAGCAGCATGCTTCCAAAGTCTCTGGCAGTGGGTTCTTCACCGTGATTTCTGCAGCCAGCTGGCGGTTCTCTTTGGGTTCTCCCAGGATCTAAGGCACAATACCATACACATGATAATTAAGTGTACAATATTGTAATCTTAATTTTAAACCTCATTATTGTAATTCAAACCACAAGTTTAAATTAAGGTGTGCTTTTTAATACATTTTGTTTCTGTAGTTACAGATAAGGCACATGGACTGCTCCAAATATCCTAAGTCTAAGTCAAACATTTGATAAGTTGTTAAACAAAGAAAACATGATTGATTTGTTGGGGCTTTTTGTTATGAGATGTTGGTTTAACATTTACTGTATGAAAGGAGTCATGACGTTTTCCACCAGAGGCACATCTTTAAGACAAAGTCTTTTTTCTAAATTAAGACAGGTCTGTGATTGAACAGTTATTTACAGCTGCAGTAACATAAATGCATACTGTATGTGATAATTGGTCTCATAAATGTTCGAAATTTTATATGTAACTATAAATGGTTAAAATTATCTTTAACATGCTGTTGTGTTTTAAGGAGAATAATATATGACCTTGTCACTTCACAGTGGTAACAAGAACACTTTTCCATATGAGTGTGCCCCATACTGTACTACATAGCATTTTAGATGGAGTTTTAGTCCTCCTACTTTATGACACTGCAATATACTTTTAAACATGTTATGGTTAGATTTAATGTTGTGTTGTCATTTATGTTATAGTAGCTACAGTATAAACAGTTGTCACCAGCTTCTTGTTTTTTTCCCCCTGTACCTTTATCTTGATCTCTGGGTTTTCAAGGACAATAGTGCGCATAGCCAGAATGCCTTCTCTGGTGCTGTAGTTGATCAGCAGAGCACCAAGGCGGATCAGGTTGTCAGGGGTTATTGCATTGCAGTATTTACTGTAGTTCAGCCTCAGTGGGACCTTCCTCTCTAGAACACACACACATACACACATATCGATTACATACTTTACCATGAAAATACCACCCCACCACACCACATATACTACCAGTCAAAAGTTTTGTCACACTTTATAACTCTATGGTCTTTCTTTTTTATTATTATTTTCTACATTTTGCATTTAAATTTTAAATAATCTCTGAAAAGTGTGAACTGTAAATGGTGAGATGCATCTGCTACATGAGCTCTGTGAAGCATTTGTGTAGGCTCTAATCTAAGGTGCTGCAAATTGGCAAAAAACAACGTTCGACCACACGCACCTCCTCCAGGTTGTAACTCGACATTGAGTAGGTCTTTAAAGCCACATTCCTGCCCAACAACTCCATCATAGGACATGGCACGTGAAGCGAACACTAGACGACACTTTTTTACCACTGATGTCTGGTTGGTTACCAAGGCAAAGACGTCAAAGTCACAGCCCTTCCTCATCTCGGTGGCGACCTTGATGGTGACATGTAGGCCAGTATTTTCCTGCAGTTTGAGAAGTTTGTTTTGGTGGTTGGCTTTTTTAAATGCCTCTCGTTCCTCAGCAGTGCCTGTGTCAGGAAGACATTAAAGCAGGTCAAATGTCAGGGTTTTAACCAGTAAATATAGTATCATAAACTTTTTTCAGTACGTCCCCTGAGGTTCTACAACAAAGTGCTTGTCTGTACAAGAGGATTGAAAGCAACAACCCAGAAAAGTAGCAAGCCATATCTATCCAATGAACCCTACAGTAGATGTGTGTTTTTATCAGTTTAGGAAATGCAATATACTACAGTTTATATCCACAACAACTTCAAGGACAGCGGTGACACACAGCGCATGTGGCAGGGCATACAAGCCATCACCAACTATAGGACATCATCACCTGCCTGTGACAGTGACGGTACCACCCGTCCTCTGAACAACCAGGTGCTGTGTCTCACAACAGCTGGTGTGAGGAAAACTCTACGCAGAGTCAACCCACGTAAAGCTGCTGGACCAGACAACATCCCAGGCAGAGTGCTCAGAGAATGTGCAGAACAGCTTGCAGATGTTCTCACCGACATCTTCAACATCTCTCTGAGCAGCGCCGTCGTTCCCACATGCTTCAAGTCTACCACCATCGTCCCCGTGTCCTGTTTTAATGACTACCGCCATGTTGCACTCACACCCATCATCATGAAGTGCTTCGTGCGGCTCGTCATGAGATACATCAAGACCCTGCTGCCCCCCTCACTGGACCCACTGCAGTTTGCATATCGTTCAAACCGTTCGACGGACGACGCTATCTCCACCAACTCCACTTGGCACTGACACCCCTTGATAAGAAGGACACTTACGGCTCAACTTCCCGATCATCCTCCAACACCTGATCGGGAAGTTGAGCCTGTTGGGCCTGGACTTGGATCCTGGACTTTCTGACCAAAAGGGCCCAGTCAGTGCGGATCGGGAACTGTACCTCCAGCACCACCACAATGAGCACTGGGGCCCCCAAGGGCTGTGTGCTCAGTCCCCTGCTGTTCACACTGCTGACTCATGATTGTGTAGTGACACACAGCTCCAATCATATCATCAAGTTTGCTAATGACACGACCGTGGTGGGTCTCATCAGCAAGAACGACGAGTCAGCATACAGAGAGGCTACAGAGGCTAACGGACTGGTGTAAGGACAACAACCTGTCTCTGAAAGTCGACGAAAAAAGACAAAAGACTTTGTTGTTGACTTCAGGAGGACATGAAGCCATCACTCTCCACTCAACATCGACGGCTCCTCTGTGGAGATTGTCAAGAGCACAAAATTCCTGGGTGTCCACCTGGAGGAGAACCTCACCAAGTCCCTCAACACCAGCTCTCTGCACGAGAAAGGCCAACAACGTCTTTTCTTCCTGAGAAGGCTGAGGAGGGCCCAGCTTCCACAATCAATCCTCACCACCTTCTATAGAGGGACAATCGAGAGTATCTTGAGAAGCTGCATCACTGTCTGGTTTGGGAATTGTGCCATATCGGTCTGCAAGACCCTACAGCGGATAGTGTGGACAGCTGAGAAGATCATCGGGGTCTCTCTCCCCTCTATTGAGGCCATAAACCAAACACTGCATCCGCAAAGCTACACAAGAAGTAGTTTTAGGTTAACTTAAAAAAAAAAAATGTAAATCTGTCATATCTGAGCTAGTCAGCTAATTAGGTCTCTTAGTTAGCTAGCTGGTTCCGATAGAGTTGTATTGTACATTTATTTGTTGCATGTATGTAGCACCTTGGTCCTGCAGGTACGTTGTTTTGTTTCACTGTGTACTGAACTGTATACTGTATGGTTGGAATGACAATAAAAGCCTACTTGACTTGACATGACTAGTTACTAAAGTGACTTTTACATTTTAATCAATATAAATTAAAAAAAATGTCAGAGAAATTTCAGTAATTTTGGCCTTTAATGTTGGCATTTGTTTCCCTAACAGATTGCACAATTCGTACTAGAAATATAAATGATGATGACCATAATGTATATACATTACCTTCTGGATACTTGTAAAGGTGTGTGATGTCCTCGCGCTCGTCACTTCCAACACTCTTAGTGCTGATTTTCTGGCCAACACTAGTAGTACTGAGAACCTTTTTTGTGCTGCCATCCTTGTACTTCATGAAGGTCTCCACATCTGCATTTACCTCCGAGAACACAAACGGAGCATCATACTTACAGGTGATTTCTCCCTCCTTTATAGCTTTCACTGGGACTGGCCCACAGCAGAACACCCCTAATGGAGTCAATAAAAAAAAATAGGGAATTTTACACCACTGTAATGTATTACTCTTTTTATCTTATTTGCATTATAAATATATAATATTCTCTGCATAACATACTGTGTATATAATATAGCATATCTAATAATCTAATAGATGAAAATGATAATAGTGTCCATACCATCGCTCTTCTCCTGGGGTGTTGGGTCACTGGCCTGCCAGCCATCAAAGCCTGCTTTCAAATCTGGACGAGCCATCCAGCTCTCCACCCAGCAATGGTAGTTCCTACAAGAAAAAAAAAAAAAAAACTTGTTTTCAAAAAACAATCACTTAATATTTACATTTAGTCATTTAGCAGAAATAATCCAAGGTGTTACTGTATATATAAAATATATTTTGTTCTTTTCAGATCAAAATATATTTATATATATACAGTAACACCTTGTATATATAAAATATAAAAGTTTCTGTATAAAAAAAGAAAGAAAAAACGAAACATTTCTCTGTAATGTTTCGTTTATTCTTTCTTTTTTTATACAGAAACTTTTATATAAATGCAGCACAACTAGTATGATGTGTTCATTAAATACAATATACCTCCCTTTTTATATAAATAACTGCTTAGTGCTGCCCAAATTAGGGAAGGCGAATGTAATGGAAAGAACACACTATTCATACAAATAGGACTATTCACAAGCAAGCACCATTGCATTTATGTACGTCTGCATAGGAACAGTCCTAAAGCCCACACAAATAATTATTTTTTTTTACAAATGTTGCACTTATACCCGAACAGTTACACTGGTTCCAGTTTCAAAGCAAAGCAGAGGCTACACTTTAATCTATTATGTATAAAGCAGCCATGCACCTCAGTGGCATAGCGAAAATAACAAAAATATAGTAAAATTTTATAATAAATGAACTAGCATTACTCATATCCTGCCTGGCCAAAAAGAGTCACGTTTCAGAAATGGTTTAAGTGGAGGTTTATCTGGAATTGGGTTATGAACTGTCCAAAAAACTGTCTAAAAACCTGAAGGGAAATAGCTGAGCCAACAACTTTACAGGAAAAAAGAGAAATTCTGACAGTAGAAATCACCGCTATTTTTAATAGTGAAAGTAAGAGTGTTTCTAGACACACACACACACACACACAGACACACATACACACAGTGTGACGAAAGCTCAAAAGAGCTATGTGACCAAATGTTTATTATTAAGGTTAATTAGAAAAGATGTGACCTGTTATTACCAGATCATGTCTCTGCTGGTGTTCAGCAGCTGGCCGTTTTCATCCACATAGCGCTCAATCACCAGGTTGCTGTTGGTGTCATGGGCTGAGAGGTAGTTTGTCACCACTCTGCAGGGGATACCCAAAGCTCGAGACACTGAGGACAAATGCCCAAGACATGTGGCTTTATTTAATCATGCAGACAAGTGAAATTGGTTATGCATTTAATGTTCTATTATAGACATCTTTTTTAATTATTCTCCCATAAGTGCTATGCTGTAATGCACTTTTTAACACCAAATTTAATGAAGTCAGGCTTACTGCAAGAAATATAGTAAAAAATAAAACGAAAAAATGAATTCTTACCAGTGCAGGCAACAGCAGCAAACACCCAACACTGTCCATAACGAACAGGCAGACATGAAGTAGAGTTCCATGTCTTGAGAATATCCACACTTCCTCTCCATGACATGGGACTGACTCCACCGTCAAAGGTTTGCTTCCAGCAGCCTTCCAGTACCCCATTATCTCTGTCATTACTGTTCACCTATGAGTGCATATTTGTGTGTAAAGATGCGTGCATGTACTGTAGGCATTGCAGAATCTTCGAAAGTTGTTAACAGTATATTAGTACATAGAATAGTATAGTGAGCAATGTTGTAGAATTTTAATTCTCACCATAGCACTAAGCACTCGAGAAACATAAATAGGGTTTCGGCGGCCAGAACAATCTTTCCCATGGTCCTTCTGGCACTTAGGGTTCACATCCAAAATTTTTAGACACACATCCAGAATGCCTTCTTCAAACTAAGAATTACAGAAAAGCATAAACCAGCCAGTATTAATACCCTACTTAGGAAGGTTTGTTACAGCAATAGTAATGTGACAGCTGTGCCAATGTTTATCATATAATGTTTGTCTACTATGAGTTTTAGAATCCCCATGTGGTTTCAATCATGCAAGTGGAGTTTTTTTTTTTTTTTTACTTGAACACTAATTATATCACGCCATGGCCATAACCCAGGCCTTGTATGGAGTTAGAAAAACATTACATATACAGGCAAATGACAAATTAATTGAAAAAAAAAGTGGCTTTGTTTTGTTGTGAATCAAATTCAGCACCTGGAATCTTTTATACCAATAGTATTATTATTAATAATACACCAGGGAATATATTTTAGAAGAATGGGGGTTCATTCTGTAGGTCTAGATTTTGCAAGGATTGCATAATTTGGTGGATTATTGTGACCTTGCTAAGAATGTGCATACTGTTTTTTCTTTAATTTGATAATAATGTACCATATTTAAAATCTCTTAGAAAATACATACATTCTAATCTCAGTTTCCTGTGTATCTTCTGAGTAATTTTAAGCAGTAATTGCTTTGTCCTTGTCAAGGTCTCACACACACAAACGCACGCACACACATAGGGACACACACATGCATATGCGCACACACACATACAGTACACACACGGTCAGACATATACACACATGCACACACACATAGAGGCATGTTTTGGGAGGTGGGAAGATGCCAAAGTATTTAGAGTAACCCAAAGAGTCATGGGGAGAATGTGTGAAATATGTGGGCTCATGATGAATGAATTCTCTTATCAGCGTTAAATCTGCTGAAAATGTTCTGTACCATGATGTCCTTTCCCTGTAAGTCTCTACATCATCTCTCTTTTTTAGGTTGCAAGCCATATCTTTTTAAGGAGGTGAAGTGAGAGTTATTTTTGGCTTGTGTCTAAAAGTTGGAGTGTTTGTAGAAGGAGGTGATAACTTAAACTCCATTTGTGTGTGTGTGTGTGTGTGTGTGTGTGTGTGTGTGTGTGTGTGTGTGTGTTTCAGCACCTGGCCAAAATACCATGCTAAAGGCACTGGATATTTGGCGTCTCCTCTGAAGATGATCCCGTCTTGAGCCAAAACGTATTCTTCCAGATCCGTCTCACTGTTCATGTACACCACATCTCCTGTTCATAATAAAATAAATAATAAATAATGATACACAACACAGTTAATGGATTTTTGATAGAAACAACAGCTAGCCTTAATGGAAACTGAACATATAAAATATGTTATTACTGAACGTGTACTAAGGGGTTTGTGTGTGGCTTGCTGACAGAATATAAAATAAATTGCATTTGTTCTGTGTTTGTACACAAGGATAATGATTTAAAGGCTTCTTTTTTGTGTGTCTGTGCTACATTTTCACTCACGAGGGCACCAGGGGTTGAACAGGAGTATCAATTCAAACCGAATTCTTCTGTCCAGAGTTATGGTGTAGCGGCCGATTGGTGCATCAGGGGCAGAACAGATGGACAAAGTGACAATGTCCGCAGGGGGACTGGTTACTGCCGCGCTCCACTGAGTATCATCAGTATTATCACTCAGACCGAAAACAGCCTTGGTACCTTGTTCCTCCACAGGATTTGGCCCTTCAGAAATGATAAAGAAACCACAAACATGGATTCATTGATATAAACATTTATAGAATTAGGAAAACTGACAAAACTAACAAAACAATAATTAGCTTATTCAGAGTTGAAAATGATTGCCGAATTGCATTTCTAACCAATAATGGTCACATTTTACAGTAACAATCCTGCCCCTAATTCCATAACAAATACCATAAGTAGGAGTGTGTGTGTGTGTGTGTGTGTGTGTAATTACTAAGATAAAGGCATAGAAACAGGACACCGGGAGTCTTTGGGAACTCAGGATGTGTGACCCATGCCTTAGAAGAACATCTAATGAATACACACTGGAATCTGTAACTGGGAACCATGCCAGGAAATTGTTCCTTTAAACTGTTGGAGCAGGAGAGAAGCTCTTGTTCTTTTTATACATGCATATGGGATATTCATTTCATGCAATGCTATGAAGCTGTTAAAGCTTTAAAGCTGTCATGAAGTAAGATCTAAGTAACTATACATAAATTGGTAAGCTGCTTTATTTTTACCAAAAATAGGCTTATTCAAGCGTGCTATTAGTGTATTTTTTTTTCTAAACTAAAAATAAGCAAGTATGTGAAATAGTGCACACAAATTAATAATATGCTTATATGTAGTCTACTAGCACACTAATATTCATATACTTATTACGTAAAGTATAATTGGGAAATAAACAAAATATACTTGAAGTGTACTTTTGGTAAGGGTAATCAAGTTTGGGACAAATGTTTATCTCTAGCCACTGTAGGCGAACTCCTTTAGCTAAACACAAAATAACGAACAGCTTTAGGCAAAGTAATCAATGTCAATGCATATATCTAACTGATGGTGACGTAAAAGCACTATATTTTTTGAAAGGATGTAACTATGCCTATACCCGATATACAGTTCTTCCCTGATAACGTGGTTATCACTGACCAAATGCTTTCCTTTTGTTTCCTGTGTTGCAACCGTTGAGTGACTTTACTGTTCTACAGAAGGCACTGGAGATTTCTGACGTGACCTCTTTAAAATATTAAGCTCATTCTGATTAAAATGAATTGAATTCTCTTTTGGTTTTATTTATAAATGGAGTATTTTACTAATTACAATCTGGCCATAATATTCTACAATGTTTCTTGACTTTCTTCCTACTGGAAATAGGATTTTTTTAAGTTGGTAATGAAAAGCATGAGAAGCAGATACACGAGGACTGGAGTTAGTCAACTCTGGTGATATTGCACACATAGTAAAACATAGTAAGAACTGTTTAAGTCAGAGCTGTCATAATAACCAAAAAGAGACAAAGTAACTGTAGGTTTTCAGTCCAAGCAAGCAAGGTCAGGCTTCTGCTTCGTCAGGAAGAAAGTTTTCACCCCCACTGTATTTTGCGGATAAAATCTCTTTATAAAGTAATGAATCTATTGTTTATTATAATATTAGATACTAAATAAAAAGTTACACAGACCCCCAAAATACATGTTTTTCTATTTACAAGGGATGTTCACGTCAAACCGGGACTGAAATTTCTGATGAAGGCATAAAACAGATTGCAGCATTTGACGCCAAGCACAGTACAGTGATCAGACTCTTAGCTGAAGTAAAACATTTAAATGGTGCAAACATTCTAAAGAAAGCCAAATGTCTGTGAATGATGATCACGGCCGAGGTGGCTCGGGGACCTACTGCAGCCGTTCCCGATAACATTCAGCAAGTGGAACAGCTGATCTTCAAAAAAACAATAATTTGTCTCCAACTTGCAAAACAGACACATCTGTCTGTGAGAACTGTATACACAATCATTAACAAACACAATGTGCACATTACAAGAACTTGGCTTGGAGTTATTGCAACATCCTCTGTACAGTCCTTACCTCATTGAAGGAGTTCCTCTCAAGGCTAAGTTTCAGCCATGAAGAGCCTACTGAAAAAAGCTTTTTACCTGAATGGTTTCTAAGACTAGTGAAATGCTGAAATAAGTGCATTAGTGAAGCAGGGATTATATAGAAAAATAAAGGCAGTTTTTACTGCACAAACAAAAGTCCCAGTCTTTTTAAAATATTTCTTGCATGTGTAATCAAATTATTTTGTTATTCTTCTTTCAGTTTTTTGTTTAGATTTCTCTTTAACTGTCTTTCTTCAGCCTGATATCTGTAGGCCTGTCTCACATTCTCACTGACAGCTCTTGAACCATTTATCTGAAGTGGAATTTAGGGAATATGGCCAAAGGTAATACCTGACATTGTATAGTTTTATACACTGACCTTATTTAGCCTCTGTTCAGTATTTGATATAAACAAGGTAACATGTCCAGACTTTGCTTAGAGTAAACACTACATCTCCCTAAAAAAGTGAAAGGTTAGAAACCACCCACATGACAAAACCCCACTTACTAGTCTAGAAGCATTTAAGAAATAGTACCTGTCTCTGCTGTGATGTGAAGCTGATGGACTCCAGGCTCGTAGGAGCCAGAGCGAAGGTTCAGGTTGATTGTAAATGGCTGTCCTCTTCTCACTATCAGGCGATCGGTGCCATTTAGCTCTGTGCGGTGGCTTGTGTTATTGAACTCGCAGGCAAGGTCCCAAGTTTCAATGTCAAGAGCTGAGAAGTCAGAGATGAACAAAGATAAATTAATGAAAAGTAGAAAGGAAAAAAATCAGTCTGCGGCCCAGACATGTGAACCTACTATTCCATTTCAATAAATCAAATCTTTAAATCCCTAAAAATGTGCACTAAAGCCACAGTATAAGTAGTATACTTAACAAATGAAAACAGCAAGTCAGCTTGTTGATCTGATAGTGTTCTGTTAATTTTCAACACTTTACAGATACAGTGCTTTGACCTGTAGTTGAATTATATCTCACATAGTTTAACAGAATAAGGAATGACGATAGTTTAAGTGCAGTGAGAAGTGATATAAGAAGTACTGGGTGGTGTAGTACATTCAAGAGAACAGAGAGTGAAAACACAATTGAGGTGCTGAAGACATTCCCTTTCCTGTTTCCTGATTCTCATATTGTGTTCGAATAACTGCAGAGAGGAAAATATATTCACCCAGTTTCCGTAAAAAAGAAAGAAAGAAAAAAATAGGATGGCAATAAAAACAGGATGGCTGTGTCTTCATCTAAGTAAGTAAAATGTAATTTAATTATTTGGTGAAATATCATTTGTACTACAACAAGCCACTTTGTATTAAAAAAAAAAAAACATCTGCAGCAGCCTATGAAACAAGCTCATTATTTGTGTTAAGGAAGCAATACGAGCACTAACTAATTAAATAACTTGTGTACACTGTCTTCCACCTTTAGGCCTTGAAGTAGTAAAATTGCTTTATTAAGGATAACATCTGGATGTCCTTAAACCAATCAGGTCTGGATGTCCTTAAACAAATTAGGTCTGGATGAAATTAAACCAATCAGACCTGGATGAACAAAGAAAAACATTGTGTTGTTTGATTATTTTTGTCGACGAAAAGTAATGTTTATGAAATATTGTTATAGATTATTATATTTTTGTGATTCTTCTTTTATAAATTTGTGAGTGTGTGTGCATGTCATTTGTCACGCCTCATCATACAGTAGTTCACAGGAATATACAAACAAAGATTCTAGCTCTTAAAAACCGTATGTGTCAGTGTGGACAAATCTGATGTAAAACAGATGTATAATCACTAAGAGGTGTAACACCAAAGGGTATTAGGATAATGATTTGTTTAATTCCAAGAGAAAATGAACCTTTAAGACTGTCATTTTCTGCTTCTGGAAAAGTTAAAGGATAATTTATGTAGTTTTCCATTTGGGTTTAGGTCAGTGCTATTTGCTGCATGTTGAATCAATATATAATAGGTCTCTGTCATACACTTTACTCCCATTTGCAGGTTATTTATCTATTGGCAACAAATGAATAAAATGAATATGGTGTGTTAATGCTAAACTGGCCCATCAGCATTGTAAAATGACACCCCTCTTGGCTTTTATTATCTGCTGTGGAATGTGATCATTTAGGGTGAAAGGTTGCTAATCTACCCTTCCAAATTGCTTTTCATTGTCCACAGCTGGTTACCCTCAGGGACCAAATGTCTCCAGGTAGAGCACAACTTTTCATTATTTTTATGTTAAGTTCAAATTTGTTCAAGTTAACATTTTATAAAATCATGAATTTTTATTAGAGGTAAACATATTTTATATTTAATCATATCCAACATTAGTGTTTTTTTTTACTCCTAGACATGGCCAACTTATTAATATTGGCATGCAATCAATCCCTGATTATAACCTTACCAGAAAGCACTTGCTCCCACTAAAGTTGAGGTTTATTACTAAATGCAAGCAATTCAAGTCACAGGTTTTTGTCTGGTGTTTGCTCTTAGAAAATATTTTATTACAGCTTAAGGATGCCAGACTGCTTAGATCATGTAGAGCAGAACTATGGGAATAAGGCCTGGTGCGCTCTGGTCAGAGCATTATTTAATTGTTCCTATTAACAGCAACACATCCTCCCGGGGACTGAGCATGAAATGCCTTAGGAGCAGAGCCTTAGACAGGGGAGGCCAGATTTAGTCGTGTGTGCATGAATTTCCCCGCGGAGAGACAGGTTTAATGGCCTTCGTTAATCAGTAAAATGACTAAATTGTGATGGACTCAGCTGCATGCATGCTGTAAATAGTACATTGTACATTTTAGGTTGAAGATGAAACTAAGAATAAAATTATTTAAACTTTACATGACTGTAAATTAATTGAAATGAGCAGCATGTTAGTTAAACTATAGGCTGGTGAAAGAATTTCAAATATGTAAAAAAAAAAAAATTGTTAAAGTTTGTAAACTCACCCATGGTTCGGTGTCTGTGGTGTGAGTGTGACGCGGCTGCGCTTCTCTCTCTCCTGCTTCTCTGTGCGCTGCTTTATGCGCGCGCTGCAGGGCGGCACTTTGTTTCTAGTGTGTACCACAACGTCACAAAAATTCCTCTGTATTTGTGTGTGTGTGTGTGTGCGTCTTTTGGGGCTGGGGGGGTGGGGTGAGGGTACGTGAGTGTGTGTGTGTGAGTAAGTGTGTATTAGTGTGTGTGAGTAAGTGTGTCTGAGTGTGTGTGTGTGTGTGTTTGACCTTAGTGCTTACCCCTATTAAACATTCATACAATGAATGAATGAAATGTTGTCCTTGAAAACCACTGAAAAGCTATTTCTGACAGTTGACAAATCCTTTCACACTAAATGATCACGTGTCATGTTAAACAGCAAATAATAAACACCAATAGGCTTTTAGTCAGGGGTGTCATACTGTATGGTGCTGATGGGCCACAATACCACAGAGTTTAGCATTTGACCTCATATAGGTTTCGAGATTTTTTACAAGCCCCAAGACGCCTTAAAACCTGGCAGTACAATTCAACAGTCTGACCCTTGCACAATGTTGAAAAAAGACAATGAGCATGCACCTGGTCGAGCTGTAACCTGCCTTACCTTTTTTCGGTTGTGGAGATTATCGGTTCTTCCACTGTGTTGCTTCATCTCAGGGTCATTGACCCACGTTTTATCACCAGTAATGATCCTCGACAAGATGGACGGGTCATCCATGGAATGCTGACGTAGTTCTTGGCAGACTTCGATGTCATGTTCCTTCTTTCCTTCCTTTAACACGGCACAAATCAAAAATCACACATGAGGATTGCTTGGACTGTTCCGACAATGGCAGCAATGTTGTTGATTGTTCTCTAAAGATCATCATGCGCAAGTTGCCAAATGGTTTCAACATTTTTGATAGTTGATAACATTAAAGGTCCCTCGTCACCTTATAGTGATGTTCTTCCACTTTTGAAGCACACGTGTCACTCAAAACAACTCAAACGACTCATTGCAGCATTGCCGTAAACGTGGCGAATCATGTTAAATGTCTCTGTGGTAGATTTGCCCAGTTTCACACAGAATTTTAGATTCACTCTTTGTTCTTACTTGCTGTCCATGATTAAATAGCAGACGTAGTTATGCCAGTTGCACAGTTCCCAATGTACACAGGACGATGCCTTCTGGCACACTGACTTATGAAAGTCGATGCTCCCTGTTACTGAGTGTGCAGTCTTATGCTGCCATCTGTTGGGATGTAACAAAACTAGTCTTGAAACTGTTCTATACCTGCTCGCACAGTATTCAGCTCTTTTACCAGGGACTACATAGGTCAAATTTGGTGAACTAAGGCACATAAGCACCCCTGGGTTACATCACTAGGTACATCACTAGGGAAAAAATATCAAGATGGCGCCGGTGAGGTCGGCTGCCGTCACGACTGCTCCGACCACCTTTTCTTTGTTTTTTAAGTTAGTTTTCAGCGTTTTAAAATCGGCAAAATTACCACCATTGAGTACATTAGGTATGATAGAGACACCCTTGTTTCTATTGGTATACAATGTACTCACAATTCGACGTTTT
>JAQMYJ010000037.1:17019897-17035432 GCA_030014305.1 Clarias laeviceps
GCACCAGTTAGTATCTGGTGCGCACCAGTTAGTATCTGGTGCGCACCAGTTAGTATCTGGTGCGCACCAGATACAGGGAAAAATATATAAATCACCTATGTCCCTTTAGGGGCTCCGTAGGATATGGCTAGTGTTCCTTGCTCTTTGACTTTTAACCCCCTCTTCCATGAAAGACAATTAGATTCATGGAATTTTCTGTAATAGTAAGTGAGTTGTGCGTTTTCACAAAGGGCAGAAAAATTGTTATCATGCTTCCTTTCCCTATTTTTAAATAAATATTTAGCTGAAATAGAACATTTTCCTTAAATTTAATTTAAAGATAACTTGAAGATACGTCAACAAGGCAATGTTTTAAAAAATACTTCAAAGATACTTCAAAAAGGCAATATTTTAATTACAGACTTTTTCTTTCTATTTTTTTTTATAAATTAACATATCCCATGTAAATAAAAAAGGTCAGATGTACACACAGATAACTTAAATAGTGTTTATGGAATAAAAACACACAGGAACACAGACACACTACTCAACAAATTAAAGCAGTCTTAAGAAGACACACATTTAACAGTGTCTGAAATATGTTTGTGTAAACTGAACAAAATGACTTGATACAAGGAAAACATTTCATGTATTGTTTTAAGGTTTCATTATAAACATATTGCCATTAACCCAAAAAAAATCCTCGAAAGCATTAATCTTTTTGGGTTAGTAATTTATCATTTATCATTTATAATTTTTTAGGGCTTTTTATTCTTGAACTGTTTTTTGCTTTCTCAGGTGCACATGTTTTACACTGGATGCCCTTAATGCAGCAACCTATTAATCTCCAGGCTTAAAACAGGTGCTGAGGATGGCCTACATATCCAGTGGCTGTGTATTTAATATGGGTTAAGGGCCATACCAAAGGACCCAACAGTGCCAAGTTGTCAGCGATGGGGCTCGAGCCCCAACTATCAGATCAGCGATCCAGAGCATTATCTGCCTGAAGCACCACTATGCCATATGGTTCTACCAAAAGAAATATACACTAATAGGCATTGATGTTTATCCAGTTCCTCTCAAAGCTGTTTGGTTTGGTTGAGGTTAGGGTTCAACATCTTCCAATTCAAACAATGTGTGTGTATGTGTGTGTGTGTGTATCATGCAGTGAGTAGACCATACTAATGTACAGATGTTTAAAAATATGCAATGTTAATTATTAGCACATGTAGTCCAGCTGTGTCTCAGTGTGGTGGCCAGTATCAGATGAACTAGTTTAGCTAACCTATTCAAGTTGTGTACACGTAAATACTTCCATATGTTATTGAGTACTCTAGATACTTTGTTAAGATGAGCTGTTATGCTACTTTATATGATCTATTACCGTATGTTGTAAACTACAACGCCCAACTACTGTTTAGTAAGCTTTTTGTTCTATTTTATTTCACTTTAGCTAAACATTCATGTTTGGTCGTACAGTAAGTATTTGTACTGTACAGTGACACAATGTTTGAACTCTTGCTTCTGTACACCACCACACCGGATGCAAAATGAAGTACACTTAAGATTTCATTGATGTGCAGACTTTCAGCTTTTTCAAGAGGTAAAAAAATAAATTACTAACCATTTAAGAATTACCGCCATTTGTGTTTCCATTTTCACAGGCTCAAACGTATTTGGACAAAAACCTGTTATATTATTGTCTATAAAACTGGATATTACGTTTTCTTGTCATTTGTTAACAAATTAAGATGAAAGACTTAAAAGTCTGGAGCTAAATTCCAGATGAGGAATTCGTGTTCTGTCCATGGAAACTCTCAATCTGCAGTGCAAAACCTTCCGCATCATCTGTTGCACATGATGGAGGCAGTGTTATACAGTATCATGAGCGTGTGTGGCTACCAGTCGATCTGGATCACTGGTGTTTATTGATGAAGTGTACAGAAATATACTTTCTGCTTAGATCCTTGTCCATCTGCTTGTCAATGGACAAGGACCCAAATCTACAACAAAATCAACTAAAAAGGCTCTTATGGCAACGAAGTAAAATTACCTTTAAGGACTGAATCAGTCACCTGACCTCAACCTAACTGAGCAAGGTTTTCACTTCCTTGAGACAAAACTGATGGCAGAAAGTCCCACAAACAAGCAGAAACTGAAGGAAGAAGTTATGCATGACATGAGGTTATGCATGTTGATCTTTCTAGAGGAACATTATTTTAATGAAGTTTTGTTCTGTTTAATAGGTAAACTGATTGGCCGCCTTTTTTTTGCTTCAAGGATGAGCTCTAATTCTATCTCTCTGTATATGGGGAATTGCAAAAGTATTCATCCCCTTTGAAGATTTCCACATTTTGTCATGTTACAACCACAAACGTAAATGTATCATCAAAACCTGGAATTTTATGTGATAGACCAACACAAAGTGGCACATAATTGTGAAGTAGAAGGAAAATGATACATGGTGTTCAATTTTTTTTTTTTTTTTTTACAAATTAAGATCTGAAAAATGTGGTGTGCATTTGTATTCAGCTCCCTTTACTCTGATACCCCTCACTAAAATGCAGTGAACCAATTGCCTTCAGAAATAACTTAATTAGTAAATAAAGTCCATCTGTCTGTAATTTAATCTTAGTATAAATACAGCTCTTCTGTGAAGCCCTCAGAGTTTTGTTAAAGAGCATTAGTGAACAAACAGCCCAAAGAACACACCAGACAGGTCAGGGGAAGAAAAAAAAAGTTGTGGAGACAATTAAAACAGGATTAGGTTATAAAAAAATCTCCCAATGCTTTGAACATCTTACAGAGCACTGTTCAATTCATCATCCAAAAATGGAAAAAGTATGGCACAACTGCAAACCTACCAATACATAAATTAGGGATCATTAATCAAATAAGCAGCCAAGAGGCCTATGGTAACTCTGCAGGAGCTGCAGAGATCCACACAGCTCAGGTGGGAGAATCTGCCTACACAATAACTATTACAGTAGTCGTGCACTAAATGCAAAACGCTATGTGTAGTGGAACACCAACACTGCACATCACCCTGAACAAAGCATACCCACAGTGAAACATGGTGGAAGCAGCAACATGCAACAGATCTAAGCATGTTGTGGATACTTTTCTTCAGCAGGGACAGGAAAACTGGTCAGAGTTGATGGGAAAATAAATGGAGCCAAATACAGGGCAATCTTAAAAGAAAACCTGTTAAAGTCTGCAAAAGACTTGAGACGGGGGAGACGTCTACTTTCCAGCAGGAAAACAAAACTAACCGTATAGCCAGAGCTACATTAGAATGGTACATTTCTACATTAGAAAGCCTATTCATGTGATAGAATGGCCCAGACCTATATCCAATTAAGAATTTATGGCTTTCTGTTCACAGATGCTCTCCATCCACTCTCACTCACTCACTCACTCATTGTCTATACCGCTTTATCCTGTATTCAGGGTCACGGGGACCTGGAGCCTATCCCAGGAAGCTTAGGGCACATGGCAGGGTACACCCTGGACAGGGTGCCAATCCATCACAGGGCACACACACATACACACACTCACACAACCATTCACACACTACGAGCAATTTGGGAACGCCAATTAGCCTAACCTGCATATCTTTGGACTGTGGGAGGAAACCGGAATACCCGGAGGAAACCCACCAAGCATGGGGAGAACATGCAAACTCCATTCACACAGAGACGGGAATCGAGCCTGGCTGGGAATCGAACCTGGACCCTACATACAAATACATTTACATTTGTGGTATAAGGTGAGAAAATGTGGAAAAGTTCAAGGTGTAAATAATTTTGCAAGGCACTGGTGACTTGTCAGGTCAAAATGTAAGTTAATCAATAAGTTCTTGAAAAATGTGTGAAACCCTTTATTACAACATTTATATGATGTTAACAAAGAAATGTTTTAGATGAGGAAACAGAAAAAGAAAAGCATGATAAGTCAGAGATCAGTGAAACTGTATTTGAAGATAGGCCCAAAGGTTAAAAGTACCTGCTTTGTTATACAGTTTTACTCCATAAATCTTTATTCCCTATTGTTCTTACAAAGAAGAGGATGTGGTTATTAGATCCAGATTTCCTTCTGGATTTGCAATTTGCATACTTTATGTGGTGCAAATTGGTGAGACAGGGATGACTGATCTCATCTGCCAAAAAATAAGAAAACAATTAAACTAGAAACAAATGCTTGATTAACACATGGGTTCTCCTGTAATGTTAGAGCATTAATATATGAAAAATATGAAGCCATTTATATACCAGAAATTTTATAACAATTTTCATAATTTCTCTCTAAACTTATTAAAATAATTGTGCTAGTTTGGTCAAAGGAAGTCAGTTTGATTATGAAATTTTTAGTAAAATGTTCTCGTACTGTTATCTGCTGAACTCATGCAATGGATGGAAACATATTAATTTCTCTTACAGTTCCAGTAGCATGTGTCCATTTGTCTAGTCCAGTCACATATTTTTATCCAGGTGGGAAATGATTACTTTTAATTTTGGTTTGCGTTCAGACATATACAGTACCTGTGCCAATTACATTTGCAGAAAGGTATTACTACTTTTACTCCTTTTAGCAATACTGCACATATTTAACAGGAAACAGGAACTCATCACATACACTAAAATCACAAATAAAATAAAAAAAACACATAAAATACATACAGTAACCACAGTGCAACTGTAACATTGGATAACAATTTGAATAACAAAAGTATACATAAAGTATAAAATGATGTATTGCAAAGGAGTGAGCAGAAACCGGTAGATTCTAATAACTTTAAAAGCAATAATAAATATTATGTTGGACAGCTTTGTAATCACCCTCTCCAGGATAAACCTGGTAGTGACTGATAGCATCCTCACAGAATAATTAAAGAACCAAAATTAGGCTGTTTTAACAACATTTCCATGTTGATTTGATATTTCCACATGGTTCACAATGCTCCATGGTTGAAATAATACTCTATTCAAACTTCAGTTGATTTTCCCATGTGGATATTCCCTTGAACCTGCATTGTGAAGAAAACAAATGACAATCATTTCCATGCACAGTGCATATACTGTAGACTCTTGTCTACAATAAACTTAAATTTTGTAACGAAAACTCACCTTGAGTGGTTGCTCCCTGTTTTGGTTTTGTGGGTTAGAAGATTTGTCTTTGTCTTGCTGGTGGTCCTCTGGTTTCCCTAGACCAGTGTCAGATATGACTAAGGAATGTACGTCATGTTCTCCTTCAATGACTAACTTTAAACTGTAGCCGGAACTGCTGAGGCCACTTACACTCTCGCCTGAAGATTCTGAACTGTCAACTGAAATTAGATGAATTAACTGAAAACCGACCAGTATACAGGTATGCTAACACAAGTAAGAATTCTTTTTTTGCATTTTAGAATTAATATTAGAATGTGACCAGAGAGTAAATTTAGTTTTATTAATGCCTTACCGAGCTGATTTTGCCTGGAATTTTCTTGGTCTAGGTCATGCTCTCCTGGATTGGAGAATCCTCCAGGGTCCGACGCAGAAACAACTCTTCTACAAAAGGCAATGTGGTAACCGACAGGTGAGACAGATCCTCTTCCGGAGGAAGAAGATGAAGACGAGTGGCTGCAGGACGACACATAGCTGGCTGAACCAGTAGAATTCGGCCTCTGGGCAAGAAATCCTCGTTCTGTGTTAGACATTCCAGAGAAAACAGGAGTCATACAGTCTGAGAACGTTAAATGTTAAAATCCAGAAACGGAAATATAAGTATGCCACTGTATTATAAAATATAACACTAAATAATATTCTGTATAATATCATGCCACCACATTATTTAAATTTGTCGACACAGTGTGTACAGTAATTAGTCCTTCAATTTGTCATCTATTATGATTATAATTTTTAGTACATAATGCATATGCTAGTCTTCACCTCGTCCTGTTAGAGCGCAGTTAATGGCACGGTCACAGATGGCAGCTTCACTAGGCTTAATGTCCATAAAAGGCTTGCATCCAATTCCCATGAAGACCCTCTCTTGCATACGAATCTCTGTGTCAAGCATCCAATGAAAGAGCCATTAAGCAGTTACTGTACAGTATAAAGTATTTTTTGTTTAAATGCAAATGTACCTACAGAGGCTATTTTCATATTTCTCAGATTTATGCTGCTGAAAACCTTCCAAGAGATAATGCTCCCTTTAAAAATTTATCTTGCTGAACTCAATTAACTGCCAGGAACTGGAAACAGGAACCTTTTTATTGAAATCAGAGCAGACAAATCCAAAATAATTTTCAAAACACATGTCACAGGTATATGTGCAGGTGCATGTGATTAGAAGTCAGAGCCTTCCAATGAAAGGTTACTGCAGTGATTAATATGATTCACCTGGCAACAAGTTATTTAACCCTAACTGATACAGTGAGTAGGTTCTCATTTCTTAAACAACCATGTCACAAGACATGTCCTGTGTTCATGACAAAGATGTTTCAGAAGATCACATTGTTGGCTTACATCAACAACAAGTAATATATATATACAGCTCTGGAAAAAAATAATAAGAGACCACTGCAATTTACTCCAGAAAACGTCTGGAATATCATCAAGAGGAAGATGGATGGTCGCAAACTATTAAGCAAAGCTGAGCTGTTTGCCTTTTTGCAAAAAGAGTGTTATAAGGTTACCCAACAGCATTGTGAAAAAACTGGTGGAGAGACAAAATGCATGAAAGCCGTTATTGCAAATCGGGGTTATTCCACCAAATACTGATTTCTTAACTTTATTTAGTTAAAGCATTTACACAATTTGTTTACAAATTATTTGCATTTCATTTTATTTGAGTTATTAAAGCTCTGCAAATACTGAATGATCTTGTTTTTTCATCTGTTGTGATGTTGTCATTTCCTTTAAATATACAATTTAAATAACAATAGTTATATTTTGAATTTAGGAGAAATATTGTCAGCAGTACAAAACTGTTCATCACACCAATACATGCACCTGTAAGAAAAAAAAAAAAAGGAAACTGATTATTTTGCAGTAGTATCTCATTTGTTGTACAGTGTACAGTGGAACCTTGGATTGTGAGTAACTTGGAGAGATGAAGAAAAATATTTAAAAGGCCGTAGCAATGCAGGAGATGAATCTGTTTAATGACAATGCAATGTCACATTTCCTCAAAATCCTCAAAAGGAGGCAAAACCAAGTGTGAATAGAGAGGATCCTAGTTAAAGAAGATTTCAGTAACCAGACAGAGACTCTGTCAGAGGGGAGTGTTTCCGTTAGTGTGTCCGTGTGTGTGTGTGTGTGTGTGTGTGTGACATCAGTCACGATTCTTTTCAAAGGTAAAGTGCAGGTCAATTAGGGCCCAAACACTATAGAGGGCCCTCTGGTTTTCCTAAGGATTTTTTTCCACCATTTTGGGGGTTTTGACATGCTCAAAAGCTCGGAAAATTGGCAAACAGTTTAGAATCTGCTGCCATTAGGATGCCTAAGAGTCTGGGCAAATGATGCAATGGTGAATACAGGCTGTAATCAAAGCAAAAGGTGGTCCAATGAAATATTAGAGTGTGTGACTTTTCTTTGGCCATGCATTGTACAGGAGAAACTCCAGAAAGACAGTTACTTGAGCTCAGAATTAAACCAAGGACCATAGAGCTGTAAGTATTAATGCTACCCACTGTGGTTTTTTTTTTTCTTTTCCAAATGACAAAATATTTTCACAATGCAATAGCTAGTTATTGTAATAGATATTAGATAGATAAAATAGATAAATAGATATTGTAATGGAAACAAATATCCACTCTTTGCTAATGAACTATTTAATTAGTCTGACAAGTTATTAGAACAAATTATTAGTCAAAATTAGATAACCCCTGTGTACTGACCCCTGTTGTGTATAGCCTGTTCCCACAAAATTCTCTCCAGGTCTTTGGTCCAGCCTTTCTTCACTTCATAACTTCTTGCCTGTAGTGTGTATGTGTCCTGTGACTTCCTCCTCCGAAACCAAATTTCAAAACACAGCCCACTATCACCACAGTTATGGGTCATTCCAATGTCCGAGGTCTGTACAGGAAGTTTAAACAGAAAAGAAGGGAAAACAAAGTGAAAATGAGTGAAAATATTTTTGCAATTTGCTTCATTACAGCTTAAAGATATAAAATACATAGACTATACAGCGACGTACTGTATGCAGAGTGATTACCTTGAATGACTGTTTGTAGATATATATGTCATTTCTAACCTCTGTCTTCTTGGTCTTGCTAAAGAGGATAAGATCTTGAAAAAGAAAAATATGCCTGTAACATTTCTTCTTCCTAAAGGACACCAGGAACTCATCTTGACGAATCAGTTGCCCTTGTTCCTTCAGATTCACCTGTAAAGTTACAGAAGTTAAAAAATATTTACAGGGTAGTACAGAACTCTTTTCAATTTTTGTAGTAATAATCGTATTGTTTAATAAACAGCAAAAGGTTTACTCAACACCATGAATAAAGCAGATATAAGAATGCATCTTTTGTGGTCATGTGGTCAACAGTACAAAATAATGTTATGGAAAAGAAAGTAGAACAAGGTACATTTTCAAAAGACCTAGAGTGGCTTAGACCACAACTCTTTTATACCAGATGTGATATACTATATTACACATGACTACACATATGATAATTTAGAAATCTGTCGAATCCAATATAATTTTTTGTTTCAAATGCAAAACTTAAAAGTAATAGAATTTTATTACTTAATACATTTTATTTAATCCATTTATTAATACATAATAAAAGTATTAAGTAATGTGACGCAAACACCATTTCAATTTGACCCCATAAAGATGACCTTTTCTCTACTCTCATTTACATTTACATTTAGGCATTTGGCATATGCCTTTCGACCATACTCACATCACATTCCTGGATGTCATCCATAGCAAGAAGGTTGTTGCCATGCCGAAGCTGGAATTGGATGACCTCTAATGCAGCCTGTAACTCGGCACGCTCGGGAGCTTTGTGTGATGTCGTGTCACACTCTTGTAGCATGTCCTGCAGAAGCAGACTGTATTTACTGATGCGCTGCACTGGCTTCAGCAGGTATGATGACAGGTCCATTTTGTCCCCCAGAAGGTGTTGTTTCTGCTGTAGAAATTAAAAGTGTGTGTAGCACAGAGTGTTGGTGAATTGACTAAAAAATAGTTGAGAAAGTCAATAAATTAAGGCTTTACCCCTACTTATATCCTCCTACTCTTAAATATAACTTAACAAGCACAGAAAATCAAGATCACATTTTATTACAGACTGCAGATGGTGACAAATTTAAGGAAAAATCCAGGTATTGGTTTACTAAGGTGTTAGGTCATAGTGAGTTACCAGAACAGGTTTAAGGTAACAGGTTGGAGGTAGGTATGCCATTCTTTAAAAAGATGCTCCTTATTTGCAGTTTTATTATAAATGGTAGGATAAAGAGTACTTGAGCACATCATTCAAAAATCATATGCTTGTATAACTGGGTGGAGCTCTGGGCCCGTATTAATTGAGCGTCTCAGAATCACTCGTAGGAATCGCACGCATTTAGTTCATTTATTTAGGACTGAAAATAATACTAGCTCAGAGTCGGACATAAAGTTTCTTTATGAAACCTACTTTTTTTTTTATTTTTATTTTTTTTACGAGGAGTAGGACTGTGCCAAGGAAAGCGTGTGACATCACTTTTTATAGGACACTGAGAGCCATAAAGTAAGCCATACATTTTTTTTTTAGTTTTAAATGGTGGAAAAGTAAAATCCTGATATCAGCGTCAGTTATGTGAAAGCTTTATGCACACTGACAAAACTTATGGATGCGTTACTCGGCTGCATGGCGTTATTCTAATCAGACTCCTTCAATCACAACTGTGTAAAGCCCATCTAATAGAACTGTGTAGGACTGTGATAATCTGATCAAAATTACTTTGTACAGAAAGTGAAACTGAAGCATTGAGAGCAAATGAGAGCATTTTTGGAAGTGGCAAAATGTAATAAAATTAAAGCTAAATTCTGCCTTACTTTTTCCTCAAAAGATGAAAGTGAATGGACAGTAATTTGTGAAAGCATCAGTGCCACCTGTCTGTTAGCCGCACGTACCCCCGAGGAGTGTGAAAAACGGGGATACACTGTGTTAATGAGGTGATAAAGTGCTGCATATAATTGAATTTATTATTTCTGACATTGTTGGCTGTGTCACTGTTTCAAAGCTGCATCTGCACTGTTACTAAAAAACATACAGTATGAGTCACGTCCAGAGACAGAATTAATGAACCAGTTAAGCACTTGATGCTTATAAAATAAATAAATAACTTTTTTGTCCAAACATGGCTTTTATGAGCTCTGTCACTCAGTATTACTAAAACGTCTCTCCTTCATGTGTGTCTCTGCCTGTACACCCTTTCCTCGCTACTCCTAACCAGTTACAGTAGGACACCTCCAGAGCTCTCCTGAATTTTGGTGGAGATGGAAGTTATTTCCTATTTTAAGAATCTTGATAAATAGCTCTTACTCCTACTCCTGAAAGTAGGACCAAAATGGCATGGAATTTTTGCCACTTAGGAGCGATTTCTTACTTTGAAGCGTTTAGTCAATACAGACCCTGATCACAGCAAATTTAATTTTCCTAAGTTTCAAACCATTCCGTGACTCAGTGTGTTCCGTGAATCACTGAGTCATTTCTTCTTGGAAGAGTTCACTTCAATCAGAAAAGAAATGTATAATAATTTAGAAAAACTTTTTTTTTATCATACTGTTTTAACATATTGTTAATCTGTATACATATCTCCTGGTTGGAGCATCTTGTTACCTCTTACCTTAAAGAACTCTTTTCCATGGTTAATCAGCAGGTGGTCGGAGCGAGGTTTATTTTTGCTGTAGAGAGCATAGAGACCAAAACTCTCTTTCTGGATTTGAGAAAGATGCAGGTAAGACTCAGTGCAGAGAGACAGACATAAATAACATGGTGGCTTGAGAGGGCAACAATATGAATGCTGAAAACCATTTTTAGGAATCTGTGTTTGTACTGCATCATATGCAAATAACTTACTTACATGTCGTAGAAAACATCGTCCCACACGAAAAGGGTGTCTTAGGCAAAGTTCAAGCTCTTTGAGAAAGTGGTGTTGATGGAACTCTCTGAGTTTTTCCAGATTTCCAAAGATGCTTCCCCTTTGTCCTCTCAGATCTTGTGGTACATCTTGGCGCTCAAGTTCTGGGAGGTAGTGCTCCATAACATAGCCCAATGCATTAACATATTCTCTTTCTGTCTGCAACAGCTCTTCCATGATGTGCTGCAATTTACTGTCAAGTCAACATCATAACATTAAGAGTCAAATATTTGTATATTTTAAGGTCATGCATTGACCATTATTTTGTTCGACTGTGGTGCATTTTTTGCAATTTTGCCTCTGTACACCATGACAGTGGATGAAAGAAAGAAAAAAAACGGCCTAATAAAGAAATCGCAGAAACTTAAGGAGGGGCCAAATCAGCAATTTGGCATGTCCTTAAAATGAAAGAAATAGATTGGCAGGCTCAGAAGGCTATATACAGGCTGCAGTCTTATGTAGGCTTTACATTATCTTTATTGATGTAAAAAAAGAGGGTTTACCACTATATGCAAACCACTGGTACCACACTTAGAAACAGAAACGCCCAATTAGAAAACATCAAAAAAAGCCTGCCTGGTGTTGGAACCAGATTATTTGAACAGATGAAACCAAGATTAACTTGAACCAAATATTAGGAATAGAATAAATAGTCACATGATCTTAACCGTACAGCATAATTCACACATAGTGGAAGCAGTGTTATGGCAGAAGCATGAATGGCTACCAAAATAACTGGATTACAGGTGTTTGCTGAGGATGTGACTTCTGACAGAAGTACCAGAATGAAGTGTATACTTTCTGCACAGATTCAGTCAAATGCTTTCTAAATGGCAGAGTCAATTATCGGTCCTCAACCAATTAAGCATTCTTTTCACTTACTAACGATAAAACTGAAGAAAGCCCCACAAACAAGCAACAACTGAAAGCTAGCTGCCTTGAAGAGCTGGCAAAGCAGACATGTCCAAGGGTTCCAGATTTCAAATCCTTTGCATTGACTGCAAAGGATTTGCATCCAAATATAAAAAATTACTATTATAATTATATTAGTTTGTCCAAATACTTTTGAGTAATAAAAGAATTAGGGCTTTGCACACTATACACTAATTCCTTAATGCAAGTTAATGCAATATTTTGGGGGAATCCATTAAATTACAGGCTACAATTTTAACATCTTGATTGCTCTATTTAAAATCCATTGTGATAGTGTGCATACAGTAGGGCAAGATGCGAAAATGGCATCACTGTCCAAATACGCATGTATGTAAGACAAAAAAAAGTGACTGGTAATAGCTCAAACCAGTTATACAAGGATATGATTTTTACATGATGTGCTCAAGTACTTTTTATCCCACATTTATTATAGCAGTATAAATCCCTAAATGGAATAATTCTCCTGTGTGATATCGTTATGATCTCTGATTGAAGCCCACAATGTCTGGCCATATAATCATCAACATATGTTTACTTATAAACAACATAAAGCTGCATACCGGTACTTGACATCCTTACTTATAATAAATGAAAACAGAGCACAGTCAGTGAGTATACTGTATACTGAAAACAAATGGGATCTTGCTTCAAGTATATGCAGATGTTGCTCTTGTAAGTTGAGCAGGATTTCTTTTCTTGATTACTCACATTAAATTACTGCTGTTCTCCAGTTCTAAGGCAGTGTTGCAGTCTGAGTTAAACGTTAGCCTGTCTGGAGTTACAGGGTCTCTGGAGGGGTAGCCAGAATTTTTATCATCCACGCAGATCCTGCTGCTTTTCTCCTCCTTTATCCAGCCCTGTCTTGGGCTAGACACACTAGAGCAAAAGCTTTCCTGTCGAGATATTTGAGAGTCTTGGTCATCCATAGTATCTCTGGGCTTAGCTGTAATATCCATTTGGATCCATTCTAGTTTCATGTTGGAATAGTCTGAACAGAAGCTGTCTTGATGAAATGTAGCACATTCTTTATCAGCTAGCATCATACAGGGTTGGCTGATGGATGTTTTTTGGCACACGGATAATGGAGGCCCAGTTAACATAGCACTACAGCTTCTTACGCAAGAGCCCTCACTATGGGATCGGTCCAATGCTCGATTCCTCTCACCCCTCTCAACAAGGTCAACATTCCTGAGATCAGCCTCACTACGGTGTTCACGGGAGTCATTTAGTAACTGAGCAGTTAGGTTCCTTCCTAATGCTGCATCTTTATGATTATTTACAATTTTATCACTTGCTTGACTATCTTGATTCTGTGTATGTCTAAGAGATTCACTCTGGTGACACTGTGCATTAACATTTCCCTGGGAGCAGCTGTTTAGGCAGGAAGAGGGAGTTGGGAAAGAAGCTTTATCATCCGCCAACATTATTTCATCCTTCTTCGGAAATCTTGGAACCTTTTGCTTTCTATCAAACTCGAGCAGCTTCTCCTCCAGTCTCTGTTTGACATCCTGGCACACTGAACGAGCCTCACTCCACACACGGACTACTTTGTGATGTGTCTCAGTCACAGCATTACGCTTCTCCTCCTCAAATCGCTCTGGCAAAAAGGCTTTAAATCTCTCCTGAAAAGATTTCATCTTGCTTATGTTGGCTGACTCTGGGTAGCAGCTCACATCCATGTGTTCTAGATAGTAACTGCATTCTTTGGTAAGAGCAAAGGCCTGACAAATGAAGATGCATTAGAATTTGTTAAAAAAAACTTTTGTATTATAAGGTATACACAGTACTATATAAGATTTGTACTAACCTGGTCACAGAAATAAAACAGATGGATAAATGCCTCCAGGTCAGACTTTCGCTGTTCAGCTTGCAAAATGAAAGCTGCCAGGTTGGTTTTGAACTTTGTCATGTGTATATGGAAAATGTTAGTCTCAGGATAACATGTCTCCTGGATCTTTCTCTCCACATCGTTCATCAGTGACACAGTTTTTTCTTTTCTCTCCTTAACAAAAACATATATAGTTTGTCTTAATTGTCTTGTAATGTTCTGCATTACATTTTCTTAGATACAGGTAAAATGTTAAACCAAATACATTTATAATAATGCCTTAGTGAATTTTGAAAGTTTGAACAGAAAGCTAACCAATTTTCTATAGAAACAAACATTCACCTAAAGCCATAATTCACATTATATACCATATTCAATTAGAATATTTAGTGGATAGTAAACCTGTGTAAGCCAAGACACTACATGGTTTATGTTGTCCTTAGTATGTGCATTCTTATTAATGTATGAATGAATGTTTAGATCCATTTATTCTACCTGTGCTTGAGTGAGGACAGAATTAAGGTCTGCAAGTCTTTGTTCCAGTGTCTCCCTGGTTTCTTCTGCTGGGTTGAGGTCCTTCTGCCATCTCTTAGCCTCCTCTTCAAACCACTCTCTGCTCTGTGAATGAAATTGATTCTAGATAAGAAATTATTTTTTCTTCTTTAGTTGAGATTCTTATCTGCATTATTTTGATGGTAAATTATGATCATGCTCAAAGAAGGTAATATAAAAATGACAGAGCTTACATTATATCCAAGCAGGAACTCTAACATAGATAATTTTTGAAAGTTAGAATGACTTTGATAAAATGACATTGGGATAATGTTGAATAAATAACCCCAAAAACACTGCAAATACAACCTCAAAACAAGAGAAGATCAACTTTTACATTTACATTTTTTCTGCTTGACATCTGTTTCCACAATGTTTCCACTGCATTTGAATCTGTGGTCCCTTAATTGCAAAAGAATTCATAAATCCTGTTTGAAGAATGGGATGAACACAACAGTTTCCCTCATGGATGAAATGTATCTCGAAGGTGAAAAATTATTGAATAATATTGCTCATGATTTAGGCATGCCAAACTCATACACTGAACTTTGTACTTTCCCATAAAACTTTGCTAAGTATCTTCAGTATTGTAGTGTAATATGGTTTTTGCACAATGTTCAACCTGCACAGAGCATAACAGATCTTGGACTAAGTTGGATTTTTTTTGCTTTCAAATGCTTTAATTTACTCTTTTGGTAAACTGCAGAAATCTAGAATTTATGACTTGAAGGTGTTTTTACATAGTGTTCATTGTTACCAAAAAAAATATGTCCATTTACCAGCCTCAGTGGCAGGGCTTCTGTTGGACCAGTGGTAAGACTTCAGAGCGCTAGCTGCTAAGACCCGGGTTCTAGTTCTGCTCAGGGTTTTGGCTTAGTTGCAGAAAATAAATAAAAACTACTATCAACAACATGAGTATTACACGTGTGTAATATCACCCCCAACAAAGACTGTTCTCTCTGTTGCTGTCAGGAAACGCTTCCACTTCCTGAAGGCCAAGACTGAGACTGAAGAGGAGCTTCTTCCAACTGGTTATTCAGGCGCTTAACCAGTTCCCTTTCAAAAGCTACACTCGATGCTGTGTGAAAACGCTATGGGAACATCTTTTTGTGTTGCCGGTTGTGAA
>JAQMYJ010000037.1:17038297-17059934 GCA_030014305.1 Clarias laeviceps
AAATATTTACACATTAAGTTTACTGAAAGTAAAAACAGTTGAAAGTCAGAGGACGTTTCTTTTTTTGCTGAGTATAGAGACAAACCACAAAAGTCCTTGGAACCAAGATTAACCTTTTCTAAGTAATGGAAAGACACAAAATGTGGAAAAAGAAAGGATCTGATAATAATCCAAAACATTCAACCTCATTAATCAAGTATGATTTTACTTGGGCTTGGACAGCTGCTTCTGGAACAGACTCACTAATCTTTATTGATGATGTTACTCATGATAGCAGCAGCAAAATATTTTTTTAAGTTCAAAGAATCATTCTCTAAATCTCTGCCAATTTATAGAGAACTGCATCTAATATATTTGGGATACATTTCATTTTGTAACAAAACAATGACACACAGCAAAAACACTTGACAGAAAAAGTAAAGAGATTTTGACTTGCCAAGTCAATTATTAGATTATAGCTGATCAGCTTTTTACCTCCTGAAGAGAAAACAGGGAGGAAACCCCTCAAAACAAACAACAAATATAAGAAGTTACAGTACAAGCCTGGGAAAGCCCAGACTCACAAAACAGAATGAGTGGTGATCACGCCAGGTCACCAGTTTGTTGCAGTTATAGCAAGCTGGGTATATACAACCAACTATTGGGTGGTCTGCCACCAAAGGTACCATGTTCTAAATTGCTTAACCAGTCTAGAGGTAAAGGTCAAGCAATTAAAGCTGAAATTCTGACCTATCATTTCAAAATGCATTTCTTCATTGTATGGGTAAAACAAAATAAACTGCCTCACTTACTTTACTTTACAAGTATTTTGGATAGAACTCTACCCTGTCTGCACAAGTATTAGGCAAATAGTATGTATTAGCTTTATCTTACTGGTAAATAAATACAATGCTGTTGGTTGATCCTAAATGTTGATCAAAATAGAAGAGATTCTGCTTTTTCAGGGTAAATTATCATGCACAGTTTTTAGGCCATTTTAGTGTATGCTAATATTAGGCAACTAAATAAAAAAATATTTATATATACATGTATATAATATTTATTATTTAGCCTTAAATATATTGTAAATGAACTTAAAAATAACATATAACAATTACAAAAAACTAAAAATTCAAAACTATTAATTGGAAAATACTGCCACCTTTCATTTCAGTCACCCACATGAGCATTCATTCCACTGAATCTCTCAGTTTCTTGATCTGTTCACAATTAATTTTAGTTGACCCAAGCACCACAGCCTCTGATATGCTGTTCAGTGAAATTAATTGTCTTCCTGCATTACAAAAGAGTATACTTGATAATGGACAAGATGTTCTCAATAAGATTTAAGTCAGATAAGGAAGAGAGGCCAGGTCATCATTCTGTCATCAATAATGCCTGGGCTCCCTTGCCAAGTTCCCGTGTACCGTGGAATGGAGGATTGTCCTGCATAAAGGTTATGGCCTCCTTCAATGTTGCTTACTTCTTCTTGTACCGTAATATATACACTCACTGGCCACTTTATTCGGTATACCTGTTCAACTGCTCATTAATGCAAATATCTCATCAGTCAGACAACAGCAACTAGGCATGCAAACATGGTCAAGACGATCTGCTGA
Source organism: Clarias laeviceps (assembly GCA_030014305.1). NCBI lineage: Eukaryota > Metazoa > Chordata > Actinopteri > Siluriformes > Clariidae > Clarias > Clarias laeviceps. The sequence goes on from JAQMYJ010000037.1 coordinate 17,039,896, forward strand.
AGTTCAACCTGAGCATCAGAACAGGGAAGAATGGTGATTTAAGTGACTTTGAACGTGGCATGGTTGTTGGTGCCAGGTGGGCTGGTCTGAGCATTTCCAAAACCGCTATCCTACTGGGATTTTCACACACAACCATCTGTAGGGCTTAGAGAGAATGATATGAAAAAGGGGAAATATCTAGTAACTGGCAGTTATCTGGATGAAAATGCTTTATTTATCCCAAAGGACAATTCCAGGGAAGAATTGCTGTACTGATTAGTGCTATTAGAAAGACAGCAGCGCGTACTGTATCTCGTTACAGCTCAGGTATGCTGAAGAGCATCTCTGAATGCACAACGAGTCAAATCTTGAAGCAGATGGGCTGCAGCAACAGAAGCCAAACCAGGTGCGACTCCTTACACATGTTCCTTACACTTCTTTGACTTAATCATTGTCCCAGATTTTTTATAAACAATTAAATTGCAACACATTTCTTTGGAATGAAAACACACACTATTACTGGAAGTATTGATTTTTCCTTAGTGATATGCTGTAATCCATGAAAAACTTGCTTAAACAGCTTACACAGAAGCCTAAATTGATGCGATTTGTCTTTCCCTGGAAAGGATTAGTTAAGCATGACACAAAACAGACGTTTGAATGCTGTTTTCAGTCAGCTTTGCAATCAGTCAGCTGTGCAAACTTTTTTTTCTTACTTGGTAGAATATTAGCCAGTCTGTGTGATTGTAAGGGAAGGATCCTCCAAATTCACTGGTCAGTTGCTGTGCATCAACAATTTTATGAAGAGCTTTCAGTGACGTAATAATATCCATCTGAAATGTGTCAACCCAGAAAGAGAGAAAATCTTTGTTTAAAAATCAATCATGAGTGTGTGTGTGTGTGTGTGTCAGAAAATATTTAAGCAAATATGAGATTAGTACTGGACTAAACTTTCATTAGAAACATATGCCAAGTTGCTATAATACTACTGTATATTTATACCCCAAACCTATTTATGCCTATAAAGAAGGAAAACTTTTTTTTTTTTTGCCTTTCTTCCAGTTTTGCTTCTAGTCATGTTAAAAAATTATATTAAACAAGTATAAGGATGACCTTTCAAAGTATTTTACCTGTAATCCCAGTGGTCTGTCTGCTTGAGGACTTTGGTCTTTTTCCACCAGTACCAACACACCATGCATAGCACGAGGGATCTGCTCCTGAATGTCAACAGGTTTTTTTTTTTTGCATTTTATAAGCATAGAGTCTTTACTATTACAGTAACAGTTCTTAGGTACATAAGGTACAACTAATATAGGTTCAACTAATATATAAATTCTGGATATTAAAAAAAAAAAAAAAAAAATGTAAGTAGTATGTACATGGTTGTCTCTTTCTCTGTCTGTCGGATATATAAATAACTTGATCAATATGAGCTGCATAAAGGTACTAAACTTACCTGGACCATTAGCAAAGCCTTATACAGCACTGTGGAAATCGGACCTTTTCGGTTGTTAATTATGACTGTTAATCCCAGATCTCTCACTTGTCTCCTATAAAAGGTTACAAAAAAGGTTGGTAAACCACCAACTTGTAAGTTGTAAGTAAAAAGAAATAATCTGTTTACAGCTATGCCTGAGGGGCCTATTGATGATATGATCAGAAATTGTGAAGAAAAAGTGAACACTGATTATTTTCTTGAATTTTTTCATGATCTGATTCATAACATCCAATAGTTATAATAATCAAAGATGGAACATTTAATTTTAATGACTGAATGAAAAAATATTTTCCTTACGGCAATACAATGTGACACAATTTAACCATATTTATAGAAGTAACATTATGACAAAAAGTGTTAAGAATCCTAATAACACAAAGAATATAAAAATAGATATATAAAGCATTCAGCTTATCTGGTCAAAACATCACAGTGCACGCTAAGTAGACTGGACACTCACTCACTCATCTTCAATACCGCTTTATCCTGTATTAAGGGTCACGGGGACCTGAAGCCTATCCCAGGAGGCTTAGGGCATGAGGCAGGGTACACCCTGGACAGGGTGCCATTCCATCGAAGGGCACACACACATTCACACACTACGGGCAATTTGGGAACATCAATTAGCCTAACCTACATATCTTTGGACTGTGGGAGGAAACCCACCAAGCACGGGGAGAACATGCAAACTCCATGCACACAGAGACGGGAATCGAACCTGGACCTTGGAGGGGCAAGGCGACAGTGCTAACCACTACACCACCATAGACTGGACAATCGAACTGGACAATAGAATATATATATCCATAATATTTTGATGGATTTATAGATAAAGAGCTCAATATGAACATAACTAAAAGTTAGTATAAACTATTGGCTGTAAACTGACCCACCGCTCGCACTTTTTAAGTGCAGGTGTATGTTGATGTTCAAAGGGGTACGTGTTACTTCCAGGGTGACTGTTTGGGTCTTGATTAGTCTAGATTTGTGGTAAGTATTCAGAATGCCTCAGGGACGAAAATGTTACAATGTATGTTCGTGGTGGAACATCATCAGTGCAATTAATGTGTAGTCATAACTTTTATTAAATGAAAGTATTTACAGGATGTAGGAGGTCTTCCCTGTCTTTCGTTATGAAGAACTCCCTGTGCAGCATACAGTTGCGTAAAAGAATACTCATGACACATTTGTGGTATATTTACCACGGCAGCAGTGCGTCAGTGATTAGAACTTGAGATACAGATCATAGGTTCAGACCACATTGCAGCCAACCACATGTTCATGAAGACTGAAGAATTGCTTGTTGTAAATGCTAATGCAGATTGAAGAAAGGCCAGTGGTACATGCTTGTGCAGACTGAAGAAATGCTCATCCGAAATGGAATAAAGAAAGTTTTACTGCAGCTGTTATGGTAAATCAGAGAGACAGACAGAGCTGAGCAGTTCTTAATACTAATGTCTTGCCCTTGCCTACAGTTAGTAATTGTATACCATAAGAATTAATGGATGACATGAATCCTGAGCTTGAGTTGCCTTGAGCCGGAGTGCACAAATTCTTTGCATGTTCTCCCCACTGTCCAAATAAAGCAGGGAAGTGCATACACTACACAAAAACTGCTCCTAGGCATAAATGAAATGTGTGAATTTTTGTGTGTATACAGTACTACGGTCTGTCTGTAATATCTGAAAAGTAAACCAAAACTTACAATACATTTGTAATTTTTTTTCATGCATTCTAAAGAAACAGTGAGAGAAGTTGTACTGTGTTCAAAGATCTTATTTTACATACAAAATCTGGCAGTCTCATTTTACTGTATTTTACATTTATTTTGTTCTATTTTGTATGCAGTTACACTTTAAAAGCATTTATTATCATCCAAAATACAGTACTGGTTCTATTGTTTTATGTTATACATATAATACAGAAAATGTGTGCCAAAGAAGCTACTTCTGAAGTTTATGCAACATGGAAGTGACCAATCTTGCTTTCTTACATTTCAAGTTGCTAACTTCAGCCATTTTGAAGAGATTATTTTCTACAGTATGTACCCCAAAAATGGCAAATTTTTAGCATTATACCGTCTTGTTTCAAACTATAATAATTTTATTGCAAATTATTCATATCTCTTTATGAGTATTGATAATAAAATTGGTGTAAGCTTACAGGAGCATATGATCTGTAAAAATTGTTGCTTAAATTAGAGCATTCTGTGCAAAATTAAGGATTTTCCCCCAAAATTACTAAAAGTGGTTTTGTTTAAATGCTCTAAATTAGACACACACCTTACTGTATGTTACGTGGCCATAAAACATATACATATGTGGCCACAAAACTATAGTTTATTCAGTTCAAATTGCTTTTTGTAATCTTTCCATTAATTATTGTTACTGGGCAGATTACAATAATTGTACATTTATATGTTGTGCAATATCTTAACAATTGAGCATTTTGGAAAATTGTGGTATATGATCCTATTTGAAAATTCACTTTTTCACATACAGTAGGTGAGACACTTTTTAGCACCAATACCATGTTTTGGCTGTATGTTAATTAAAAAAATAGTGTTACAACAATACTATGCGTTTCTATAACAACTGCAACTTTTTCATTTTGGATGAACATTTCTTTCTTCTCTGTCACCATTTCTTCAGTTCACATGAACACATACTACAAACATTTTTAAGTCCTCATAGGCATGCAACCCAACCTTTCATTCATCCCTCTTAAGCATACCCTCAAGTGCATGTCTTGCAAGCATGTCTTCATGCTGTAAGAGGATGTCAGCAAAGGCATGAGCCTTTTATAGTACAATTTAAAGCACAAAACTTAGCAGTGTTTATAAGAAGTACTGTAAGCCCTGCTACCTTACTAATGGGAATTTAATTATTTGCAAATAATAATTTAATTGCAATCAACCTAGAAATCAGAAAATTTGAAATTTAGCCACTTTAAGATATTAAAGCTTTGCACAGACTGGCTACTAGCTTAAAGAGGAATTCAGCTGTGCCTCTGAATAAACCCCTAATGGTTCTGTGCTTAGAACTCAACAACAGAGTGGTCTCCTCTAAATAAGTATGTAAATAAAGGTTGTATCCTTTATTCATACCTGTACCCCAAAAGAAAATATCTATCTGATATTTGATATCTATCAAATATTTAATATCTATCAAATATTTGATTTGATATTTGATGTTGGATGTGCATTAAAGTGAGCCATAAGTTTCCTGCAGTTCAAGATACCAGTTTAGCGGACTAATTATTCAGTTAGAGAACAATATCTGGGTTCAACATGTCCAACATACATATATTATACATATATTATTGTATACATATATTATACATATATGATTATTTTTAAATCCAAAAAAATGTAAATATATTATATTTTATCACATTCAGCAAAATGTCAGAACACAGGTTTGCAATCAAAAACTCAGAAAAGGAGGTGGGGGTTAGATCATCATGCCTAGGCACATCGGGCAACAAATACTCCCCACTCCTGGAGAGATATCTGTTGTATCTCTGGAAGCTGCTTACAAGGCCGGTGCCAGCTCGTCAAGCGATTCTATCTGAACAGTTGAGTATGAAGGATTATGCTCATGGGCACAACAGAGGCACCCCATCGAGGCTGGGGCTCGAACTAAAGACCCTCCAATCAGAAGTCTGACAATCACAGTGTAGTTTGCTTGAACTATTTAATTTGAGCTGCTTGAGCTGCTTCATTCTGCCATCTAGTGGTCAAAATAAGATGCTACAGCTGCATTAAACATGTATGTTTATTACATTTTGACCCATTCAATTCACATATTCTGCATGTCTTCTTCGTTGTTAAAATTGTAAAATACTGTATAGAGTTTTGATAGGTTGAAAGCCCAGCATGATTGCAGCTGTGCACATTTCGCTTTGGACATATGTGTTACCTTGGAATGGAGTGAAGATAAATGACTAGTTTGCAGAGTACCAGAGGACAAAGTAGAGGGGACAGCCAGCCATTCTTTCCTCCATGGACTTCAAGAACAGCTCTGCCAGCTCTGTCTCGGCTGCCTATTGGAGGCACATAAAAGACATATGGCATAAGTCCATGTGTCAATGTATGTATAGTGTCCATAGCGCTAGTATGTACTGAGGTATGTGTATGTTTATATATAGAAACAGATTACACTGAAATAATCAGACACAAGCATATCCTGCATTCAACAGCTGTTTGTCCAAAAAGTCCTTGGTGCAGAACAAAAACTCCATAGGGTAGAGTCACACATGATGCAACTACTACTACTTGGGAAGAGTTTCAGGCTGGATTAGTGTGTGGTTGATAGGTGTGTTGTTCCACATTCTAGGACACTTTATGGGTTAGGATTAAGTCTATGGACTCCCCCAGGACTATGAGATTTCTGGAAGGAACTTTCTATAACAATAAAATGCCACTGAAAGCAAAAGATATATATTTGTCATATGTTACAGTTTAATTTACTTCTGTACGTAAATATAATAGTAACTCATATATATTAGCACATCATCACATACAGTATTAGCACATTATAACATATTATTGGAGGCATACAGTAGGTGGTAGATAAATCTAAAGCATTATTTGTATATAGTGTACTGTATTTACATTAGCTGTTTTCCTTTAATTAAATTAGGTTTCAAATACAGTGACTAGCCAGACTACCTACCAGTCTAAAAAACAAATTATATTCAAAAATAGTATGTCGATATTTACTTTTTATGTGAATAAAAAAATATTTAAAACACATTAATAGCTTATTGGAATTAAATACAGATACTCAGAATAGGTAACCTGGCAGACAGATGATGCCCAACTGGAGAACATTCTTGATGGTGGGGTCGTGTGAAACGGCAGTAAACCTCTCTCCTGGACTTTCATGTTTAGGAGAGAGGCTTTGTGACTGGGCTGAGGAGCTCTGGAGCAGCGTCCCATTCTGAAGTACAGAAAAATGTTCAGCGGACCCAGTAGCTGGCATGTCTTAAAGGGCAAAAGAAAATAAAGCATTAACTTTTTCCTGCTGTATGAATTTAACCAATATTATGTCCTATTACATCAGCATGATTTTCTTTTCTTTCTGATGACCTAACCCAATAAACCATATAACATACTCTCAAACAACTTTCTCTGTCCTTATACCACACAGAGTCAGTTAATAAACCTGAATTCAAAATATATTTGTTTTACATGGGGAGGGGGAAGTAAGATCATCAGTAATTATCAGTAAATCTGTGATATAGCCCTATCTCGTTATGTCACTCATTTTTTTAGATTATCCATCTATTTTGCTAGGGTAAAATAACCTGTGGCATGTATTTACAGGTAATACAGCAGGCAATAGAGGTTACACACCCCTATGAGAATTTCAGGTTTTGTGATTATAAAAATAAAACTAAGATAAAATGGATTATGTCAGACATTTTTACTTTTAATGACATAATAATGAATAAAATTATCATTAAAAAGGAATAAGAAATATTTAAGATAAAAGTACACCCTTTAACAATTACTTTTACTATATTTTTAAAATATTCTTGTTCTCATCAGACCATAATACGTTTCGACACATGTTTGGTGTATTGATTTAGGTGGGTTTGGATATTTTTATGGTTGTTTTTGATGCTGCTACTCATGAGAATGGGCTTCCATAGTCACATGCACTATTACAAAAGAGTGCACACTTATGCAACACATGTTATTGTAACTTTTCCCTTTTTTTCTCCAAAATGTTTTTCTTTTCTTTTTTTTTTTAGTTTTGTTGCTTGCTTTGACATTAAGGGGGGGATCCTAGCATTATTTATCTCACTGAAAATAAATGATTCCTGTATCAACTTTAAGTTTTAGAGCAGATTTTCTGCTCAAATAAAATAGTGAAGTTAAACAAAAGTAAATAATGGAAACAGTGATAGTCTGCATTTTATGTTAAACCCATTAAACAGAATTAAGTACACTTAAAACAGACAAAATATCAACAATGTAAAAGATACACAGGACCAAAATATATATATTTTTATGAGGTACAATAAAAATAAAATCCTAAAAAAAAAATTATGTTGTATAATGGATGTACAGACTTCTGAGTGGAAGAGGGTGAATATTCCATTATATCTGTTGAGGGAAGAATTTAGGTTTTTTGTCCCCTTAAACCGAACAGTTGGCCAAGTTGACATGTGGTGTTTTAAAAGGGCTTAAAAAAAAGTCGAAATCCGTTTTTTAGATTATTTAAATAAGGAATCATTGATGTAATAAAAAAGAGGAATAACCAGAGCAATCAGATTGGACAGTGTTTATTACAGTGCTTTAAACCAATGTTTAGGATTCAAATTTCTCAATTCTGTTAATGGATAAGGAAGCTATGGTATTTACTTGCTCTACACACTTAATCTATGACTATTCATCTACACTAGGTGGTGCAGTTGGTCTCTCTCTCTCTCTCTCTCTCTCTCTCTCAAATTAAGACACACTGTTAACAGTTAACTGGTCTTTGGTTAAAAAAAGACATCAAAGGCCTTCTCGAGGAGGGGTGAGGAGAATACCCTACTGGAATGCTGTACAAAATATGACCTCTGACACTTGGCCCCATGTCATTACTGTATGTACTCTTTTTGGATGACCTTTTGACAGGACAGACTGTCAGGACAGGTCAGCACATTCCACCCTTTGTGAAGGAGACGAGTCAATCTAATTTGTTGTTCAGTCCACTCGTAAGGGACCTGTTTTGTTATAAGCATGTAACAACATTGTGCTGCCCCTCTTGCCGGATGTTCACCAGACATCCACACAGTCTACAAAGCTGTGTTTTCTCTTTAAACAATCAATCATTTACATCCATCATGCTTGCACGTCTTTATGTATAATTTTACCCTTAAATGATATAGATTAGACAGAGAAAGATATATGACCAAATCACCTACCATTTAAAAATAAAAGTAAAGTTTGGATAAAACATTCTACAATTTTCTCAAAATGAAATCTACCATGGGATCACCTTTAATCATGAGGAATCCCATCAGGGCCAATAACAACTTTTCTTTAGGAAAAACTTGTGGTATATAATGAATTAATTGATGCTTCATACCATTTTTTGCTGCTTTCCGTCTGTTTAATTTTGGGGACACGAGACCAAAGGTTGTGCTTTTCTTGCTTTGTTGGACCTGAACTCCAGGAACCAAGGGAATGATCTCTGGACAGACATCACTGCGACTCCTGCTGGCTGGCTTCTCCTCCTGTGAACACTCTCGGGCTGGCTCTGATACGGTGGAAGCAGAGCGGGATTTAGGCCTGCTTTTTCCCAAGACTTTCAATGCAGGGTTTTCACCATAGTGCTTATTTTCACAGTTAGGTCTTTGTTTAAATTGACAGTTTAGTTCTTGAAATATGTTCAAATTGTTCTGTGGGTGAGGAAGCAGAGAAGGTCTCTGTCCTGTAGGTTGTTGAAGTGATTTTTGCACAGGTGCAAGGCTACGCACAAACTGATCTATTTGCATGCCCTTGCCTACACCCTGACATTTGTAAACAGCAGTCTCTTGTCTGTGACTTCTATGATCTGGCAAAGCTCGTCGCCCCATTTTGGGCAAGTGTTGCATTTTATGATTCTTAAGCACACTTGATCGCATTTGATGAGGTTCCTCCAGCCTGTTGACAGTAACTGCTCCAGAATGTTCCAGTACAGTTTTCTGAAGATTGTCTGAATGTTTTTCAGTAAGCAAGTGCTTTGGCTGTTCAGCTGTGTTGAGACTTGGCAGTGCTGTATTCTGAGACAAGTGTTTTGGATTCATATTAATTTGAACTAAGCGCTGATCTTGCTCAGTTAAATCCTGACAGGACTGTTTTAGGTTAAGTTGGGCTGTACCCTGCACTGGAGAGCTGCTTAAAGATTCAATCTCAAAGTCAAGCCCCTGTGCCTCATAGCCTGGTTCTGCTTCTCCTAATCCTGGCCATGTTTCATCCAGAGGCAGTATTGTGTGTGCTTTCTCGAAACTTACTGGGTTTTTTATAGCTGCTAGGTAGGACTGACGATGTCTACCCTTGGACTCAGGACCAGTCTGTGGATGTTCCGAAAACTGATTAATTCTTGGACACGGAACACAGTGCTTGTCCGTCAATCTTGAGGCTTGAATACATCGGATGCTGTCTTCTTTTGAAACAGGCAAATGAGGTCTAAAATACATTGGAACCGAAGGTACAACAGCTGGTTTAAAGCGTAAAGCATCCTTCTCTGTGGCAAAATCTAAAAGATCTACATATTCCCCCTCCAGCTCTTGACTGGGCCTGCTGTCCCATGTATTTGGGGAAACCCATCCAACAGGTTTACCTGTAGGACTGCTCAAAGGATTCCCTTGTTCCATCTTAACAAATTCGTTGCCACTTTTCACTAATCGATGCGAAATTGCAACACATTTTTTAGCTGGAAGGATCATTGTTTCTGGTTCATAAGATATTTTAGGGAAAGACATGTTTTCAGGAAACTTTGAGTTGGGTTCTTCCTGTAAATTATCTTGCTGTATTAAACCTTCTGTTGTACATAATGTTTCAGACTCCACTTGAGCTTTTGGCCTGTCAAGAAATTCAGGGTTGATCACTTCTGCCCAGGGCACCTTCACAATCCCCTTGTCAGAAGAAAGCACACATTGATGTAACTGATTACCATGACGATCCTCATTGATTTCCTTCAACCAACCTTCAGTGAAAATGCAAGGATACGATGTCTCTGGAATGGGAGTCTCCTCCACAGCAGGACCTTCTTGTGCCCTAAAACCTGTTAATAATACCAGATCCTCCTGTGCCAAGAGACCCTCCTGCACCAGGAGGCTCTTGAGGACTATTCGGGCTGACTGTTCTCCAAAGGGTTCCACCTGCAAGTAGAAGTCTCCAGGACGCAACAGTAAAGGGTTAATGGGTGCTAGTTGGATCACCACACGTTCTCTCAAACAAAGAGGCCAACCCTCACACTGGAACAAAACATCAGAGTACTCAGCCTGTAGAGAGAGGAATAGAGGAAAGGAAAATTTCATAATTAAATGACTTTTCTGCATGATCTTACTTTTTCATTATGGATTCTAGATAAATATTTTTGAGTCTGGTCAGATTTCATTTTTCCTGATAAAAAAAAAACAAAAAAAAACAACGTACGGGCCTTTGATTTCTTTTAAGTATAAAACTAAATGAGTGGACAAAGAAACTTCTTGGACCTAAGCCATAAAACTCCCTATGGACTAAAGTCAATTTAAAGGCTTCAGGATTTCCTACTGATCTTAAATCTGTTTACTGTAATGATAACTTTTTCAACAGAATATACTGTGGTGGCCAAAAGTATAAAGATAACATATGACTTTATAGTTCTCCCTGTGCACAAAACAATGATGTCATCAATTTTGACACCAGAGAAAAAATCAATCTTGTCATTATTTAAAAAAATTGAGAATGTCATTAAAACATTTGAATTTGCATTTGCCATTACAATTTTATATCAATTTGTTGTTTGTGTGATTACTGTGTTGCACTTACACAGGCAGCCTGTTGTACACTTTCTAGGATGTGTTTGGCTGGAATGAGGTAATCTAAAAAGCACTGCAGTGCATCTCCCTGGTAACGTGCCTCGATGGTACGAAAGAGCTGGCTCAGAACCGTTGGAGCAGTGGCCTCAAATGGAGGGTAAAGAGATGACAATGCACTCTGAATGGACCAGTCCAGAGAGGAGGAAGTCTGAAAGAAAAGTTAGCAACACAGATTGTGAAAAAGAGGATTAATTAAGAATGCAATGCACTCTTGATGAAGAGTAGCATGTTACACCGTGCTTTCCCGAATAACGTTTTTACACGGCATCCGGGAAAGCACATTTTGCTTGCCTTAGTCTTTATTAAAAATGACAAGAAGCATTGGGATTGATTTGAATTCTGTTTAAGCAAGGAGTGTATTTTGGCATATTTTATTGTTTTCCAGTCACAGCTCAGTTAAAATGCTTAACCACCCACAGAAGAGAAACAGATTTGAATAGAAAAAAGAAAACAATAAAACATGGTTGTCCTGAATCAGAAACATGAAATTTTCCTGTGAGTTTACCTGTGCGTAAATAATAAGTACTGTATGTGTGTAATGTCTTACACAGGGGAACTTAAGTCACAGTTTCTTACTGTTTAAGGTAGCTTAATAATTCATGACCTACAGGATTAATATACTGTAAGTAATGAGAAGATACAATTGAGTTAAAATTAGTTTGCAATTTTTTTTAGCAAACTTTAATGTCAGTGATTGTTTCAAAAGTGGAAAACAAATGCAACTAAATGTTCATTCCATTCCATACATGGTGACTAAGGTTTAGTATAACTATGAAGTTCTCATATAATAATTAATGCTTAAGTAATTGCTAGTTTTGCCCATCAACTGATAATTACAGATGATAATATGTTGTTTGTTTTATGCAACCTCTGAATGAATAGGTACTTCCAATGATATTTAAAGACTCAATTTAACTAACAGCGTTCTGAATTACCCAATTTTTACCCCCTTTATAATTTAAATAAATCTGCATGAACTAGTATATTGTTCCATGATGTTCAGTGGGTACAACAGAACCAAAAATAATTTGTCACTAGGACAACTGTCAATAGGACACTAGTTCATGTTGATTATCATGGACTTAATTGTAGTCCTGGATAGAAAAACATTAGTTATGCCAATAACTAATGACCGGGTGCCAATCCATTGCAGGGCACACACATACACACACTTACACTACAGGCAATTTGGGAACGCCACCACAATCCAATTATCAGACTGTTATTATAGGAAACTGCTGAGATGTTTCTTGTTCACACAGCAGTATTTAAGCTAAAGTTCTTGAGTTAATTAAGATGATAATTATACTGTATTAAAAGCTGCCATTGGACCAAAGGACCAAAAAAGTCACCTGGAGACACTGAAAATTCATTCTACATGTCTTAATTAATTATTTGGTATATTGTAAAGCGTGTTAGTTGTAGCTTCAGACTACAAATCCTAAATGTGGTCAATCAACCATCACGTTTGAAGACAGATGTATTAAATAACCAAAACAATTCATTTCCAGCTACAGAACAGATCAAGACCACTAGCCAGGATATCAACTGTTTAATGCTACTATAGAGACAAAAATGCCTAAGGTAGGTGATACAGGTAGGTAAGTGTAGGTGTGTGTGTGTATATATACACAGGTAATCCTAAAAAAATAATAATCTTTATAATCTTTACAGGATGCACCAGGCCACAAAAGATTTCAACAGTAATGTATTTGATTAAAAGGAAAATAGTAAGTACAACAATAGTTTATTTTCCAGCCAGAGTCCAGACAAATCCTTTTTGAACTAACAAGGGAGATTAAAAAACACTGATACCTGATGATAATACCTAGAAAAATGCATCATATGTTATAATATAACAATATTGATATTATTTTGTCATATTACCCAGTCCTACAGTAATTCACATTACAGCAGAAATATATGCAGATAGGCAAAGGTGGTATAATGTATGTCTTGGCTATATTGCTGTTAATAAATAACTTATTTGATTTTATTTATGATTTGTCTGCAGATGGAAGCAGCAGAATACTCTACTCTACTCTTATATTGTGTGAAACATTTCTCAATTTAAACCAAAGTAATATTCCATTAAACATTTTCCTAAAATAGCCATAAGTTGGCTTTATACATGAGTCAAGGCCTGTGATGTCAAAATACACTATGGGGATGAGCTTATTTGAACCACACACTATCAAATTACATCTTTGTGCACAAACAAGCTGGTCTCCCTATGACAAAGAACCTCATTTCTGTCTCTCACCATGTGCACATATATTGCGCAAATAATGTTTTGAGCCATGCCACTATTATAAGCATATGATATGATTCTATTGTAGTCCTGAGCAGCACGAGAGAAAAACATTCACCCCATTATTAAGTGATTGCGAGTTCAAGTCTAGACAATGCCAGAGACGTCTTTGGGCATTCTGTCAAGAGAGGACAATTGTCCATGGTGGGAGGAATGGCATACTTTCTCTTCTCTCTCATACTCCATCTTCCTTATTATGGTGGCAAAATGTGGGTGTCTGTGAACTAATGAATTTTTTAGTAGGGCAGATAGAACAGCTTTCTCTGACTGTGTACTCTGTTATGATTCTATTCATGATAATTTCCATGACAAGCGCATAGCTCTGTTGTCTTTCTATGGTTGATCTGTCAGGGTATCTACAAGCTAGTGAGGCGTTTGTTTAACTACAACAACATGGCTGTTGTTTAACTTCCAATTTAATTAACTGCATTAAAAAAAAAAAAAAAGCAGTGCTGAAAATTTTTCACTATGGAATTATGTTTTCTATAACGTATTGAATTAAATGTGTTTTAGGAACAACGACGGTTGCACTTAGGTACATATGTGTATGGTACAAACAACAGCCATACATGTGTTCCCAATCCACAAAACACTTTTTTGTGACATCAGTGTAAAATACAATGAGCTGCCATTTTGTGGTTTGCCACAATCGAGATGATGAAGAACTAAAGTTTCTCCCATACAAAGGCTGCATCCACAGCCAAGTCATGAGTGTGAGGTGTATTCTGTTAGTCATACACTAATACAGACAGCAGTGCCTGTGAGATCGTGCCCTCACCTCAGAGGAATGCTTGCGCTGGAATTTTTCCTAAGCTTGTTTCTAGCCATAATGAATTTATTTGATAGAGAGTCATTGAGCTGTGCTGATGTGGAATTCACGGAGTGTCTTAAAGACTGTAATAAATTGCAGCTGTAGTCTATGAGATGTGAGAACTTCTATGTGCCTTTACATCAAGATCTGGGCTTCTTCTTTCTCGAATTCAGTGTAACAGCATGTTCTGAAACTTGTTATTATAAACACGTTCTTATTACCAACATTCAAGGTATGTTTATTAATATTATTATGTTCAGCTCAAGAACTTTGAATCTGATGTCAGGAATAGACACCAAAAAAGGTAGAATGGCACCTAAAATCTCTACATCATTTAAAGCAATGTGAAAAAAAAGTAATGTTACAATATATTCTTTAATATATAAAATGTTAGCTTGTAGACCATTTTTTGCATTAAAAAACAGATTCCAGTTGATTTTTCTGGCTTGCATGTGTACTTCAGGGTGGTCTTCTTTGTTCTATGCAGGCTCCAGGATCCTTTGGCTGACCTCTCTCTCTCTCTCTCTTTCTTTCTCTCTCTTTGCTCACTCTTTCTCTCACTTAGTGAACATTCTCTGTCTTCCCTCTCCTTAGGCGTGGTGTACGTTTCTACATTTGTTAATTTGCATAGAATGATGATGGCTTCCTATATGTAATTGTCATGTAAGGTTCTACAATTACACTTGCAAATACAGTAATAAAAGTTTTCTTCAAAATGAAGAAGAAGAAGCCTTGGATGTGATAACAACTAGGCTTAGTGATGGGAATCATCAACGGTCATTATGCATTGTGATACTGTAAGTATCATGATTTCATATATCAATAGTTTGCTCCTATCACAGAATGCATTGCTGTCTGTCAATGTGTGAATAGTTTAGAGCACCCTCTGTAGGGTAATAAAGGAATGGCACCATTTTACCACCTCGAGAGCAAAAATACAGTATATTCACTAAAAATTACTTCCGAAAATTTATTTCGGATTTAGTGTAGCGAAATATGAATTGCAACACCAAAGAATCTCAATACACCACTGAATCGATTTTTCCATGTTTCTGCTTAGAATCACTCCTTACTTTTCGTTCTAAATCATTTATAATTTAGATTTTCAGATTTTTCTCACAAAGATCTACAACTAGCACAGATATCTTGCAGCATGGCAGGTTATTTTAACTAAACAACTAAACTACTAACTACTAAACACTATTTAAACTGAAACATGATTTATTAACTCCACATAGCCATAATATAGCTACTGTATGTGTAAACATATGAGAGGGACAGCCTTTTTACACACTCTCTCTACCTCTCGCCACTTCTCTAGCAGCACCTTTAGATGCTTTGTGCACATAATGTTTGAACAACACCATGTTTGCAGTCAGATTCAGTTATATTTGCAGTATTGGTCTGAAACACTTTATAAAACCTACAGAAGAAATGTCATGTTTCATCTCACCAATACAGGGTACACAACTGTGCGCCTGAAATCAGCATTCACAATAAGGCTGGCCTGGTGCACAGTATCACAGATACACAGATAACGCTGTTACAATTTTGCAGTTGTACATCATCTATCGATTATTATTGATATTAAATCGATTAATCTTATTACTTCTGTCACAATTATTCAATTGCTCTTATTTAGCTATCAGCTTTTACATTTCAAGTTGTTTTGTGCATGTGGTAACTTGCATGCAAATATGTATTTTAATGAACTTTCCTGATGAAACAAAATCTAAAGGATAAGTCAAGTAGATGCAATAAAATATAACTATTAAATAAAGCTAAAAGATATCGGATGGTAATTATGGGAGTTAAGTTAAAATGTTAAGAAAACTGAGATAAAGACACGGGTGTCAAGCAAAGTGAAGGGCCAGAGATTGAGGTACAATAAGTGGGAAAAGAACACACACCCAAGGAGAATATGGCTGATTAGTGTGTGTGTGTGTGTGTGTGTGTGTGTGTGTGTGTGTGTGCGCGTGTGTGTGTGAGATAGAGAGAGAGAGAGAGAGAGAGAGAGTGCTTGTGTGTATGTGAGAGATAGAGAGAATGCATGTGCAGAGCTTAAAAGCCAGTAATAATTTGTGTGCGCATGTGTGTGTGTGTGTGTGTGTGTGTGTGTGTGTGTGTGTGTGTGTGTGTGTATGTGTGTGAATTTAACTTAAAAATGTTCATTAAAGAGAACTAGACTCACAAATACAAACGCGACTCACAGCAACACAGTCAGTAATTATTCACAATCTCTTCAGGCGTGAATCCTTTCCCACTAACCCGACTCTCTCTTCTTTCACGAAGCGGCCTTACCTGGTGAAGGTGTTTGCCATCGCGTAATGACTCGCTTCACTCCATTAAGTCTAATACTGACATGTTAGAGCGCTCATAGTTCGTGCAAGAATCAAGCTCTAATGTCACATATGAATCGACAATTACATTTATTGTAGACTAATTTGATTATTGATTTTATTTATTTTTATTTAATTAATCGATATTTTTGATATATCCTTGGAAGAGAACTTTATACATATAACCACAGAACATTTACAAAGTCTCTTCATGTTACAAGAGAATAAGAAAAATCAGATCTGACTGGCAAGCCAAAATATCTACACACTCCAGCTTCCAACAGATCTTAATCCAACATGTTTCATTCTTCAATAGAAAGAGTCTTGTACTTTCAGCTGTCACATTTAAAAAGACCCCCTCCATCTCTTTTCTCAGCAGGTATCTCTCTCTCCTCTTCCTTTCTTCCTGCCCCCTCCTCTTTATTTAAGGGGACAGTGTTGTCTTTGTCTTGGTGCCACTCTTATTTAATTCCTAACCGAGGGATATGTGGCGTAATGTTCCCTATCCACACAGCTTTGGTCCATTTTAGATCTTTACAGTACAACCAAAAAAAAAACATGTATTGAAACTAACATCAGAGCACAATCTGTTTACCCATCCACATATTTGTTTAACTACCCTCCCCTCAGACCAACTTGAAATTTCCAAATTAGTTTCCAACCCGTTTGCCACTGTCTGATCTGTCTTGTGTTGTTTGACATGGAGAATTTCTCTTCTACAGTTTCTGACAGCTGTGTTTTTGAAACATATAAACCTAATACATTAGCTATGACTTTTGGAGGACTCTTGAAAAAGCAAGTTATTAAAACAATGACCCTGCTTTCAATTCAGAGGAAGTTTGATATACAAAGTTTATACTTCTTGGACACCTGAGGTTTATAGAATCTGAAACATCTGAGAATTTAGACATAAATTTAAAAGTAAGAATAAAATGGCATGTTTGACTTAATATTAAAAGTTGGAATTAGGAAACAGAAAATGTAAAGGACTTAACAATCACATTCAGATGTACTGATTGCCCCACAGA
This sequence comes from Clarias laeviceps, assembly GCA_030014305.1. Classification (NCBI taxonomy): domain Eukaryota; kingdom Metazoa; phylum Chordata; class Actinopteri; order Siluriformes; family Clariidae; genus Clarias; species Clarias laeviceps. The sequence continues at coordinate 17,057,426 of JAQMYJ010000037.1, forward strand.
CAATTTGGAATGAAAATGCAAAACTCAGCACCTGCTCTCATGTGGGCAGTGCTGGAGAAACACAGGCAGAATTTGCAAGACTTTACCACTGCTTTAACATTCAAACTCCAAGCCACAATCATTATTCCTCCTTAATGTACTGTAGTCTACACTCTGAACCAAACAACAGAAAAGTGAATGGAAAATAGAATTATTATGAAATGCGGAATGGAGCCAAAATAGCAAAAAAATTAAACTGATGTGGAAATAACAGCTGGTGTTCTGTAAGATGTGAATGGCTCAACATCTGGCGAGAGACAAAACTCATCACTCTGCTCATCACTCTGTGTGACACTGCCAGTCCTTCCAAGGGTGTAAATACACCAAAATTAATTTGTAACACCTGCTGCATAGTGTCAGTTCTGTCCAGTCATGGCTGAGAAACATACTGTAATAAAGGCTGACTAGACCAGAACATGGGTTGGTAAACAACATTCTCCAAGTTAAGTTGTGAATTGATTCTCATAGTTCACACTGTCCCATTGTGAGTTTAGAGTCACATCTCCACTAATAGAATGAATGGTTCTGAGCATAAAGAATAACCATGAGCAACAACAACAGCTTTAATGTACAGGAAATTGTGGCTGCAGATTTTCTGGATGTGTACTGATAGGAGGAACGCTACTCCCGAACACCAAAACAGAATTTTCTCTTCTTGTTATCCATGAAACTTTCAGATGAAAGTTTCCTCCTCTCAGATGAAAGTTTCCTCCTCTCACTTGTCCATATGACTCAAATGAGACAATAACTGATCACTTCATATCTGCCTGCCCATTTAAATGTTCCTTCAAATTATTAACCACATTAATCTGAACGTTAATCCGTCATGTCATGCCTGAAAAGTCAGCTTGGGTTCCATTTAGTTGAAAAAAAAAATACTTAATACATTACAGCTGATGCTGATCAATAAATATCACCATGCTCCTTACACAAATCTCTTTTTCAGACCCTGAGTAGTGCTCTATAAATTCAGATCACACATTAACAATAACCATAGATCAAACAGGCATTATGTTACAAACTAAGACTTTTTTCTGGCTCACTGCATCACTTTATGTCATCACTACTGTTTTTCTTTCCAGTCCTGGCTTAGCAGCTGTGCTGACAGAAAAGAAGCTTTTTATTTCCTTTTGTCAACACCTTATCCCATTACCTTTTCTTAAGGTAATGCTTTTAAGCTGGTATTGGACCAGCTCTATTAACATGACAAAACAAACCCATGCCAGCAGCAAGGCCTTCTCCTTGCAGCTCGGGCCCTCAGGCAGAAACCCATTAGCTTTATCAGGTGAATCTGGCCCAGGCTCTCATTAGTGAAGGAATGAATGAGAAAATGACTGTTTACTTTTAAGGGCTTTTCTTAGTTTATTTTTGCCATGCTTAGCAGACATGCTAACAGAGTAGGTGCTTGTATCCAGGCCAAGCTCATTTAAATACCAATTCATTATCCTCTGATCGGTGCTTTTGAATGTCATCCTCCAGGGAATTCAAGGACACTACTGTAGATATCTTGATGCTTTTGATGTCATGCTTGTTCTGATTAATTTCTCTTTATGACTGGATATTTATCCTGTTGTGTAAAATATAGGCTTGTGTAAGCTTATATAAGTTTTTTCAAGGTTGTATTTATCCAAAGAGACTACACCAAGAGTTGGTGAGTTGTTTGTGAGTGTGAGTCAATGGCTGTTACTTTCCATTGACCATTGCTGCCAAAACAGACATGCTGGCTTCTGCAGACAAAAACAAGTGTGCAGAGGCCTACCCCTCAGCAACTGGGAAGAAGACGTATACTCTAACACTTCAGTCTACAGGAATTGCAAACCACAAAAATCTAAATACGGTATTAAAAATATACAGTAGTTTGTGTTTGGAGGTAAACACAACATCCAAATCAGTTTCTGAATTAAATGCTGTTATAAAAAATCTATTCAGTTATTTTAGTATAATATATCCTTTTTGTATTCAGTTACATTCAACGAAGACAATATACATGACCTAAGTTTAGGACACTGAATTCGGTAACAGTTCAGTTCAGAGAGTAAATAGGAGCCACTGTACACCTGCACATTTATGCAAATCATACAAATACAGGTCAAGAGTTTCAATTAATGTTTATATCATACATCAGGATGTTCTTTTGTTTGTTTTTGTTTTGTTTTTTTTGTTTTTGCTCTGACCCACATGATGTGTTGCTGTGAATAGTTTACAGCACACCACCTGCAGGATTATAGAGGAATGGCAACATTTATTTATATATATATATATATATATATATATATACAGTATCTCACAAAAGTGAGTACACCCCTCACATTTTTGTAAATATTTTATTTACGCTGAGCACGTGCACTCAACTTCTTTGGTCTACCATGGCGGGGCCTGTTCTGAGTGGAACTTGTCCTTTTAAACCGCTGTATGGTCTTAGCCACCGTGTTGCAGCTCAGTTTCAGGGTGTTAGCAATCTTCTTATAGC
>JAQMYJ010000037.1:17068336-17083101 GCA_030014305.1 Clarias laeviceps
ATACCTATGATGAAAATTACAGGCCTCTCTCATCTTTTTAAGTGGGAGAACTTGCACAGTTGGTGGCTGACTAAATAATTTTTGCCCCACTGTACTTTGACGCACCTATCACTCTGGAATAGGGTTAATCTGAACCCAGACTAATCAGACCACATAAACAGTTTTCTCCAAAGTCCAATTTTTTGCTCTTCTGCAATTTGAAGCTTTTTATTCCAATTAGACTCAACAACAAGTGGTTTTCTTATGACCGCACAGTTGTTTAGTCCCAGTCTTGTCCTCACATTGTGTGTTGAAATGCATTAATTTCACTATTAAACATAGCTGTAATTTCTATTGTCAGTCTTGTGATTACTGTCAATTACGGTCAGTCATGATTTTTTCCAGAACAAATTTCTTCCATAAAATTGAAGATTCAGCACTAGGGTTTTACAGGTTTTAATAATGAGTTGGACAATTCTTAACCCAATTTTAGAAGTTTGAGCAATCTCCTCAGTTTTTTTTGAAGGAAAAATGTTTGAAGGAGTCCAGTGTTCATAAACTCTAAAACAGTATTCTGCATTCTGTTAAAGTGAAATATAACAGCTGTTTAAGGTTACATATTTTCTCTTTGTTTTATGTGTAACTCTTTCACACATAGTCTGATACTCACAGTCACATTCCTTTGTGGCGTTCTAGTCTAACCACTACTTTTGAATTATGAAAAACAAACATCCTCTCTCTCTCTCTCTCTCTCATAACAGATGTTTCCATGGGTTCATGGTTTAGATGTGTGTAGAAGCTAAATGAAATTAAGTACAATGTAAACTTCAGACAACAATCTAGACACCTCCAGCACAGCAGTATATCCTAAAGACATCGTACATTTCCTTTTCAGCTTACAGAGCATTAAAACATATTATGAAAGATAAAGAGACATGGCAAAAAAAAAAAAACATATCCATTTGTGCTCTATATGCATTTATACTGAGCAAAGATAAAATTGTACATGTTTTGAAAATCAATATCACATATAAGGAGTATGTACTGTACGTTTGGCATTTTAAGTTGATCCAGATGCAACTCATGCTTGTCACCAGATACTTATTTTCCATCATAATTTTCAAATAAATTCTTTAAAAATCCTAAATGTGATTTTCTGGATTTTTTTTCTGCACTTTGAAGCTTTTTATTCCAAACATCTCTGTGTGTGTGTGTGTGTGTGTGTGTGTGTGTGTATGTGTGTGAGTGTACGTGTGTGCATGTGTGTGCGCACTACATGAATAGCTGCATTGAAACATGAGAAGTAGAACTGAATAACTATAAGTAATCTACAGCAGACATACCAAGGCAGAAATAAAAACAAATGCTTTAACAAAATCTGTTAGAACAATTCCTATACACTAATCAGCGATAATATTGAACCCACCTGCCTAATATTGTGTAGGTCCCCCTTGTGTTGCTTAAACAGCTCTGCCCCCTCGAGGCATGGACTCCACAAGACCGCTGAAGGTGTGCTGTGGTATCTGGCACTAGTGGTGTAAGTTGTTAGGTGGGTCTCAAAGGGTCAGACATATTTGTCCAGCACATCCCACAGATGCAAGAGATTTTGAGAGATTTTTATCTCTTTTTTTATCTTGGAATTTGGAGGCCAAGTTAACACCTTGAACTTTTTTGTTATGTTCCTCAAACTATTACTGAACAATGTTTGCAGTGTAGGAGGGAGATGTCATTGTCATTACAGAGTACTGTTGCCATGAAGTGGTAACTGTACATGGAACATTCCCATGAATGCCAGGACCCAATGTTTTCCATCAGAACAATGGCCAAAGCATCACACCGCCTACAGAGGCTTGCCTATTTTTCCAGGCAAGCAACAAGAAAACAGGATTTATCAGACTTGGTCACCTTCTTCCATTGTCGAAGGTGCAGTTCTGGTTTTCTTGTGCCCATTGTTCTTGCGTTTGGCATTGGACAAGAATAAGCATGAGCTCTTCTGTGGATTGGGCCAGATATGCATGTACATTTGCAAGCCTTGGCTCACCAAGTGTCTTTCCTTGGAACACGTTTGATAAGTGCTAACCTCTGCATTTCTGAAACACCCAGCAAGATTGGTCGTTTTGGAGATGCTCTGACCCAGACAGTCTTCTAGCCATCACAATTGGCACAGATCCTTTACACGTGCCCATTTTTCCTGCTCCAGCAAATGAACCATCTCTGATAGAATTGCACAATCCATGGATGCTTTTCCACTTGACCTCAGCACCTTTCATAAGTCTTGTTGGGTAATGTTCTTCAAGGCTCTTTATTGCTTCAAATATGATCACAGAAGTTGGTCTGTCCACACTTATCTGGTATATGCTGTATTCAAGAGGAAAAAGTAGGACATTAGCCTTAGTGTTCTGTGAGCTTTATAACCACAGTCACAGCTTCGAAAATGAGACAGCGCCCTCTACTGCACAGTTAAAGCTATTGGTCTTGTATGAGACATAAATAGGGTCAGTTCAGGGTGTCATATCCAACCATTACCTTTCTTAAAACAGCCCTAATATGTCAGTCCTAATATGTCAAAATAACACACACTACAGCTGTGCAAAGATCTGTGCCTTTATAATAACTATGCAACTGAGGTTTATGTTAGTATTATAAAGGATTATGCATTAAACAAACTTTGATATCAGTCTTGATTTAAGTCTGTTACCACCCATAACAGGAAGATCCCTGACTCAACGCACTGTCATTCGCCAATATAAGATCATTTACTTGGAGCCACTCCTGAAGACTGAAATTCAATGTACCTCATTCCCAAGCGTCTACTGTATTATAATACTACTGAACTACAACAGTAATGAGAGAGAGAGAGAGAGAAAGGAAGAGGGAGTAACAGAAAGTTAGTGGTTCCTTTTGCAGCCATTAGACACACCTGTCTCCGTGATGATTTTAATGTTTACTCTGTACTTAGGACATGAGAGAGAGAAAGAGAGAGAGAGAGAGAGAGAGAGAGAGAGAGAGAGAGAGTGTGTGCGTGTGTGTGTGTGTGTGTGTGTGTGTGTGTGTGTGTGTGTGTGTGTGTGTGTGTGTGTGTGAGTAAGTGAGTGAGAGAGAGAGAGAGAGAGAGAGAGAACACATGGGTGTGTGTGCCTGCATGTCTAGGCACAGTCACTATACAGTACACACCTGTGCTCCTCTGGTTGTTGAGGACATTGTAGAAAGACAACACAAGGTTGCAGAGCAAAATTAGCTGTGTAACATGTAACCCATTTTAAATTAATAATATCATGAATATGTAGATTCCTAGAATTATTTCTAAGGACACAAGAAGGGCCTTATTGCTTAGATATTACTATGTAATGATGAGCTATGGGTCACAGCACACCAAGCAGCCCTAGGGCACACCAAAGGCCCAGCAGGGAAAGAGTCCAAGGCCTCCAAACTCCCCAGATCACAATCCAATTGTGCACCTATGGTAAACACTGGACAAACAAGTCTGATTCACAACCCAGCAACCCACAGAACATAAATTTTTCATGAAATTAACATACAGTTATTCTGCACTGCTTGAATTTTAAGGGGTAATTCTCCATAATCTTCAATAATTTTTAAGAAGTGTCTGATAATCGCATGAAAATCTTCAACAAAACAGAGTTAAGAGTCCAACAAAGTGGAAAACAGCTCTGAGACCAAATGGCGTCCAGGATTCCCCTTGCTATTTAAAGGTGCAGAGACAATACTGTGTGACGTCTCAGTCTGTGACATTTCCTTAAGGCACGGTTATGGTTTTTGGCCACATGATGGCAGTGTTGGGAAAGGGGAGAGACTTAGTCAACTGTATTGGTATGCTTTGCACGTTGTATATTCGCAAGACTTTCTCTCCAAATCACGAGGGGATTCCCAGTGACGTAATGGAGTCACCTGACCTGTTTAAAAGGGAAGCGGCAACACTCCATTGTCGTTTATACACATAAAACCGGTCGATATTTATTTCCTGTTTCTTTGCGGATACATCAAAATTGGATTACTCACCATTGCTCCTGGATTGAATTGTAAAGCTGGTGAGGCCGATACAAAACTCCCACACCCCAACATGCACACACTACCACAGTATACAGGACATGGGACTATACATCCATTCACATACACAGTGAAGTTTTGTATATACAGTAGTTGTAAATTGTCATATTTTGTATTTCGCGGTGTCTGTTTTGTATAGTACACATTTGGACTTGGTATATTAAGTGATGTTTGTGTGACTTTGGGTTCTTGAGTTTTGTTAACACCAGCAGACATGATAAAAGTCCTGTGTTTGTGTAATCTCAGTTAATTAATTAATACGAGCATTACAAATATTCTTGGGACCCATGATGCTTTGTCTTCACTAAATCTTGCACAAAAAAAAAAAAATGAATAAATAAAATAAGCACAAAAAATACGTAAACTCGCTTCACTTGGCTTTCCACTTTTTGTTCTGATCACCTACCGAAAGTGTGATGGAAGTATGCGTGACTGGCTTGATCGCTCGTATGCCGAAACTGCTTCGAAACAAAATCCATCAAAAATTTCCAAGCCAGGGTGTTTATAGCTGATTATTAAATAAGTAATACTTTGCCTAATTTAATAATGCAAGAAGTCGGTTCATGCTCCAAAACACAGATTTTTTTTATGCTTTACACCCTTAAATTGACATGGTGTGATGCCTAACCTGGAAAAAAATAACTCAGACACTTTGCATAACATCTAGCTATGGAATGGACTTTTACTATAACAGAGCTGTATGAAAAAAAATGAAAAAAAAAAAATTCTGGGAAACCTGTATATATATGGTAATGAAAGTTGATACTCAAATGGACCTCATATCCACAGACACATTCAGACAACCATTAGTGTGATCGCAGATAAAAGCTGAATCAGACACCATGCATTTGGTTTAGTAGTCTTTCCAGTACAGGATAAGACTAAACCCAGCCGACACCTACTGCTTCTACAGTACATGATGTTAACACATGCAGTCTGAAGGGGAAATATTGGCATTATCTTCAGGCAATGATTTTATATCTGAATCTGTAATGATATGATCAGCTACAATTTGATTTAGCAGGTTCTGGTTGATATGTAACCAACCATCTGTTAAATTATGTAAAGAATGACTGGCATATTTACACCTCAGTATGCTGCAGAAATCTTTTTTTTTTTTTTAATATAAATAATTTTTACACACCAATTATCTGCCCTTCTTTCAGTAATAAAAAAATTATAAGCAATTACTTATTAGTAATAAAAAAAACAGTTAGTGATTGTTGCCTCAATTCATTTTGATTTCTGCTTGAAATCAGCCAGTTGTTACTAGTACAGTACATGTACATGCAAGCACACACATCAACAAACAAAATAAATGCTTTACTTTTGTTGCAGATTTTACCATGTTCTAACAGGTAAAATACTGCAGTCTCAGATTATAAGGGCTTCCATTAAACATAATGTATTTCCCCAGGTATTTCCTCAGGTAAGCCTCTGTAACAAAATAGCAATACATTATGTATGAACTAGTATTATCCTTGTTGAATACACTACCTGTAAAAAAAAAAATCACATACTTTATTAACAGTGGTGAAATATGGTGGCCAATTTATGTGTGAAAATTATTCCTTATTCTCCAGAGACACCGTTTCACAATTTGAGTTTTGGAATATGCCTGTGTTATCAGGTAAGAAAAATGCATAGATGTAATACACTGGTCATTCAGTACATTCAGGACATCAGCCTAGACCTGATCAACTTGAAGCAACTCCAGTGTTCACTATGAAACTGCTCTTTTTACTCCCATCACTCTGAGTAAATTTGTACTCATCAGACCATATGATTGATTTCCATTGCTCCAGTCTTTATGCTCCTCACCAAACTGGAGCCTTTTTTAACAATTGCTTTTGACCACATGGTTGTTTTAATCCCATTCCTGTGAGTTCCCATCACAATGTACATGTGGAAATGTTCTTACTTTTACTATTAAACTTAACTGTGATTACTACTGCCAATATTTTCAATGCAACTTCATCAACAACTTCATTGCTTTCTTTGCTTGATTCAGGCCAATAATTTGATGTTCTAAAAACATTTTCTTTTTTTAGCCGGGCAAGGTATTTTCTTTCATTACATCATGAAATGACGAGATCATCTGCATTTTTCAAAAACATGAGTTTCGTTATAATATCTCATCATCCATAACTACAGGTGGAGGGACAACAATAATTAGTCCAACAGGCCAAACCACAGTAACTGTATACTTTTAAAGCAACTGGGTAATTCCCACAAGCCAAACACATGCTAGACATGACAATACTCTACACAGATCCCAGATGGGCAGAGATAATAATGCACTTCAAGTCTGGGAGATGAGTAATACATGTGTGACAACACTTTAGATTTACAGATTAAATCCAAACTCACCAAAACAAATTAACAGCTCATTTGTTTAATGTATAATTATTTATAATAAAAAATAAAAGCCTTGGCTAGATTAGTGTTGTACTGTATTGGTGCAGCCCTAATGTGTGTTTGTTTGCTGAAATATCAGTGATGTTTTAAGAGAAGTAAGGGTTCGAGAGGGTTTTAAACATACTGTAATGGTATATGATTATAGATAGATAGATAGATAGATAGATAGACTTGCTGAAATGAGAAATAAAACCTCCACCTGTTTCTAATGAAAAGAAAAGCTCGGTCTTGTGTAAATACTGAGCCAGAGACATCTTTCAATAGACACGACCTCAGGCAATGACTTTCCTGTGTGTGGAAACCTGTTTCATTTGCTTTAGACAAAACACATGCAATTTAACTAGTATAACTGGAAGAGACAGTATGGGATTAAAAAAAAAAAAAAAGTGCCAAAAAAAAAAAATAATAATAATTTCACTGCTTCCAGTTAAAGAAATCAGGAACGAACAACTGTTATCTGTCTATTTCTTTATATCAATATTAGTTTGTTAACCGTTTTATTTGATCCTTTTTTAAATAAAGAAAGCAAGCAAGCAAGAAAACACACTTACTTATAATCGTTTTCTTGAAGCGGAGTGAATTCAAATCGCAAACCGCATCGTGTGTTCTGTTAAACTCTCGGATTTAAATGGCACGCACGAGGACAGCGAGGAGCTCGCGCGACAGACGTTGCCAACAGGTGCATGACGCTCGAGCGCCGCGGAGTCAGGAAGCGTCTTAAACTGCGCCTTGATTGGACGGCGGCTTTAAGAGCGGGAAATGTTTTTTTGAGGATTTTTGAAGCTTTCAAAACGATATTAATCATTTGAGAAGTTCGTCCCATAGTCGATATAGTTTCCCCAAACGTTTAAACACATTTCCAGAAACTTTTCAATTTGTCAAAACTCACACATCACAAAATCAAAACTCCACAAATCTTCTTCAAAATTAAACGTCACTCAAAAACCATGTTCCCTTTTCTCTATAGTGATTCCTTCCATCAAAACAATACACACAGCTATTACGTCTTACAGAGAGTTCTATGATTACAGCACTACATGTGAAGTATATACACAACACTACAATATGAGAAACACAACAAGAAAATCAGTGCACAAATTCAAAAGGGTAATAAAATATTTGTTACTGCAATACAAAGCATTCAGCTGATCTGACAAAAGAAATAACAAATTGCAATGAAATAGATCACTCTGCATCCTGCCTCTGATCCTGGTCACGCCAGGGGCATCCACGTCAGCTGTGATGTTCTCCCTGGCCAAGCAGAAATATGCCTGGCATGGTGGATCCATCCCTGACATTCATCTGTATGGATGGCATCACATGCATCCTCTATTGCCTACAGAAGGTACAGTGGGTTGTTGGCGAACCAGTTATGGACCAGGAGGAGCCTGGTGGGAGATTATATAATGGATGTTAAGCAAAATGGGAGTGTTATAGAGATTAAGATGTACACTGGACAGGCTGATCAATTTCTGCAAAATTTAAATTTTCTTCCAGCACTCATGTCACTGATTTCACTCAGAGTGAAGGCCTTATTTCCCAAAACCATGTGGATTCTGGTGGTATCTTGCTCTATAAATTTCCGGCCTCTGTCACCTCTTGCTGGCTGTCTTTCCGTTCTGTAAAAAGTATAAACATACATTTACTGTATACCCATATGTTAACCTAGGACAAAACATTACACTATAGGGTACATTACTGTGGGCGCTGTAGATATCCATAGAAATTACAGTAGAGTGTACTGTAAAACTTCTCAATTGGTTACTTCCCTATTCTCTTCTGTAAAGGCCCAGATAACTGAGGCTATACTGTGAAGCAGCTCAAATGTGACTGGACTTGCAGCCCAGCTTCCAGTCAATGTTAGGCCATGATTTATTACATGGTCCATCACAGTTGCGCATATTTTATTTGAAATATTGGTCTGCATTAACTTCCTTTCCTGCCTCCTCAGCCTTGTCATCCTAAATAAATTCCAGAGACTGCTAGGCTCATACTGTATCACTTGTCTGGTTCCTCTCTGTTCTGGCTGCTCTATGGTTTTTGCCTAACACCATTATGTCATTTGACGTCTCTTTTATATTCTGACACATGACTGAAGTGTTCTTCTAATTGAGTTTGCACATGTGCAGCTGCTATTTTATTGGAAATATTGGGCTGCCTTAAACTTTTTTTTCTGCTTCTTCATCCTTGTCATCCTAAACGGATTACAAAGCCTGCTAGGCTCCTATCACTTGTCCTGTCCGTCTGTGTGCTCTGTGTATTTCACCATTATGTCATTTGAAGCCTCTTTTATACTCTAACACATGACTGAAGTGTTCTTCTAATTGAGTTTACACATGTGCAGCTAATTGGTAATCAGATGTTGCAGTTTGAAGGCCAGTGATTCTAGGTGAACACAAGTGTGCTAAATGATGTAGTTTCTGTTCAGAGATTTGCAAAACAGTGATTTTGAATGATAAATGAGTGAAGCCAGTTGTTAGAGTTGCTTAGAGTTTAACAGTTTGGATTCATTTTGTTGATACATGAGCTTCCAGTTTTCAGAATGGTGTGCATAATTTTTGTGTGTATACAATAGGAAAAGACTGAGTGATTAGGCTGAGAGTTACTGCTGGCACAAACAGCAACTGGGGAAATTCAAGTCTGTCTTTTATAATGATTTTTATTAGCATTTCTGTAGTAGAAAATAAAGAGCCTCGATTTAGCTTGGTAACACTGTGTGCATTTTTTTTTGAAACACTTTATCTGACACACCTTCCTTGTCCAAATTAACTACAGTATCCAGATATAACATTTAATTTAGGCAAAATGAGTACTCTTCACCACAGGATAGGTTTTAGATGCCTGTACACTCAACCCATCACTTACTATGTTGTTTATATCCCATATATCAATTGTTGCTTGTAAAAAAAATTCTGAGAGCAGATTTTTTAAAATCAATCTTTAAATCAATGCCCATATTTTATTGATCCTATATAGTTTTTATTGCTGTACCTATTTGGTAAGATTATGTTTTTTTTTTAATTGAACTACTGGCAGATAAAGAAATTGCACAATCTTCAAGTGGAGGTTAGAAAAAGAAGAAAAATCAAAGCAATACTGAAGACGTTTAATGCAAGGTTGTATTCCTTTTTATTTGATTCACTTCTCATCTCCATTGCTTTCCATGTTCTGAAATAATTGATAAGGTTACCGGATAAGGTTATCTTACCTTAGCACTGACATATGAGGAGTTTGGACAAGGTTTGATTAGTTTTAATTAAGTTTTAAGATCTTAGCAATACCTGTCAAAAATGTCCACTACCTGGGAAAAAAGTCCAAATCACTCTTTTCAGTTAGAATTGCTTGAACCAATCCTAGCATTTTAATCTCTCAGTTATACTGGACTGGGACAACCTGCAAGGAAGTCTACAGCCTTTTATAATGGGTTATGTGACTGGGAATAGAATTCACAAATCACATTAAAATTCATGATTAAAATAATTATCATACAAAACTTGTCAATGAAATGATTCTGAGTTACAAAAAAATAAACATCAGGTATTTTGTAGGATTTTCTTGATACTTTATTGGTTTCTTCGAACCTTTCAAGTCAAGTCAAGTAGGCTTTTATTGTCATTTCAACCAGATACAGTTTAGTACACTATGAAACTGCCTCAAACAGCTTATGAAACATGTTTGGGATCTCACTGGTGAAAGGAATTGATTAGGAGATGAATACAAATCAATTACCAAAACACGAGTTGAACCATACTGTAGAACACAGTGAATACTATCATCAAAAAGTGGATAAAACTGCACACTACAGTGACATTACCATGAAGTTGAACATTTATCAGAGGCTGCCAAGAGATCTATGGCAAAATTAAAGGAGCTCTAGATATACAGTATCTGGCAAGTACCGGTCACACCCTGCATGTGAGAACAATCTCTTGTATCTTTGCATGTTTAGACTGTGGGGTAGAGTGCCTAGATGGCATACTTTTCTGATTAAAACAAACTAACTAACTAACTAAAAAATAAATAGATTCTAGATTCCATTTACAAACCATTTGGCAAATTGTGTTATATGTTCTGGGCATAATTCTAAAAGCTAAGTTTGTCTCAAAAACAAAACAGTATACCCACCATAAAAAAATTAGGTGGCACCATTGTGCTATGGGTCTGCTTCAGCTGACCCAAAGCACAAATCCTAATCAGCAAAAAAATTGTGGGATATATGGGAATATGGGAATGGCTCACTGAATGACTTAAGCAAAAGACTAACTGCTGAATTAATTACAAAAGGTGCTATTATAAAATGTTATTCAAGGAGTGTGACAACTTTCTCCACCCTACGCCAACCGCTCCAAAATAACAAATTATATATCAAATTATTTTGTTTTTTTTACCTAAAATAGTTTACTGCTATGTTACATTAAAGGCATTATTATTATTATTATTATTATTATTATTAATATTATTATTATTGTTGTTGTTGTTATTGTTGTTTTATTATTTCTAAAACTTTTTATTTAGGGCAGGCATAATGGTGGTTGTGTAGTGGTCTCGCACCTCCAGGGTCGTTGGTTCGATTCCCACCTCAGTGTTGCTTGTGTGCCCTGTGATGGATTGTATGCATTTTGTGCCCTGCGATGGATCTCAAGTACCTTGTGCCCCAAGTCCCCCTAGTATAGAGATGGCTGAATAAGTGACTTTAGGATACATAGAGCCTTTTCACAACCAAAGACACAAAAAGATATTTTTATAACTATATTATATTATATTATATTATACTATATTATATATATATATATTATATTATGTCTTCAGTGATGCTCAACATACCGTCTAATATGGCTTAGCTCTTTTGATGGTCGTTCATATTTTTCAAAGGCAGACACAATTTTCCTGTTTTTTTTCACTAGAGGGCACCAATGTATATGATATACTGCTGCCTAAGAGACAAAATTTTAACTAATTAAAACCTCTGGTTGCTTATGGTACTCTAGATGGGAAAATCTATTTATAAGACACGACTATCACTTGACATGGAGTCAACATTATTTACAGTGTTGACGTATCAGTATGGCTCTAACTGAGAGTATGTAAGTAGGTAGCAAATGAAGTATATGTATATGTGAATGCACTATGACTCGACCTAAATCACAGTTCCCAATGGGTTTCCCAGCTTTGCACAGAACTAGCTCAGCTGATCTGAAGGCTCTAGAACAAAACGTAGTGTCCTCTTTAAAATAAATATAGCTGGTTAGGATCACATGTGGAACATTGCGGCACGGTTCTCTAGAGGCAGAGTGTGCTAGACCTCCACCTGTCTGTCAGATAGAGAGGGGATTCATATTCGGGTCAGAGAGCTGTGGGAGAGAGCACACACAAACATGCACAATATGTTTTTTAAGAACTTCACTGCCCTGTTTGTGGCTTTCTTTTGTGTGGATCATATGGATGAAGTTGAAACGTTCAAGTTTTCCTGAAGGAAGAGCATGAGGATGGCAGTGTTGCTGACTGTTGTTCAGATGAAAAAGGATCAGCTGTGCATGATATAGGCCTACTGTATGTGATGATAACAATTCTGATTATGATAAAGATGACTTCCAGATATTTAAAACCTCTCAACGTAGCTTTCATAAGCTTTTTTTATCAGCAAACAGTGTCACAATGGCATCCTGTGATTTGTTTAATAGTTCCAGATGTGTTCCTGTGCTCTTCAACTAACTTGGATGGTGTTGGCCTAAAACTCATGTATAAGTAGGTCAGCATGCATACATGACCTAGCTCAGCTTTGTGTTAAAGTGGGACTTCTCTCATCTTTTGTTGTCTCACAAAAAGGCTGTACATTTCGTTTCTCATTTGTCCACTCTTCCATTTTGAGCCAGAGGGAGAACTAAGCTGCCCTACATTATTTAGCTGATATTTATTCATATAATTTCCATTTAGAAGTCAGTGACATGTGCAAGAGGAATGATCTACAAAATTCATTATACAGCACTTTTACAGGCCAATTCACCACGCATGCATCTTTTTCCTACAAAAGGGATTTTCCATTTAAATATTTACCTTTATTTAATGCAAACTACATCAGTTAGATTTTTCAAATCCATCCAAAGCAACACATCCTCAATAATGTTGCTAACAATAATTGGTAAATGTCATCTATATATATGAACCTCCCCTCAGCCTGCCCGATATAAATCCAATCACCTACAGTCAGCCTGTTCACCACTGTTTAATTCATGCCATATTTACTCATACAAGTTATTATTAATTATTACATTTGCATGGAAGGTATTCCTACAGCCCATATTTGGCTTGTTTGGATCTTCAAAATCTGAATTCTACAAGTAAATATCATGACCTTTATTATTAATCCTGGTCTTGCTTCTGTCAGCAATCTAATAAACACAAAGGAGGTTTTTATTTGTTAAATTAATATATATAAATATTTAATTTTCAGTGGATAGAAAAAATTCTATCATTCTATATTTTTCTCCATTAACTCTTAATTAGCATAAAAATTTGCTTTAGTTAGCTGGTAAAAAAAATAAAGAAAATAATCAGCCTGATATTCAGTACTGGGACAAGACTAATAATGAATATAAATATTTATACAATAATTATGGCAACATTATGAAGTACTGTATATGGCTAAACATTTACTGTTTTTTTATGCTTATGATTGAAACGTTTCATTATAATATAGAGAAATGAGTACAATACTACTTTGTTGTGTGACTGAAGGTATTTCTGTGTGTTTTCTTCTCTAATGTCACCTCCTACCTGTACCTCTCTTCTGTCTCCCTCCTGCTGTATCTACTGTCCTGCATCCAAACCTTTCCCAATGAGCAGCTTGAGGTGAATAATCTTCTCAGTAGTCAAACTTGCATGGAAGCAACATCTTGTTGTGGCTTGTGTCCTGCAATATTTTTGATGATGTTTAAAAGCTCAAAGCTAAGATCCCTACACAAAATATCCCATATCTCCCCAGCCCACTCCAAGGCAGCCCTCTATTCCACCCACTAAATATTTCTTCATATTTCACATTTCTTTTGATACATTCATCATCATCATAATCACAGCACTTTATTCTATAGAAAATAATCATCTATTCAAAATGTAAGTGTATGTTACCATGTTTTTGCTGCACTGGGAGATACACTTTTTCTGCAGTACAATTGTACTGTTCTGACTTGCTCATGTGGGTCATCCTCACCTAATAACAGCACTAGCTATAGTAGGTTGGTGTATGGCTGAGTGGAGAAAGCTCTAGGGAAGAATGAGTTTTACTTGGGGAGAGGGGAAGATGAATGATGTTTCAGTGAGATTTCAGGGATGTCACACACTAGGGGGTTGCCAGGGATGTAAGCTCTCACTTGATCTTTTGTATAACATTACTTATAATTGGCATGTGTTATCACTAGCAACACAGTACCCAACGAATCACTTATTCATTAAACAAAATCTATTTCAAGGCATAATCCAGTGAGAAACTGGTGCAGATGATGACAGGTGATCAGACCGGGGATTAGTAATGCTGAATGCTGAGTGGTTAAAAACAGACGAGAGGGGAAATAAGGCTGCTGCTGAGGCTGTTAAATAAAGAACCAGTTTTTAAATGGTATCTTTAGGCACTTTCGGCAGCCTGTGGCTGTAAAATATTTGTTCCATTTTTTTTATTAACTCTACATCGTTCAGTTTCATTTAATATGAAAAAATGGGGGGTTTCCTCTTGATCAATGTTATCCATACTGCAAGTGCATACTGTATAAGCTGTGCTTGTGTTCCATTTAGCTTACACAGACACCCTGCCTTCTAGCTACATCTATTGTCACATTCAGGGTTACTATTTTTCCCTCCAGTGCCATGTGTGTTTGAATATGCAAGGTAGGTAGAAACAATTAGTTAATGGAACATGAAGAGAACAGAATAAGTCCTCATCTAATCTCCTCTTAAAACTGCACCAGTTAATCCTGTGCTGGCCTGATTTAAAAAAAAAAAAATAAAAAAAAAAGCCAACTCAGTCATCAAATGAAATATAAAACATCATTTTGTGCCATTTTGGGATTTATCAAAGTCCATAGGTTCCCTGCAAAAGTGATGTCTAAGTGACCCAAAAATTTGTCAATATGCCATAATACAATTATTGTTTGATGTTTTATGAGCAGGATACTGCCTTTCTGAATCAAGAAGCTTCTAGTCCTTCTTTTTTTTTTAGAAGAAAAAAAAAAAATATATATATATATATATATATATACTCAGCAAAAAAAGAAACGTCCCTTTTTCAGGACTGTGTATTTCAACAATAA
>JAQMYJ010000037.1:17085459-17109229 GCA_030014305.1 Clarias laeviceps
TCCCCAGTATTGTTGTAGAATGTAGAAAATAAATCACTAAACAAAAACAAAGAAATTTGCAAGTGTTCTAAAACTTTGAACGGTAGTGTATATATAGTATTAAATATTTAGGATTTAATATGCTTTTTAATGTAATTTATTTTTTCTATTTATTGCTAAGATTGAGGCCGGCTCCGTGCTGTAGTGGTTAGCACTGTCACCTTGCATCTCCAGGTTTCGGGTTCGATTCCTGGCCAGGTTCGATTCCCGACTCTGTGTGCATGGAGTTTGCATGTTCTCCCTGTGAAATGTGGGTTTCCTCCCACGTTTCAAAGACATGTAGATAAGGTTAATTGACGTTCCCAAATTGCCCGTAGTGTGTGTGCGTGTGTGTATGTGTGTATGTGTGTGTGCCCTGCGATGGATTGGCACCCTGTCCATGGTGTACCCTGACTCGTGCCCTAAGCCTCCTGGGATACGATCCAGGCCCCCCGCGACCCAGAATACAGGATAAAGTGGTATAGATGATGAGTAAATGAGAGTGAGTGAGTGAGTGATAAGCTTGATTTTACTTCATGCTCAGGAGCACAGCTCAGAGTTTTTTTTTTTTAATCCGTTTATCACAACTACTTCAGTGTCTTTCTAGCTCTGATCACTACATGCTTAACTGTACATAAGGTCACTCTTCATTCCCATGGTCACAAGCATGATCAGATGGTGACACAATCTGCCAGAAACTGCCTCTCTGATAGCCATTTTGCTTTCCTTTTTTGTAGACTACGATTAAAATTTGGCCCAGCACATCTGTTTCTCAATTGGCTTCAGAATCTCTAGCACTGGCAGCCATGTGTCTCGGTGCCATCTGCTGATCAGATGGCACATCACATTGTAGAAAGCCGTTCATCTGGTTTTGACGTCCCTATTAATTTCTCTTTAATAGAGCTTGAGTATTTGTCTAAATCGGAGGGAATGGAGAGTGATACAAAGAGCATTTGCCAGAGTTTACCAACTATCCATATACATATATTTATGGAGTTTTTATATATTCATATACATATTCATACTGTACATTCATACACAGTAAGTGATCTATTTTGCCAAAGCACTACACATAACCTATGATACCTATTCAGGGTAATATGTTTTTGACTCTTCTAAATAACAAGAGCTTCTTTTATTATACTTTTTAACAGTTGCAGAACCACAGTTACCTTTGTATTGATTTTCAAGACTGTAAGTGATTTATCTACAGTCTGGCAGATTTTTCAGTATGTTTGGCCCTAGTGGCTTCAAATAAGTTTGAAAACTCATACATTAAGGTTTTATCTACTATTTGCCCTGCATTAGCACTCATGATGCAGTAATATGGGGAGCATTCGATTTAGTGAGGTCTGTGAACTAGCGTGTACTTGTTTTCTGCTTTTCTTCTTGTGTCCTTCAGTTTGATGTTTAAGGTAGTGAAGGTTAAAACCATGGACAGGAGAAGTCGTATATTATTATCTCATTATTATAACCACATTATATCTGATAACTGATCAGCTAGGTTTCTTTTCGTTTAAGGATTTGCACACTGATTTCTTGTAACATGGAGCAGTAGTGTGTTTTAACAGCATGGTTGGGTAAATTTAGTATCAAAAATATGGCATGTGGTAGGTTGCGATACTTTAACTAATTAATGATGTCAAGGCAGATCTCAAGAAGTGCTCTACTTTGACTCACCCTACATTCTGTGACCAATGTAATTTAAGAAGGAATCTCAGGGGAAAACTCTCTCTCTCTCTCTCTCTCTCTCTCTCTCTCATACACACACGCACACACAAACACACACACGCGCACGCACACACACACACACACACAGTGAGTTTTAGTAGTAGTAGTATACTAAACAAAGTATGAGTAGCACTTCATAGCTGTGCATAGCTTGACTGAAGAAAGTCACCTTATTATTAAACAGTGAGTGAATTTCAAAAATTTCTGAAACCATTTCTTGTTTCTTATATTTTGTGAGTCTGCCATTTGTGCCCTAGTAGTAGCATTACTACTATTACATACTATTTAAAATAGTATACAATTTATATTCCCTAGGAAGGTACAGTATACAATATTCATGATGTTCTACATGACAAATCACTAGCTTGGATCCCTTTATTATGATGTCAAATGATTCTCATGAATTTTGCAGATCTTTTAGAAGTAGAAGCATCAATTCTCCATATCTAGTGATGGCAAGTCATATGTTTTTATGTGAAATGAATTCGTACTCATTAACTGAACCCAAATCAATTGTTGCTAAAAATCCTAGTTAAGGTTTGCTTGATGTTTGATGATGAGATCTTCCACTTTTATGTTACAACAGCTATTGTTCTCATTTGACCATGATGAAATATACCAAACTGATAAATACAGTAAATGAGCTTAAATAACTGAATTTATACAGAGGTCATATTTTGATGACACATTTCCAGGTTTTGGGCATGTAAGTTAATCTTTGGTGTAAATGAGTTCTGAATATAGTGATCAGGCAAAGTGTAACATTTTAGCTAATTTTTTTTATGTAATTTTTTTTATTTATATTTTCTCGATTACTGTGCATAATCAGCATTCTTTAATCACAATACATACTGTAAAAAAATTGTCATTTCAGAACTGTCAAATTATTGGGCTGGACCAAGCAAAGAAAACAACTAAGGTGATTTGAATGTACTGGAGCTGGGTTAACAACTCTTTATCACATGATCAAAACCTGGAAGGATAAACCTAAACAATAAAAAAAGACAATAAACACAAAAAAAGCAAAGCTGTGTTTAATAGTGAAAATATGAGCATTTCCATATACACACATTGTGAAGAGAACTCACAGGGTTAGGATCAGTCCACATTACTCATTTCCATTGCTCCAAACTTGGAGCCTTTTTCTGTTTAGTCTCACTAACAAATGGCCACACAGCTGGAAAGCAATGGAAAGCAATGGAAATGAGTAATGTGGACTGATAAGTCCAGACTGACCCTAATTCAGAGCAACGAGCACATCAGGGTAAGAAGATGTGCCCATCATGAAGAATGACCACTGTACAAGCCTCTGGATGCAGTATTATGATCTGGGGTTGTTTCACTTGGTGAGATCAAGTTTCAGCAAAATTATGTAGCAATAAATGCAGTCAGCTGATGACCTGAATGTACTGAATGATCAGTGTCTCACATCAATAGACTTTTCTTCACTGGTGGCACAGGCATATTCCAGTACTCAAAGTGAGGATTGTTTCTGTGAGTATGAGGAATCGTTTTTACACATGATCTGGCCACCATATGTGTGCTGTGATTGAATAGAATAGAGTGTCCGACTCTTTTTTTGGCCAGGCAGTATATGTTGTTATCAACTGATCAACTGTTTGTAACATGGCCTTCTCAAGTGGTGTGTGTGCCAGGATTTTGTCCTGCCTTTATTGCTGAACCCAAAGTTCAAAGTTTGAGTTTACAGTAGCTCACTAAGAGTTGTATTATTATTTTTTAACTAACATCCACTTTACACACATCTTTGTTGCTTTCATTTAGCTAATGCATAATCAGCATAACCCTTCCCCAAGGGGTCAGACTCTTAACTCTGTAATGGTCTTACCTCTTCATGTCTGAATTATTGCAAATCTAAGAATTTTCAGTGTTTGTTAGCAGATTAATAGCACGCTGCTATCAATGACACATCCGTTATGCTAATTTTGATTTGAGACAAGGTGTTGATTAAAATGAATGTAGTTTTCTCACACAAGTTAATGAAGATGTCCAGTAGTTTGCTGTTCCATATGTGTGTCTACATCTCCCTAATGTCAGCGAAAAACAACCCATGTGTCAGAAATAAGTAGTCTAACAAATGCAAATACATTTGTATGGAGACACCTTGCAGATCACACTGTCCTGGAACAGAGAACAGCTGACTTTGTAAATAGCCAGTTGTTATCAATATTGTTGGTGGATCATACACTGTGTTGCATTTGATAAGAGGGTTTAATGTGTCCAGCTTTGCTCCAACATCAGCTCTCCGGAGACTTATACTGTAGCTGTCATGTTCGGAAAGTATATTTACAGCTTTATGTGAATTAAATCTTGTGGTTATGTGAACAACTCACATGAAAACTTTGGTTATAAGACAATTTGAATCAGAAACATAGTAAAAGTAGAAAGGCTAGAATGCAATATTAGAAATCTAGTCTAGTCGCCCCTGTCCATGGTGCTGATCTAATCTCTCTCTCTCTCTCTCTTCTATGTGTGTCCCCTTTCACTCTCTCACCCTCCCCCACTCTTGCTCTCTCTTTCTCCCTCTTTCTCCGCCTTTCCCTTTTCTCTCTCTCTCTCTCTCTTCCCCCCAGGCCCTGAGTGAAGAGCGTTGCAGCATCAGTGCTTGTTTTCAAGCCCCGTCTCCTCGCTGCAAACCTGAATGAACTGAGTGCTGATGAGAATCACTGGTTTAGCCGCTTTCCCGTTCGCTGGAGACAAGCCGACTCAGAGACGAAACGAGTTCTCTCTAGTGCTCTAACACTCGCTTCTTCTTCTTTCTTTTTTTTAAACACCGTCAGTTCTCGAGGTTTTCGGAAATCGGAACAACCTACAAGTGACTTGATCACTGACTGAAATGCACTGGCCGCCGACTGTTACCGGCTTGAGACGAAGGACAGCAGCCTCAAGTTTGCCCTCACACGCCCGGGATAATTAACACGTGTGACACACTTGAAGCACTTGATGGTCGCAGCGGAAAGGTAAGTCTGCATTAATCCGATAGATTGATTTAGCATCGCAGTGCTATGAAAGGAGACAGCAAAGTGGAGGTGAATGCGAAGTGTGGAGCATATGCTTTACTGAATTGAGATTGTTGTTGCTGTTGTTTATGTGCGTGCCTTTGTCTAGTGTGTGTGTGTCCATGAAGTGAGAAATCCGAGCGTCTGAAAGTACTCATTTTAACCAGCACTCATGTCACAAGCGGTCGTTACCCCTAAACCCGACCTATCGCACTGCAGAGTGATCCGCGCGGATAGCCTATCAGAACCTATTAACTAATATGAGACAGCCAATCAGCGATCATTTCCGTTTACTTCTACCGTCGCCGGCTAAAAGGATGGTGTTAGGACGTCTAGCCATGAAGTTGGAAATTAGCTCTTTGAGTTTTTACACAAATCTTTACTGACGCTTTAATAACAATAATGATTTCCATAAACTTTTCATATATATATTTTTAATATTCAGACCCTGTCTGTGAAAGTCAATGTACTTTAATCCTCTTGCTCTGTTCAGTTCTTCCCAGTGGGCACAAGTACAGAAATCTCACTCACTCACTCACTCACTCACCCTTGTCTATACCACTTCATCCTGTATTCAGGGTCGCCGGGGGCCTGGAGCCTATCTCAGGAGACTTAGGGCACGAGGCGTGGTACACCCTGGACAGGGTGCCAATCCATCACAGGCATACACACACACGCATACACACACTCACATGCCCATTCACACACTATGGCAATTTTTAGAACACCATTTAGCCTTCTTTATTTTAAGACAACATAACATTAGAAAGTGTCCTGTAAATGGAACACCATTTAGCCTAATCTGCATGCCTTGCTTGTCATTCTGGCACCAACCAATGTTAACACCCCAGACATATAACTAAGTATTAAGTCCTCATTAACAAAATCATGTGTAGGGTTTCTTCACTGACTAATTAGTAATATCTTATTTTTGTGACGACAACTTATAGACCCTTTAGATTGTTGCATTACTGAGAATAAGGAACTGATAGTGAGAGAGGATAAGGGACCAAAAGAGAGAGAAGAAGCATTAAAGTAAGACACTCAGCAAGCAAACTTTTCCTTCATATTTCGTATATATATATATATATATAAAATTCTTATATTATATTCCATTATCCTGACCTCATATATCCTTCTCTTATCTTGAGTTTCAAAGAGTTTTTACTTATTACCTGAGATCTGGTCTTCATGCCCACTGGGTTCACATACTCTTTGCTAATATAATTAAAATATGGACTATTGTTCCCTCAGTTCTTTCCTTTGACAATTAAAACCAAACAGACAGAATGATTGGAGCCTAATATCCTCCCTGCTGCCATCAAATTAATGTGAATATTTCTACTAGGTGGTGACAATTAAATTCCATCTTTATTAATCTGTCAGTACGGACTAGAAATTACCAACTGGAACAGTAAAACTAATATATTTTTTTAAGTTAAAAAACAAGGGAAGTGGTTGCTCATTGGTTTAGGATCTGGGTTACTGATCAGAAGGTCAGAAGTTTAAGTCTTAGCACCACAAAGCTGCCACTGTTTGCCCCTTGAGCAAGGCTCAAGGCTCTTAACCCTCTCTGCTCCAAGGGCAGTGTGTCATGACTGAGCCTTTGCTCTGACCCCAGCTTTTTTTTTTCTTTTCTTTTTTTTTAACGAGCTAGGATATGCTTTATAATATGCTGAGAATTAAATGAAATGTATATACTATATGAATGGGCTACACTTGTGTTTTTCGGGCTTTTATATACAGTGTTTCAGTGTGTATATTTTAGCAGCTGCCATGCTATTTTGGAAATTGTTAACCTATATCAGGCACAATATGCAATGTCACATTTGTTATTGAAGGGTAAAAGTGAAAAAGAGTGCTATGAACAGGAGAAGCTGAGCAGCATCAAAGTTATCTACTCATCTTAACAGGCAGTTGCAATGTTTTCTGTAGACCATGAACCTTTAAAATCTATTTTTTTTGTAGTTTCTCTCACAAATGTCTGCATGTGGCTTCAGTGGGGTTCTTGTATAGCATTTCTATTAATTCACAAGACACTTTCTATAAAGAAAATAAAGAAGGATAGTTAAAGCCTAAAATTTGTAGTTCAGAGAAAATGCTTATACCTTATAATTTTTATTAATTCCTTCTTCCTCAGGGAAGTCCCTTTATTGTGGTTGTCAAAGCAGCAGATCTGGAACATATCCTGGTAATACTGGGTGTGAGGCAGGAGTACACCCTTAATGATGTTTATAAGGTCTAAAGCTTTATGAGCTTTGTTTTTTGCATTTGTAAATGTCTTTCCAATAAGCAGAGTATAAAGAAACCAGCGGTATCAGAAAAGGTCATGAAGGCTCTATCAATCCTGTCCAACCAGATCAATACCGCTTGCACATATTTACTGAAGCTGAAGCTGACCATGCTCTTGTGATACTTGATAGGACGTATTTATGTATCTCAGCATCAAGTCATGCTGCACAGACCTTTCTGTCTTTCTTGTGCTTTTTTGCTTGTGCTTTTTTCTGCATTATTGATACTTTTTATTGAGTTCAAAAGACTAAACATAAAATATAATTTTCAGTAAAATGCCTATGAGTAGAGAATGTCTCCCACCGCCATTCCCCTGATTTCTCTCAACTTCTCTTTCTCTCTCTCTCTCTCTCTCTCTCTCTTTCTAACATGCACATTAGTCTGATAGTCTAAAGAAATATATCAATTTCAGGTTTAATATAGCCTGTTCAAGTACAGTGCTTTTTTTTATCAAAAGAGTCCAGAAGAGCAGATCTTTATTAGCTTCACACTGCTGGTAATATATATTTTGGTTGGCCCAAAAGTTTGGATTATTTTTTTTATTTTATTTTTTTACATGAAGTATGATATTTTTCTTTTTATTCCAAACCCAAGATGGCTTTAAAATTAATAATACAGTATGATTTTACAGATCCAGATCTTTTTCTTTGGGGTCTGGAGTCAGTAGGCAATCAGAATTGGTCCAGAACAATCACTGCACTAAAGGAGAGAATCGTCAGTTAATATTGGCGTATTGGACAATCATCACTAATACATTAAGAAATATTAATTGTCCAAGTGTTCAGACCATAATAATTTAAGCATTTCCTGTAATTTATACTTTTAAATGCATTTTTTGTCTATGGATCCAGACTTTCACCCTGTCACCATGATTATCAATTTGACCATTAAAATTATTTTTGTGATGGACATTTGTCAATAAGTCAAAGTCATTGATGTCCAGTTGTTTCTATTTTGGGGTGGTTTAGGGTTTTTATGAGTCTCTTTAAGGTTGGAGGGTCAATAACCAATAGACACCAAACACCAAACCTATAATAATGACACCAAACCTAAAGGCAAGAAATAGACACAAAAACGTTTTAGTCACTTTTTTCCCCTGTAGTGCATAACTAACTCTGGGACACAGACAAGCAATTTGTGATTATCGATTGATCAAGACTGCCGGGAGATGAAATTCAAACAAGAGTCTCTCTCTCTCACACACACATACACATTGTTCTATATTTGAATGACCTTACAGTAGTTCAGGTAAGAGGCCATTTCATCGATGAAACGTGGAAGATGATATCAAATGAGTTGGCAATATGAATATTGTTGTCTTTGCATGATGCATAACCTCTATTAATATAAGGATAGTTTTAACAGAAGGTCATTCAACAATTTATGTTTATTGAAGTGCATTTGTCATTTGTGGATCAGTCAAATGATAAGAATGAGAGAGAGAAAGTGAGAGAAATAATGTATGCACTATTCATTTAGAGTTCATTAGTGTTTTTTAGGCTGTCTACGGGATTGTCAAAAGTGTGAATAATTGAAACTGTAAAAATGCCAAGTAGCCCCTCCTCGTGCCTGGAGTTGTGAGTTTATCTAATCAGTGTCAGAAGTAGAATCACGCGTTGTGTATACGAGGGAAGACATATTTGTCTTTTGCTAGTTGGAAGGAGAGAAGTAGGGTACAGAGACAATGAAGTGATGGAGTAAGGAAGTGATGGAGGCAGGATGCAGGAAAAACAAGATATAAGATAAAAAATTTAATAGGGAACAATTAGTGATGGGGCACATAAAAGAAAGGAATATATCAAGGAAGAAATAATAAAATAAACAAAGTGAAGAATTATTGGCTACTTGATTCAGCCCATCTGTCCCCTTTAAGGAGGTACTTATTTCTAAAATGCACTTAGATTCTTAGGCGTTTAGAATAAGGATATAAAGCAAAGTCACGTTTTATTGTACACTGTAAAAGGCAGAAATTGTTTCAATAATAAGAATATTATAATGAAAAAAAATACATAAATACAATCTAAGTAATAAGTATGTGCAAAAAAAAAACTATTATAAAATGTTAACCCTTGATTTAGACCGTTCAATTACAACATGATTATGTACAGTAATATGGAAAGTCAAGAAGAGTGCATTATTTTATTTAGGTTAAAATAATCAACGTTATTATTCATGCTTTAATTATGTTTCAATTACGTTTAATTCAGTATGTCACATCAGCGATCAAGGAAAATACAAGGTTTCCTCAATTCCTCCTGTGAACGTGATTTTGTTTCCTTGCTTCAGTGAAGGGTGGAACAATGATGGGAGGAAGGGAAAAGAAAATTAAACAAGGAGGGGACAATTTAGCAAACAAAGAAGCATCCAGGCCATAGCGGGTAGCATTAATGTACATTTATCACTTCATACCCTGACAGTGATTATTAGAGGGTAGACCCAAGTTGTGAGTAAGCTGAAGGAGTATACTAAAAGGCCCAATTAAGCTGTCCAACACATACACACACACACACGCACATGCATCAATAGCAGAATAAAGGTATGGTTGGATGTGTGTGTTATCTGACTAGTACTAACAGATTGCAGACAGAAAATGTCTTTGGACAAGATGGCTTGGCATTTAGTCAATGTAATCACTGCTGAAAACACACACACACAGCGCAGGAGCATTACATGACACAGACAGGGTAGCAGGCAAACTGCCATCACATGAAATGTGAACAGAAACAACATCCATCCATACACAAACAGAATTTAAGTCAGGAAGGCTCAGCTGTGTGATGTGTTGTATCACTTCGTTTTCATTTGATAGAGAAGGCTGATAATTAAACCTCTTTTTTGCCTCATTTACAGCCATCAAACAGTAATACGGCGACGCAAATCACAACCAAATCTCAGTTCCCTCATGCTTCATTACATCTTTATTTGAATGAACGAGCATTGTGCTTGTTTAATGACAGTCTTTTTGTTTTAGTTTTTTTTTTTTTTTTTTTTTAATCAACTTTTGAAGGTGAACGTGCATATTAGGAGTTATGAAAAACCGTTCGTCATAAGGTTTTAGTTTTCACAGACAGCAGGTTAAACCTGACACCGCTTCTATCTGCTCATTTAATTTACAACGGTAAAGTATGCAGTCTGCTGCCCTTCTCAGGAAGTGCTGAACAGCAGAGAGGTCAAAAGGGCGGTGAAATATGATAATGACTACAGACTGAGGTGGGATGTGAGATTGTGTTTCTGACCCTGGAAACTCTATTGCATTGTTGTGAGACATTGGGGTAATTTGTCACTTAATGGGAAGCAGTTGTCCCATGATGACAGGGCGGAAAAAACTTTGAAAAAAGCCTACTTTTACATGAAAAAGTTTCATTACTGTTATAGAGGATCAGGTTAGTGCTAGGTGTATGTATTTAGTTACAGTAATACACAATTACTGTTGAAGGAATAAATAAGCTTGGAGGGATAGAGTGTGATTTCCTGCATCAGTAGTGACCCCCCCACTTTTATCCCTGCTTTGTCAGACTAAATAAAAAAAAAATGCATTTTATATGGTTACTAAGTCTACCAGTATTTAAAAAAGATATTACATATACTACAAAGTAAAGCAAACTGGCAGTTTATTGTTGGCATAGGGGATGGCACAGTGGCGTAGTGGTTAGCACTGTAGTCTTGCACCTCCAGGGTCCGGGTTCGATTCCTGTCTCTGTGTGCATGGAGTTTGCATGTTCTCCCTGTGCTTGGTGGGTTTCCTCCAGGTACTCTGGGTTCCTCCCACAGTCCAAAGACATGTAGATTAGGCTAAATGGTGTTCCCAAAAATTGCCCGTAGTGTGTGAATGAGGGTGTGTATGTGTGTATATGTGTGTGCCCTGCGATGGATAGGCACTCTGTCCAGGGTGTACCCCGCCTCGTGCCTAAATCTCCTGGGATAGGCTCCTGAATACAAGACTAAGCAGTATAGATGATGAGTAAGTGAGTTTATCGTTGGCGTAGTGGTTAGCACTGTAGTCTTGCACCTCCAGGGTCCGGGTTCGATTTCTTTCTCTGAGTGCATGGAGTTTGCATGTTCTCCCTGTGCTTGGTGGGTTTCCTCCAGGTACTCTGGTTTTCTCCCACAGTCCAAAGACATGTAGATTAGGCTAATTGGCGTTCCCAAAATTGCCCATAGTGTGAGAATGAGTGTGTGAGTGTGTGTCCATGTGTGTGCCCTGGCTCCAAGCCCCTCCCACAACCCTGAACGCAGGCCTAAGCGGTATAGATGAGTGTTTTCATTGGTAAATGTTTTTAACAGCCATTGGCTAGGAGTGCAAATGTGGTGTAGCATATCAGGGAGCCACTGTCACCCTCAGCTTACTCACCAGGGACAAACTCAAATTCTTTTCCATATTTGTTGATTCTGTAAAGCCAATTTGACAATGACCATTTTTAAAAGCACAATTAAATAAAATTCAATTGAATTACTTTATAAATATTACATATAGACTTGTTTAATTATTGTTTAACTGGTAATAACTGGTTTAACTTGATATTAGATGGCATTAATAAAGTCAGTGTTTTGTCACTGCAAACTGGCAAAAAAAAAAAACTAAAACTAAACATTTTTAATCTTACGGTTCAAAATTTCTTTTCTACCTGTCGCACCTACAGTATTAGTCGTTTGTTAAATTTGAATCAGAGTAAAACTGATACTTAAACAAACAGTGCATACTTAAAAATACAAAAATACGGTAAACAATTGTTTTTTTAATGCCTGAGCATTAAAAACCTTTTTTCATTTTCATGAAAACATTTTGTGTATCATTCATTTTCTTTTATATCTATTTCATACATTTTCTTTTTCTTTTTTACTTTGCTCCAAATTTCTGGGCCAGATCTTCAAAACTAATTTAATAAATAACTACTGTATCTTGGGTTGTATGGCAGCACATACTGTATTGTTGGTGCATCTAGAGCCAGGTGTCCTGAGCTCCCATCTGTGCAGAATGTTCTCCATGTGACCATGTGGGCTTTCTTAGAATACTCTGGTCCTTTCCCAAAAGCATTCTGGTGGGTGGATTGTTTAATCTAAATTATCCCATGGTGTGAAGGAGCATGTGTGCTGGTGTCTAGAGTGTAGGCTCCACCTTCACCATGATCTTAACCAGGAGTGAGTGGTTAAAGATAAAATGATTGGATTGATGGGCGAATGGATGAATGATTTTATTTTTATTTTTAACTCAAAGCTAGCGTTGATGACAATTTGCAATGACATGTTAAGGATTATTTGAGTTGCATATTTAAGTGGACTAGATTGAAGCAGACAAAATTAGTCAGACAGAATGAAAACAAGGCAATTTGCCTAATGATTGTAAATATGGAACAACAATGATCCCCTGGACAGCTGTTTGTGAAGCAATGTGATAAAAAGAAAAGCATAATAGTGTTAATATAGATTATTTTCTCCTAATGTAAAGGTCATCCTGGTAGCCGTCATTTGATTTTTATTTTAACTAGAGGTAAAAATAGTGCTAGTGATTTGAGCGATTAAGCGTCTGTCAAATCATTCTGAAAACGTCCTTTGAGGATAATCAAGGAAAGATGAACACAGATGTATTTTTAGTAGTTGGACCATGGCTTGTTTATAGGTGTAACTCATGGCACAATTAAATTGTTGACCAAAAAAAAAAGAAAAAGCATGAACCAGTCTGATTTTAGGAAGCCAGGGCACTTTTACTTTTAACACCTTCTGTCATTGCAATGTCCAATGTCCATGTCCAAAATCTTCTATAATCTTCCTACTTTGGTGGACAATATACTGTAGGAAGGTCCTCTGTGCTACAGGAAAGATATTCACCAGATATTACATACTGTAAAATGCTGATAATAATTTTGAAAAAAAGAAAAAGAAAATTCAATATAAAATAAATTCTTTTTCACTTTTATGACATCCAAAGTGTGGGTTGCTTTGTTCCAGTCTCTTGTCCTCAGACAGACTCCTGCAGATCGACCTAATGTCCCTGTCATAAATATCAGCCCTAATTATAAGTCTCGACTTCTTCCGTTTGCCTGTTGTTTCACTATAGGTTCCATTAAGTTTAAGAAGACAAAGTTATTGTTGTGCCTGAGGAATGTGGTAAAATTTGTCACCGTGAAACTGCACATCTATAGTTAGCATAACGGGACCAATAAATTAACACATAGAGTCTAATTATAGTCAATTGCAGGGCATGTCTCTTTGTGTTTGCACTTTATCAGTAATGGAAACACACACACACACACACACACACACAGACAACCACACACTTAGTCTGTGTCTTAATTTAGCTTTAAATTTCAAGTAGTGTTATCACCTGAATGCACAATTACACATCTTTTAAATGTCGATGATGAACCTCTTTCCTTTCGGTTGAATGTGTAACCTGTTAACAAACTGTCTCAGATAATATGGCAGAAGTCAGCAATAAAAGGCAAAAAAGCCTTTTTGTATTTAAAAAATAAAAGAAATGTTTTATGTAACGTTTTGCTATATCCTAATATAGCCTATTAACTTTATTTTAAATATAACAATTTTACAGCCATGTAATCCTGGTGCATGACTCCAAAAGACCTCTGGGCGTGTACTCTGGTGTCTGGCACCAGGACATTAGTGGAGAATTCTATGGGTGCTGTGGATTGTTGGGTGGGACCTCCATGGAGAAGGCCTTGTTTTGTCGGACTGAGATTTGGGGTGCTTGGGGTCCGGATCGGCAGTTTTGGGTTCTTTTGACTGTCGGGCCCGAGCGCAGAGGCCTGAAGTGCACTAGGATTGCCAGAATGCACTTTTTTTTGTGCTGCATTGGCTCTTCTGTGGGTTTGGACCAGACAGGATAATTTTGGTCCTCGTAGGCATGGGTGAGCTTTGGGTGCCCGAGATCCTATCACCAATTTACTGGTGTATAATTAATAATCAATGTTAATGTGTTAATGTTACATTGTGTAGATTTGGAAATAATTTTTCTTTTTCTCCCTTGCCTTTTTCTGACCATGCGGGTGTCTGACAAATCATGACAAAATCAAAAGAGACCTTCTCAATCCCCAGGAGAGTATAAAACCAGAACATTAAAGTTTGATGACTTTCATTCACTTATCTCTCAGCACTGGCCCAGCAAATCAGGCCAATTAGCCTGAGACCGGGGACGCACATCTAAATGAAAAATGTTTTTTTTTTTTAACAAAATGTCCTGGCATATTCTGGCTGCATTTGATTTCTGTAAAGCGGACAAAGAGGTCATGCTGTAATTTTAAACGATGGCCCTTATTTCCTTTTCCTATTCAAGTACATCTGATATGCTACAGTGCCAGAGTTAGTTATTTGATAATTCTTGGTCTTGTTGTTTAACTGATTTTGTGACCATTTCTCATTTTACCTAGTTATTTTTTTTGTTGGTCTAGACATCCCTAGTTATTGCCAACATTACATAGTGATTGACATGCTTTACTGATACTCTTACTGAACATTTACACACATACAACTATTTATTCATGTAATTATCGAATCAGCCAATCGTGTGGCAGCAAAAAGCCAAAAGCTTCTCGCAATGTTCACATCAACCATCGTAATAAGGGGAAAAAATGTGATTTTGACTGTGGCATGATTGTTGGTGCAGGGTGTCTGGTTTGAGTATTTCTTTAAGTGCTGTTGCCCTGTGATTTTTCACACACAATATTTTCTAGAGTTTACACAGAATGGTGCAATAAGGACAAAACGTCCAATGAGTGACCCTTCTATTGATAGAAATGTCTTGTTGATGAGAGACTGAAGAGTGGCCAGACTGGTTCGAAATGACAAACTGGACACTTGAAGACTGGAAAATGAGTTTGGCCCCAACAACATTAATCCCTGGACCAACCTTGGCTTGTGACCCAACTATCCAGGTTGGTGGATGTGGTGTAATGGTGTAAGTGATTTTTGGCACATTTTAGACCAGTTATTACCAACCAATCAGAGCTTGAATGCCACAGTCTATTTGAGTATTATTGCTAACCATGTGCATCCCTTCATAGATATAATTCACCCATATTCTAATAACTACTTCCAGCATGATAATACACTATGACACAAAGCAAAAGTAATGTCAAACTGCTTTCATGAGCATGACGATGAGTTCAGTGTTCTTCAGTAGCCGTAGCCTTCCCATTCAATGGATCTGACTCCACTAGAACACCTTTGGGATATGGGAGAACAGGAGTGTCACAGCATGAAGACCTGGAAATGCAATCAATGCGACATGGACTTCTACAAAAGAATGTTTCCAACATCTTATACAAACCATACAATGAGAATTGAGGCTGTATTCAGAGCACAGTAAGGCCATGTTCAGTATAAGTGAGTGTAGGTTGCCTTCATGTTGCGAAGTTTCTATATGTGTATTTCACTTTCATTAATGCATGTTTATTTCTTTATTGGTGATAAAATGAGTAGTCAATCAGTAGTCAAGAACATGCTTAAAATAATAAAGAAACAATCTAGTTGTTTGTTCATGGTATGCTGGCATCGTTTGAGTTTATTAGTCCCCTTTAAAGGGGACCTGAGTGCCAGATTTCATGCCAGTTAAACGCATATGATAGATTATAAACTGAAGTGCTTGTGATCTCCATTACCATAATTTAAACATTGCCATACTGATTTCATTCCTAGTCATAAAAATGTAATTAATACCAGATTAGGCTGCATTTCATTCCTTCCTGTATCTGATCTTATTACTCTGTCATCCATTCATAGGCCTTTGAAACTGACTCTTTCAACTCAGTCTTGATTCTGCCATCTTAAATATAACGATGTTCCTGTGACCGACAAAAGCATCCAACAGAATACTTTTTCCTGTAATTCACAAATCTGCTATACATTCTTAGCGCACCTGTGAACCGGCTACCCTTGAAATCATTTTGATCACTCTCTCTCTGCTCTAGCGGAACATAAGATCCTGCCTTCAAAAAGAAAAATCAGAGCTTATGTTCAAGGCGAAGGAGAACGATTCAAGGTTGTTTAGTGAGCTGTTTAGACATACTGATGGTTAAGTTTATAGAAAGCGACAAAGAACAAAAGTGCCCAAGAGAGGATTCTCATTAGCATGTCGGTTGTAATGCAAAGAGGTCTGCATCACAACATGTCATTACTGAGTTAACAGACCTTGGAAAATATCACTGCCTTTTTCCTATCGTTATAAGTGCACTAAATGCTGGATTAAAGCATTCTTGTCCTAACTGTATGGTGTAAAGATCAAAAGACCATAAGATTCACATGACTGTTTGACTGCATTTTTGGATTATTCCTAAAATAAATTTTGTTCACAGTTTATAAGTGTTCGCACATGGACATATGGCAATGTGAGAAATGGAAATGTACTGTAATATATCTGCCTCTTTTCCCCATCCACACACTGGCAATGTGCATTAGTTGGTAACAAGTCTAAAAGCTGGAATCAGTCTCCCTCTCTATCCCAGATGGCCTTATTGTGCTGTGGTCATGCAGCTTAAGCACACCAAAAATACACAGCAGCCCGAATGCTCCTGAGATTAGTCAAATTTGTTACAACCTGGATTGGCTGTCTATGCGCTGTGATATATACTGGGAGGGGACTGATTAAAATGCAATCACTGAATTAACAATAAGGGGGAAATGTGGCTTGTTCTTCATGCTGTGTAAGGCATTGGGACATTTAGTAATATGACACAAACTACATTTTGTGCTCATTTATTATTCAGCACTTGCTTGAAAGATTTTTATCCTGGAATCCTGTTCTTTTTACTACAAGAAATCTACACTGGCCAAAAAAAAGGAACCACTCGCACACTCTAAGATTTCATTCAGTCACCTTTAGCTTTGGTTCCAGAACAGAATGTGGTAGACAGTTCATTTGTAAAAATGATTCCCAGAACCACTCACAACACAATTTAAGTCCTGAGATATGCCTGTGCCATCGGGGGTAAAAATTTGGACTCATCAGACCACATGACCGTTTACCATTGCTCCAAAGCCCAGTCTTTATGCTTCCTTGGAAACTGAAGCCTTTCATTCTGATTAGTCTCACTAACAAGTGGATTTCTTATGGCCACACAGCTGTTTAGTCCCAATCCTGTCACAATGTGTGTATGAAAACGCTTTTACTTTCACTATTGAACATAGCTGTGTTTTTTTACTGAGGCTTTTTTACCATGCAACTTCACCAAGTGTTTAAATGATCTCCATTAATTTTTTTTTTTCTGACCTCATTTCTTCCACAAAGTTGACATCTCACCACAATTCATCCAGGTCTTGCTTCAAACTAGGACTTCTGATAGTGTAGGATAACAAAATACAGTTGAGAGTATATGAGAGTAAAAACTTCCTTTATTTCTCTATATAATCCCCTACTACACTATTTGCACTTATCCCAGTATTTCACTAGTACCGCCGTGGACAAAAGTTTTTGGAATGACACAAACGTTAATTTTCACAAAGTCTGCTGCTTCAGTGTTTCTAGATCTTTTTTCAGATGTTACTGTGGTATACTGAAGTATAATTACAAGCATTCCATAAGTGCCAAAGGATTTTATTGACAATTAAATTAAGTTTATGCAAAGAGTCAATATTTGCAGTATTGGCTTTTCTTTTTCAAACCTCTGCAGTTCTGCCCTGGCATGCTGTCAGTCAACTTCTGGGCAACATCCAGACTGATGTTGTCCACCTGCCTCTGGAGGATTGACCACAAGTTCTCAATGGGATTAAGGTCTGGGGAGTTTACAGGCCATGGACCCAAAATTTGTTTTGTTTTGTTCCCTGAGCCACTTAGTTATCACTTTTGCCTTATGGCAAGGTGCTCCATCATGCTGGTTCTTGGATGGTTGTGAGCAGTTGCTCTTGGAGGATGTTTTTGTATTATTCTTAATTCATGGCTGTCTTCCATGGTTTTTGCCCTCATACTGTATATTGTAGCATTTCCATGCATACCTACAGTCCAGCATTGTACATAAAACCGCAGACAGATTGCCATACAAAATGGCGGCTTGTTTGGTTTTACATCTGATCTGACATCGCACATAAGAGCTCTATACAGTATATTATTATACAGAACATTGTATACATATAATTTCATACAGACCTTTATATTTTTACAGTGACTGTACATATTGTAACCCTGCCAAATGTACATGATTATATGCATGTACAGACCTAAGCAGTGAGTCAGCCTGGTATTTTGCTTGATTCTGCAAAATTTCAGTTTTTTTCACTATACTTCTTTTTTGATTAAAAATTCTTATTCTTAAAATGACTCATGAACCTCCAGTTATTCCATAAGCCTTACCTGAGAACATTAATTCACTCTGTTTTCTATTGTGTGTTCCTGTCTACTGATCTTACTAGACACTTTGTGTAATTTGATATACTATAAAAATGCAATTTATTTAGTAAAATCTTGTTTTTTTTGTTTTCAACACACTGACTTCAGGAAAAAAAGGTTCACTTGCTGCCTAATATATTAAGGAGTCAAAGTTTTTAAGGAGTCAAAGTTTCTTATTGTTTTACTTCTTAAACAAACATAAGAGAAGATGTATCCCATGATCGTGGAAATTATGTAACTGTTTCAGAATGGTAAAATTATTGACCTGGATCGAGCAAAGACAACAAC
Source organism: Clarias laeviceps (assembly GCA_030014305.1). Classification (NCBI taxonomy): domain Eukaryota; kingdom Metazoa; phylum Chordata; class Actinopteri; order Siluriformes; family Clariidae; genus Clarias; species Clarias laeviceps. The sequence continues at coordinate 17,104,138 of JAQMYJ010000037.1, forward strand.
TAAGGAGACTGCTGAAATTACTGAAACTGGGTTAAGAACTATCCAATACATTATTAAAACCTACATATGTTTAATAGCGAAAGTAAGAGTTTTCCACACGCACAATGTGATGAGAACTCACGGGATTGGGACTAAACAGTTGTATAGCCTTAAGACAACCACTTGCTAAGGAGAGTAATCAGAAAAGAAGGCTTGATTTTGCTTGATACATCATGGTAAGAAGGGATGCACATAGAGAGGGGCAGGCAGTGTATTTTATAATAGAAATTTTAATTTAGCTGCAGTATAGTGCACATGTAAGCAACCAATTGAACCCTATACCTAAAAATTTGGATGAAGGTTATTATTATTATTATTATTATTATTATTATTATTATTATTATTATTTAAAAACATGTTTTCTGCATGGGGTAAGACCTCCCCAGTTCTGTCCCTGCATCTTCCCCAAAAGCATAAACAGTAAAAAAAAAATTTAAAAAAAGAGCCATGTGGTGTGCGTTTTTCAGCCAGTGCACTCCACTGTGTTTCATTCTCTATCCCCATCCAACCTGCTGTTTTAAAGTGAAAACCCACCTACTAGCTGTAATAGTAAAAGTGGAATGTAGGCAATGTGTTTAAAACTTAACAAGAAACTGTTCACAAAATAAACAGCATCCAGTCCATTCATAACACTTAATGTGTGACAGACTGTGTGTGTGTGTGTGTGTGTGTGTGTGTGTGGGTGAGAGAGATAGATAGAGAGAGAGAGTTGCAGGGCTGGAGCTCAGTGGTGGCTGCATTGATTCATTCATGCTGCGAGCAGAAGCATGAGTCCAGAGAAGAAGAGGCCCATTTTCTCACCATAACAAGTGGGGATTGATGCTCTTCTTGGCCTGGAAAAATACTAGCATGCATCACACATGAGAGACACCCTTATTGATTTTTTTTTTCTGAGTGCATGACACTCTTAGACCTGTGTGTGTCTGAGACAGTGCAGTTTCTGAAGACTTATTTAAAGTGGGAAACATTCCATGTCATTCATTTTCAGGCAAAGCGGCATGACGCCTTTGTGGTCAGCACTGTTGCCTTGCACATAAAGGGATGGCAAATCTGGTCCCTAGTGTGTGTGTGTGTGTGTGTGTGTGTGTGTGTGTGCGTGTGTGTGTGTGGTCTTTTACATGTGCTCCTTGTACTTGATGGGTTTACTCCTGGTTTTCTTAAGGTCCAATGATATGCAGTATAGACTGATTGGTGTTTCCAAATTGCTGGTCCAAATATAATTTTTAATGAGATCATCATTAAAGCTATTTGCTGTTAGCTCAGATAAATAAGTTTAAATAAAAAATGATGCATTCAATACTTAAATCTCTGAGTTTAAATTAAATTCGCAATACATGTTAGAATAATCGTAATTTGAGTTTTTACACCATTTTACACCCAATCAGGGTGGGAGTATAATTTATATCCATAATGTTAATAAGAATGCTAATAGCTGACCTGACCTTTTTCAGTATTTACCTGTCTGGTTTGGGTGAGTCTGAGCCCATGATACCTCAAGTTCTGATCTTGGCCTTCCCTCCCTAAGACTTCCCAATGAAGTGAACTCATCATCATCTAGACGTCACTGGATAGTGTGACTATAAATAAATCCCTTATTTACAGGTGTTTATAGTTTTTTTATGTATTACAAAAATAAAGACTGAAATATCCTATTTACATAAGTATTTGTACCCTTTGTTATGACACATTCAATTAAGCTTTGGTACATCCTGAGTACAACGTGAGTGAAGTCCACCTATGAGTAACTGAAGTCATTGTACATAATTTGGAAATGCAGGCTCCTGTCTTTATGAGATTTCACAGTAGATTGTGCATGTCAGAGTGCTCCTTCAAGCACCAAATAAGATTTGGTTCCTTATCGACCATAAGAAACCAAATCCAAATCCTCTGGTTTTAAGACATGAAGATTGAAATATTTGGAATCAGGAATTCGGAGACTGCCCATTACCTTCTTAAAACCATCCCTACAGTCAAACACGGTGGTGGTAGCATCATGCTGTGGAGATGTTTTTCTGCGAATGGGACTGGGAGATTAGTCAATATAGAGGGACAATAGATGAAGATAAAAATAAGAGTTATTACTTAGGATCTCAGGCTGAGATAAAGGTTTACAGTTCAATAAGACCAATAACCAAGGCATAAGGCAAGAAAACATATGAGTGGCTTCAGAACGACTCTGTGAAAGTCCTAGAGTGGCCTAACCAGAGCCAGTATCTCAACCCTCTCTGAACATCTCTGGAGAGACCTAAAAATGGCTGTGCACCGACACTAGCATCATTCACAAGCAGGCTTGGGGCTGTCAGTGCTGCCAAAGGCGCTTTGACCAAGTATTAAGTGATGGGTCTGAATACTTATATAAATGGGATATATCAGTCTTTATTTTTAATAAATGAACAAAACCATCCAAACACCTTTTTTCACTTTGTAATTGTGGCGTATTATGTGTGGAATGATGAGGAAAAGAAGGATATAAATCTATTTTAAGATGAGTAGGAAACATAAAAAATTTTATTTGACACATTTTCACAGTTAGGCCATCTCATAGAATGTACATTTTAAATTCTTAAATGTTCATTGATGTTTAGACACAACCATTGAATGATCTTTAGCACATCAAGGTTAAACAAAAATGTTATTTTTAGCATTCTTTATGTATATAGTATATACTCCCACCCTGATTGTCTAGAATTAGTGCTACATGAATTGGTCAATTTTATTTCAACACTTATTGGATTGCAATTTAATGTTCAAACTACAATATTTAACTATTACATGTACCATTTAGTATACAAACTTATTTATATAGACAAAAGTCAAATAAGCAAATAATGGCACTATAAGTTGTTCCTTCCATCCATCCATCTATCCATATGTAGTCCAACTGTGTCCACTGTATTTATTCCCATGTTCACAACCGTGGTACTGTATTCACACACTGTGGGCAACTTGAAAACACTAATGAGCCTAATCTGCACGTCTTTGGAATGTGGGAGGAAGCCCACCAATCACGGGGAAAACATGCACACAGGCCCAGAATCGAACCCAGACCCTGGAGGTGCAAAGCGATAGGGCTAACCACTATGCCACTGTGCTGCCTTGAAGTTGCAAGAAGAAAACTCATATTTCTGGTCTCCTGTGTTTATTAGTTTTTGAAATCCCTCTTTCAAAGCATGGCGACCATGTCCTTTGCTGAGTAATGAATGACAGCATATGTGATTTTCTTGTCTCTTTGACATTTTCTTATTTGGACTCATGCCTGCAAGTGTTTCATATTAAATATTTATATTAATATTCAAAAAGCACCAAATTAATCTTTCCTGCTCACCAAAAGCACACGCACACGTCATTACTTTAAAATAAACAATGCACTGATGAATAAGGCTTTTGATTGGAGAGTTTTAGCATGAGTGTCTGAGTCCATAGGTCATGTTCAGTATACTCCACATGAATTAGTGACTATGCATGCATTACCTGTAATAAATTGCACCTTTTTGCGATTAGATAATTGCACAGGTTCATATTGCGATTTTGAACTAGCTGAAATGATGTTTCAGCTTAAAGGTCAAACTAATGTCATCTCTTTCTCTTTTTCTCTCTTTCTCTCTTACACACGCACACACAGAGATAGATAGATAGATAGATAGATAGAGAGCGAGAGAGAAAGTTACTGTCTCTTATATCCTTTGCAAAAAGAAAAAACGTCTAACAAGATTCCTTTGTAACATAATATGTGCACTTGCTTTATAAATGCAATGTCTAAAAGGCTGCATTTCTTTTTTATGTCGAATGGACTTGCACTTATGACATGCTTTGATCACGGTGCAAATTTAGACATTTGAACTTTTTTCATTCCTGCTCAAGAAGAGAGCCTAAATATCTTAAATAGGCTAAAGTCTAAAGCTGACCTAATTTGTGTCACAGAGCGAGAGAGTGAGATGAGAGAGACAAAGAGACAGAGAGTAGAGGGGGCAGTCAAACTGAAATATCTGGTGAAAGGAAAGAAGGACAGAGTGAGAATGAAGGACAAAGAAATGTCTGTTCAAAATGTAACATTGCAGGGCTTTCTCACACGTGCACATGTGCCAAGAGTGGCCTCAATTGGCCAACAGCTGATACAGAACCTGCCATAGACACAGCCTTAACCAAAAATAGACCCTTCTACAGTATATTGCACATGTTTTAACCCCGCCTCCTCTCTCTCTCTGTATGGGGCCAGTTCTCCAATTTGGAAGTTATTTTCTGTAATCCCTCATCATGTTAGGCAAACAAAATTGTTCTGAGAGTTAAAAAATGCAGGTCGGTTGCATTATTCCCAACTTCTTCACTCTGCACAATGATAAAGAGCACTAGAAGTTATCAGCTAGTGGACCTGCTATTTGCTCTAGTAGGAATTAATCAAAGTCATTTTTTGTCAGTAGAACCGTCCCTCGTTACTATCTTGGTAGAAAAGATATGTCAAATGCATGTCTTTTTGGATTTGATGCTCACACATACACAGTCCCCTATTATCTGCTTGTTTGCCCTGTTGTCTTTCTCTTTCTGGCTTCTAATCTAATAATTAATGGCAAATAAGCTGCACTTGCATTAGATCTTTAGGTGGTTTCTGCTGTGAGAACAAAAACAACCTATATGATGGATAAAGACTTTCTTAGTCTATTTGATGTCTTTTAATGTCAGTCACAAACATATTAAAAATCAAGGGCCAACGGCAACAGATCTGGTGAGAAACTGTACCATAAACATTATCTAGTCCCTGATTAGCTCAATAAGCTTGCTTGTACCTTAGACAACCTTGCACACCTTAGTCTTGAAAGCAGTCATGCTTTTTAATGATAAGCTGTGACAGTGGCATTAAATCAATAAATTATATGCTGGCTCAAAAGCAAAAGATTCCTTTCTGATCCCAGTAGAAATATGGAAAGCATTCAAGCTGCATGTCAGTGCTATACTGTATATAAACTGTGTGCGTGTGTGTTTATATATATATATATATATATATATATACTCAGCAAAAAAAGAAACGTCCTCTGACTTTCAACTGTTTTTACTTTCA
>JAQMYJ010000037.1:17109329-17124509 GCA_030014305.1 Clarias laeviceps
CTTTCAGGGGTTGCCACAGCGAATCATCTGCCTCCATCTAACCCTATCCTCTGCATCCTCTTCTCTCACACCAACTATATATATATTGTATATACAAAATTATAAATTATATACTTAGTTAAATAATCACATAATTCAAAGACAAAAGTTGGCTAGCTTGAACTGTTCACTATGGTACAGTACTTGCAATCTTTAATGAATTAAAATGAATGAATTAAAATAACTAACTGTTATAAGTCATGATAGAGTGGTTAACTTTCTCGATTCAGTATCATTGGCAAGCAAAGAGTAACCAGATATAACAAAGAATGCACCTACATGGGATCTCAGCCCCAATGTTGAACCCAAACTTACACCCTTGCATCTGTAGCTCATAATCAGATGCTGTAGTACAGTAGTTTTTGTCTAGATCATTCTACAGTATAGCTAAAAGAAAGAGGCCAATTGTCTGAGAAAGCAAGAACGCATTCATGGATAAGTTAATTTTTCTTCAATAATGAATTTTTAATAAATTTTAATAAATAGTAATGATTCATAATTAAGTATGTTGAATACAAAATAATCAATCCAAACGCTCCATTATTACACCCCATTACACCTGACAAAAACCATTCGAAACAAAACCTGACACATTTCTAAAGACAGGATTCTATGAACTACAGTACTTAAAAATCCAGTGACAACATCTTTCTTTCAAAAGCTCAAAAAACGTTTTCCCCCTCAGGGAACCGTCACACTTATATGCAAATACACTGAAGTATGGTGAGTCTGGCTAACTATGAAATCTAGCTTGGCAACCTTTAGCATTATAGCTCCAAAACTGTGTTGTTAGCATGTTGTTGTTGTTATTATTATATATGTTGTTTCCTGAAAATGACCTACGGTATACAGTACGTATTAAATGTAAATCACATCCAAGTGTTAGGAGAGAGTGAGTTCAGTCGGGCAGATTTCACATTGTTTTAATGCTGCTGAAGAAAAAAAACATCTGTAGTTGCATGTACAGTAATATCACTAGCATACCGTACAACTTAATGAACCTGACCTTCATGTGCCATGTTATGTTACAAGTTGAGAGACAACAACAAGAAGTAGTAACACTACTGTAAGTTACTATGTAAAAAAGTAATAATAACAAGGCATTAAACATTACTGCTAATTATAATAACTGGTACAACCATGAAAGTATTTCTCCAGGCTAATTTCCTCTCTTCTCATGAAGCTTCCTGAGCACAACTACTGAGGTTTTGTGTTTCATTAACACAGACTGTTGGAGCATTTAGCCATCAGAGCACAAGCCCCCTACAGTCTAAGTACTCATTCATTTCCTGTGCGTGTAGTCAGGATGAGCTGCATCTTGTCTTTTGATATGTGCCTCTCAAAGTGTCCTTATGTTGCCTTAAGGTGCAATGATTCATTAATATATGGGAACAATACATAGATTAGCGCTAGCAGAATCCTGAGACAACACAACAATAGTGAAGCATACAGTACACCACACACATGCACACACACTGTTTTTCATGTTCATCATGTGAAAAAGCCTACATTTCAAAGGCAACTGAGTGTTCATAGTCGTGTCCGTGTGCAGCTCCAGGGAAAAGATCAGGTAGGGTCATGTTCAAACTGCTCTTCAAAAGCAGTACAACAGCTTCCTGTACCAGATGCACAGAGCAGCATGTGAGCACAGTTGCTTACCTTGCGGTTTCTGGACTCAATACATTTGATGAAGTGAGACGTTTTGTTTTGCTGCACGTTAGATGATTGATGTGCATGATTGATATGTCACTGTTCGCAGTTTCTCTAGAGACTCTTGTAGGTTTAGTGGATAATGCTGCTTGCTTCTGATCGAGATAAAAAGAATCCTCAGCTTTCTTCTTTAATACAATACAACACAATACACAATTCAGGCAGGTTAAAAATTCATGTTGAACAATATCTATAGATCTTAAACTACCACTCCTGAATATAGAAATGAACAATGCAATAAATCAAAAAAGCCAAATTGTCAGATATTGAAGGCAGATCTTTTATTCAGTGAAATAGACTAAATAAATAAATAGAATACAACATGGAAACAATAATCCTGAATGCTTACAGTGAACATAAGGCAAAACCATACAGACTATTATAAAAACTGTAACTGAAACAGACATCTGCAACACCATGACAGTGGGAATCTGAAAACAGGAACTTAAACACTGGTGTAAAACAAGCCCTAATGAAACACAAGTAAGTGATTTGTGGCATGCTAGGGTTGCTGGGTAACGTTGTTTGGTGGTACCATGACACAAATGTTACTAGTCAAGGTATACCAATAGTGTCCAAGGGTCTGAATATGAAATATGAATCTGTAATATGCATACAAACACAAAAAGCTAATTTTCTGCACTGTCCGTTAAATTATGTAAAACAGTTAAATCATGTCTTTTTACAAAACAGACAATATAGGATAAACCTATATAGGGCCCAGGATTGTGCAGTACAGAGTGACATACTGTATCCAAAATAGGCAAAATGATGAACTGAATTTTAGTTCATTTTAACCGACTACCCAAACATCACTGAGCGAAATTTTTTTTTTTAAATGGGTCACATACATGTAGGCAAAGAAACAGCACAGATACACTTGATAATGATAATAATAATAATAATAATAATATGCCAATTTTTTGTGTCGTCATTTCCATAATCCAGTAGTGGTAAAATTTACCTTTGATAAAAGTAATGATAACGTTTGTTCTACCTGACATACACGAAAATCTGAAGCCTCCCCGTTAACGCACACCGGCAAGGCTCCCATATAAGCACTTTTTTTTACTTAATCATCGTTGACCTATGCTGTGTTGCTGGCACGTATCTGTGCCACTTGAGTTTTAAGGGTTTTAAATGATTAAATAGTAATAATTATACTCTCCGCTCATACATCAATACTGTTTTGATTACACTGTACATACTGTATAATTGTCATAAATTACATAAGTCATATTATTTAGTATTTGCTTTAATGGTGTTTTAAAGTGTATGAGCAGTAACAGGAAATATAGCTATTGTTTAAGTGTTATGAAGAACAAAATGGACTTGGGAGTGCTGTGTGGATCCTTATTGAGAGAACAAACAACAAGTGTTCTTAAAAAGAAGAACAATGGGAATTCGTTGCATACATCAAAATGTGAATAAAAACTATTGTCTGCTTCGTAAAGATCGTTTCCTCAATGTGATCTCCTGACAAACATGTCTGTATTGTGTTCAGACGGTAATGTTTACTTTCAGATTTTATTCCTAAATTGGATACACAATTTTTCTCTTTTTCTTTAGATTTTCTTCATCAATTTATAGTGTCTCGTAGATTTTCAGATGACTTTCATGCATTCATAGATTTTTTTTATTTTTATCTTTGTACCCTGATGAAGGCTTGTGTAAAAAGGGATTTCACAAAGGAGTTTTTTTTTTTTTTTTTTACAAAACAGACAAGTTTTTATTCACATTGTGTAAGTTGTTTTTTTTTTATCTTAGAATCAATGGCTATTGAAGATGAGAAGTTGACTAAAAAACATGACAATTGTGTTTGAAGGTCATAGGTGCAATGTAAAAGTATTTCCTTTCTGTTCATGTTTTCCCAGTTTCCCAGCATCAGCAGTTTCAAGATCCACACAATAACCATATCAGAGGTCAAATGTAAATAAATTTCTGGTGCAAATTACAAATCACTCAATGCAAAAGGATACACGAAACAAAGTGTTACTTTGGTGTTACTTTTACTTCACTTTATTTATTTAGGTGAACTTAGCCTGTACATGTTGCTAGGACTGAATAAGTCAGTTGATCAACAGGAAATCTCTTTCATGGAAATGGTATACAGATTATCATTGTTAACATTACAATACAGCTGTGGATCAGACTGCAGATGCACTTTTTCATATTCTACTCTTGTTAAAAGTAAACTCATGCACTCAGCTGTTTGCTTACAAATTAAAACATTTCCCCATCTATTTTTGCTGTTAGCATTGCGCTCTCCTGGCCCCTATCTCTCTCTCTCTCTCTCCTTCCCACCCATTCCCAGGCTCGAGCCTGAGGCGCAGGTGTTTTGGAGAGCTTTTCATTATAAACTCTGTCCTAGTAAAACGCCCCCAACCTCTCTTTGAGTCACAGACCACACTGATAACTTCCTGGCTCATCGAAGCTGCCTCACCGATGCTTCTTTAATGGAGCAGATACACTTGGGTTCATTTCACTAGCTGGGGCTGAGGTACACTTTAACTGCAGAACACACAGGGGGCTTTATCGAGTAGCAACTCCAAGGAAACGTACAGCGTAAGTTGAAATAATCAGATGGTTAATCATGGACTTTCAGTAAGGATACACCAAAAGTAAACCTTATAAAATGTACAGATTCATTTCCTTACATTAAGAACTAGATATACAATCATCTATAGGTTTACTGGTGCATTTATAAAGCAATGTGTGATGGTCTTCAGGGTAAACTAATGAAACATCTAATATACCCAATTTTCAATATATAATTATTGCATTTTATCTGAGAAGAAGCAACAAAATGATTAGTCCTCATAAAGAATATGTGAAATTAATTTTTCCATTTATCTGGGGTATTAATATGATGTTGCACATATGCATATTCATGCTCCATGCAGGGCTGAGGTTAACCGAGCAGAGGGGAAAAAAACAATAATTGTTTTATTGTTGCTGCTGTGGCTGCATAAATACACACTGCACATACTGTAATGGATAAAGATAAACCAAATGAAATCGTGATGTCATCCAAACATTTATTACTTTTGATAGACATGATTATAAAACCATGCCCTCTGTCATGTGACACTGTAGTTTCCAAGCTTGACATTGATGTTTTATGATGGTTGTGGCTACTGTAAATCTTCAATAATAAATAATTAATGACAAAGTAGCACAATGTATGATTCCCTGTGAATGAATATCTTTGTCAGTCTTTTCAAGTTTTCATCATAACTCACAACTTGTCAAGTTTGCAATAATTAAGCAATATCAGAGTATACAGTATACAGAGGTTGTGCAGTTGTGCTGCATCTCATTACAGCTGTTCTGACATACAGCACAACTGCACATAAGTTTGATATTGCTTTTATACAATAGTTCCACAAACATAATTTATTATTAACATCGTCCTTAGACACCTGGTGAAAAAAAACTAACCAAAACAAGTTAGCACCCGACAATTTACAGTAATTAACAGGGGTGAACGTAGTTTCAAATTCTTACTGGTACTGGCTAAGGAGAATACCATGGAGGTGGTTGACAGTCTTGTAAATCTCCCAGGTTTCTCTTTATATTTCCACCTATTCCACTTTACAGTATCAGCTATGTTAATTTCCAGGATTAACACAGATGACACAGACAATTCAAAACAACAACACAGATGATTCAGAGACAATTCGGCACGACTTAGAAGCAATTATTAAGGAGACAATATGTTGTTCAAGATGACATAAGGTTATCAGATGTGTTTTCTTGCTGAAAGTACGTCAATGACTGGGTATGAATGTGGGGTTTGACAGGCAGCTACTGTGGACTGTACTGACCTACTTTTATCCATGCTGACGACAATGAAATTAATGAAATTAACGATTTGTGATGCGGAATGATACATATAGCTAAATTGATGTGCTGTGACTGTCGATTATTGCCACTCGTAGAATACCTCTTATCCAATCAGATTACTCTGTTGTACAGTATAAAGCGTGATATTATGCTATTAACATTTGACCCAATCTTACCTAGATGTCTGATAAACATATACAGAGCTAAATGACAAGCTATGGCTGAGGTTAGCTTCTTTCCAATGTTTTTGCACAGGTAGTTCCGTCAAAGGAATTTTCCTTCACTGGTGTGTTTTAGGCGTTCCTCCGGAATGTAACATGAGGCAGTGCATACAACAGTCAGAATTAAGAGCTCACAAAACATTGGAGCAGGTAATGGTAGCATGCAGTCATCAGGATCTTCACGGGGATGTTAAATATAAAAGTTAAATATCCCTATTTTACTCAATTCATGCTCATGCTGATGGTTGACACCTACTGTAAATCAAGGGGTTGCCCTTTTTCCCAAGTTAGAGCAACAGTCCCTCAAAAGTCTGTTCAAGTCTCTGAATGCATAATTCATGACCTTTTAATATGATTGATACAGTAGTTATTTAGTTATTATTATTATTATTGTTCTTATGAAGAGTGCCAGTAATTCTTGAGTTGGCTGTAAATGATAAAGTTTAAATAGTAAAGTTAGTAAAGATTTTCTCAAATTAAAGATGCAAACATGCTAGCTGAATCTCCTACAATCATAATGGAATATTATATATAGTATATTATATATTTTACTTAAATAAGTTTCAGATTGAAATGTTATGATTTAACTGGAGCGATAACATTACGCTGTTGGCAACGAACAACTGGCATGAACACTGAAGCTGAAATGGAGAAGGATGAAGTACCTTCTTGTCTGGATAGAATTTGTCGACAGTGTCTGGTCTAGAAGATAATACCATTGCTGGCGCTGTGTGTGTGTGTGAGAGAGAGAGAGATGTATTATAGTAATCTAAAACAGATTGATGGAGCAAAACTGGGGAGAGGCCACCAAAGCAATGCCAGATCTCCCTCTCTCTCTCTCTCTCTCTCTCTGTCTCTCTCCATGCCATCTCTCTATCATTCTCTAGCCCTCAGTTGGAACACTGCCCTCTTTTATGGTTTCTTTTTTTCTCTTCAGTCTTACTTGCTTCCTCTTGTGCTTTGTGTTATTCCGTCTCCCTCAGTCACTTCCCAGATTTTTCTCTTCCCATCTTCCAGACACTGCTTAGGACTTGTCCAACCCCATCCCCCTCCTCTCTCTTTCTCTCACCCACTGTGGTCTAGAATGGGCTGGTTTCTATCTCCATGACGATAGCTGGAGGCTTCTCTGTTCATTTCAAGGTCATCTCAATATGTGTGAACTAGCATGGAGCAAACTCCCATGGCTGGATTTCATTTTAAAACGTATTTAAATTAAATTTTGACTAATTAAAGATTGAACTCATATTCGAGAAACAAGTGCAGATTTGAGTGTACAGAGTGATGCACAAACAAACGTCTGTCTTAATAGTAATTATTTTCACTTGTCTAGTCAAAGTACTTACTTTCTTTAGATATCATTCACCATATATTGATATTGATTTCATTAATTTAACCTAATTTATCCATAACTCACATATTTTCATGTTTTCAGAAGGTCACTCTAGGATTCACACACACACACACACACATACACACACACACTCTGACAAAACATAAACTTGTTCATACAGATACACCAAAAATGGAATGAACGAATAAGAAACCTGAACGTGGATGCTCATTTTACAATCAGATTTGAAATCATACAGATACAGATCTGGTGCAAACCCATGTTGGTATTTGTCCTGTAATTGAGGACACGCGCACTCTTTGCTAAAGAAAGCATAGGCTCTACAAACCAGACCAAAGCAGATCATAAAACTAGAGCATTAAGTGGGGCAAAAAACTGGAGCTATGCTACAACAAAACCAAATACAGTATTCCCCTAGCTGACTGCTTTTCCACTGCACACACTTCATCGGAGCACTCTGCTCCAACCTGAACTAGTAATAAAAGAAAAATATATATATTCAGAGTATTGGCTGGTAATATACATTATGTGCTCATTGTGAAGCTTCTAAATTTATCCCATAGAAAAAACATATATAACAGGCACATGCTTAGTGCGCAGTGATTCCATGCAACACAGAAACGTAATACTGTAAGAGTGGAAATAGTGGAATTGTAACAAAACCAATAAGCAAGTAATTCAAATACTAAAACTCCAGTGCTCTTATAGTACATTCACTTTTTATAGTAAAACAACACTCTTTATCTACTGTGTTCATGTGTTTGTTGCTCCATCATGCAACATTCAGTACAGTATTTATCTCCTTTTATCTCAGTCTTCTTAATAATAGAATTATCTGTTCTATTGAGAGACAGGGCACTTCAGCTTTCACTAATTAAAATTAATTTGTAAGAAGATACCTCAAAGGCTTATGTAAACAGCAAAACACCAATATAATGATATGTTAACATGATCCTAGGTTTGGATTACATTTGTATTAATTTTTTTATTAATTGAACTGGGAAACAAGTGCAATGGAAAAATCAAACCTTTGTTACTTTGCTCTTACCCACTGTATGAATTACTTGTCTTTATAATGTTTACAGAATTTCCACCACACAAGTACGGCTGGAACTTTGCTCCGTCAACAAATGCACATGCACGTCCGAGATCCGCAAGTTTCAGTACTGAATATTTTGCTGTATACCGTATATTATAATTATACCATACAATGAACACAATACACCAGGGCCTGTATTCACAAAGCTTCTTAGAATTCTCTCAGAGAGCTCCTATCTTAGATTACAAAGTCCTAGCTGGGAGTCCTAGACTAAAAGTCGTTTAGGAAACTTCTCAGAGCAACTCTAAGTAAGGAAAGTATAAAAACCTTTATCTTAGTGAGGAGGTGTGGTTGACCCGGTTGCTAGGAACGACGCAGCAATTCAAGGACTGATTGGTTGATGAAAAAATCTGTAAAGATTTTAAAATGCACCCTTTGTGAAAATAGAATTTATGATGATAGAATGGACAGTGAAATCATAATGTTTGTATATAAAGAAACTGTATAATCATGAATGCAGGCTACTTTATGCAAAGTTTCTGTTATAGGCTAAATATCTTAAAGATAATTAAACAGCCAAATGTTGAAAATGTGTCTACTTTTGAAGCACACGATTTCCACACAGTAGTTACTATATTTAAGTTCTTATATTTATTTACCATACTGAATATATTACTTGTAATCCACTGCAGATTGATTGGAGCTGCATCATTGCAGGACAGTCTATTTAAGTTGCAATTTTAAATGGTATGTAGCCAACAATCCAAGAGAGATGGAAGGAAGTAAAAGAACAAGAAAACCAGATTGGACAGAAGAGCATTGTTTATTTTTACACTTAGTGTTTGGAGAATATTTCTTCTTTCCACCATTTTGCTATGGAAACTCTTAAGCAACAAGACTTAAAAGTCCTCCTCTCTACTCTTAACAATTTTTACCTTAGGAGCTGTTTTCAGGTCTAAGATGTTTCGTGAATCATTTTTATCTTTACTAAAATTTATATAGATTTCAATATGAGAAATAGATCTATGTGCGTTAAATGTCAAAATTTGCAATAATTAAATAAACCGTATTTAAAAATGAGTTATAAAAATATGAATATTGTACCTGTATGTGTTTTAAAAAATACCATGAATTGTTTCCATATAGAGAAAGATGATGTGTCATAATAATTAGTCTGTGTAGTAATTTCATAGCTTCATATTCATAAATTCAATTCTCAAAATTTTAATCTGTGTCCTTGCCTAAAACTCTGTCAGAAGTTATTAGCATTTTATTGGAATCCCTACTGACATTGATATCTCTCAATTAGCCCTGAGCTCCAATCACAAACTGTGTAGTCATTTGTTTGACTGTCCATGTGCTAGCGTCAATGGCGAAAAGCCAGGCTCAGTTATAAGAATAATAATAATAATAATAAAATAACATTTTAGCACTGTGCCATTAGTTAGTCAGTACTGGCACAAAAGCACTAAGCAGTTCATTAGAGAAATTTCACTGTTGATAAGATTTTTTGGGTGGTGTGTGTGGGGGAATACAAGTGCTAATATTTAATTTGGCAATTTTGACAGGTTTTTAGGGTGAATATACGTACTTTTTAGATGCTGTGAAACATACAGCAACATATTTACATTGTATTCACTGTATATTTGATTTACATGTGCTTAAAAACTTGATTAGATTTGTTGTGCAACTATAAACAAGAACAAGGCAGATTGCTTTCAGAATTAGTTTTTTCAAATTACATTTGTAGTGTCCCGTCTACGAAGACTGCAAGGATGCACAAAGGCTTAGTGGTTAGCACTGTCGCCTTGCACCTCTAGGGTCCGGGTTCGATTCTCGACCAGGGTCGATTCCAGCCCCTGTGTACATGGAGTTTGCATGTTCTCCCTGTGCGTGGTGGGTTTCCTCCAGGTACTCCGATTTCCTCCCACAGTCCAAAGTCATGCAGATTAGGCTAATTGGCGTTCCCAAATTGCCTGTAGTGTGTGAATGAGTATGTGTGTGTGTGTGTGTGTGTGTGTAAGTGTGTGTGCCCTGTGATGGATTGGCACCAAGTTTCCTGGGATATGCTCAAGGCCCCCCGTGACCCTGTACACCGGATTAAGTGGTATGGATGATGAGTTAGTGAGAGTGAGAGAAGACTGCAAGACAGTAAATTAAGTATATGTTAACCATTATTGATTCAGAACAGATCCTTTGTGTAGGTTTCATAACAGTAATGAAAATGTTTGGCCTTATTCAATATTAAGCAGTGATACTGCACAGTGCTCATATGTCTACTGTAAGGATGAAGAACACACTTTCTCACTTAAAAACAATAATTTTATAACAACGACACAATACCTGCTATATTTTTATGTCTCAAACTCTAAATAAATGGACAAATATCAGTGTAACAAATTTGTGCAGACACTTGATTTCTCTTTGTCATGGCAGTTTTTTTCCCCATATTGGAACCTTTTTCAACAACTGTAAAAAAAATAATAAAAAAAGTGAAAAGTTCGATTTTCCTATGTTTTTTTTTTTTAATACTCAACAGGACAGAGGTAATTTTATGTCGTTCCCAGAGTGATGTATTGAGAACCTGGGTTTAAATTAAGCACATGATATGAAGAGCAAAGACGGGACTGAGTACACTTACCATGCTCCCAAACTCCCTGCACAATTTTCAGCTTGTCTGCGTACCTTCAGTCCATGAGGGCCTGTGTAATGGCCTCATTTGAGAATGCTTCACCATTTTAAGTGAATGCTTTTTATTGTTTTTGGATAGTATAGCGAATGATTTAGATTTTTTGTTTGCCACAATGCACTTTTATTCTAGGGGGGAATTCAGCCTATTGACTTAAATGTTCTTTGCTTGTAGTGTTAGCTTTTCTCTGCCCTTCCACAGTTAAATCTTTTAAAATCCAAGCCATTTTTTACTGAATCATGTTATTTGATTTGAGACTTATTTAACACTGTAGATAATTATCTTCTGTAACTTAACTTATTTTGTAAATCAATCACATTTTCAGTTGTTTATATCCTCTGATTTTTTTTTTAAAGTCACAGATATTTGTCGGTTACTTTGTTAATAACCACTGCTCTCCCTGTCCAGCTGTGTATCCTCATTAGCATACTGTCTGAATCTACTGAGAGCAGAAATAACTGCTTCAGTTATTTCTGAAAACCGAGAGATTGAAATGCCAATTAATTAGGTTGATTTTAGCACACACCTTTCCATGTTTTAATAAAATTAAAAGCCAAGGCACCCCACTTTGAAAGCTGGTGGAAGTTGAAGACTGTATTCATAATTAAAATTGCTTTATCACTGCAATGTTTAACAGCTACAATACTGAGATATTCTTACAGTAATAAAACTGCTGCATACTATTTTTTTTTCACTTTATAATGCAACTACATGGTGAATTAGTAAACTTTAACCGAGAGAAATGTTATTCGCCATTTGCTTAATTTGCTTTTTGATTTAATTAGCAGCATCTCTTTAAGACATTGCAGGGTTTGGAGGAAACTGTACAGGAATGTGGTTTCTCTATATAAATATAAGAAGAGTTGAATGTTCTACTAGTTATACCCAATAACACATGATTCTTTATCAATCAGTGACTGATTTTAAGGTTATTATTAAGTTAAATTACTGGCCTATCAAAGAAAAGAAAATCCATTTCAGAAGGAACAAATAATTGGTCTGTATCAAGCGAAGAAAACAGCTAATGAGTTTTTAAATTTCTGGAATTGGGTTAAGAACTGTTCAGCTCATTATAGTGTAGGGAAGCAATGCTCCCATCATGCATAGTGCACACTGTACAAGCCTCTGGAGACAGTGTTATTGATCTGGTCAGGTCTAGGCTCAGCAATGTTATGTTGCAATAACATGACGTGAATGTGCTGAATGATGAGGTCATAACATTAGTACATCTTTTTTTTTTTCCCAATACTCAGATGTTGGAAGAGTGGTTCTGGGAGCCCGAGCAATCATTTCCACAAATGAATTAGTCACCACACTTCATGTTGTAATTAAAACTAAAGGCAGTCAAATGAAATCTTAGAGTGCATAATTTTTTTTTGGCCAGGCAGTGTATCTGAGAATGGTATTGTGTGCTTTAACACAATGGTTAAAATTTTCTGAAACGCTAGTGTCTTTCTTTTTGCCTCGCAAAGGGATATACTGATACACTGCTTTTGCCAAGCACAGAAGAAGGTCAGCTCATTTATCTCACCTCTTTGAATGTCTCTGACTTGTTGGCATTGAAAAGGACAGACATGAATATATGTCTCACAGGGACATGGAAGGATGTTGGAGTTTGGGTCATTTGACAGTTACTGATGGTGGATATATTGAGGAAGCGAGAATTACTATGGGAATACGTCCTACCAAAAGGACTGATATCTGACTGTCCTTGAGCAACTTAAGTTTCTGAGTGAAGACTGGATGTAGGTGAGTCTGTCAGGAATTAATGGAACTCTGGGTAAGCGCTTTCTGAGTTTCTGTACACTAGGGAATACTGCAATAATTTGTCAAGAGGATTGCTTTATTTACTGTAGATAAATAACAAATATGTATTTTGTGTAAAGTACAACATGCATAAATCAAGTTGTACTCAAGTTGACACCATGCTGATGCTCCAATACATTTATTTAGATAAAATTGTTTACTCAGAGTGATTCATTCTCTAACAGTTTCTCTTATCTTCTCCTGCTGTCTTCTGGCTTCATCAGTACTTTTGTGTCTGACAGAGAAAGCCAATGTCCCTGCCACTGAGAGTCACTCAGGCTGTTATTGATTCAGGTGGATGAATATATTGGAGAATCTTTGAACTTTAATAGTGGAAAAATATTAAGTGACATGGGGTAAGGAATTAATACAAAAAAAGTGTATCTTATTTTTCCAAGGATAATATTTCCCTCAGCATATGATATATTTATTTGTCCTTCTTCTATTTCGTTGAAAACTGAAATGTAACTCAAATAATATTAAATAATTCAATGTATCTTATAGTCTTTGAGATGGATCATTTATTCATGTTGAGTGTAATAAATGTATTAGAGGCACTGCGGCGTAGTAGTGAGCACAGTGGCCTTGCACCTCCAGGGTTGAGGGTGTGTACCCCACATCAGGTCCCAAGTCTCTTGGTATAGGCTCCAGGCTTCCCGCGACCATGTACAGGATAAAAAGTAAAGAGATATAGAGAGAATGAGTGAGTGAGAGTAAATATTAAATGTATTACTGTTGACAAATTATAACAATAATCATCATTTGTCATTAAAATGCTTTTCAAAGGAATGTGATTAGAGGAAAAAATACAGCATTGATTAGAATAATTAAATTAATTAAAAGGAGTTATATTTTAAGGATTAAGGATTATATATTTAATACTATATGTAATACAATATAAAATGATGCAACTCTTATACTGGGGGGCGTGGGGTTGAAGCTTAAGTAATGATGTACAGCCGTGGCCAAAAGTTTTGAGGTTTTCACAAAGTCTGCTGCTTCAGTGTTAAGATCTTTTCGTCAGATGTTACTGTGGTATACTGAAGTATAGTTATAAGCATTTAATAAGTCTCAAAGGCTTGAATTAAAGTTTATGCAAAGAGTCAATATTTGCAGCATTGACGCTTCTTTTTCAAGACCTCTGCAATTTGCCCTGGCATGCTTTCAATCAACTTCTGGGCAACATCCTGACTGATGACAGCCCATTCTTGCATAATCAGTACTTGGAGTTTGGCAGAATTTGTGGGTTTTTGTTTGTCCACCTGCCTCTTCAGTATTTACCACAAGTTCTCAATGGGATTAATGTCTGGGGAGTTTCTTGGACATGGACCGAAAAGTTGTTTTTAGTTCCCCAAGCAACTTAGTTATCACTTTTGCCTTATGGCAAGGTGCTCCATCATGCTGGAAAAGGAAT
Organism: Clarias laeviceps; assembly: GCA_030014305.1. Lineage (NCBI taxonomy): Eukaryota > Metazoa > Chordata > Actinopteri > Siluriformes > Clariidae > Clarias > Clarias laeviceps. The sequence goes on from JAQMYJ010000037.1 coordinate 17,123,445, forward strand.
TGAACATCACCAAACTGTTCTGGGATGTTTTTGTACCAATTTTTGAATTTCTTAGCTTATCCTAAATTTTAATAAATCTGTTAACTATATCTTATAGAAGGGAGTTCCACCATTTGGAAGCATGTACACTAAAAAGCACCAGAAATAGCCCTGTAATGATAAGGATCTTTCTCTCTCTCTCTCTCTCTCTCTCACACACACACACACACTTACACACACACAAGTACAATCAGTGATGCAGAGATAATTATGTAAACAAACACTACATTAGCTTTTTCTAATGTATATTAAAAGGTATATCTGCTGCATGTACAACATCCCAAATGTAGCAAATATACATTAGCACATTAGCATGACTTGTGCAATTTGTGCAACATCCTTGTTTGTTAATCACCTGCTTCTTTTTAGCCGTCCTTGAGCACAGCGTGTGATTTAAACCTATGTGTGTTGTGTAACAGCACCCCCTCTTGGTGAGGATGTATTAAATCTCTGCACTCACATCAGGTGATTTGCAGATTTAGCTCAAATTCTCTTGACACAACTTCCCTTCTATCATTAATCAACCTGTGCTACTTTTCTGGGGTGTCTTAATTCAAGAAAGGACATGACTGACATATGTTAGCATTGGAATAAATGTCCCATCTGATGATTAAATAGGAGACGGACAAGGAGAAGTTAGTAAGGTCAGCGAGGAGAAATGAAGAGGAATGATCCAGATAGTACCTCTGAGGCATTGCTGCAAAAGAACGTTGTGATTTGGGTGATGCTGTCTGGGTGGGAAAAGTTTATACATATCTGTGCTTGACATGTTTGGCCATTTGTGCAGATTGGATGAGTAGTTCATTGCTACAGCATCATAAATTGTTTCTCTTAAAGAAAAACATTCAAAAACTGGTGCTGCAAGTTCTCTGCCATACTGCATCACCAAACATTCATACTCATCCAGGTTTTATAGTATAATCTGTGTAAAGGAGAATATATATATATATATATATATATATATATATATATATACGTTCTCTATATACGTTCACTGCTATTATTATTATTATTATTATTATAGCA
>JAQMYJ010000037.1:17130592-17151652 GCA_030014305.1 Clarias laeviceps
CATTTTCTGCAATGGAAAAGTACTCTAACTAGTTACTTTTATCAGAAAGTAACGCAGTAATGTAACTGATTACTTTTTAATGACAGTAATTTGGTAATGTAATTAGTTACTTTAAAAAGTAACGTCCCCCAACACTGCTCATGTACAGTAAACCCAGTGATCAGCAGCTTCAGTGATACCGTCACTGCAAAGCATTCCTTTTGCACAGGTCTTGGTGTGGTAAATTGTATTTGGGCTTCATTTCTCATCATACTCTGTTCTCATTATAGCTTTCCATCAATGGTCGTTTACCCAATCTGCTGTCAGGAAATGGCTGTGCTTATTCAGTTAAGTTAATTTATCCTCTTTTCTAGAATCCGTACTCTGTCTAGCCAAATTACTCAGCAGTATTTCAGAGAGAGGAGAGAGAATAGTATTCTGAGCATATGCACTCATGTCTTTATCTGACAGTGGTTTCCTCCCACACAAATGAGAAACGTGGCCTAAGAGACAATATCTTCGAGAGCTTCCCAAGTTTCCCACTGCCCTCTCAGCCCATGTCAACTCATGTCACATGCCCTTTCATGACTATTGCAGCCTATTTAGCCTGCATACTAATTAGTGGGGACAACCTCAATTAAATGGTCATAGTGGTACAGCATTCTGACTCCAGAAAGCTGTGACTGAATAAAGAGAGGGATGCACCATTCCTCACATTTGATTAAATATTTCATTGTCACTTGTACTGTTCTCTGGGTTCCTTTATATCTTTCTTTTTATGTTATTTGACATCTTAAGATCAGTGGTGGTGGGTTTTTTTTTTTCCAACAAAACATCTTGACACCACATTCCTCTTATTTTTATGTGTAGTGAACAGAACATGTAGTAAGTCTGTGTAACCTGTTAAGATGCTCACACTTATAAGCTCTCCCGAGAGTTGATTTGTTAGGATCAGTAAAAGCTTTTACTTAATGAGATGTTTATAATTAGTTTTTTAGCATAATTAGTTCTGTCATAATTAGGGCTCAGGAACAAAGCACTTTCTATGAGCTTCACGTTTCTAGTTTAGACTATTATTGGTATCTTGGTAGGGTTGAACAAACAAACAAGAAATAAATGAATGAATCAATCAATCGATCGATCAATCAATCAATCTAAGATGAAAAATAAGGTAATTAGTTCCTACAAAATTGCATAATATCACAAAATTTTCATTGTAATCATAGTTGTAATTTTAGATTGTAAGTTATAGGTTGTTGTAACCTCATTGTAGGTTTCATCCAACATTCCCCCTCTCGAATCTTCCGGGAGACTCCCACATATTGATAGCAGCTCCTTGATGCCTGTAAGTCATATATAATATACCAGAAATCAATTTTAGAGAGAGAAAGAGAGAGAGAGAAGGAGACCAGGGGGGGATTATAAATTAGGCTTTTTAAAATTTTATATAGGCCATGGTCCAATGACGTGGGTCTGATACGCTAATATTAATATTTACAATTGTAAAAAAGTTTTCACAACTTTACTTTCTAGCTATCCACTATCTGATCAGAACAGTTAATACTAAATTTGACCTTGTTGTGCAAGTAGCAGTGTTTAAATTAAAATTACCTGGTCAGTAAAGAGGCACATCTTAGATTCTACCCATCCACCTTCATTCGTTTGAATCTTTCCATACTGATTCAACTTTTGCTAAGCGAACGTTTCTTAGTGGGCAGGGCTTCACATTCAACCTCTCTTTTTCTTTCTCTCTCTCTCAATCAGTCCAGGTGTGGAGGTGGTGTCCAGAAGGATCTCCCTGAAATGAGTTCTGAGAATGAGATATTTTCAACAGCCAGACTCGACTGCAAAGCCTTCTTCTTTCTTCTGTCTCTTTTTTTCTCACACTCTTTCCCTGTCCTCTATTTCATGGTTTAGTGCTATCCTTTAGTGCTTTATTGTCTATAAAAGTGTCTTGCTGTATTTGTGTTTTAAATCAAGCATCCCTTAAAAAACCCGTCATTGACCCCATTAAATGCGTATATTTACAAAAAGCTTGAAATAATCTTGACAGGAGTGAGATCAAGCATATACTGCTAGACTCGAAGACATATTATTCCACCTCTGTCACCTGATGCCTGGAATATTCTGGAATAGTCTGGAAATATTGCACCAGAGACCAGGGCAATAGAATGAACAACACACTAAGACTCTGCCACTGACTAATATAATCACTTTTTTGGAGGAGTAAGAGAGGTATTATTTGTTTCCATGATATGCGATTAAGACATTAACAAACATCATATAATAGATGTTAATTACCACAAACAATATTATTTGACAAAACAGATGTAAAAGATCCCTCTCTCTCTATCCTTTCATATTTTTTTAATTCTTTTCTCATTCAGGATGAGTCATATGAGTGAGGGCTTTTATTAATTCATTAATCTCTGATTTGCTTGAAAATGGTACTTTGGGGTTTGCTGTAAGAAACCTCTGGTAAAATCTGCTAGTTATGGTCTAGTTATATTACAATGATTGGAAAAGGGTCTGCACAGGAGGAGGGAAGCTAAATTCTTTTTTACGTACACCAGTTAGCCATAATATTAACAACATCGTCAGATGAGTTAGAGTGAATAACACTGATCACCAACTATATACCAGTAAACTGATGACGTATCATCGGCACCCAAGTCTCACCCATGTCCGCGGGGACCAAAGGCCAACCTGTCTGGAACTTTCCCACAGAAAAGGCAATTTGCACAAATCCCTGAAAAAAGTGGTCATAAGAGAAAGGCAGCAGAACACCCAGTGCACAAAGACCCAACCTCCAAACTTCAACCTCCAAATCTCAATCCAATCAAGCACCCATGCCCACTGCGCCCAAGTGCCACTGACCCAGACTCCAAATTCCAACCTCCAAATCTTAGTCTAGATGCACTAGAAAAATAAGCCTGATCCAGAGAGGCTCCACCCCTCAACCCACAGCACTCAAAGGATCTGCTGCCCAGGGGGAAGGTCCTGAGGGGCCAGAGCCACCTCGGTGGCATAAGGGAGACCCAAAACCTAGGTGGTTTTAATGTTAATATTTTTAATGTTATGGCTGATCAGTGTATGTACTGTAAGTAGCCTTGATTAAATGAGGTTTAGCCAAAATGGCAAGTAGAAATCACAAACCACATATTTGCTAAAAGAAAAAAAGAACACAAGTTAAATAAACAACCCATGATTGTATGGGTTATGTCAACTGCCCCATATGATTCATAAATATGTTTAAATAAACTTGCTGGTGAAGTGGTAAAGCCCTATCATCCGGAGATCACGAATTCGATTCCCGGGTGATGCTGTAACCTGTTGCTGCCAGAAGTCTAGAGAGAGCTGATTGGCCGAGCTCTCTCAAAGGGGATCTCTCACTAAATACAGATTAAGAGCTTATCAACTTCCAATATGCTATTGTTGGAAAAGGAAACTGGGCATTCATGCGAACAGGTTTGTTTCCAATTTGAATAGTGAAAGGATATAGAAAAATTTTAATGAGACTACTATAGTACGTAATTTTATTCAATTAAAAACGTTTGTCATTCAGCAAGGTTGGAAGTGCAAGGTTTTTTTTTAAGAGATAACGAAGTATAGAAAATAGATGGTTAGGGTTTATTATACAGTTATTGTAATACAGCAAATGGTTAAGGTTCTCAACAACTACTCACTTACTCATTCATTCTCTATACCTCTTATGTCATACAGGTTCATGGGGGGCCTGGAGTCTATACAGAGCATGAGGCAGGGTTCCAATACACTGCAGGGCACAAACTCACACACACTCACACACTATGGGCAACTTGGAAATTACAATTTGATCACTCTGCATGTTTGTGTAATGTGGGGGAAAAAACAGAGAACCCCTATCACGCATAGGGAGAAAACACAAACTCCACACACACAGACCAGAGGCAGGAATCAAACCCTGGATGTGTGATGGCACATTGCTAACCACTATTTCACCATGCCAACGTCTCAACAGTTTACACTTTTAAAAATGCGTAGCTTTTTCATATTTTTATTGTCTTTTTGACTACAATAAATTAAGTTTGTAACTATACTCAATTTTATTTATTGAGTTTAACCTAAGTTACCATTTTTTAACCATTATATTTAACACCTTTATAGGGCACTCATTGAAATAATTACAAATAAAAAATTTCTTAAAACTTACCATTTATGGTTTTCACCATATAGGTTAATAATCTTTCCAAAAAGTGTATATATAAAATATTTTATAAACACAGTTAAAGGCCCATTTATTTAAACATAAAAACATTAATAATAACTATTTATACAAATATCTGCTTTTTTATAGGTACCACTACTGGCACTCGTAGGTCACTGATTAAGGGTTAATTTAAATTTCAAGTGACTTGTGGGTTTATGTTTAGTAATAAAAGTTTTTTTTTTTATAATTTGTATATTTTATTGCACATTTTATTTCATTTGCATACATGTAATTTAACAGTGACTAATGGATTGGCAGATAATGTTAAGTCCACTTTTTTAAATGCTAAATCAAAAATTGCTACCAGTGTTAATGCAATAAAGATTATATTCACATAAACGTAAAAAAAAACAAAAGAAAACTGCCAGTCTGTCAGGAAATGTTACCTCTGATAAAACTATATATATTTTTTAGTGCTACAATCATTCAAAACTATAGGTACAATATATTTAGAAAGTAGCATGGACTGATTAACTATAAATCTCTGCTACTGGTAGGGAAGTTTTGTATGGTATAAATAAATGATAGAACACAAGCAACACAGCAATGGTCAATGACCAATTAAAAGAAAACCTGCATATATGGACATTCAATTATTAATAATAGAAACAACCATAAAAATATGTGATCATATTTGTGTGTCATAGTTCTTTGGCTACAGTATGTGCTCATTTTTTGTTTAGTCTTGTTTTGCTTAGTCATGTTTGTATATTTGGTATATTTGGAAATAAAATTCAAATGATCATATTGATAGTGCTGAAAAAAGGTTATGTGACTCTTTATATTGGTTTAGTATAACATAGCAATGCTAAAAAAATGGTAAAATGGTTTTAAGAACTACAACATTTAGAATTTAAAAGGCCTAGAAATTTTATTTCATGACAATGTTTGCATGATGAGTTATTCAGAGCATTTAGCAAACAAAAGCTATGGATTATATTATGGATTATGTTCTGATGTAACAAAACAGAACATGGGTAAGTGTTCACTAGGTGCTGTGTCTGAAGCACTGGGCTGGTTTTTAATTGTGACCTCAGAGTCACATAGCTCTCAGTAGCCCTATGTGTCTTTTCGTGTTCTCTACAGTAGCATGAACTTCCCAGTCACCACAATAATTTCTTTAGTCTACTGTAGCTCGAATCCATGAAAAAGGGTTGCTGTGCACAGAAGTGACTTTTTCAGAAGCAGAAGTGTCAGCTTGGTTAAACCTTTATTTCACTTTACACAATGAAAGACATATTTTATGACAAACCATATTATAAATCCATTGTTCAATATTAAATGAAACAATATGATACGCTGTGCTGTCACACTTCTAATAATATGTTTCGTGTGTGTGTGTGTGTGTGTGTTGTACATTTTGGTTGTGACATCTTAAGTTTAAATTTATATTGTACCTTTATATAATTTCATTTTCTCTCAAGAGACACCAGTTAGATCTTTTCCTCCTCTCCTCTCCAGGTTTGCATTCATGTGTTCTATGTGTCTGCCGATGTTTTATGCATAGATGATAAAATGAATCTGACAGCCCTGCCCAAGTCCATTCATACATTTGTATTCACATTGCTACTCTATCTTCTCATGTCTAGAGCCTCTATGTTCCTCTAGTTCCCTGATCATATATGACATTTCATGCCACAACTGCCTCCTTTCTAACAACTTTCACAATCTCTCAAAAATAAACACAACAATGTAAAGTACATTTCAAGCAACCAAAAAAATCTGTTAGAATTTTTTATGTAGAGGTGCTTTCACTAATGAAAACTGAGTCTGTCGTGGATGCTCTTAAAATGTTTTCCCCCATATTGCTTAGTTGTGTTTTGAACTAGCATGACTGAACGAACTGGCATACTGAATGCCTTTAGCTTCTGCACAGATGCAGATCTATCTTTAGCAGATCAGCAAACAGCTTGTCTATGAGTCAGATCCTGTCATTGTTTTGTTCCACAGCTGCCTCAATCTCCAGAGATTGTTGTGCCACTTGCTACTGCTTCTGATAATGTTACTCCCAACATAGCCACAATTAGTGAAGTTCGCCATCTGTCAACACACAAGTCCTGCTCAAACCTGTAATCTGTGCAGTTAATATGTGGTGCATTTCAGTCAATAATCAAAGCCTTTCTCCAGATGCTTGTTTTATAATAATCAATTTGCCTCCTATGTATGCAATCAAAGAGATCATATTTCATTTTAGCAGTAGGATACCAATATTGGCAATACTGTTAGGGTAGTATTAGAAATACAGTGTATAAATAAATAAATATGCTCAATTTAATATCATTATTACATTCATATCAGTTAAAGTACGAGGGCATACAAGTCAAACCAGGATTTTTGATTGTGCAAAATAATAGAATACAGTTATGAAAGTAAAAACTACTTTTATTACTCATATAATCCCCTTATATTTTCTATATAATTATGCACATATCCCAGTGTTTCACTAGTGCTAGGTTACCATCAAGTAGAAAGATTTCAGTTTTTAGAGAGTGGGCCTGTCTGCATCATGTCTGAAACGCTGGCCGCCCAGGGACTCCTTTGTCATGTAAACATGTGGAAATGGCTCGGAGCAAGGTCAGGATTGTACAGGGGATGTGGCAATAATTTCCAGCAGACTTCCTGTAATATGCAAGTGGTGTGGTATGCAATATGAGGTCATGCATTGTCCTGAAAAAATGCCTTTGGTGGTCAAACCAGGCAGTTTTTTTCCATTAGAGGAAAGGGCCATTAAAGGAGTTCCTGGGGGGCCAGCGTTTCAGGAATGACAATGATCTTTGCTCTGGCATACTGAGAAATCTTTCTACCTTGATGGTACTAAGTGCCTTAGTATAGCAGGGAATTGCATAGAGAAATAAAGACAGTTTTTACTTGCATAACGTTTCTGCTCATTTGCACAAGCAAAAGTCCTGGTTTGACTTGAACACTCTTCTTTTTTCATGAAGTTACATTGAGACTAAAAAACTGATGACATAAATACAACCCCAGAATGATTGCCAACCAAAGAATAATTGTTTTTAAAATATGAAATTAAATACAATCAGGACTTTAATAAAAATTGATAAATTGCCAAAAGTTTAATGCAGCTATATAACAATAGTAGGAGTCCAAGACAGGAAAAAAATGGTTGCGCTCTCTGGGTGGGAGGGCTGCCATATTCCCTCTCCTTGATCACAATGACTCTAGCCAGTCATGTGTGCAAAGGACGGATGGCTTAACACATTCCTCCAAGTGTTTTGTGCTGCACTGTGACACATAATAATAAAAGATTGGCTTCATAATTTTCAGAAAAAGCCTGTGTTTGCCTTCACCCTGTGTGTCTTGGGAGAATTGGGTTTGAGGGTTCAAATAGATGCCATTGCAGGTTAAATGGTTTAATGGTTGTAATCATAGGCCTAAAATTCCAAACACAAAGCAGAATAGTAAAAATTAGTATTATTATTATTAGAGGGAAATCTCTGAAAATCTGATACTTCACAAACTATAGAGTGTGGGTGTGAACGTGTGCTTGGTGTGTTGTGCTGGGTGTTACAGTTGAAGACGGCCATGTTTGTAAGCAGAAGTGTGTTGTGAAGAGTGGAGTTTAGAGTGGATTCACATGATATCATTACAGGGAGAGCTGGTGCTGGGTGGGAACTGGCAAGCATCAAATTGCTGAGAAACAAGGTAGTTTATCTGTGGGTGGTAGATTAAAACAAAAAAAGGTCAACAATTAGACACCACCTGTATAAGAACAAGCTTAGACTGGAAAGGTTGCATACTGTAAATCTCACTTCAAATGTCAATGGAATTACTATTGGACACTATGGCAATAAGAAAAAGCCGGTTCTCATGGTAAAAACTGTTTTAATATTTTTAAGCAGAAAATCTACATCATCTGCCAGCCAGTGGTTACCCCAAGAGCTTTCATGGAGAACTACAGTGCTAAGCAGTGGTCAGTCTAAAAGCAGTAATAAAGAAGGTTATAGGAAAGTAATATAAAAGAAGTATTCATAGCCATGTTCGTGAGTAATCACTGCAGGAAAATAAGCCACAATTGATGCAGATTTTTTTAATGTATAGTACTGTGCAAAAGTCTTGAGACATTTCTAATTTTTTCATATATTGCTTCCAAAGAGCCTTTTCTTTCTTGTTTTGTTTTTTTATGTAGACTGGCGGAATAATTCTCTCTTCGTCTTTTTTTTTTTTTTTTTGTCTCTCATTTTTGGCAAGATTTTGGCCCTCATTTTCAGTTCAGAACATGCACCTAACTGGTTTCAGAGGAATATTCACCCTATGAATCATTCACCCAAAAACAACATCGAACTTAAGGCATGAACTAGTGAGAAACAGGTGCAGATGATGACAGATGATCAGGCCAGTGATTAGTATACTGGTGATGCTGAATGCTACAGTAAGTGGTTAAAACAGACGAGAGGGGAAACAACCCATTTTAAAATTGCATATTTAGACACATAGATCTGTTGCAGTAAAACATTTGTTTCCATTTCTTCCATTTAATTTACCTTATTTAATTTTATTGAATAAGATGTGGCAGCACGGTGGTGTAGTGGCTATGACTGTCGCCTTGCATCTCCAGGGTCCGGGTTCGATTCCCATTTCTGTGTGCATGGAGTTTGCATGTTCTCCCCATGCTCGGGGGGTTTTCTCCCACAGTCCAAAGACATGCAGATTAGGCTAATTGGTGTTCCTAAATTGCCCATTGTGAGTGAAGCGGTATAGACGGTGAGTGAGTGAATATGAGGGATGGCTCAAGACATTTGTCAGGTACTGTAGATTTTGGAGTCTGAAAGCAGATGCTGCTTCCTGAAATGTGTACAGGAAAAGCAAAACTGTACAGCAGCACAGAATTTTTATTTCCAGTGCAAAAAAGATTAAACTTATGTCTGAAAAGTTACAACAGACTTAGCTGATGATTAGCGTTAAGCCCTGCTTGAGCAGTCAGTCCCGGGAGTGTAACAGAAATGCTACATAAAACTTAGGTGAACTGTGCTGATTAAGCAGGATTTAGTTTGTCTACCAGGTAATAAGGAGTATTATAGGAAGAATAGCAGAAGTCAAGCTCTTAGTCCGGTGGATTAAAAATCACCTGCAGACCTGCAGTCAGTTTATGAGCATAAATAAACATTTATACATTATATATATGTTATACATGCTTGTGTTCCTGAAGATACCTCCAATTTAGGCCTATTTCATATAAAACAATTATTAGAAGATAATTCACCAGCCACCTTCAAATCCATTCATCATCTTTCTACCATACTATTTAAATCAATAGTACACTGAACAGGTAAGTCACAAATCTTAAAGATCTTTTAGTAAAACATACTTTACATTTCGTCTAGGTTTCTTTGCACAATGTATCAGTAACACGGTAAACATTGATCAGCATTAGAACTAGAACAGGTCAACTGTGTAGCTTTGATTTTACTGGTGTGTGTGTGTGGTTAAAGCAGCTTGTGTTCACTAATCAAAGGGGTGCGTATTGATTAGCACTAATTTTCAGGCAAACCCCATCGTTTCTAATTACCTTTTAGCATCAGGTGGGAAATCGTTTACTGAGAACATGCCAACAGATTAGAGAGATGAGAGTTAGATTTGGGTTTCTCATTTAGATAAAATTGCATTAGTTGCTGCTAAAGTAATTCTGTAAGGAAATGCAACAGGAATTACAGTTCAATTCATTTTAACCCTAATGCTATCAAATAGTGCCTACAAACCATCGAAAAAAGCTTACTGTACTCAAACTATGAGGATTTGTTTTATGTTGTTGGCACAAGGTGTCTCTACAGGGACAGGATTATTTGACATATTTCACCTTGTGGGGACATTTGTCTTACGGCCTTGGTTTGTGTCTAGCATAGCATTAATTAACTGCGTTAATAATTAAGTAAGCGGAACGCTGCGTTTGTGTGTGTGTGTGTTGATACTATCTGTCATGAAGGATACTAGTTCTAAGGACAGTAACACAAAGTTCTTAGAATGTAACATACTGTACACACACTTAAATAATAACTGACGTAGAGGCTGACAAATGTTCCACTGCTCCTCTGTTGTGTTGTCTGTGAACTTGTCTAAAAATGAGGGTGTGTGACTTTGTGTTACAGGCAGCCAAAGAGCTGATTGCGTCTTGAGGTGCTGTACACTTTTCCTTTCCCTCGCTCTACTGACCTTTCCCTTTTTGTGTCAGAGAGAGTCAGTCTGGCCAAATCACATCATATCAAACGAGTTCCCAGAGAGAGCAAGAGCACTTCACTCCAGCAAACTGCACTGCATTATACACACTCCTGTACTAGCGCCTCTAAGTGCACCCTCAGTCAGAACTGCTAGGGCACCACAGAAGAGCCTTCATCTGAACTCTGAAGTGAACGACTGAGCGATATGTTGAGTTGATGGAAAACGCATGTTGAGCATTGTTAATTAGTGGGCTCTGAATCAATATATGGTAAATTCAACAAAAAAGATGTATTAGTTTATTTGGCCCAATTTGGTCATTTGGTGATTATTGCCCAACCACTAGCTCTCCTACTACATGCAAGGTTCAAGGTGTCAGAACTCACAGGATTGGGACTAAACAGCGGTATGGCCATAAGAAAACAACCTGTTAGTGAGACTGTACTGACAAAAAGCCTTGAGTTTCCTAGGGAGCATAAATCAAGGGTAAACGCAGAGGGATGATGCAGCAATTCAAGGACTGTTATTGGTTGAGAAAAAATAACCTCTGACCTCTGCAAAGGTCTTGAAATGCGCTCTTTGTGAAAATAGAATACATGATAATAGAATAGACAGTGAAATCATAATGTCTGTATATGAAGAAATTGTATAATCATGACTACTGGCTACAAAGTTTCTGTTATAGGCAAAATATCTTAAAGATAATTAAACAGCCAAATGTTGAAAATGTGTCTACTTTTGACGCAACCAATTTCCACGCAGTACTTACTATATTTAAGTTCTTTACCATACTGATTTTATTACTTGTAATCCATTTTAGAATGATAGGAGCAAAATGGCTAAGTTTTTGCCAATTTACATGATTGCGGGACAGTCAACAATCCAAGAGGGACGGAAGGGAGTAAAACAACAAGTAAACCAAATTGGTTAACTTTTAGCGTTATGTTCAGTGTTTGGAGAATATTTCATCTATCCGCCATATTTGTCCTCTGCTACAGAAACTCTTAAGCCTCTTACAACTCCTCCTCTCTACTCTTAACAATTTTTACCTTAGGAGCAACTTTAGGCTTAAGAAGCTTTGTGAATACAGGCCCAGGATGACAATGCCAAGATGTATTGTGCTCAAATTGTGAAAAAGTGGTTCTGCGGGCATATAAAATCAATTTCCGAAAATCTATTAGCCACCACAGATTCCTGGAGATTAACCCCACTGAATGGTTTTGGGATGTGCTGGCGATATCATAGTGTGGGGTTTGCCTTTCTCTTCATCAATACAAGTTCACTTAATACAACTCTGGACAGGAAAAATGTTATGACTTTTCATAAGGCTGTACTATGCCATAGCAGTTGAGCACCAGGCATTGTACATGAGCTCAAATATACCTACAGTTGGTTTGCATCTCAGTGGTTATCAAGGGAGAGAGTAATGCCATCCCTCTCACATGGACATTAAAACCAATCATGACTCCTGGCTCTCCTGACTAATAACTAATTGAAAGACTCTCCTGGCAGCTATTCAGTTACTCATCCTAAAGCACATTTTCAGGTCTACTTACTTGCTTAGTGTATTTGAGTCCTGTGAGTTTACAGGGTTTAAGAGAAGTTCAAAATGTTACTTTTTTGGGATTTTTCCCCGATTTTCTCCCTAATTTAGTTGTGTCCAAGTCCTCCCCGTCACTAGACGGCTCCCACATTAAGGCTACTACTACCACTCAGCCGGGAGGGCCGAAGACTATCACGACTATCACATTCCTCCGGACCACGTGACGCCTGTACACCGCATCTTTTCGAACTTCTCGCTCATGCACCGTTAGGGGTGGCGTAACACACTCGAAGGACAGCGCTATCTGCTCCTTCCGCTTGCGCGAGCTCACTCTGTAGAGCCGTGATTAATGTGGGAGCACTAAGTACCTCTCATCCCTCCCCTCTGAGAGAGCTCGGTTAATCAGCTCTCTCGAGACCTCCGGCTGCGAGAGGTTACAGCATCACCCGGGAATCGAACCAGCGCTCTCCGGATGATAGGGCGAGAACTTTACCACTGCGCCACTCAGAGGCCCCTTGAATGTGGTTTTACATAGAATTGAAAATTTACATACAACATTTCAAATAAGGTTTTTTTCCATAACATTTTTTGTATGGAATAGAATGATATGTTTGGTACAGTGAAACCAGTGTAACTGTTCCAGCGTAACAGAACAAATAAAAATCTAACATATACTAACAAATTGTGGTATTCAGTTATTCATCTTATACAACTAAATTAGATAAACTATAAAGCTATCAAATTGTAAATCATATTGTTCAGTTATTAAATCTACATATTATTACTTAAATACTAAACTAAAGCAAAACTCAATGAAATGTTGCTACTCTGAATTTCCTCTTAGGTTTCCCACATTTTAGTTTTAAGCAGGGAACAACAACACAAATGACAACCAAAAATGCAATATTTCCATTTCCATCTGCTTCCATTGGTTATTTCCCCCAAGTTATTGACCTCAAACGGGTTTGAATAGCAGCCGTTTAATCAATAACGCTCCTTTTCAGTAAGTCAGCACTTGGGTTCAAGGCTAAATGAAGGTGGCACCCAAAATCAAAACATTGAACACTTGGCATTTTGCACAGAAAGGTTGCTATTTTGTTTTGTCACAGGTCCACATGACATGGTAGGAGCCGTCTGTAGGCATCACAGTGTGTATTAGCTAAGGCTTTATGCTGACCTTTGCTGGCATGCTTTGAGTGACCTGTGTTGCCCAGGATTCTTAATTATTTCACAGATGAAGTTAATTATATAAGAAAGAAGAGCCGTGAATGGACTGTAAATGTTTCTGTATTGTGTTGCCTACTTTCTAAAGACAACATAAGCAATGAAACAATACTAACAAGGTTTTTATGTAACACCAGCACAGCCTGAAGTTGTGGATTAAAGGTTTTATTCCATTATACTGTATATACTGTACTATACAATGTTATCATTATATGGTAAATACTGTAAAATGTTAAAAACAATCAAATTGTTATACAGACTTCAACATGAAAAATATATGCATAAAAATATTATTACATTTATATAAACATCAAAGAGTAGCTGTAAGTCATGTTTGAATTATGTAATCACATTAGGTGCTCAAAGTGGTCACCATTAGCAACCTAACACTTTTGATTTTGTGTCCACAGGGATTGCTGTACTTCAATTTCTTCCTGTAGTGCAACCATTGTTGGTGTTTTTCTACAGTACAACACGTCATTTATTGTTTCACAAAATCAAGGGGTGTAAAGTTCGTTGAACAAGGAGGGAATTCAACAGAATCCTATCCAACGTCCTGGGAGAATGTCATAGGCTCTCATGACATAATACTAAACATTACTGCCATAATTAAATTAGAGTTTTAAAAAAGGGCATAGATTGGTGTGAACAGTTTTTTGGGCTCCTATATCTTTAAGGAGTTCCCATTGGTTGGTGTTATGTACTTGTTGACTACTTTTCCTTCACTCTCCAGTCCAACTTCCCCCAAACCATCTCAGTTGGATTTAGATCGGGTGATTGTGGAAGCCAGGTCGTCTGATGCAGCGCTCCATCACTCTCCTTCTTGGACAAATATGTTCTACATAAATTAGTTGTGTGTTTGGTGTCATTGCCCTATTTAAAAACAAATGATGGTTTCACTAAGAGCAAACCAGATGAGATGGCAATTCGCTGAAAAATACTGGTTAAGTGTGCTGGTTAAAGCCTCAATTTTGAAGTCACTAGCAGTGCAGCCCCCTCCCACCCCCTCTCTAAGGCTAACACACATGGCGGTTCAGATCAAATGACAGATCTAATGTCCATTCCCTGTGCTTCTTGGTCCAAGCAAATCTCTTCTGCTTGTTGTTATTCCTAAGTGATGGTTTCTTTGCCTCATTTTGACCTGAAGGCTTGACTCAAGCAGTCCAATCTAAACAGTGGATGTTGAAAATGGTCTGCTGCATCAACTACGACAAGCATTTCTGTAAGCTGCAATCTGAGGTGCTGTAAATTGGCGGTTTTTGATGAAACTTATCCTTTGCATCTTGGTCTTCCTTTCTTGAGATGGTCTTCGTGAGAACCGGTTTCATCATGTGTGTTTGATGGTTTTGGCAACTTCACTTGAGGATACATTCAAAGTTTTTGAGATTTTTCAGATTGATTGACAGGCATTTCTTTAAGTAATGATGGACTGTCTTTTTTCTTTACTTTTTAATTTCTTTCCATGATATTGATTTGTACAGTTATTTTCGTAGCAATAATAGTGAAATTGACTCTGTACCCACCCTGCCACTGCACAAGCCAAAAGATGGTCTAAAACACATTAAAAAGTCAAGAAATGTCATGACTTAACTTTTGGCATGCACACCTGTGAATTGAAAATCATTTCAAATGACCCTGTGAATCTGATGAGAGAATGTCATGAGTGTGCCAAGCTAAATGTGGCTAAATTATAAAACATATTCTGATTTGTACAGGTTGTCTACACGTTTTTTTTTGTTTACTACATATGTCCATTCATGTTCTTTTACAGTTTGGATGTACAATGTTGAAAATAAGAAAAAACATAAATATACAGTGGAACCTTGGATTATGAGCATAATTCATTCCAGAAGTGGGCTTGAATTCCAAAACACTTGTAAATCAAAGCAAATGTTCCCATAAGAAATAATGGAATCTCAAATTATTCGTTCCACAGCCAAATAAAAATAATACATAAAAATAATTAACACAAAATATAAAGTAAAAATAGAACAAATTAACCTGCACTTTACCTTTAAAAAAAGTAAAAATAAATCCCGACAGATAAGTTTGTGTTTGTGTGTGTGTGTGTGTGTGTGTGAAATAAGAGTAGGAATCAGCTTCCCCCTTCTCATCTTACACAGTAAACCTTTCTCCTCTCTTATTTGAATTTCACACAAACACACACACACACATTAAAAGTTTCGTCGGAAAAATTAGCAAGGAACATCGATAATGACACTCGCGTGAGTGCATACTAGTGGAATAACTGCTGTAAAGTAAAACAAGTGAACTTGCACTTTACCTTTAAAAAGAATCGCGACAGAACAGTGTTTCTGTGTAGAGCAGAGAGTGTGTGTGTGTCTGAAGCAGAGAGGGGGTGGGGCAGGATGTAAAGGCAAGAGTGTGTGTGTGTGAGAAGGGGCACGGTGACGACAGAGAGGAGAAAATGGATTTTTAACCTTCTAACGAGACTTTCTTTTGCTTTACACGCGCGCACACGTGTATTATAAGAAACAGTACAAACACAAAATAAAACGTGTTTTACACACACACACGTGGTCACAGTGTTATAGTAAACAGTACATGCATGCACGGATGTTGATTATACCAGTGAGAGACGCACACTAAGACCCAGCAGGGGAGACGATCACGTGATGCTCGGCGTCAAAACAAGAAGCGCATGTGTGATACATGATTCTTGGTACTCGTAAACCAAGACTTGCTCGTTTTCCAAGTCAAAATGTATTAAAAATCTTTGCTCGTCTTGCGGAACACTCGCAAACCGCGTTACTCGCAATCCGTGGTTTCACTGTATGTATACGGTATATATTTGTACCCACACATCCTTGCAAATCTGTGTGTGTGTGTGTATGTGTGTGAGAGAGAGAGAGAGAGATGGGTGTGATCCTTGGGTAGGAACACCCATTAAGCTCTCAATCTGCTTCTATCCTGGGCTTTGGTTATCAATGTGGCAGTCAGCATGGCACTTCATTTTATTAATGGAGCCATCTAGACTGCTCCATTAATATGACCTCTCTCAGACACACAACTCCAGACAGACAAAGCGTGACAATGAGCAAGGATTCATCTATCTGCACATCCCTTACTCCATGCATAATTTCTTTTGGCTTGGAAGCAAAGAGCTCTAAGCTGTTCTCATGCTGATGGGTCAGTGATGGGTCACTGATACTGAAGTTCACATGGGGAAAATAATAGTATAGGAATGAATGAACGAACGAATGAATGGATGAATTAATTAATTAATTAATTAAATAATTAATCAATTAATAATGTTAATCTTTTTCTTGATGTCCTAAATCTTGTCCTGGATCTCTGTTCCAGTTTCCATTGAACTCCATATTTGACGATTATACAATGTGTGCTGATCCATTCCTCATTTCCAGCAGTCGAGCATCTTTGTTCTAAACTAATCTTTGACCTCTGTATCGAGATCCAGCAGCCAATGCAAGATCACACCAGCCCTGTGGTCATTCCTCAACAGAGCTTAGTAATTAAGCCCAAAGAAGAACATTAACAGCCGTAATGGAGACAGATATCCGGGTGCACCCAGTGGTGGCTAAGTAAAGTGTAGTAATCATGATTAATGTTCTCTTGTTTTCTTTTCTAAATATGGCAACCATTATTATCTCCTGTTGGAGTGACTGGTACAATTTCTCTTCTGCACACTTGATGTTTAGTTGAAAGGTTTAGTGCGTTCAGATGAAGGATGAGCGAAGCATCAGAAAATGGCTTTGTCTGGATAAGTGTCATGAGATACTGTATGGACTTATTTAAACAGATTTAGGCGTTCAGTTATGTGACATCCAGTTCTGTTTCTTTAGTGTGCCATGCTGTTGGTGTATTGGCTGTGTTGCATTGCCTTAGGTGTGTGTCTGACTCAAACCCAGTGTTCCAGGACAGTCTTCTAATCTACTGACATCCTTTAGTGTTTACTGAAGATGAATGAATGAATGAGGTACAATGCTAGGCCAGAAGCACACCAACCATGTGGTCAATTTACTAATTTAACTACCCACAATAAACATGATCATCCATATGACCTGAAAGTAAAAAAAATGATGAACAACACAAATGTCTTTGTTTTGTGCTTCCTATTTCATTTTGTACCTCCAACTGCACCCCCTGGGGGTGAGGGGAAGTGATTTCTAATCAGGGAGGAAACTGCTATCTGTAAAAATACGGGCTTTGCCCTGGCAACCATCCTGTTCAGTATTGTAGCCTGCAATCAGTGCTTATTTGTTCCCAGTTTGCAGTTTTCCATTAGTACCAAACTGCTTGGAAAAAAAGGAGAGATTCAAAATAAAGTAGGCATTTTGACCAAATTTGAATAGTAGTGCCAGCAGGAATCCTAACGTTGGATGACATTGACATATAGTATACATAGATATATGTATGTTAAATTATAGATAACATTGTTTTTAAAAGTCAGAATGATTCATGACAGCAGAATATCCTGGCCTCGGCTGATGCTGACAGCTGTTTCTCTGAGGACTTGTGACTGCAGTCGCTCGATAGTACAAGACTGGAATTTCTTACAGTCTACCTGAAACTCCAATAACGAACTGGACTCCATATTAATGTAAAGACATCAACTGTTATATTGAACTTCCTGCCTAACACACAGTATGACTGCAGATCAATCCCTGCTATCAGTTATCACCCAAATGAGGATGGGTTCCCTGTTGAGTCTGGTTCCTCTCAAGGTTTCTTCCTATTGTCATCTCAGGTTTTTCCATGCTGCCGTCACCCTCTGCTTGCTCATCAGGGACAATCTGATCATTTTGATTCATACACATTCACATTTCATACAAATTCTTCCATCATTTCCATAAAACTTCCATAATTTCTTTTCATTGTGTAAAGCTGACAATGTCAGTTGTTAAAAGAACTATACTAATAAAATTGAATTGAATATCAACATTTACATACAGCATGTTGGTTAAAAAATCACAGTCAGAGAACGGGACCTAGCAAATGGAACTATTGTTGGACATAGCAAACACAACAGCTTACTCCACACGAGAGTGTATCTCTTGTCTCTTGCAGACAAAGCATCCGTCCATCTCTTGAGTGTTGGAGTATTATCTCTTTCTTTAATTTTCTTTTCAAAAATCTTATTGTGATTTCCATCATGGCTCCTAAAGCAGCAAAACAAATGCCAGTGACAGCAGGAACAGTATACCATTTACAGTATCTTTGCTAAGTATCTACATTTCTATAGTGTAAATAACGTGTTCGTACACAACATCTAAACTGAAAGTGAAACAAAAGGTTTTTAAAGAACACAATGGTGGAAAATCGGTGAATGACATTGCTCATGATTTAGACATGTTGCACACCCACTCTGCAGCTACACTGCATGATTCTATATACAATAGCCTTGCTAAGTATCTACATTCCTGTAGTGTAATAGGTTGTTCGCACAACATCCAAACTGCATAATGTTTCACAGAACGGCTCTCAGACATTGAGCAGCTCTGACCTATCATCTTTGACATTCTCATAATGGCCAGTTTTTTCCCTTTGTTTCTTCCTGAATAAATATTTTAGTGAAGTGCAATTTGTCTATTTATTTATTTTTTCTCATTTAGAAAAGGTATTTTTGTGGTGCTCATTGTTTGACAAAGCCATAAAATTATGCTGGAGATGCTATAAAGAATAATAATATAGGTATTGATCTCATGCGGGATTATTGTTAGGACTATGTCAACGGTAACACAAGAGATAAAGGACTGCACCATTTGTTTTAACTGTTAGGTGTTGTTTCCACCAGCTCAAGGATCTGGGGTTTAATCCTGAGCTTTTTTAATATCTACTTGTTATCACAATGTCTATATAGTTTTCTTTAAACCATGCTGGTGGAGGCGCTTGTCTAATCTAAAATTGTCCAGTGGTATGCCCAGCAATAGATGAGGATTTCACCCAAGGTATTGTTCATGTTTTAGGGCCCAATGTTCTTGGGACAGATCTCAGATCAGCCATTGACATTGACCTCAAAGATACATAAAAATTATTCAGGCTTAAAACCCCCATATTTTAATTGGAAACATTTAATTGGGAAAACAGGAGAGCAAAAATCATAGTGTCAAACAAACAAACAAACACATGATTCCAAAAAGGTCCAGTGTTCTTCCACTGCTAATTGGATGGAGTTTATACTCTTGGTCCTGCAGTTGTCAAATGGAAGATGACAGAGCTGTCCGAATAAAATCTCATGACCTTTTCATGGTTTTATTTCCCTCACAGTTTAACAGTCACCTACATGCTCATTGTTATTGTGTTATTGTATCATGGTGCAGCTTCCTTTACATAATCAAATGTCAAAAGTTTATCCTGGATGAATGAATGAAATGGAAAGAGAAATGATAATAAAGCCCACATTAGTCTCCCTGTTTGCGGAATAGATTTTTCTGTTGGTGTCAGGATCTCATTGGGCTAAATGATGTGTCAGTCTTACCAATTAAAAATATATATATAATTTTGACAGCTCGGATGCAAACCTGTCGATAAGCACCGAATATTAAGTAAGGTTGTACATTTATATTCATAGCTTGCAGCATGTGCAGAAGTTCCCTATTAGATATGTAACTTTTTACATTGAAGTCATAATAAAAATAAGTAGTCGTGAAGGTACTGGAGTAATAGTAGTAATGATAATCCTTAGTGTTTAAAATGAAATGTTTCATGATAGTCAAGTTGGGGTCATCTACTGTAGCCGTTGTGGTCCAAAGATGGAGCTTAAACTGCCGTTCTGTCAGAGCTGGACAGGCTATTACCCAAAGAAGAGGTGTACAGAAACAGGTGGGAAAAGGCTAAAGAATGGGTATATCAGATGGCTTAACAACTGATTGGAGTATTGTGTCTGACTGTGAAATAACAACCACACATCAATTTGATGTTGAACATTGATATGATAATGACTGCTGTGATTGTTATATTTGTTATTCTGATTGCTCATTATTGTTAAACGTCTCTTCTATTTCGGGCCCAATTTGGTCTCGTTGAGAAATGACCCTCATACAAACAACAGATGAACAAAGCCCCAGTCATGAATATGCAGTTATGTATATCAGATACATCCTGGTGTCCTTTACTGGATTTGGGGACTTAGGTGATGCTATATTGCACCTGGAAATGAGTCTTACCTTGAAAATTTTGCACAAGGTTTTGACAGGATTTGGGAATATACAGAAAATCTATGTATACATATAATAAAACTGTAAAGTTGACGTGTCTGTGCGCTCAAGATATTTGTGAAAAAAAATTGGGGGGGGGGGGGCGTAAGATGAGTAATAGAACACATCAAGATGGTTCTGTCTGTTTGGCCTTTTGCTTTTGCACGCATCACGTAAAAACTACTTAACGAATGTTAATGGGATTTTCATATAAGCTTTGTTTCATCACAATCGGCCCACAGGAAGAGAAGATATGCTAATTTTAAATTTTAATGGAAAATGCCCTTATGAAAAAATAAACCTTGAAAAAAATCATTAGTTCATCAGATGGCAGTGTACATTTTTAAATATGTACTTATGAGTGTGCAATTAAATTCCATGTGAATGAATGTGCACATTTAGTCTTGAATAAGGTCAGGAAAGTAAATAAAAATGAAACCTGGCTGGAAAATTGCAAATTTGAATCAACGGAAAAATGGTATATGTATATGTTTATATATAAAAAGTATATGTTTTTTATCCAGTTTCAGTGCATCCGGAAAGTATTCACAGCGCATCACTTTTTCCACATTTTGTTATGTCACAGCCTTATTAATTTTTTCTCAGAATTCTACACACAACACCCCATAATGACAACACGAAAAAAGTTTACTTGAGATTTTTGCAAATTTATTAAAAATAAAAAAATTGAGAAAGCACATGTACATAAGTATTCA
>JAQMYJ010000037.1:17151752-17168938 GCA_030014305.1 Clarias laeviceps
TGCAGCAATCCACCAATCAGGCCTATATGGTAGAGTGGCCAGAGAGTCTTATCAGACCTGAGAATTTTGTTTCTCATTTTGTTTCTCAATTTCGTCTGAGAGTCCTTCAGGTGCCTTTTGGCAAACTCCAGGCGGGCTGCCATGTGCCTTTTACTAAGGAGGGGCTTCCGTCTGGCCACTATACCATATAGGCCTGATTGGCTAAAGTGTATTCATTCTTTAGTATGCTACAGCACAAAGCTCATTGTTCGGTTTCCTTTTCGTTAAACGAAATCCCCAGACTGGACTCACTTGACTGTTCTCTAGCGAGAGAGGAGAGGATGATGATGGAGGTTTGCTCTGACACAAGTGGAATAGCTAGAAAAGCTCAGCAAACTTTCTTAGAATGTGAGACCCGATGGCCTCGTCTCATGGGGATGCTATAGAAAGTTGCAAGTGTGTCACAGGCTGTGTGAACACAACTGAGGAAATAACTTTAGTTGAAGGGGTCAGCGGAACCATTTTGCTCGGCGTTATATTGTGGCTGTTCTCCAAGGGTATACACGTTTTTATGTGGGTTTTAAGCCTGAATAATTTTTATGTATCTTTGAGGTCAATGTCAATGGCTGATCTGAGATCTGTCCCAAGAACATTGGGCCCTAAAACATGAACAATACCTTGGGTGAAATCCTCATCTATTGCTGGGTACAATTGAATAAGAATCCATAAAGCCTGTCTCTTTTACAAAGACATCCTGTCCCATTGAGTCTAATCAAACTCCTGGTCCGTCATTGTAAGCCATGTGAATATTTTATCGTACCATAAGCCACTAATGTTGTGTTTATATTTTCATAGGATTTTGTGGAATCTATCTGACCCCCAACCCCACCTCTCTCTCTCTCTTTCTCTCTCTCTCTCTTTCTCTCTCTCTCTCTCTCTCTCTCTCTTTGAGGAATCTAGGGCACCCGAGAGCCTGGGGAGTGACAGGATTAATGCGATAATTCCTTTCATGCACTATTCAAAAGGCAAAAGGTGCTCTTGTCTATAATCCTCAGAGTAGAGCAGCAGTCTAAATCAGTTAACCGTCGCTCTTTTGTGACGCACCTCATCGTTGTAATCCTCTCCTGACTCTTTCTAATACTTCACAACATCACAAAAACTATGATGTCAGTTATCATAGTAGGAGAATGCCTGTGCATGCTAAAGCTATGAGAATAGTATTGTATAGGTTTATGTAGCATTCTAGTAGCTGGTTGCTGATCATTTGAATGGGAAGAAACCTTGCTATAAAAATACTTTGATCCAATGTGTCCGTTTTTTGTTAATTAGAGATGTGTTTGGTTGATTTTTTGGCATTCAAAACACTGATTGCTGCCAGTGTTTAATCAGGCAGATTGGTTGTAGATGGCAGCCCTCTTTCCTTCTGTTCACCATCCCATGAATCAATAGTGAAGGAAAGGCTTGTGGGTAAAAATGCAAACAATGGATGGATTCCACTCACCAGAGCAGCAACATCGATACAGGATGTATTTATATCCTCGTATTACATATAGTTGTATATAACATACTATTTATATGCATTAATTATTAATATTATTCTGGAAATGTCGAGTCAGAATGTCATGACAACAGGATATATGTAGAGAAGTATATAATAAAACAATAGAGATGCAGAGAGAGAGAGAGAGCGAGACCAAGGGGGATTATATATGGCAGATTATAAATGACAGATTTTTAGATGTTTCCCATTACAGGCTATGGTCCAAAGCCTTAAGTAAGGTCTAATATGCTAAAATGCACAATTATAAAGTTTTCACAACTTTACTTTCTACAGTAGCTATCAACTATCTGTTCAGAACAGTTAATAGTAAATGTGACCTTGTTGTGCAGGTAGCAGGGTTTAGATGAAAATGCCCTGGTCAGTGAAAAGGCACAACGACTTAGATTGTACCCATCCATCTTCTTTTCTTTGAATTCAATCCCCCATAGCATCACTATCTTGCAACTATTCGTCATTTTAGACATTTGAATTTAACCTTTTTAGCCTTGCAGGTTACATTGTTCTGAGACATAACTGTTTTTATTTGGTAAACAATTGTTTCTTACAAAAATATGTCGAACAATCATATGCTTTTTGTGTATACACACATTAATGCAATGTCTGGTGTACTGTGTGTGTGTGTGTGTCTGTCTGTCTGTTCGTGTGTCAGTTTATCCTATATATATATCCTATATATATATATATATATATATATATATATATATATACTGTGTGTGTGAATGAAGTGTAATACTGTATATTTAAGTCATCAGCAACATGCTGTCTATTTATCTTGGCTTTTTCTTTTCTTCTTTAATCTAATCTAATGTTTTCATTAAATCATTTTCATTAACGCCTTAGAAATGGCTTTTCTGGTCATTCCCAGAGAGATAATTACTATGTTTTTCATCTGTTCTTGCATTTCTTTTGATAATTTTTAATTTTAACATGCCTCACTTTTGTCAAACAGGTTCTGTTTAAGTTTAAGTGATTTCTTGATTTAAAAGATCTGGCAGTCCTGGGTGTGGCAGATGTGAAAAAAAAATTTGGTCAATTACAGTTTATAGATAATTAAGTTGGGGGGGGATTACTTTTTCACATAGGATCTGGCAAGTTTGGACAGCTTTTTTCTATGAATAAATGAATGCATATACAGTGCCACCAATATTTGTTACACTTAAATGATTCAGATCATCTAGCAATTTTTTTATATTTTTAAATGATAATTTAATTTATTCACTGAAAAAAAACAACTGTACAAACTTGCCAGAACCTATGTGAAAAAGTAATATATGTGTGTGTGTGTGTGTGTGTGTGTGTGCGTGTGTGTGTGTGTGTGTGTACATAAATATGTATAGATTATTTATGAGTGTCTACCATAAGATGAGACCAGGGTCTTTCTGATGTTGGCAGAGGCAGGATTTTGCTGGTTGGATGTGTTCAAAGTAATTGTGTGTGGGCACGTACTGAGCACGATGTGACATAACAGTATTTCTCGATGCATGATTGGCCATCAGTACTTTCTGTGGAGGAGTTGGAATATCCTATGAGTACCAAGGGGCTGCATGCCTGGAGAGGTATGAGTCCAAGTTATAAGGTTTTCACCTCAGGGCAATGTGCAGGAACTCTAGTCGTCACCATGTGGATAATTTCATTGTCAAAATCCCAGGTGATGGTGTCTATGAAGCTTGATGCTGGCAGAATAATTTTTTCTTTTTCTGTGGTTTCCCAGGGAGCAGTGTGATATTGACATGATATATGATATATGACAGCTTTGGGGTTCTCTGACTTGGGCTGGTAGGCAAATATTAAAAATAAAACCTTGTAAAAAAAAATAAAATAAAAAAATAAAAAGGTTCAAATTTACCTTGCTATGCTCACTCACTCACTCATCTTCTATACCACTTTATCCTGTATTCAGGGTCACGGGGACCTGGAGCCTATCCCAGGAGGCTTAGGGCACGAGGAAGGGTACACCCTGGAGAAGGTGCAAATTTATCGCAGGACACATACCCACACTTATACACTCTTCACACACTACAGGCAATTTGCCTAACCTGCATATCTTTGGACTGAGGGAGGAAACCCAGCAAGCATGCAAACTCCATGCACACAGAGACGGGAATCGAGCCTGGCCAGGAATCAAACCCGAACCCTGGAGGTGCAAGGCAACAGTGCTAACCACTACACCACCATGCCGCCACCTTGCTATGCATTAATGTGTTTAGCAGTCTTTACATATTCAAGGTTTCAGTGTTGGTCTAAATTACAACTGGGTGTTGGGGGTACCCCTCCTCTAAAGCCAACACTAGCTCTTGATTGCCCAAAACATAGTTTTGATGAGAGAAGATACACCCTACAACAAGGGGTAATGGTGCCTGTGAGGAGCTCAATAGCATATTCATACATGCAGTGATGTGAGAAGACCCTAGGGCTTTCTATGGTCATGGACACTACAGTTATCGCAGGTCGATGAAGACTGCTGAGCAGTGTGCAAGCTTACATTTTTCCAAGAAACTAGGGGATCCTGCTGCTGCATCTAGGAAAGGTGCAAAGATATCTGAGAAATTACACCATCCCTGGAGCACAGTTCCTCACAGTGCAGCGCTTCTATTTGTAATGAGACCGGCTCTGAGCAGTGAATGATGACCCTCACAACAGGCCTGCTTTAAAGTACCTGCACATGAAGGGTCTCTAAAGCCGAATTAGGGTTGTATCTACATTGGAATCAACCAGTACTGTAACAAAGAACGACTCTTGTAAGTGGCGTATCTGTACAGGCAGCAAAGACTCATATAAAGAAATGAATGGTCAGTCACTCCCCCATCAGAGCAAGGAATGGAAGGCAATTGCACCACCTTGACCCTGTTCTGCTGAGCACTTGACAATCAGGTGATGTGGGCTTCTGCAATAAATACACAACTTCTTTCTTCATCTGCACTAGCACTCTGGCAGTCTTTCCAGAGCCGCCACCAATGCATGGGCTCTGGAGGAGGGAGTAGCAGGTTTGCTATGTACACTAAGTGTCCTGGCTGCCTACCACAAATCAGAAGATTTAGATGGATGGACATAGTTATCAGTTTGTCTGTTCTTCCCTGCACCCGAGCTCAGTTAATGTCCTCATTTAGACCTTGTCGACAAACAACCTTGAGAGCAGGCTTGTTTCATGTGCTGCTGGCTGTCAGGGTATGAAACTGTCACTCAAGTCCCTCTGTCTGAATGACAGTAGTTTTTGCCTTCAGGGGAATGATCCAATACTCTCCAGAACAACTAAATGAAGCTGTCTTAGGCTGAGACATTCTCTACTATCTGCTCCCAGACAGCTGTAACCCATTTTAGTGCCTTGCCAGTAAGAAAAGCAATCAAGTGAGCAATCTTGATTTGTTCAGTAAGTCCCTCCTGATATGTGAAGTAGCATTGGGGGCATTGGAGCAAGAATCCCCTGGATTCCATGGGCTCCCTGGCATAACTGTCTTGCCTAGCAGTGGGTGGGGCTGCAGGTGAAGGTTGTGATGAGGGTCCTACAGCTTGGAATTGAGCAAGCAGGATGGCAGGCTGTGTTGCAGCTTGTGTAAGTAGTGTCCCTGAGCCTCCAATGTCAAATTATTCCTCTGCATCTATAGTGATGGTATAATATTTTTTATAAGGCAAACACTGGAAGAGCCAGGTACAGTTGCAGACTGTTTATTATAAAGCCAACGAAACAGGACAAGCACGGAATCAAAAAACTGTAAACAGTGAATAGGCATAGATCGATCAATCAGCAAACATCAGTCAATAGGTGGTTGAAACATGTGAATAAGTATATAAAAAAATAATCAAAATCAAAATGTTCAAATACTTATTTCTCCTCACTATATGCTCCAGGAAGAGAAAAAGAAGCATGTCTTGGCACAAGTGCCTGTGGATATACACCAATGAACAAAAAAACACACTCACACTTTCGGATACGTTATTACAATGATAATTCCGAAAAGATTATTAGCCAGCCTATATTTGGATCCCAGATCTTTTCTATTATTCTCTGTGTTGAGAACTATAACTATGGAGTTGCTGTAATTTAAAGAGAGATATTTAATTATAGGCCATCATGTGTCCTGTGAATGTGAAGAAACATAATTTGCGAGCAGCTCCAACAGCTTGTGGTGATTTAGCTGCTAATGTTGCGCTGTATTAAATGTCATAAATGCGGTTATGTTCTAATAATGACACTTTCCTGTTATGAGCATTGGAAATGAGCAGTGATGTGCTAACGGCTTTTGTCATATCCAGGCGGCAGTAATTACATTTACATGTGGAACAAAATGTGCTGGTGGGAGTGGTGTGCTAGTTCAAAGAACTACAAGAGAAATCTGCTGTTTCACCATCTGACATGGGTAGAACATGTGAAACTTAGTAACCTGAGATCGGAATTAAATGAGAGGCCCTGGAGCCGTGAAGCATTAATTATCTGCTGTATTGAAATCCCATGTTTGTGTTTGTTTACATAGAATTTACATAAATTTTAATATGACATACAACCTGCACCTATAATTTATGTGAGTGGTACCTTTCTCTCAGACCCCTAACATTCACAGTGAGACTAGATATGTATGGGCATTTGTAAACTCATGTATGTGGATGAAGGCAGATTTCTTCGAGAGGGTATTGCCTCCTGGCTTTATGTCAATCAGACACTCATGATAGCTTTTAGACCTAACAAGTAATGGGAATGTTTTAAGACTACATTCTAGATTATTGGGTTAGGGGTAGCTCAGAGGTTAAGGCATTGGACTACGGTTCAGAAGGTCCTAGGTTCAAACCCCACAACCACCAAGTTGCTACTGTTGTGGCCCTTGAGCAAGGCCCTTCATCTGCTCGGATTTATAATGACTTAATGTAAGTTGCTCAGGATAAGAGTGTCTGCCAAATATCTAAATGTTTGGGGCAAAGATTGAATGCAGCCAATTAACATGCACACAGTGTAAAAGTCATATATTTAAATATTGCCAAACTGACTCCAAAATCGATTTTTTTCAAAACAATTTTGAAATTTATTACAGAATTGGCTCTTTTCCAGTTTGATGGGCCAAACTTAGATATGTACCGAGCGCAGAATGTTTCAAGTGTTTCAAGTCTCTAATAAGATTTTTTTTCCCAAACTCTGTGAGTGAATTAGTCTCAAACACACTCATTACACAAGTCTCACCGAAAGTGTAAATTAGTCGCCATCATTTCTTTATGAACCTACAGGCAGTACTCTCTGAACTATTTGCACATTTTTATTCAGTGTGGAAGGAGTGAATTTTTTGCTAACTTTGTTTTGAAATAATAATTATGGCAGATGACATAAGTGAGATACTGTATGTGCTGCTCAATAATAATGTAGCTTTTATTTACATTTAATTTAAAGTTAAATGTATTTGAAGTTACGTTGTATTATTTAAATACAGCCCTTGTTTTTAAGTTAGAAAAGAAGTGCTATAAATAATGGGCTACATTTAACTACTCATTAAACTTAAAATATCGAATAGGGACATTTATTTAATAATAAAATCGTGATACTTAAAATAGGCCTAGTTGTCTAGGCATCATGATCATATCGTATCTGGACAGGTGATTGGTGATTCCCATCCCTACTAAAGCAGCTTAGTAATAGCAGCTTAACAGGAACCTCGATTGAGCTCACTAATGAATAAGCCCTGAGGCTACAGTGGTGAGGGAAAAACCAGACTTTAAAGTGAACCATCCTCTTCTGAGTGACACTGAAAGATTTTTACAGCAAATCAATGTTCAAAGTGAAGCTGTCTATTGAAGTATGAAATGTGTTTTGGACATAAAAGATTTTTGGTAAGTGCAAATCTTTAGGGTGTCCATGTGGACTATTGTAAGCAATTTTAGTCTATCCATGTGGGACCATCCTCAGCAAAAGCAGGAGATCCCTAAGTGAAGAAAGCTCTGAACAGAAGTTAAGGCAAGCCTGGAGGGCAGAAGGAGTCACCGGCATCCCAATAAGGCAGCAGGAGTATTGTGCATTCACAAAGAGCTTGACTGACATAGAGTTTTAACCCAGATTAAAAATGGAAGCATTGCATTAATAAGCCTTGAGAAGTAAAGTAGAATTACCATTGGAGAGCTAGCACTGTCATCATCTCTCATATTCTCCCACATTATGCCTCGTGATTAGTCTGCAACTATGGAGGCTTATCTTTCTATTCATAATCAGGAATATACCAGGAATATAATCAATGCAAATAGAATTACATATTAAAAAAAAAAAATTCTGATTGTGGAATCTTTCTTTTTCTGTCTATTGTGTATCTCTGGTAGTGTGTTAGTTCGAGATTAGGATTGACCAGAATTTATAAGTAACTTATAGTATCTGAAATACGATTGTTATTTTAATTATAATATGCTTTCTAAAGAAATGTAAGGCGGTCGGTGAATGCTGTATTAATGCTGTATTAACTAACTAATAGTGTGTGACAGGAATCTGTCATGCCCAAGGTGGTGCTTTATGAAATTACCAGTTAAGCACATCTCATTCTTTAAATACAGTTTAATGATATTTCTTATTTATAAGGGAAATGTTTCTTTATTGTCAATAATATAAAAAAAGGATTTTTTAAATTTAGGATATATAGAGATTATGATTTATTTCCTAAAAATGTATGTTTTATTATTTTATACTGTTTCAACATGAGAACTATTCTATTCTCCACCTGGAATGACTTTCGCCTGCCTGTTTGAACAGCTAAGACCCTTTTTGTCTGGACCAACTAAACAAGCATAGAGTAAAGACCCCTCTATTCCTACAGTATGCAAGTGCATCATTGTGTTTATGCGTCAGAGTTGATTCTGGTTTCTGGTAGTGCTTTAGCTTGCTGTTGTGTTTAAACTCTGCGCAAGTATGTATTTTCAGGATGAGTAGGATGAGTATGTTTAACGAGCTCCTCTCTAATTTAAACTGAATAAGAACGATCAGTTAAAGCTGCTGAGAGAAATGTCATTCCTAAACTAGCTATGTAATATTAAAGGAACTTCCCAGTTTTCTACAGTGGAAAATGTGTGTGGTCCCTATGATTAATCATCCAGTAGTTTTTGTTTGTACATTGTTAAACAAGTAGAAGAGCTCAGCACTGTGTTCTTTTGAAACATATTCACACAGAAAATGCCCAGTAACATTCTACTGTATGTCCAGTAACTCGTGAGGTGACATGATTCATCATTTGACATGAAATATTTTACCTGAAAGAGAAAAAGTATCACTTTCAAGTGTCACAATCATTTGTTTCAGAAATTATTACTTTTTATTTTAAAGCACAGTGAAAATTTTAAAAGATTGTAGGAGACCTTTAAAGCTGTTTTTAAAATGCAATTTGGTTCCTAATTACTTTATAGGGAATTTCAATCATTCAATCATTCAGAACAGTTTAGACACCAGAGTGTATTTCCTGACCATTTAATCTCTCTCTCTAATGATGATGATGATGATGAACTAGTTAATGTGTAGGACTGTAGCTTAGTCGACAGGCCCTTCTTCTTTATCAAGGTTTGTATTCATGTATTCATGTACTGTGTGCTGAGAAAATCCGAACAAGATAAAAAAAACGAAGCTGAACCCAAAATGAATTATAATCACGGAAACAGCGCAGTTTTTGCACTATCCTCGGGAGGTCTGAGTTCAAGAAAGCATAATTGTCTGTGCTCTCTGGGTGATCAATTAGAGGATATTAGTCAAAGGTGGGCATCTGTGACCGTGGCAGTTAGCACTGTCCTCTCAGTGTGTTCAGGTGCAATGTGAGATTGTGCTAGCAGCAGCATGAGTTGAATGAGGTTTTGTGTATTTTGAAGGATGTATGTGGATTGCACTCATCAGTTTGTAGGTGTGATAGGGAAGAAGTATCACATGGGTGTGATATAGCTATTATTATACAGAACAGTTAGTTCTGACCAAGTAATCTGATTGAACCGGAGACATTCCACAAGTGGTGACATAGAGCATAATCATTCTGCATTGATTAATTACACTAATTGTCGGTCACCAGCATGGGTAGGTAGGTCAGTGTGGTCTGCAGTACTGGAAGGAGGAGAGAGCAGCTGCCTGCCAAAACCTACTTTCAAAACCAGTCACATGAGCACTTTCAGCAAGAAAACACCTCTGATAATGTTATGTCATGAATTGTCTCTAGTAATTGCTTTAAAGTTGTTCTGAATTGCCTCTGAACTGACTGTAGTGTTTTGTTCATGGCTAACATGAGCTATGTATAAAGGTTATTAGATTTTAACTCAAGCCTGAATCCCAAGTCCTTCTCTAGCGTCTGATTAAGAGCACTATCTGGTATGTAGTACAAGGGATTGTATACTCTATTTCACTAGCTTTTTATTTTACGCTATTTGGGATTCAACCCCAGCCGTGGGCCCCTGAGTGGCGCAGTGGTAAAGAGCTCGCCCTATCATCCGGCGATCACTTTTTCGATTCCCAGGTGATGCTGTAACCTCTCGCAGCCGAGGGCCTAGAGAGAGCAAATTGGCCGCGCTCTCTCAGCAGGGTGGGATGGGAGGCACTTAGTGCCCTCACATTAATTACAGCTTTACGCCAGTCAGGGGCGTCTGTGAGCACATGCAAGCGGAGGGAACAGATAGCGCTGTCCTCCAAGTGTGTACGCTAGCAGTTCAAAAAGATGTGGTGGGTGACGTCACGTGGTTCAGAGGAAACACGTGATAGTCGTCGGCCCTCCGGACCGAGTGGTCATAGTAGCCTTAATGTGGAGCCCCCTAGTGACGTGGAGGAATTGGATCCGACTAAATTAGGGAGAAATTAATTACAGCTCTACAGCCAGTCAGGAAAAGTTCGAAAAGAAAAAAGAAAAGTTTGCCTTAATGTGGAGCCCCTAGTGGTGGAGAGTAATTGGACACGACTAAATTAGGAAGAAAATCTGGCGGAAAATACTATAAAAATATAAATTAAAAAAAATTGTAAATATAAAGTAAATCTTGTAAGTTTCTCAGGACTAACCACAACCTCCATGGTTTATTCTCCTCACATTTTGGCTACATACGATAATACAAGTAGGAATTTACTTTTACCTCTTTTAAGTACACTAACTGTCAGTAGCTAACTGTCAGTCACCAGCTCTTCTAGTCGCAGTTAACTAGTTCCACCAGTCATGGAAGGATAAGAGTTGGCGCTGAAAAATAACTGGTGAAATAAGCAAACAAATCATAATTTGTTGATAACAAATTGCGTTTGTTAAACTGTTATAGAACACAAATAATCACAGGCCCCCGAGTTGCGCAGTGGTAACAAGTTCAAATCCCGGGTGATGCTGTAGCCTGCACTGGGGCCTGGAGAAAGCTGATTGGCTGAGCTCTCTCAGAGGGGAGGGGTGGGAAGTAGTTAGCGCTCTCACATCAGTCGCGGCTCTCACATCAAACTCGGGCGTCTGTGAGCTCACACAAGCGAACGGTGCGGATATCGAATGTGTTACGCATCTCAAAATGGTTTGAAAAGATGGCCACATGGGTCTCAGGAAACACAAGATTTGCACCTTCGGCCCTTCCTTCATTGGTACAGTATTTGTAGCCTTGATGTGGGAGTGTCCTAATTGGCTAAGTGGGAATTGGCTAGTACTAAATTAGGGGGAAAATAGAAAAAAAAAACAATAAAAAAATGTAAAACAAATTTGATATGAAAGGGAATGCTGTTGTGCTGAATATCAGCATGATGTTCCTGAGGTGCCTGTGTGTATTCAGAACGACAGCACTCCCTCGCATGTGATATGTTTATATCCATATAATATATCTAGTATATTGATATACCCTATATGCTTAATTATATCCTAATTAAGAAATAAGTAAAACTGTAAAGAAAGTGATGACAACGAGTAGTCTGGCTAGTACGCCTAGTAATCTACCTTCTTGTTATTTTCCCTATCTTTGTTCCACGATGTTCTATTAACCAGGCCAGTGAAACAACAACCAGACTTAAGGATAAAAAAGGCTAATATTTAATGGATTTATGAAAAATTATTACTTACAATAACAACTTTGTGAGAATGTTTACAACTTAGATGAAAAAGTCAACTCAAACTTGTGTTTTATAATTATCCGTAATGAACTTTTGTTGGCTGCAAGACATTGAGGGACCATTAGCAGAAATTAACAACCAATGAATAATAAGACACAAGACTACAAATTGAAAAATGTAATAACATAAAAAGATAAATTAGTTCAATTAATACATTTTTCATAAGCAAGCTGGAAATGATTAACACCTACTTCACTTTAAAATTCACACAAAATGAGAATGGCTGTCCTGTGTCACTATAAAAACCGTGGTGCAGAAGAACCCCAGTGCGCTGCAGTAATGGGAAGCGGAGCAGCAGGTGGCTGTCACTGCGTCTCTGCGAGCAGATCACTTCAGCTTCATTACTTCTGTTAGAATAAACGTTCAGTTGTACCTTACAACCTGTTGCACATCCGGCTGCCTTTAGGTTTAATGTCTTTGGATGTAATTTTGCAGTTTAATAAATTTGGTTTTAATCTCATCCTCTGCTGAATACTAAGACGTGAACAATTAACCAAGAGAGGGTTAATCCTGCTCTATACAATTGGAATGTGTGTGTGTGTGTGTGTGCCCTTGTATGCATGTAAGTGTGCTATGAGATTATCAAATTTTATAATAATTATTAATATTACCAGATGACATTGAAGCAAACATTTGACACCCTTATCCAGAGCAACTTGCATAACTGCCTTGCTCAAGGGCCCAACAGGGACAACTTGGCAGTTGTGGGATTTGAACCTGGGACCTTCCAGTGTAGTCTAATGCCTTTACCACTGAACTACCCCTGAAACAGTTTGCTTTAATATCCTTTACCTGCGGGTCAAGGGTTCGATTCCCACCTTAGGTCTGTGTGTGTGCAGTTTGCATGTTCTCCCCATAGTGGGTTTCCTCCAGGTATTCTGGTTTCCTCTCACAGTCCAAAGACATGCAGATTAGGTTCATTGGCGTTCCCAAATTGCCTGTAGTGTGTGCATATGTGTGTGCCCTGCAATGGATTGGCACCCTGTCCAGGGTAAAACCCGCCTTGTCCCCAAAGGCTCCAGCCTTTCCGCAACCCTGTACACAGGATGAGAGGTCTAGAAGATGGATGAAAGCTTTCTATCCAACTACAAGCCAGAAATCAGAAAAAGTTGCGCCGGTATATAAATTCACAAATAAAATGAAATGAAAATAATGATTTGTAAAAAAAACTGTGACCTGCATTACATTGAAAACTGTACAGCAGCACATTATTTACTGTTATATCTCATTGATTTTTTTTCTTTGTTCAAAATAAACACTGTGATGCCTGTAACATCTAAAAAAAAAAAAAGTTAGTATCATAAAGCATTCACCATGGTGTCTTGTTGCTGTATTGTTCCTTTTCACAAGACTTTTCTTTTCACATGAAGGTGTTTAGAGACCAAGGACACCAAGTGATTTTTAGGCATTTTTGGTGTAATCTTGTCCCATTCTAGCCCTGGGTCTTCGTTGACACAATTTGCTTTGACACAGATTGTTTCAAAATGCTCCAAACTTTCCAAAATGTTCCAAACGTTCTCTACTGGGATCAGAATATTAGGTTATATCACTAATAGAGAAATAACGTTTCTTGATGAAGTGATTTCTGCGGGATCAGGAACATGATCATCAAGCTTAGGCTTATACCCGTGTCCTACTGAAATATGTGAATTATGTTATGCACTAAAAAGGGTGGCATGTTCATATTCTATCCCTCCTATCTTTCTTTGAAGAACATTGTTTTTTCAATAATTTTCTTAAGCATATCTTGGATATATTCAAATTTAAAATTCAAATTCACATACACATTCATACACAGTGAGATATGCAGTAAAATGTTTTGACAACTGCCCATGAACTAAAAATTAAAAAGAAATTAGTGTATATAAAGAATATAAAATAAGAATATAGTAATAAAAAGAAAAATAGAGTTGAAATAATTACAAAATAAATACTAAAATAATTAGTATGAAAAAGAAAATATTCAAATAAGGACTATAAAATTGGAAATAAAAATATAATAATAAAAATTTTACAATATAGAAAATATATCAAACTTTTTACAATACAATTTACATTATGTACAAGTAATAAAATGGAATGGAAATGCATTTGAAATGGAAATGTCCAGTCATGAACATTTCACCATTCATTTGCCATTTCTATTGCTGTTTTTTAAAGGAATTAATTAAAAACTCTCTTTAGAACTCTAAATTCTCATTTTGCAAGCTGCAGGGTACAGAAGAAAGGCGTTTTAAATGGTAAGGTGTGCACTTGCCCTGCTGGGTTAGCAGATAAACTCATCTTGTTTACCCAGTGGAGAGAGAGAGAGAACAGCATCTCCGTGGCCGTCCCAGCACAGATTAGATCTATAATAGAGTTGTACTACTTGGGAATAAAAACAAATGATATTCTCATTTATTTATTTATTTAGGTAGAATTTCATTGAAATTTATTTATGTAGAAATTCATTGAAATTTATTTATGTAGAAATTCATTGAGACAGTAGGGCTCATTTGTTTCCATTCTGACTGAAATGGGCCTGGGACACAAAGCCTGCTTTTATTAAGAAGAGCAATTGTGTCCTTGTTATGAATATTTTGTCAAAGCTGGGAAGATGACCCGTTTCGTTTTGTATCTAGGGTTGTATCTGCATCCCTAAATAGTGCTGTGCCATCGAGGCCTCATAAGAACAAAATGACACTGGATTACAAATCTCTCTATATAAAGGAAATTAACACTTTTAAGCAAAATGCAACATCATCCTCAAACCTCCTCTACAGCAGGGTTTTCAAAAATAATATTCAAAGGTCCAAATCTGATCCCTGACCCTGTGGAGCTCCCAATGAACAGTTTTGGTGGAAACAGGAGAGTTGTGCACATTTAATTCTGCAGTAAGTTGAGCAGATGTGGTTTTATGTTTTTTGGATACAATCTGGGTTAGCACCCGGACATCCCTTTCAGACAGCTTCCTCTTGCGTCCACAGTTACTCTTGTTGGATGTGATTCGTCCTTCTTGGTGGTATGCTGACATTACCCTGGATACCTTGGGTGCGTGGCTCTTGATACATCACAAAGACTTGCTGTCTTGGTCACTGATGTGCCAGCGAGACACGCACCAACAATTCGTCCTCTTTTGAACACTGATATGTCACCCATAATGTTGTGTGCATTGCAATATTTTTGGCAAAACAGTGCTATTACTCTGCTAATTAAACCTTCACACTCTGCTCTTACTGGTTAAATGTGCAATCAATGAAGATTGGCCACCAGGCTGGTCAAATTTAGCCATGAAATCTCCAACAGTAAATTTGCCAGTGTTTCAGTTCGTTGGCCAACCTCTATATATGGCATTAAAAATTAGTATATTAGAGTGACAGTGCAGGTAGGACGTTTTGGAGAGACCAGATTAAGGTGGTTTGGACATGTGCAGAGTAGGGATAAGGGGAATATCGAAAGGAGATTGTTAGAAATGAAGCTGCCAGGCAAGAGGAAAAGAGGAAGGTCCAAAAGGAGGTTTATGGATGTGGTGAGGGAGAACATGCAGGAGGTTAGAGTGACAAAGGTAGAAATGAGTTAGATGGAGACA
Organism: Clarias laeviceps; assembly: GCA_030014305.1. Taxonomy (NCBI): domain Eukaryota; kingdom Metazoa; phylum Chordata; class Actinopteri; order Siluriformes; family Clariidae; genus Clarias; species Clarias laeviceps. The sequence goes on from JAQMYJ010000037.1 coordinate 17,166,909, forward strand.
AATGGTCCGCTGTGGTGATCCCTAACGGGAGCAGCCGAGAGAAGAAGAGAAAAGAAGAAGATTAGACATTCTGCCATGACATTCAACCAAGTTTTTTTTAAACTAAGGACACCAACTTCACCCTGCCTTCCCATGTAATGGTTCTGACAAATCACAGTTTGACAATGCTATGATAAGCATTTTCCGGGTGGTTAATTTTTTGATCTTTTTTAGAAAGGGAATCTACCTCGGCCTGGCTTCCCTTTGGACATGACGATAAAAGTGCGACACCGTATTTCCTTTTCACTCTCTGTAAAATACAAATAAGAGATGACAGTCAGCAACAGCAGAGAAGAGTTTGTTAAATAAATGTGTTGACTAAGAGAAACTAGGGAAGCCTGGCCTTTTTTGGCTTCCAGGAGAGCACGCCAATGTACCGGAAACAATTGAAAAGTTATTGATGCTAAAGGTGAATCTACAAGCTATTGAATCATGGGAGATTCTTGACTTAGTATTTCCTGCTTGTTTTTTTTTTCTTTTGGGCTTAATTTTCGTTAAATTAATATTGGCACAGTGAAAAAAGTTATATGTTGTTGTTCATTCAAGGTTGCATTTGCCTAATGCTGAGACTTGCTATGATCAGATGAATTTTATTATGTTTTAACCGCCCACCCCTCCCAAAAAAACATACAAACATAGACATTGACATTAAAACACTCAAAAAGGGGGAACTAATTTTTACACATGATTTTATTTAATGAGGGCGGCATGGTGGTGTAGTGGTTAGCACTCGTTACTGTAATTGAGCAGTTTTTTTGTGTACTTCTACTTTTTAAAGTAGATTTTAAAATCTGTAATTTTACTTTTACTTACGTAGGTTTTGTTTGAAGTATTGTACTTCGCTACATTTGAAATCATATTCACTACTGAGCAAAAAATAAATGAATGAAAATGAAAAATAATAAAAATAATGCAACGGGGAAGGAAAAAAATTGTACCCCGGAAACCAGTGCACTGATTGATTTAAATTCACAAGAACGATAGAGACGGACAAAACAGATGCCAGTGATACTGACCGAGCTGAAAGCAAAATGCCATCAAATTCTTATGAAGCAAATCTCTGGCCATTGTAACGGCCACTACTATGTTGTATACCACATTATGTATGTTGCCGCCCCTCCCCCAGTGTGTGCTCTGCAGAGTTGCGTGAGTGAGAAGACGAGAACTCTATTCTTTTACCCTTTTCTTTACTGTTACTTTTTTTTATTACCTTTTTTCCAACGATTTTCTCCCTAATTTTGTCATGTCCAATTCCTCCCCGTCACTAGGGGGCTTCCACATTAAGGCTACTACTACCACTCAGTCGGGAGGGCCGAAGACTATCATGTGTTTCCTCCGAACCACGTGACGGCAGCCGACCGCATCTTTTCGAACTGCTCGCTCACGCACCGTTGGTGGCGGCGTAACACACTCGGAGGAAAGCGCTATCTGCTCCTTCCGCTTGCATGAGCTCACAGATGCCCCTGATTGGCTGTAGAGCCGTGATTAAAGTGAGAGCATTAAGTACCTTTCATCCCTCCCTTCTGTGAGAGCTCAGCCAAGCTCCTCCAGCTGCGAAAGGTTACAGCATCATCCGTTAATCAAACTCGCGATCTCCGGATGCGCCACTTGGAGGCTCCTTTCCTGTTACTTTATGTTTTGTATGTGCTGATGTATGTAATGTTTTTTCCCTTGGCCATCCGGCGCAAAGCGTCACACCATATTTAAGCGACCATACTCTTGTGTCCTGGCTGAAGCCACCTACTTTGTTATACTGCAGTCATTTGCTTAAATCATTTAAGATAACTTTTTCCCCTCACTAATGTATACACAGCACCCCATATTAACAGAAAAACACAGAATTATTGACATATTTGCAGATTTATTAAAAAAAAAAAACTATCACATGGTCCTAAGTATTCAGACCCTTTGCTTAGTATTTAGTAGAAGCACCCTTTTGATCTAATACAGCCATGAGTCTTTTGGGGAAAGATGCAACAAGTTTTTCACAC
>JAQMYJ010000037.1:17169038-17181483 GCA_030014305.1 Clarias laeviceps
TTGTAACCTTGGCCAGATCTGTGCCTTGCCACAATTCTGTCTCTGAGCTCTTCAGGCAGTTCCTTTGACCTCATGATGCTCATTTGCTCTGACATGCATTGTGAGCTGTAAGGTCTTATGTAGACAGGTGTATGGCTTTCCTAATCAAGTCCATTCAGTATAATCAAACACAGCTGGACTCAAATGAAGGTGTAGAACCATCTCAAGGATGATCAGAAGAAATGGACACCTGAGTTAAATATATGAGTGTCACTGCAAAGGGTCTTAATACTTAGGCCCATGTGATATTTAAGTTTTTTTTTTTTTTTATTAAATCTGCAAAAAGGTCAACAATTCTGTGTTTTTCTGTCAATATGGGTGGTGTGTGTACATTAATGAGGGAAAAAATTAACTTAAATGATTTTAGCAAATGGCTGCAAAATTTAAGGGGGTCTGAATACTTTCCGTACCCACTATATATTCACGCCGTAAAGGCAGTCAAACCTGTGATGATGTAGGTGTAGCTCCGCCTATACCTACAGTATGAGCCATCGTCACCGCGGTTGACTCTCAGTTCGACAGCCGCTCTTCACCGAGCTAAGTTGTGAGGCGGGGCAGCAATGTGTTGTACCTCGTTCCTCTCCCTCAGGGAACAGAGGTTATAGTCATAACCATTCGTTCCCTTTCAGTCGATTCACTCGGTACAACACATAACATATGGGACATATATTCACGCCCCACCGAGCATCTACCAAAGTTAGGAACAAGAACCTTGATAGCTACTCTACTACATAATGGACCCCGCAGAGAGGACACAATGGGCCACCGAGGAGGTCGTTATGTCAAGTCGGTGGAACTTTTACAAAAGTGTGCAGTGAAAACCAACTGACTGCCGCGCAAATATCACTTATGGACATGCCCTTGAACAGCCAAGATGTTGCCATAGCTCTCGTTGAATGTGCCTTCATACCCTGAGACAATGGGACACCTTTGCTGCTAAAAGCTAATGAAATAGCTTCCACAATCCAATGGGAAAGCCATTGTTTAGACAGTGCCTTACCCTTTACTGAACTGGCAAAGCAGACAAACAATTGATCACATAAGCGCATATTTATTGTATGCTCCATGTAGACCCGTAGTGCACGTACCGGGCACAAATTATGCAATTTTCCATGCTCGTCAGAAGCAAAAGGAGAGGGGCAGAAGCTATGAAGGTCGAAGACCACAGAGCTATAATTAGTGGAGACAACCTTAGGTACATAGGCCGCGTTCGGCCATAGAGTAGCCTTTAAACCATTAGCAGCAAACTGCGTACAAGATGGATGCACGGACAAAGCGTGGAGATCACCCACTCGTTTAGCAGACGCTAAAGTAAGAAGTGCCGTCTTATACTGTATGAAAGAATTTTCATATCTATAGACTCAATTGGCTCAAAAGGAGGACCACAGAGGGCCTCAAGCACTAACAATAAATCCCAAGATGGAACACTGGACCTTACAGTGGGTCGCAGACGTTGTATCTCTGAAAAACCGTACTGCCAGTGGATGAATCCCCAGTGACACTCCATCAAAACCAATATGACAGGCTGATATAGCCGCCAAGTATACTTTAATAGTAGAGAAGGAAAGGCCTTTTTCTAACGGTTATTGTAGAAAAGACAAAACCTCCACCATGGAGCACTGAAATGGAAGAACATTCTTGGAAGTATTTTGTGACACCATTACTCAAAACCTCGCCACTTGTAAGCATATAAACCTCTAGTAGACGAGGCCCAAGCACTTTGAATTGTCTCAATCACATTCAGAGGAAGCTCTTTAGCTGTCAGATTGGACCTTTCAACAGGTAAGCATCGAGTTCCACAGTTCGGGACGCAGGAGAACTACCTCCCCTTCTGCCTGAGACAGAAGGTCCCTGAGGAGAGGAAGTTTCCATGGTTCTGCTGCTAGCAGGCTGACTATATCTGCATACCATGACTTCGCTGACCAATGAGGGGCCACCAGGATTAGGGACAATCGCTGCTGGTGCACCCTCTCTGTGACAGGCAGAATCAGTTCTATTGGAGGAAAAGCATACAATAGAGCTGGAGGGCCATGAGTGTTCCAGCGCATCGATCCCCAGAGGGGCATCGCGATCTGTTATGAAGAAGAATAGTGGGCAGTGAGCAAAGAGATCCACTACTGCCCGGCCGAAGCGCTCCCAGACCTGAGCTACCACCCATGTGTGTAACCTCCACTCCCTCACAAGCGAGCCACCCTGGAAAGAAGGTCCGCCCCCAGCTTCAGGTGACCTGGAATGTGAGTGGCCCTGAGTGACAGAAGATGAACACTGGACCATAGCAATGGAGAATGAGTAAGTTTCAGCAGGGGGAGTGAGCAAGTCCCCCCTTGTCTGTTTATATATGACACCACTGTCGTGTTGTCTGTCCTGATCAGGACATGATGGTCTGTCAGAGTCAGACGAAAATGTCTCAGGGCTGGAAACACCGCCAGCAGCTCTAAATAGTTGATGTGAAGCCTGCGTTGTTCCTGTCACCACGCCCCCCTCACCACGGAGCCGTCACATAGAGTGCCCCACCCGCTGAGGGAGGCATCTGTTGAGACCACTTTGCAAAATGATACCCTGCCTATTGGAGAGCCCTGGCATAACAGCCTGGATTCCCTCAAGGGCAGAAGAGCTGACATGCATGACGGAGTCACTGTCAGCCTCCTGTTGAGGTGGCGCCGCACATAGGCGGTGAAAGCGCATCCAGCGCTGAAACGCACGCATGTTCAAGAGGGCACCACAGCGATCATAAACGCCATCATTCCCATTAACTGTAAAAACACTCGGAAACAAAGTTTGCGTTGCAACTGAAACAGAGCAAGGAAGCGCTGAAACGCAGCTATTCTGTTTTCTGACAGATGTGCTCGGCTGGTAACGGAGCATATCTCCAGAACCAGGGATGAAAACTGTTGACTCTGAGTCAGTGAGCTTTTCTGCATGTTTACTGAGAACCCAAGAGTCTGAATGTGAGACAGAACTTGCGCTGTCTGTTTCTCCGCCTGCTCGCTTGACCTCGCTATTAACGCCCAAGGCCAGTATGTGAATGCCTCTCTCCCGAAGAGGAGACAGCGCCGCCTTGACGCACTTCGTGAACGTTCAGGGAGCTAGCGACAGGCCGTACGGCACACTAGGTAGTCATAGGCCACGCCTTCGAATACAAACCTCAGAAATTTTCTGTGGCGCGGAAAGATTGCTATATGAAAGTAACCATCCGTGAGATTGATCATAATGAACCAATCCCCCGGGCCTATTGCATTTAGCAGTTGCCTCAATGTAAGCATTTTGAACTTGTACGTTCTTAAAAACGTGTTCAGTATTCTCAGACCCAAAACAGTACGCAGTCCTCCAACTCTCAACAAAATAACGGCTGTACCAACCTGAGTTTGCTTCAGAAGGCGGAACCACTTGAATCGCCCCTTTGCTCAGAAGAGAATTTATCTCCTATGGCGTTGTCCGACACAAAGGTGTTGACTACGGAAGAGAAGCGCGGTGGCTTTGTGTGAAACTGTAGTCGGTATCCCATAGCGACTGTGTTTTGCACCCATGTCGAGACTGCGCATGCGCGCCACTCGAGAAAGTGGGAAGCCACCCGGCTCACATTGAGCACCGAAAGGGAGCTGCTGCCCCTGGCACTCCGCCAAAGTGCAGCCTCATAGATGACACTGAGCTTTTTTGTTTTGTAACATTGTAAACAGGAAAACTCTTTATTGGTTTTAATAATGGAACATTAACATAGTTTACAAAAGACACTATTTCTGGGGCAATCAAACTGTAAACATCAAGGGCACTTGCTGTAAGTTCCTGAGAATTTTTTAACATGCAGAGTTATTTAAAGCAAGATGAAGTTTTGCTATTAAACTTTATACTGTACATGAATCTCTTAAGACTGTCACTGTACGTCCTCTAACAGTTTATGATCATACCATTCCACAAATGCAGTTCAGTTGTTCTACCCTGAAAAAATCTCACACTGGTCAATATCTTATGTAGGGAAAAATTTAACTGAAAATATTATAAAAAATGAAATGCTATTTTCTGTGTAGATATCAAGACATAGAGTAGCTTAAAATATAGATCAGATAAATAAGATGGTGAATAGAGTTACAGTTAGAGAAAAGGTTTCTGTAACGCGAGAGCTGCGTCCTTAGCCAATGTTAACCGTTCACCGGGGCTCAATGTAAAGTAGTCCCTTTTGCATAGACAGTAGTGCAAGAGTTTTTTTTAAGACTGATACTGATTTACTTAGGCTAATAAAGCAATTTGTCTTTTAACAGGAAGCTGCGAGTTTGTTTGATCTCTGCCACTTGTGTGATGAACTCCAAATGTAAGTACAGTCTACTGCAGTAAGTGATCTGTGTAACAGGATGTATTTTGTGTCATGGCAAATTCTTTCTGTTGTTTGATGTTGTGTGAGAACCACTTGAGAGTTGAGCTCTTTCAGATCACACACCCTTACCTTCGCCAACAGCAATAAACACCCATGTCCACAGCCATAAAGCCTGTGCATTATGCTCAGAGTTGCCATGGAAACAGCTTGTCCTGTGGTGACACGTTTGACAGGTATCCATTAGAGGATTACTGACAATCACACAGTCTCTGAGTCAGTTAAGACAAGTCTTCAAAACGACTGGTTTTTCTTATACTGGTAGCAGTTTTATAACCGCTTTCTCTCCATTGGACTGCTTTCCAGTTCCAGTGTCCCTAGTGGAAGTTGATAAAATATAAAAATATAACTCTATAAATAATTCCTTTGGGGCATTAAATTTTTGGCTACACTCACATTGGCAGCCTGAAATGGCTCAAGTGGCTCACCATGGACAAACAGAAAAAAAAAACTGCTGTTGTAAACAGTGCAGTGAGCAAAACTGACATTATTTCCACTGCTATTAAAGGCAGAAGTACGCTTTACTCTACGTTTTGATTTTCTCTTTTTTGATGATCCCATAGCACTAAACTGGACTGATGGAGAGAGAGAGAGAGAGAGAGAGAGAGAGAGAGAAAACATAAAGCCATGGCCACTAAGAAAAATTATGTAATTTCTTCCAGTGCTTCACTTGGGAGACAAATTAGTATGAGAGAGAGAAATATTTTATTTTTATTATTATTATTATTATTATTATTATTATTACTATTCATTGATATATAAAATCAATAGTTTTCATGAGTGTCACGCTATCTTTGACTGCAAGCTAAATGTGTTCAATATACTTATTGTTTTTTATTAAATTTTTAATTACTACATTTTTATCCCCATTTTTATCTCTATGACATCATATGCTATAGAACTGGAAAGCCTATCCATTGCTCAATCAGACTTTATGCATTATGACTTAGTTTTATGCATAATGCAGTTTTTTAATATATTTTCATTTCATATCACAACCTTTTATAAGCGACTATACAACAATAACTGGAGTGTTTTATCTGAAATGTAATCTATTGCTTATTCTCAAGTTATTGCTCTCATTATTATTTTGAGTCTCTTGATAAGTTAGAAAGCTTCACAAACCCATCTGTTTTCTTTTAAATTTTTCTACACTGGTAGGTTTATTCAGTCTTCACGTTTTCAGAGTAAGCTATTATAATTCCATGCAGTGTAAATGGAGCATCATACACAGCAGCCTGATAAAGACACAGAAGGCACACCTCATGTGCTTCTTCTAATGCTTAAGGCTCACTGTGGATAAAAGTGCATCAGGCTAATCCTGATATCTCTGCTTTGTTTAAAAAAAAGATAAAAGAGCAGGAAGGCTAAAGAAAAACCGTTTTTTTTGCACATTTCCTAGGAGGCTTTTTTTGTTGAGGGGTTATATGCTTAAAATTTAATTAGCCATGAAAGATCTATTTCGAGCTGGAAACGATAAGCTGATTGGAAGAAGAGTGGAAGTGGGGTGAGAGTGATTTTCAGTGAGATAAACAAATGCAGATTATATCTTTCAAAAAGTAAAGAATTGAGTTAGTAACAGCGCACTTCAAAAGCGGAAAGGTAAATGGCATTTACATTGCAATCTAGTGTCATTGAAAAATTAATTTTCTGCCTTATTACAGAATATAAGCGATTTTTCAGAACTATTTACAGCTGAATTTATTTGAAAACTCACTTGCCTCGTAAAAAAAAAGAATTGCCCACTGGTACCCAGTTCTAGTTCTGTGTTCCCTCTTTCCTGTAGATTTTATTGTTCTTCTTGTACCTACCTCAGCTCAGGAATAAGCTAATTAGTTAAATCAGGTGTGGAAGGAAAACCACGAACATGTTTCTGACAGTTGGTATTCGAGGACCAGGGTTGGGAAACATTAATCCACTCATAGAAAAATATGAAATTTCTCATGAAGGCATAAAATGGCCGATGTGGCGCGGAGTCGTTCCCATGAACAATCAGTGAGTGGAATGCTCTCGTGAAAAAAAATATTTGGTTTCATCTCCAAAGGCATTCTGTTTTTTCATGGCAATGCATAAGCTCAAACTGCACACAACACCACTTGAACATTACGGGAATTCGGGTGGGAGTTATTGCCACACCCCACATACAGTCCTGACCTCACTCTAAGTCATTTCCACGTGTGGGTCAATAAAGGAGTTCCTGGGAGGCCAGTGTTTCAGATGGGAAGCAGGTAGATACTGAGAAAACTTTTATACTTTGATGGTATCCAAGCATTAGTGAAACGCTGGGATAAATGCCTTAGTGTAGCAGGGGATTGTATAGAGAAATAAATGTATTTCTAAATTTTACTTCATTTTTAATCTTATAACTGTGTTTTGTTATTCTGCACAATCAAAAGTCCAAGTTTGACTTGAACCTTTGTAATATTGTTTAGTTGTTATGTTGACTGAAATGTGTCGAGTGCTTCAGTGTGGATCAGGGGCACTGAGTGACAGAAATATGTATTTATATACACACAGCAAAGGTATTCGCTTGCCTGCCTTCATCCATGTTTTTATGGACCTAGCTTTGTGCTCTTGTGTGCAATCATGTTGGAAAAGGAAGGGGCCATCCCCAAACGGTTACCACAAAGTTGGAATTATGAAATTGTGCAAAATGTCTTGTCTTATGCTGAGGCATTAAGAGTTCCTTTCACTGGAAGTAAGGGGCCAAGTCCCTTGACTGAAAAAGTCAAGTCCCTTTGCACACCAGTGCACAAAACAAGATCCATAAAGACATGGATGAGCAAGTTTGGTGTGGAAGAACGTGACTGGCCTGCACAGTCCTGACCTCAACCCAATAGAAGACCTTTGGGATGAATTAGAGTGGAAACTGCAGGCCAGGCCTTCTCGTCCAACCTCAGTGTTTGACCTCACAAATGCGTTTCTGGAAGAATGGTCAAAATTCCCATTAATACACACCTAAATCTTGTGGACAGCTTTTCACAGAAGAGTTGAAGCTGTTATACCTAAAAAGGGTGGGCCAACATCCTATTAAACCCTAGGTATTCGTATGCATTTGAAGGCAGGCGAGCAAATACTTTTTCAGAGAGTGAATACTTTTGTCAATATAGTGTATACAATATAGTATAAACTATATTGGCAAAAGTATTCACTCTCTGAAATCAAGTCATAGAATTCAGGTGTTCCAATCAATTCCATGGATAGTTGTGTCCTCGCTACTAAATACTCCACAGTCAACTGTTAGTGGTACTATAACAAAGTGGAAGCGATTGGGAACGACGCTAACTCAGCCACAAAGTGTAATAACAAAGTCAGCGGATGCTGAGAAGCATAGTGCAGAGAGGTCGCCAACTTTTTGTCGAGTCAATTACTACAGACCTCCAAACTGTGGCGATAACCTCAAGAGCTTCATGGAATGGGTTTCCATGGCCAAGCAGCTGGATCCAGGCCTTGCATCACCAAGTGCAATGCAAAGCATCATTGTTGCACAAAGCAAGGTCTGTAAAGACATGAATGAGCGAGTTTGGTGTGAAAGAACCTGACTGGCCTGCACAGAGTCCTGACCTCAACCCGAGAGAACACCTCTGGGATGAATTAGAGTGGAGACTGCGAGCCAGGCCTTCTCATCCAACATAAACCTGACCTCATAAATGCACTGTCTTTATGGACCTGTCTTTGTGCACTGGTACGCAGTCATGGCGGAACAGTTGTTTTTCAGGAGTTGAGCTCACTTCCAGTGAAAGAAACTCTTAATGCTTCAGCATACCAAGACATTTTGGACAAATTCATGCTCCCAAAATTCTGTTCATGTGCATGTTCAAGCAAGAACTGGATGTTACTGAAGTTCATTTGCATGTGAAGCAGGCGAGCGAATACTTGTGGCAATATTGGCCTTACAGTTTTTCCGATTATTGTTTTACTATTACTCTTTTAAATTTTCCTGATTCAGGAGGGGAAAGAGTTACAAAGAGAAGAAACCATTCATCACAACAGAAAGCTAGTGGGAAGGGGTGTTGGGTGAGACTATGAGTAAATTTAGAGGTGTGAAATTAGAGCAAAAATGGCTCCACCCAGTGCAGAATATAATTAGGACAAGGTTAGATTGAGCATTTCTCTCTCTCTCTCTATCTCTCTCTCTCTCTCTCTCTCTTTCCCTCTTTGACGCTTTTGCTCTCATTCTCACTTGCTCTTTGATAATCTGCACACTGAGAACATATGGCTGCTGAGCGTTTCCTTCTGGTCTGTCCTTGAGTATCATCTTTCCCTCTCTGTGTCTTTATTTCCTGCCACATTACAGTTATGCCTGTGTAGCTCCCTTTTTGTTTATTATAGAAGCATAAGCTTCCCTGTCCACCACACACGCACACACACACACACACACACACACTCACGTATATACATACAGAGAGAGAGAGAGAGAGAGAGAGAGAGAGAGAGAATGAAACGCCATTCAGTTTGTATACATGAATATGTTTGTATGCAGCATGAGACTGAATAGATATGGCAGTATCACAGTTGGTGTTTTGTGCAATATCACACTCAGTAGTTTGTTCTCTAAGTTGCATCATTCACCAGGCAGCAGAGAGAAAAGGAAGGGTAAGGATCTACAGTGTGACAACACACAAGTCAGAACAAGCCATGAGTCAGAAGAATTCATTCCGACTGAATCCAGCTTACACAACGAACTCTGGTTGTTCATTAAACATTAGGGGTATAGGTGCTGTACATGTAAGCATGAAGAAGAGTATATTTGATATTCATTAAAAAAACAAATTTAAACAGTTATCATAACGAAGGCAAGATCTTTCTGGTTATATTTCTAGTGTGGATAAAATCACTAGTATGATAGATAATTTCCTGTGCTTGGTCTCAGGGCAGTTCTTTCTGCATAGTTGTGCTTCTTTGTGGTTATGGTGCTACACTGTGTGTGTGTGTGTGTGTGTGTGTGTGCACGTGTGTGTGTTGTTTATATGCTTTGCCCCTTAGCACCCCCTGCTGTTTGGACAGGAAAAAAGGCAGAAGTTGTCACAATTTCTTCTATATGGCATAAAGAACTAACTGAAGTTAATAACTAACTAACTAACTAAAGAAATACAGTGCATGAAACTTCTCCTACATCCACATTAACTATATATACAATATATGGGACAGGGGTAGCTCAGTGGTCAAAACATTGAACTATGCTTCGGAAGGTCCCAAGTTCAAACCACGAAATTTCCACTGTTGGGCCCTTGAGCAAGGCCCTTAACCCAGATGCTTAAAAAAGAGCAGATAATGAGATAAAAATGTAAGTCGCTCTGATTTAGGGCGTCTGCCAAATGCCTAAATGTATATATAATTACATCTACCCATTCTGTTCCGCATAATCCATTCTCCTCCCCACATAACTGCATCACTTCAAACACGAAACAGGTGGGCTGACTGTCTGGGTTCAACCATATGTCGTTGCTTGTTTTCAATATTATTATAATATAATATAATATTGTTTTCAATATTATTATAATATAATATATTAATTTTTGCACAAGCATATTTACAGTGCATCCAGTTCAAAGCTTCAAACCATCATCTCACCATCACAGAGGTTTCGAACCCTAAACGCTGCTGGTTGGAAGCTCTAGTGTTTTCTCATCATCTGTGTTCAAACTTACATTCCTAAATATAGTTATGCCCTTTCCTCTCATCATGCCCCATTTTGGGTTTTCTAAGCTATGAAATATGCATTCACATAATCACCTAATGCCATAACACTTATGGCATTAGATGATTAAGTAACAACCTTTATTTTAAAGGCTGTTATTTTAAAACACAATTAAGCAATAGATGCTTATAGTTTAAATGGTGTATCTTGAGAGGAATCTCTCTTTTTGGTATATCCTTTAAAAAAAAGTCTCTCTTTTTAGTATATCCTTTTTGGAGATCATGAAGAAAGTCATTTACTCAGTGTGCACATGTTTCGGTAGAGACTGCATTAGCCATAGTGTCAGCTGAGTTGACTGGTCTGGAGTTTGTATAGACAGGCTTATGATGCAGTGTGTACACAATTCAACATCTATCAGGCCAAAGGTGCTGCAGTTCCATCAGTCAAGTCAGATCTGACATAGATTTTGGGAAAAGAGCTGTTGTCTACACTTGCCATGGGAAATTACACTGAAATTGAAGAAATTGCTCATGAGTTCTAATTTAATGAGTCAAAAACAAAACTCTACAGTGGGGTCAACAGGAGCACTTGTCCATTATTGGTTTATTGGTGTGTCAGTTGGCCTTTAGATGACACGCCAATAAACACGTCAGAAAGACAATTTAAATTTGTAGAAGTTCAAAGAATTTAGGGTTCTAGATACACTATATGCCTTAATGTTTGTGGCTTCCAAACCCATGTTTGCTTGTTAAGCAACAACCATCTTTGTTGACTTATAATAACCTCCACTCTTCTGTAAGATTTTCCACTAGAGTTTGAACACGGACTGTGGGATTTGCCTGTTCAGCAACAAGAGCAATAGTGAGGGTCGGGAGTAATGTTGGAGACTAACTAACTATGTGGTCAGTGAACTGCACAGGCGCCATTCCAACAGTTTAAACAAATACAGTTTTGTCATGTCTGTAGTTTTGTCAGGGGTTATATAGCATATAAGCATTCAGAAGGTATTTCAGAGACACTACTGAGAATGGAGAAAGTTCTAATTCTAAACATTGTTTTAAAGCACTTTTATGAACACCAAGCTAGAAAGAAAAACATGGATTTATTTTTTATTTTTTTGCTATAAAACCGTGCCATTGGCGAAGTTATTTTAAGGGCCAGCAAGGAAATCCTGGTGCCAAAGCGAAGCTGAGAGTTTTGTCTTATTATATCACAGAATCCTTATTTAAATATTCTAAAAATAGGATTTCAATGGTTAAACAAATTCGCACTGGCCATATCTCAGCAACCGGACATGATACGGTAAAAACTTGGTAGCAGGTTTGAGCTTATTGAACCAGCAATCTAAAAAAGGCGTAACTTGAATACAAAATACAACTTAATATCTAATTTCATATTATGTGTCACAAGTTGTGATTAGGGGTAAAATCATGTACGTAGGTTTGATCGAATGTGGTTTTTAAGATACATTGACATATTTTGGTTGCATTTAGTTGCATGGCCTTTCCAGTATATATAACAGTTTGCATTCGGTTAGCTTTTTAAGGTGGGAATTCTCTATTTATTTCGCACAGCCAAAAAGAGTAAGAAGTAATTAGAACATTACACCGCTGGACTGAAAATGTGCCAACCATCATTGAGTTGAAGAATGAACAGTTGAACAGTCTAAACAACTCAGTGAGGCTTTGAAGGCTTCTGACCCACCAGGCTGTGCCTTTGTCAAAACAGCAACAAGGTCGAGTCAGAACTTCAAACCCATGGGCGGAAGAAAGTGGCTGAGCCGTTTAAAGAGGATTGTGAGCTTAGTAAGATAATGCAATCCATTTCTGTGAGGAATGAGCGATATCAATATGAACAGGAAACATCTTTGTTTTTCCAAGTCTGATTGGTTTAACTTAATGGAAAGTGTGTGTGTGTGTGAGGGGGGTTATTGGCAGTGTCATTCCTGTACTGAAGACTTTAGCAGATGGTGACTGCTCTGCTTGGCAAGCAAGTCCAAAAAATACAGTCTGTACACCTGGAGCTTTACCCAACCCTCTCTCTCTCTCTCTCTCTCTCTCTCTCTTTCTTACTCACACACATACCCACTTGTCTCTCACTCTTCTTTTCTCCTTTAAGGTTTAGAGGCACAGTGGGATGTGTAAGTGAATGCATCAGACTAATCCAAGATTATCATTCCCTGGTTGGTCCCCTGGTTACCTCTGTGTGATTAAATTAAAAATTCAGGTTCATAAATAAATCATACCAATAGGTAATACCAAAGGAGTAGAGAAGACAAGTGCAAAATCATATAAGAATAATTATTCATGAGGAGATTTCAAAGTGTGTGTGTGTGTGTGTGTGTGTGTGTGTGTGAGTCTCATAGGTGCTGTAGGCCATATACAGTATTAGCTTAGTTA
>JAQMYJ010000037.1:17181583-17200407 GCA_030014305.1 Clarias laeviceps
GTGTGTGTGTGTGTGTGTGTGTGTGTGTGTGTGAGTCTCATAGGTGCTGTAGGCCATATACAGTATTAGCTTAGTTAAATTTAGTTTGGAATCTTTTGGTGACATTTAATCTTACACAGGTTTGAATGTATTCACTTTAATGATTATGCTGTTTTTCCTCTGATACTCCTTTATTTAGGGTTGCCTGCCTTTCTCTGTTTTTCTCTCTCTATGTCTCTTTCCCTGTAAATGCAATCTCTTTGATGACAAATCATTGATTTGACTGATGATGCAAGTCAACATCTTAATCTAACTGCTCCACCCAAATGACTGAAGGCAGAGTAGCAATTTCTTGGATGTTTTGATTCCCCCCAGACAATAATACTGTAGCAAATGAATGGTTCCTTTCTCTCTCTGGTTTGTCTCAACATGCCAGGTAGGCAAAAGAAGGCCACAGACAGTCTGGCCACACAATATGCAGTAGCAGTCCCCTGCTAGTATTGGCTGCAGAGCAAGAGTTCGCCATATGATGTGTTTTAAGCTAACTAAATGGCTGTGATGCAACAAGGACGTGTGCTTAGATTCTTTACAGATGTATACGCCAGGAAAGGTAAAAATACAGCTGTATTTCCTGTGTACGTGAGTCAGTGTCCTCATAAAATCGGTGGTAAGGTTGTTTGTGGCTCAGGGTGACAATAGCCATCTGTGTAGGATACCCATTCAATGCAAAAGCTTTATTACAATCTGTTTATTATCCCGGTGTCATAGAGGGGAAGGCTGACGCAAGGCAGACCCACTATTAAATTAACAAGTTAAACAGTAACAGATAACCAAATTAAGATTACACACGTGAACCTGGATTCTAGGCAATAGCCAAGACCCAAACTATATCATTGGTGGCACACATTGGTCTCTTAAGCACCCTATTTAAATTATGTCCGCTATGTAAGAAAAGCTAGACACAGAAATACACAACCGATAGAACTTAAATAAGGGACGAAATGATACACCGTTGAATATAATAGCATACTATAGTTATAGCATATAACTATAGCATATACTAGCACTGTGGCCAGGGTTAAGTTTTCATGTTCTCCTCCTGCTTGATGGGTGTTCTATGACAGTTTTTTTTCCTTCTTTTTCTCTCCCCTGCCCCTCATTTTTCTCCAGGACATCTCCTCCAGGGTGTGTCACTCTCCCTGGCGCAGAAATGCTGCTACTTTAGGGGTCTTTGGGGGGGTTGCCACATTCGCATCATGAAAGGCTACACCCCCCACCGAACACGTCACCTCTCCGAATGTGATCCTACACACTCACCCTCTCGCATCGACCCAATGTATCCACCCTCAGCTAGCTCCACCCTATCGCGTCAACCCTACATTGTCCCTTCTTCCACCATGGAACATTATGGAGCCTTGGAGCCCCATCACTTCTCAAATTCACCCAGCTCAGGCGGTCTTCCCCCAGACTGTCTGATGCCCCAGAGCAGCCAGCTGTCTACCAGCAGCACCTTCCCACGTATCAACTACAACTCACATTTCGAGCAGGGAGATTTCTCGCCTCCAGGTGGAGACAACATCGGGGGTATCAGCACAGGCACACTGGGTACTTCTATGTCCATTGGCATGGGAATGAACATGGGCCTCGGATCAGGACGCACAGCAATGATCACCAGTGGATCTGCTACCATATCAGGTCGAACCAGATTCCTATGCTTACATAATTAATGTAGGTATTAGTACAGTTGTAACATACCAATAACATTTCTATATATCTTCGAAAAAGTCTTTTTAATAACTTTTCAGGTCTGAAAATAAGTGCCCTTATATTTCTTAAATTCCTAATGAGCAGAAATGAAGCAGAAGAGATAACAGACTTTTGAAACATGTACTAAACTTTTTTGTCCCTTTGCCAGTAGGTGCAGGGAAGATGAATCGGTTACCAGCGAACCTCCTTGATCAGTTTGAGAAGCAGTTGCCGGGGCAGCGGGATGGCTTCAGCACTTTACAGTTTCATCGCAGCACAGCCGTGGAAACAACTAAACAGCAGCAGCAGCGCACTGATAGTCCAGGAAAGATCCGCTACCTGGTCCACTCTGTGCAGAAACTCTTCGCCAAGTCCCAGTCATTAGAAAGCTCAGCTATGAAGGGCAACATGAATGGGCGCTCAGGAAGCAGTGGCGAAGACAAACACCACAGGCGGAGTAAAAGCAAAGACAGGGCCAAGAGTGAGGGCACAGCTAAACGGCGTCCACGCTCCAACATGTCTGGCTACTGGAGCTCAGATGACCTGGACAGTGACATAATTAACTACAGGAACCCTGTGGCAATGATGACTCTGGGTCGACAGAGTTCTGCATCTGGGTCAGCGCTGGAAAGTCAAGCGAATTCAAAGTACTTAATGCAAGGCTACAACACCATTAACGAGCACACATTGAAAGCCTCAAAGAGCAACAATGACCTGAAGCACCAAGGCCTTCTTGCTCTCCCAGGCCCCGGAGGAGGAGGAGGAGGAGGAGGGGGAGGAAGAGTGGCAGTTGTGGAAGGAAATTATGGGAAGGGTGGGTCCTGGTCCACGCTCACACTTGGGCCAAGTAGGCAGTTGTGCCAGAAGGGAACCGCCACTCTGGATCGTTCACTTCTCAAATCCAAGTCATGCCAGCAGGAGCTGGCCTGCCACTATCTCCAGGTGCGAGGCAGGGTGAGTCCGGGGGCATGGTAATGGGGGCGAGTTGGGGTGCCATCCAAGGGATATAAAGATCTCTTATTGTTTAAATATTTAACAGGCCCACTGAGGGCTTTATTTCCAATATACAGTACCAGTCTAAACACTGGACACCCCTTCTAATATTTTTGATGCCTTCAGTATTGTAGGTAGAAAATAATGAAAATGAATTTGAAGGTGGGTATAAACTTTTGAATGATAGAGTATATGGAAAAAAAGATCTTCTTCATCCTTTTGGTTGCTGCCATTGTGGGTTCACCCAATTATCCAATTTGCATTTTTGAATTTGGCACGGGTACCCTTTCCATTTTCAGTTTTTATTTGGTTTGGGACTGGCACTCACTGGTGCACCCCCATGATTCCTTGTTAGGGGATTTGAACCCCGGTCTTTCACAAGAAAGGCAGAGACACTCCCATTGTACTAATGGAGCACATCACAAACAAGAGACACCAATCTGAGACGCTACAGAACAGGTATAAATATTTTTGCATGTTAGCAATGTACAGTATCTTAGCAGTGAAGCTTTCAGTGGTTCGTTCGCTTACATGTTTTCCTTCATTTATACTATCCCTACCAATAGGTTTTATGCTCATTATGTTCAATCTGTGAACTGTCTGTAGATGCCCTCTACAGGAGAGTGGAGCGGGACTCTTGGTCGAGGCGAGATCCCATGCAGGCGGATGCGCAGTGGCAGCTATGTAAAGGCCATGGGGGACCTGGAGGACAGCGATGACTCAGACAGCAGCTTGAAACCCTCACCAAAGACTGCTGCGCGCAGACAGAGCTACCTACGTGCCACACAGCAGTCCCTCAGTGACCAGTTCCCCTCCAGAAAGTAAGTGGGCATTCTGCCATGACATAAACACCCCGGGTCTCTCTCTCTCTCACACGCACACACGCATATCCAAGCTATGCTCGCTCATGTGATAGATTTTGCCAACATTCTCTGGTTTAATATGCTATCTTCTACACGTTCCTCTAAACAGGAAAAGCTGTACAACAAATATGCTGTGGGTCGAATTATCACATATCTCGTTATGTTAATACAATGGACGTTTTTGGGGGTTTTGCAGACATATGTTTAGGAATGAGGTTACACCCCAGTGACATATAAACAACGCATAAACCAGTCCTTCTCTTGATGACTTTATATATATACTAATGGAAAAACATGGGCCACATTTACTTTTTTGGGAGAAATTCCACACCGCCTGAATAAGTAACGTCGATATCAGGACAATACAGTCCAGAAATAGTAGGAAAGCAATAAGGACTGAGAACACTACAGCCATCCTGCAGCTCCTCAGTACTTATCGTGAGAGCCGCTTGAACTCACTAGGGAGCCGTCGATTTTGTGAATATGTTTGTGCGAGATTCCTGTATTTCGAAATCCTGCTGACATTTGAGGAATTAAGAAATACACAAGCTACATTCATAGTGTACCTTTTTTGCTATAATCTAGACTTTCAACAACCTTTTAAAGACAGCTTTGTTTTTTTGTCTTTTCCTTTTCTTTTACCTTTTATTAAAGTGCAGAGCTTTTCTTTTTCCATTAGTATATCTCCCTATCCTATCTAACTCACTTTGACTTGAACCCCTTTACATGTTCGGAGTCCTGTTCCTGTTCTCTCACTCCTGGAAAACAATACCTTCCACGTTATCAATAACCTCTCTTAATAACTCTGTTACCCTCCTTATATTTAAATGCCCTTTTTCCCAGCCGTCCTCTGGACTACTCGATGCTCCAGGGGGATCTGGAGGCCCTGTGGTCTCCCCTCCACAGCATTGCCACCCTGCAGCAGATCGGACGCTCCGTAAGGTCAGTGCAGTGAAGAGAAGCAGGTCAGCTGCAGCTCCTCACACAGCACACCGGGGGGAGCCGCTTTACCATAAACTGCAGCGCTGCAGTTCATCCAGAGACCTGGGTCTACCTCCATCTCAGAATACGAGTACGGAGTAACAGTGCTGCGATAAGAGTTAATGCATTTTCAGATATCAAGTTCTATCATGCCTGAGTGCTCAGTACTCCTGCTATGAGATGATTAATGATAAAGGCCCTGGATTCTACAACTCTTGAGTGGCTTTCTCTGTTGAATTGATCGACGTGGAAACTACATTTTTCACGCCGTTACAGTCATAAACAGTGTTGTGGGACGTTACTTTTTAAAGTAACTAATTACATTACAAAATTACTGTCTTCAAAAAGTAATCAGTTGCATTACAGCGTTACTTTCTGATAAAAGTAACTAGGTAGAGTACTTTTCCATTACAGAAAATGAAATGAACTCCTTTGTGATTCCTCATGCATGTTGTTTTAGTCAAGACCTTTATAATTATTCTACCATCATCACTCAGCGAAGTTTGACCCATAATAACTACTATCTCACCTATGCAGTTTTGCGCGGTGATCGTAAGTACGGTTCATCATGGAGCTGTGATTAGGTTTCCATCTTTCCACGTGTCGGTCCTCGCATAGTCAAACCGCATAGGTGAGATAGGGGTATAACAGCAGGAATAACAGAGGGGGCGGGTTATCGGGGGCAGGGCTTGTAGGACGACTTTCACACACACACACACACACACACACACGCACACACACTAATGGATTGGGAATGACTGCTGTCTGGCTCACGGATTACATAAATTGTCTGAATAACAGATTACATTTTTGAAAATGTAACTAAGTGAGTACTTAAATGGCGGACCTAACGCGTTAGATCATCAAGCTCGTTACATCAAAAAAGTGATCCAAGTACTCTACTTTGTAACACGTTACACCCAACACTGGTCATAAATCAGTAGAACTAAATAGGGAAAGCCTGTTCAGAGTTTGTGGCCATTGCTTAACCTCATAGTCGATGCCCAGGTCATTTTGGACTCATCACGTGTTTAATGTTGTATTAATCATGTATCAATCAAATGTGCTGATCAAATCCATTTACTAATTTAAAAGAAGCTTTTTATTCAAACCTTGTTACATTTATGCAGAGCGGATAAGGGTTCAACAGTAGCAGCTTGGCAGTACTGGGATGCAAACTTGCAACCTTCCAAGCACGGCTGAGCTGCCACTACACCTAACATATTGGTGTTTTTGGATTTATGCATAGACTGAGGGTTTGATTAATAAATAGGTGATAATGCTACTACCATAATGCTGGTGAATTATCAAGTCTGATTGGATGGTCAGACAGTGTTGGTTATTTAATTTCCTACAGCACTGATTGGACAGTAATTCCAGCTGCAAGACAATTATATATTACTGAGGTTATGGATATTATGTAGTTAAAGGAGTCATACTGTAGGTGCCAGCACTTTGCAGCTTTCAGTCAGTTTTATGTCACATTCTCGTTTTTTAGGAACATGGCATACTGCATTTTGTGTTCAAACTTAAGAGAAAGGCTGGGGTTGTATAGAATTGGAAAGCGCTTCATAATGTGAAATGCAACAATAAACAGGTAAAAAGTACGATGTGTGCTTCATTAATAACTGACATTTTTAAACGTTGTCGAATTGCTGCTGTACAAGACACTCCAGGACATGCTGCTGCCAGGTGAAAATGAACTTCAGGGTGGTTACAATAACTCTGCTTCATATCAGGCAACATCACACCAAGTTGTCATTGGTTATTTTACAATAACAGTGTTTTATTCCATATATTCATAAATCACAGCGTACAGCTTTTTTCATTTTCTTTGTATTTATAAATGCATATTGGAAGAATAGAGCAAGAACAAGAAATGTTTAGTTATGTGGGCCATTATAAATCTTTTCGCTCCCTTTTGCCCTTCTCTTCTCAGTTGTCTTCCGTCTCTGCGAGAATTCTCTGGGAATCGTAGTGTGGATAATTTGGACTGCATCGGAGGTTCTGTAAGCTCATCGTTCCCACGCTGGGATGATGATGACTTCAGTCAGGGCTGCAGCACACTCGGACGCAACAGCTGCATCAGCCAGGTCAGATGTCTTCTGCATTTTTTTTTTTTGAGTGATAAGCGAGGCGCTGTCGCTTTGCACCTCCAGGGTCCGGGTTAGATTCCCGGCCAGGTTCAATTCCTGTCTCTGTGTGCATGGAGTTTGCATGTTCTCCCCGTGCTTGGTGGGTTTCCTCCGGGTACTCCGGTTTCCTCCAAAGACCTCCAGATTAGGCTAATTGGCATTTCCAAATTGTCCGTAGTGTGTGAGTGTGTGCGCTGCGATGGCTTGGCACCCTGTCCAGGGTGTACCCCCGCCTCGGGATAGGCTCCAGGCCCCCTGCGACCCTGAAAACAGCATACAGCGGTATAGAAGATGAGTGAGTGAGTGATAAGGGAGATAATACTTTATTAGGGCCCAAGCAATATAGGGTGCGCAGGACCCTCTTGTTGTCATTGTAGTTGTATAACGTAACTATGTTTGGTAGCACTCAGAGACGCCAGCAGCAATAAAAAATATATAAGATAATTATGATAGAAATAATTATTTGAAATATTGATAAGGTCATGTATCTATACAGTAGGTCTTTAATGGTACAACCGTTGCAGTGAAAACAGGTATTGTTTACAGTAAGCGGTAGGTACTACACAAATTATAATAATTGTATTTACAGTCATGGATGTTAAGTGTTCAGTTTGTTGGCAGAAACTTAAAGAAAAATTGGGGCGTAAGACAGGTTGGTTTGTTTTCTGTCTTTAGTCAATGTGTGTGTGAATGTGTGTGGGTGTGAGTTTGGTTTGTGTGTGTGGGGGATGTAATGGAGGCTATGACTCTGTTCTTCAGTCTAGTAGAGTTCTGATTGTCCTGTATCTTTTTCCTGATTGAAAAGGGACAAGCAGTGTGTAACCTGGGTGTGTCAAGTCCTTAATAATGTTGAAAGCCCCTTTTGCGTAGGTGGCTACTATAAACTAAGTTTAGATAGTGTCCCACAATTCACTGTGCAGTCTTAACTATACAGGCCAGCTCTCTTTGGTTCACTGCAGTGCAGCTGGAGTACCACACTGTGACGCGGCAGCAAGGAATGCTCTCTATTGTGTTTCTGCAGTAATTCACAAAAAGCTGAAAGAGGAGTCTGGCTTTTTAGGCTTTCTGAAAAAGAAAAGCCTCTGCTGAGCTTTCTCAAAAAGGTCCATGTCAGATCCTTTGTGAAGTCCCAGGAATTTGACCTCCTCAACATTTATGGGGCAGGTTACTATCTAACACCACTAGACCAGATCTTGAAGCTCCTCTCTGTAGTGCATCTAGTCAGTTCCTGGTATCAGTCCCACTCTTGTAGTGCTGTGGCAAATTTCACTATAGTGTTAGAGGAGGGGATGTGTGTACAGTCATTTGCGAATGGGGTGAAAAGGGCAGGACTGAGGACACAGACCTGTGGAGCTCCTGTATTCAAAGGGTGAGAGTGGACGATGTATGGTTGGTGTTTGTAATCCCAGTTTGCTGAGCTTGTTCACAAGTCATCTCATAAAAGTGTCAGACTAAATGAATGACAGTCATTGAAACACATGACTGCTTGCTTATGGGCGCAGGGACAATAGTGGAAGATTTGAAGTATGTGTGGACTATAGCCTGCGGCAGGGACAGGTTAAAGATATTGGTGAACACCCCTGCCAGTTGGTCAGCACATGACTGCAGTATGTAAATTGGCACCGTGTCTGGTCCTGCTGCTTTAGTGATGTCAGTCTTTCTCAGAGTGGATCTCACCTGATGAGTACAGGCCCCTCCCTTGATGATGATGTTTGAGCTTTCAGTCTGCTGGTGTGGCTGTTGAAGCATGAAGCATTGTGTCAGGAAGTGTGTTGTCATGGCTGGTCAGTCAGGTGCTGCTCTTGGAGTCTGTTATGGCTTTAATGCTTCTCCACATGCCGTTTGCATGCGGCCTTCAATGCGCTGCTGTTATCTGTGCTTGGCTTTTTTTAATAACCTTCATCAGTTCTCTCTAATTCACAGGGGCTAGAATGATATAACATTATATATCGTTGGCATAGCTATGTTTTCTTTCAGGAGGCAATTTACACTGAAGGAATGAGTCTCAGGTGTATCAGCATTGTGTAACTGTAAATCAGAATAAAAAGAAACTGGTTAGAAACTGGTGAAGGAACAGATGTTTACAGCTGCTATAAAGTGGGTGATAACAAGATCTAACTTGTCAAGTGTACGGTCGTAACAATAAGTGTAGTAATAAACAGTTAAAAAGCAGAACAAACATCCAAATTGTTGGCTACTTTCTGTGGTATGAGAGGAATAAAAGTGTTCTTTTTAAGTGCAGTAACAGAATGTTTTCCTATACCAGCGCTGCACTAAGATTATATTATAGATTATATAAGATTAATGTGTCATTTGACTGAGCTGTTGAGACTCAATTTCAGTATTTTAATAGATCTATAAATGCATTTTATAGATCTATTAAAATACTGAAATTGAGTCTCAACAGCTCAGTCAGATGACACATTAATCTGAGTAGGCTTGAGTTACATCACAGTAAGAGTTGTGTGTATATACAGTATGTATGAACATTTCCATCTATAAGTGAAGTATAATCATTTTCAGCTTCTTATTTTATGCCATTTATCAGTTCCCTCTGGACATTAATGTAAGCCCGCCTGTACATAGTGTACCTTACCCTGAGCAGAAACCTTCATGGTCTTGGTTGTTAACAAAGTGTTAGTGTAGAAGGCTATGCAGCCAAAACAGATAAGCGGCATACCTTCACATCTACACCCTTTGCAAAACCTTTCACTATATTTTCAAAACAGTCCTGCAGCAGTGAAGGGTATTCTTCACTCCAGACTCGAATAGTTTTAAGAGTTGGTCTTGTTCTGCGGAATAGAGGTCTCTAGGTTGGAATAATTTCCAGTAAGATATTGTCAGATAGACCAAGGTATGGAGATAGGGACTGCTATCTCTCTCATTTATAAGCTCCAGGGATATTGGTGTACACCTGATCAAGTATATTCGTGTGCATAAATGTGGGATATCATATAAGTTGACAAGTGTGTGCATTTATTAAACATTGACGTGACATGCCTAAGTGGCTGTGAAAAGCCTCTGAGATTAGCCTCTGAGTCACTTCCACCCGGCCTCACTTGTCTCCCTCTTCACTTCAGCAAAGTGACAAATGATCAATTAAAGAGGCCTGGTGTAATGAATGAAGCCCACTGGAATGAAATGGCTTTGGCTGTTAATGCTAGTGCTTAAGTGATGTTGACAGAATCCTATTCTTACAAAGTGGAAAAAAAATCGAATTCATTGTGTCTACTAGTAAAAACATATGATAATTGGTTGCCACAGTGTGACTCACTGGCACAAGTGTTTACTGAAGTAAGTTTGCCTTGACTTTGATTTTATGTCAATTTATACATAAAGAGGTCATTTTGTCCTAACTTTTATCTCATTTTTTTGTCACAGAAAGTGTTTTTTTTTTTCTTTTCTTTTTTTCATACTTGCATTTACTCCAAATTATTCTTTACAATCTACTTCTACTGCTTAAGTTTGGTTTAGAATTAAGCGAGACACATGTCAATACTCATACTGATCACACCTCACTTCTTCCCACTAACCAGATTTGGGTTTAATTACAAGGAACTGCTAACACGGAATCATGTACATTTTACTGTGTACATTTCTCTGTCTCGTTAACACTCAACCTGGCAATCCAGGCAATCCAACTGGCAGTCTCTGGCAGCTGGGATCACCCTGTCTCTGTCTCTTTAGATGCGGGACTCAGAGCTGAACCAACGCTATGGAGAAGACTCCTGTTCAGAATCTGTGTTTGGAGACATGCACACGCTCGCACGCTCTCACTCTCGGGCAGAGGACCCTGATCTGCCCACCTGCTTCCGTTCCAGAAGCCATAGTTACCTCCGTGCCATTCAGGCTGGGTGTTCCCAAGATGATGACACAGCATCACTAGATTCTGATTCACCACCACCCACTGCTACAACTGTACGCACCTATAGCACCAGCACCGGTAAGTACCAGATTCACAGAATGCATTAAACTCACGTCAAGCTTATAGGACTTGCATAGATCTTTGTTTAGAAGCTTTGTTTCTAACCGTGCCCAATCCTGGTTATAAGCATCAGGATGTGTGTAAGTGTGTATTACAGTCGTAGTACAGTGTGTGCTCTAAGCAAATTATCGCTTATGTCAATTGATGTGATTAAAGATGTGAGAAAAAGTACTAACTGTGTGATTAAAAAGATCATTGCTAGAGGAATATATGAAATACTATCCTGATACAGTTGTTCAGTACAGAATCAATACATCCCTAATTCATGAGGTACACCTTATAAGAGCTGAAAACATATTCCACGTGCTCTAACACTTTTTCAAAAAAAAGTGACAAAATTCTTTCACTTTTGACAAAATTCCAAATGATAAAATAATGGGATCTGGGGAACAATGAGGCCCAGCTGTATAAAACGAGACACACTCCTGTCTTCATTCATTGTGAGCGTCAGACATGGGCGGGAGTCTAGTGATATTACAACGCTGTTGCGTGACAGGATTTGAGGGTTGGTCCATGACACCGTGAACCAATCATATACGCGTACTCTTGTGACTGACAGCCGGTTTATCCAATGACGTGCATCTTCTCCAAACAATACTCCAATGGCTAATGGGAGAGGCGTTTCTCACAATCCTTTCTTTCCGCGACGTGGACCACGGATACTGAACGTCTTTTCGGCAAATACGATTCGGCTCGTTTCTAAAAACCGTTGGAAGGTTTCTTTTAAAGAAATGATGTTTTAGTGAGATTCGGGAAAAGCCTGGTTCATTGGAAAGTGAAGGGTTATTCATTTTGAATACACGGATGCGCCGAGATCAAGATACATGATGGAGATAAATAGGTAAACACATTATTCTATTGTTTTATAGCTATGAAGTGGCGATGTGTTGGTTATTGTGTTTTATTCGTACGGGTATGTTTGAGTTTCTGTTTCTGTGCTGGTGGGGATGTTACAGTAATGGATGCTTTTCCTCCGGCAGCCGCCTACCTGCCTGTAAGACTCTCTCTCTCTCTCTTTCTTTCTCTCTCTCAGTCTCAGACAGACTAATGGTTTACACCCAGGTCAGAATCACTGAGAAATAAAGCGATATTATTTCTCATGCTTTTGTAAGGAGTGCCGCCTCAGTGTAAATATAAAACCGGTAAGAAGCCGGGTTTTGGCGCTGCATTAAATCGATACGCCTTTGTCAGGACACAACAGCACTCATGGTTTTTATTATTATTATTTTTAATAATTGTGCTAATTGTACAGCTTTGTGTCAGTTATTGTTCCTGTCAGTGTACAACCTTTGAACTGTTCATCAGAGCACGTGCGCGCGCCTTGAGCTAAACGGGGTGGTGTCGGTCAGCCACGCAGCGGCCCCGCCCACTGGCCCACAAGAGAAAAAAGCCCCGCCCACTTCCTACACACCCGTAGGGACTGAGTGAGTCTGACTGAGGTCTCATTCACTCACACTGCTGTTTTATCTTTACTGTCTACAGAGCGAGAGGGTGAGTAGCCTTTTAAATTAAGATCTATATATCTTTACACCGCACTTGAAGTTGTGAATGGTTAGAAGGTGTTGATTAATTTTCTATAAAAGAAGCTTATTCAGCTAATTCAGAGTGGCTGGTATGGTGAAGGGGCAGCACGGTGGCGTGGTGGTAAGCACTGTGACCTCTCAGCTCCAGGGCCTGCATTCGGTTCCCACATAGTCTCGGATCTGAGTTTGGACGTTCTCGGGTTGCCTCCCACAGTCCAAAGACACTTAGGTGAGGCAAGTTGGTGTTCACAAATTACCCGTAGTGTGTGTATCCCTGCGATGGATTGACACGCCATGCAACCCGAGGTGCAAAACGAGGTGTAACCCATCTCGTGCCCCAAGTGTCCAGGTCACCCGCGACCCTGTATACAGGATAAAACGGTATGGACAGTGAGTGAGTGGTATGGTGAAGGCTACCTTATAAAGCAATTGTATGATGAGCGATGCCTTTTGTGTTAGGAGACATTTAACATTGAAGGAATGGCTCTCATGTGTCTCAGCATTTTGTAATTCAAGCAATTCAAGAGCCATTTGTACACATACCAACAGTATGAGCCCGTTGGAAATTATTTTCTTCAGGAACTCTCTCAGTGATTAAAAAAAATAAAGATAAAGTAGAATGAACATATAATATAAGAATATATAGAAGAAGAATGATTTAAGCTAACAGACCTGTAACAGTTATCTAGTACTCTGTGGTACGTTTTAAACATGATATTGAACTATTGCACTTCATATTTACAGATTGCACTTTTTCTTAAAGGTAACTTTGCGCTTTACAGTTTCTTGCTTACATGAAATGTTGCGCTTAGAAACTGGTGAAGGAACAAATATTTGCATCTGCTATAAAGTGAGTGATAACAGGATCTAACTTGTCAAGTGACGGTCTTAGCATTAAGTGTAGTAATTAACAGTTAAAACATTTAAATTGTTGGCAAATTTCTGGGATTCTAATTTAGGGAACAAGAGGGGGAAAAAGTGTTAGGATGTGCATTAATAGGTGAAATAATCAACAGTCATAGACATATATCAGTAACTCCACTTCATATTCTGAACCATGGATTCCATGGATTGTTTTCCTAGACCAGCGCCACACTGAGATGTGTATTTATAGATATATTAAAATACTGAAATTGAGCCTCGACAGCTCGGTCAGATGAGGAAACATTAATCTGAGTAGGCTTCAGTTACATCACACTAAGAGCTGTGTGTATACCTAAGAATGTTTGAAAGTATAATCATCTCCAGCGCCTATATTTCTATGCAGTTAGTACGCTTTAAACAGCTTCGGTGTGAAAGCAGTAGAGTCGTCTGTGTCATAGAGACTGGATTGCAACCGATTGTTTATAAGCAAACAATACACCCTGCTTTTACAACCAGAGGAACTGGACATAGACAAGGTTCCACGCAGAATGCTCTTCGTGATGTTCAATGTAATGTCTTTCTGTTTATGCACATTTCTGTTGTTATTATTTATTTAATTTTTTTAGCGAAGTAGTATCTATTTTAAAAAAGCTGATTGTTTTGAAAGAGGGCAAAACTGCGTCTTGTGTGTTTCAATGTAATGATATATACCCGTAATAACCGTATATATATACCCGATATAACTGTAACTCTATCACATGAGCTACTCATTTCAAAATACACACTACACAGCAACCGAGGCACAGTTTGGCTAACAGTAGTATTTATTTATTCATTCATTAATTCATCTTCTATACCACTTATCCTAGCCTGTCCCGGGAGACTTCGGGCACAAGGCGGGGTTCCCCTTGGACAGGCTGCCAATCCATCGCAGGGCATACATGCACACATACACACCACACACTCATGCATTCATTCACACACTAGGGGCAGTTTGGGAACGCCAATTAGCCTGATCTGCATGTCTTTGGACGGTGGAAACCAGAGTACCCGGAGGAAACCCGCCAATCACGAATATGCAAACTCCATGCACACAGACCCGAGGCGGGAATCAAACTCTCGACCTTGGAGGTGCAAGTGGACAGTTATAACCACTACGCCACTATGGTGCTATATTTATTTATTTTTTTATTTATTCATTCAAGTTCTTCTTCAAGTCATTAACACGTAGTCATTTTGGAAGCTGATGAACCGGAGCATATTATTATTATTATTTTATTTTATTTTTTTAAATATGTAATATTTCTGCTGAGATCATAGTATGCCTAGTATGTTGTGTGTTCATCAGTGTGTTTTTTTTTTTTTTTTCCTCCAGTCACCTTTGCAACAAAGGATCAAATTTAGCCAGGCACTTGCACGTGAAGTTTACATGCCAGTTAGCATAAATTAAAGGAGAGAAATATTCCATGTCACTAAGCTTTTAAATTAGTATTCATTTTTGTTACACAGTATTTCTGAGCAGATGGTGTGCTTCGAGGGTTTTTTTTTTTTCCCTTTTTTTTTTTTGTTGGTCAGTCATAGGCTGGGATGCTGTATTTTGTGGCAAAGATAGGGGTGAGAATATGGCAGTGTGCCAATGTGTTTTTTTTGGCCGTTAGATCGTGGGCCGTTAGTTGGCACAGCCTTGAGAGTTGAGAGCATATTGTAGTGAAAGTACGTCAAGAGAGACGTACAAGAAATCTACATGGATCATAGCGAGGGATGGGATGGAAATGGAATCCGTGATGGCACAGCCTATTTTTGTCTTTACCAGGTTATCACTGTGAGGCAGCCTTTTAGCTGGCATACATAATTTAATATTAACAGCGTTAAGAGACGCTGACCGGGCGCTAACTGCCGACCGTTCTTCAGGCCCTGAGTTGTTGTTGGTCTTTCGGCTGCTCCCGACAAGGGGTCGCCACAGCGGACTATCCAGTCCGCACTACAACTTGGCACAGGTTTTACGCCGGATGCCCTTCCTGACGCAACCCTCCCATTTTATCCAGGCTAGGGACCGGCACTGCATCCAGTGGCTGGGTATGAGATGATATTCTGTGCTTTATATTTGTGAAGTGCTCTCATGCCGGAGTGTAGGAAAGACTTATCATCTGCATTATACAGTGAAGGTGTGTGTGAAAGTACCAAGAATTTTCCAATAATAAATTTTGTCAATAAATAACCTGAATAAATGGTTCATCAGTTCTGGCCTTCTGTTCTCAGATATTTCTGGAATTAAATAATTCTTAACAAAGCAAGCATTAATACCAAACCATCTGTGAGTAAACTATTCTAATATATCAAGAGCAGACCTTTTATTTTTGCTCCATTATTTCACGTCTCTAAACATATTATTCCTCATTCATCAGTATCAGTGATCTAATCCTGGTGCGAAGACTTTTACTCTTCTCTAAATGCCTGCTGAGTTTTGATTGTCACCTGAGTACGTGGAAGTGTAATCACGTTACGTGTCATTTATCTGTTCCTCCACCCTGCAGCGCAGATCACATCTGTTTCACTCAGGAATATATCATGTCTGTACAGTACTGTGGAAAACTCTTAGGAGCATACAGATACGTGCTGTAAAGCAGAAACACTTTCAGAAATACTTGAACTAAACATATATATATTCTGACTAGGCATATATATATATTTATACTGTTTATATATATATATATATATATATATATATAAACAGTATAAAATATAAATATAAACCGTAATAAACGGCAATAAAATTCAATATTTAGTGAGACAACCTTTTGCTTTAAAAACAAATCAATAGTCTTGGGTGGAGTTTGTGCAGTTTTGTAAGGAAATCAGCTGTTAAGTTTCAATGGACATCTTGCAGAATCTGCCACAGTCCTTTTGGAGATTCAGGACTTTTTTCACAGCTTTCTTCTATTGTCTAATAATTGGTCTATTACATAATATATTGCTTCCTTTACTGGCATAA
Organism: Clarias laeviceps; assembly: GCA_030014305.1. Lineage (NCBI taxonomy): Eukaryota > Metazoa > Chordata > Actinopteri > Siluriformes > Clariidae > Clarias > Clarias laeviceps. The sequence goes on from JAQMYJ010000037.1 coordinate 17,197,645, forward strand.
AAAAAGCATTTTTATTATTCATATTTTTTTTATATTATTTGTACTGACTCTATAAGTCAGAAGTCATACAATAAACCTTATTGTTCTACACCAAGCAAGGACAACAACTAGGAATATTGCTGAAATTACTATAATTGGGTTAAGAACTGTCTAATGCATTATTAAATTCTGGGAAGACAGTCCTGAGCTGTCAACTTCACAGAAGAAGCATGGATGAAATGAATGGAGAACACGTAAATGCTTGGTAAAGTTGCACCATAATAAACTTATTTCTAAAAACCTGTTTTAATCTCATCACGGTATCATGCCTCCATCCTGATCCTAGTTAAGTGCTCACGCTGCAGTTCCTCGGCTATGACCTGCACTCCGCCCTTGCAATGTAATAACAAGGTGTATTTTGGGTTAAACTGCATTACTTTGACATCTTGGAACAGAAAAACATTCTTGCTTCTCTCACTCATACACACAATATGATAAGAGCTCACAGGATTGGGACAAAACAGCTGTGTAGCCATAAAGAAACCATTTGTTAGTGAGACTAATCAGGAAAAAAAACGCCTTCGGTTTGCTAGGGAGCATAAAGATTGGGCTTTATGGAGCGATGAAAAAAGGTCATATGATCTGATGAGTCCTTTAAAGAACTCTGAGGAAACCTGTGGGAACACAGAAACATTAAACTGCGCACAAACAGTAAGCAGAGCTCAGAATCTAATCGTAGACCCTGGAGCTATGAAGCAGCAATACTGTCTACTACACCACTATGCTGCCTCTAACTATTACATTAGTGCATTATTACACTATTACAATGCAATCTCTTTTTTTTTTTTTTTTTTTTAAACAATGGAATATTTGCATACTCAGTAGTGGACTCAGACTTAAGTGATTATTTAAGAGCGAGTTTCTATGTTCAGTCTAGGCTTTACTGGTACTTCCTCGTGGATAATGTATGGTTCGGTCTGTTCTGTGCAGGAGCCTTGGCGTCACAGAGCCACAGCCAGGTTTAGCCTGGCTGATGATAATCATTAGGTCTCCATCTGCTTAATTGCATGGCGGGAAATAAAAGATTTGGCAACGAAAGCAGTCGAAATCAGTTCTTATATCACAAATTAGAAGGGTTTTTCATTCTAAAGGTCAGCTGTCTTCAAGAAGGCAGTAATTGGCTGCATGTAAGCCTGATTTCTGTTTGCCAGTCAAGCTTTAAAACCATTCTGTGCTCAAGGCACTTCAGGAGGTATGCATTATTTAGACTTACAAGCAAGGACGTTGTACATTGAATTCATAAATATGCAATGCATTCACTCTTTATTTAGTAGTAAATAACACCTTTTTTTTATTTTTTCTTTCATCTTTTTTTCTTATCTTTTGTTAATAAATGTGTGAGATGGTGATGAGGATTAGTAGATGGCTTTGAGAAGAGACTAAATTTGATTAGTAGGTGTAGATGTGGTTTCTCTGTTTCCTCGTTTCCTCGAAGGCCTACTTTATACCCAACTCCGTTTCCGTTCTATATTTGGTCACACATGCACCTACAACGTTAACGCCGGTTTCCTTCGAGTCTCTTAAAGATGCCAGATTTAGCCTGTTGCTGTGCGCTCGTGAAGTGTTATTTCGAGGACATGACACTGAGCAGGGACTGGAGCATCATACGGTCGGTATGCAGACCGTAACCGTCACATCCCTCTTTAAGCTCTCCTTCCTTTCAGACAGTCATAAATTACATCATGGTCACGCCCATTAGTTCAGTGATGACACATTCTTTCCCAGAGACACTGTGTAAGGCGGTATAGGCATGAACACTGTACGTGTAACCAAGTCACCACACACACGGCACTTTCTGAGTCCTCCAGAAAGCTTAGTTGCAGCTCTGATCTAGAGAGCCTAATGTACGCTGTGCAGTTCGATGCCTCAAGATGAGATTACAGCAAAACGATGAAAGGAGCCCAGCCTGAGCTATGTATGGATATGAAGAAGTATCAGCTGGGTGTTTATTGATTTAACTACCTCTGAAATTCTGCCAGTGGCCAGTCCTTACTGTAATATGCCACATTAATACTTACTGTGGTCCAACTTGAGCTGTACAACCGGTTGTATTTTTATTCCTCAATCAATTTTTGGCTTCTTCAGCAGATTAATCACAATCGATTCTGACTAGGCAAGCTTAGCAGTGTTTATCATATTGTGCGCCTGTCTGCGTTCGTGTGTGTCTGCAGCATGGTTTTATCTCTATCCGGGAACTAAATGTTATAGTTCAACCTCAAGGTGACATTTGGCTGCTCTCCATGATGAAATTGCTTCTTTTTTTTTTTAAACACATTAAAATTTAAGCAGTATACAGCAATAGTAACACATAAAGGCTGTTCCATTGTCGTTCCATGTGGGGGTGAGTTCTCTCGCCTGGCACCTAGTGATATCGTGATGGGTGTTACCATGACCCTAACCAAGATAAAGCACTCTCTGAAGTGAATGAATGAGCAATACACAAGTCAGCCAGGTTAATTATAGCATTAAAATTGTGTGTGTGTTTGATTGAGAGGACGAGGGGGAGAGAGTGTGAGAAGGGGAGATCAGGTGTTAAGTCCCAGATTCATTGTAAACACAACGCTGCATGTTAACACCATGACTGCTGAATTCCTATGTGCTATCTCATCACGGAGGCTACTATCAGCAAAGCTGTCAACATATCTACGGAGTGTGTGTGTGTGTGTGTGTGTGTGTGTGTGTGTGTGTGTGTGTGTGTGTGTGTGTGTGTGTGTGTGTGTGTGT
>JAQMYJ010000037.1:17205353-17223698 GCA_030014305.1 Clarias laeviceps
ATGTAGAAAGAAATAAAAATCAGGAACCATCATGGAGTTAGAAAGTGTTCTAAAACTTTTGAACGGTAGTGTATGTAGGGTGTATAATCATTATAGATTGCTGTGCTTGTTACATATTGTTTAACAGACGGTCTGACAGGATCCCGGACTGTCTTAATGATGTTGCGCAAGTCTACTCAAGTTCATGTTTCTGGAAGCAGAAAGACTTGAAACATACATTTAAAAACAAGCAACACTTAGCACGGCTCAACTGTAACAGCAGCTCTTTTATCTCTCCTGTTCGCGCTTAATCTCTGTCACGTGTTTGCACAGGGCTTTGAATACCTGCGACTGGACAAAACAGGAACAGGAATTCTTTCATGGCATTGTACTCCAAAGCTGTCTGTCTGCTTGCTGTGTGCTTCCTGTCAGGTTTTTAACGTGGATGAGATTTTAATCGAACATTGTTTAATAAAGATATACACACAAGTGAAATAAGTGTGGGCAAGTCAACCAAAACCTTAATAGAGGGCTGAAACCACAATCTAAGCTCCGGCTCATTGTGTATATGGAATGCAGAGGACTAAATATATAAAATTTTTGAAACAAAAACAGCATGTGGGAAGATTACACTGAGCTTCCTTGCTGTCGTTCAACCCACTGCTGCATCCTGACAACACCCAGTATGCTTCTGTTAGCTCATGCAACGCAGCTTTGAATGCTCACACACGTATCTGCAGATGCTGCTTTACACTCTGTCGTAAACCCCCCCAACCCCACCTCACTCGACCCAAACGCATATTCACACGTGCACTCGCCCACCTACTGAGAGACGGGGCTGGAATAACAAGCACAGCGTTGGAAAAAGGGGAGTAGGCAGTATATTTGCGTCATAGAGCAGCGTACAGTAACAAACACGGGTTACCTACACACATGCAGAAAGGAATGGAAACGGTTTTGTGTGAAGGATAAACAATTTTGGATAAAGCTCTGCCAGATCGGTGTACTCACAGTTTCACTCGAGATAGTCTTGTGTGTGTGTTAATATCCACACGGTTTAATTCCGTTATACAGAGCAGGCTATTCAAATATAAAGTTTTTTTATTATTATTATTATTTATCAGCAGTGCTTCATCACAAATTGCGTAAGGTCTACTTTCGTTGGCCTTAAGCAGCAGTTTTTCTTTTTTTTTAATCTGTGCACCTATACATCAGTTTTATTGACTTAAAGATCAGCAGTTTATCTAACGAGACAATACAACAATACAAGAAAAGAATAGGAAAAGAGAAAGAGAGCACTGTGGTGTGATTAGTAAAAACATTTAGAGACAATCCTGACTTCCTGCATCAACCTCGTTTCCTGGGTTTTACCCACATGCATTCGGTCTCAAATGCTTGGTAGCGTGGGCTGAATGAATCCTTTATTATAGAAATGCCTTGACCTCTCACACACACACACACACACACACACACACACACACACACTCTACTTTCCTGTTCTCTACAAATCAAGTTATTGCTAATTACACGTCTTGTCCTGTGCGCCGTACACGCCGTACGATAGTTGTTACTCAGGAAATGTCATCAAGATGCGAATGCGAGGGGAGTTCTTTAGACAGTTGGACATTAAAAACAAAACTCTCACTGTTTTACGTTTTACGCTCTTCTCTTCTCAGTCTCGACATGCATAACGACGTGTAAAAAGATAGCTCCGCCCCCTGTCCCACCTCGCAATTCCACCTCCAAGCCCTTCATCTCAGTGACGGTGCAGAGCAGCACCGAATCGGCGCAGGACAGTTACCTGGACAACCACGAGCACAAGAGCCAGACCAACGGCAGCTCGTCAGACAGCAGCCTGACAAAAGGCTCACGGAGTCACACGACCGGGCTTGGACCTCGCGAGCCGCAGGTTCCAGCGGCTGTGGTGCTTTCACCGGAGTCCTCTCGCGAGTTCCAGAATGAGCAGGTGAAGGCAGGCGGAGCAGCAGACGAGCCCGTACCCCGTCGCAAACTTTCCTCTATCGGAATACAGGTGGGTGCAAGTTTCAGGCCGGATTTTTGTCCCCTTTTTCCTTTTAATATAGTCTAAGTGAGCTTTGATTATAAATGAGTGTTGAGAAATCCTTTGCTTTTTTATGAAATAAAAGGTGGACAGCATTCAGGAAATTCAGACCCGAGTCGAGACACCGCCGCCGCCGCTGGCCAGATTCCAGTCGATCGGAGTGCAGGTGGAGGACGGCTGGACGTGAGTTCTTTCCTATCCTGTTGTTTTCTTCCTTGCGCATCCTGCAGTTTTATATTTTATTAATATGTTTTAAGCAGAAGCACGTCTGTTTTGTGAGATGGAGATTTCACCAGTATTAGGACATTATGAATTATAAAAAAAAAAAAAATTGTGCTCTACAGTCAAACCATGCTGTTTAATTTATGAAGATATATAAAGATAACTTTCCATGCCTATCTATAATGGTAATTATCCACTAGAGACTTTTCTTGCTTCCTGCCAGGTGCAGCTCTGTCTGCTGTAATAGTAGATCTTTAAATTCAGCACTTTTTAGTCTGGAATTCTGAGCTGTGTCTGCTGGTCTGTGCATTGGCTTACACTTATACCAGTTACAGATAAGTCAGAATCAAAGGACAGGCTTTTGGGAACTGTTTACCACATTTTTGGCAAGATTTTAAAGAATCGATGTCCTCCTTCTTTCAGCATGTACCATTACTATTAAATGTGGTCTCGATTAAATCTATTTACTAATGTTTTTTTTTCTCTTCCTCACAGATTCAGCCGCTCCAGTAGTATGGCATCTAAGCAGGAAACTGACTCAGACACACAAGATCTCTCTCTCAACTCTGTCACCAGTGTCACATCCAGCAACGCTTCCAGACAAACTGAGAAAAAAGTCATGGTGAACAGCGCCAGCCAGTCCGCGGACTTCAATGCTCAAATCTCTCTCGACAACGGCAGCCACGACGACGACATCGTGACGACCAGCGGCCCTTCCCGCCAGCTCCTGACTAATCGCTCGACAACACGAAGCAGCTCTTCCTCGTTTTCAGAGAGTTTAGACCCCGCCCTCGACCCCTCCTCCCTGCCACCGCCCGACCCCTGGTTGGAGAGCGGCAACGGGACTGGAAACGGAGGCCCCACGCACACGTCGTCAGGTGGCATGTCGGCATGCCGGCGGGATGGGCACTGGTTCCTGAAGCTGCTGCAGGCGGAGACGGCCCGGATGGAGGGATGGTGCAAACAGATGGATGAGGAGACCAAAGAGCACCAACTCTCAGAAGAGGGTAAGAGAGGACGAGAACCCAAAATGACAAATAAAAAGATTACAACTTATTTTTATGCGCTGGTAAATAAATTCTTATGGGCTACATTTATTTAACTAAATTTAAACCCTAGTGCCATCTGGTAGTTTCCCACATAGTTTATGTTGCAACCACTGAAAGCCAAAAGTGTCCAGGGTTCCATAGGTCATTTTTCAACTGTTTGTATGACCAACCAAATGGCCCCCTTTGAGACACCAGTCAGCCATAACACTAACACCACTACCAGGTTATTATATACAGGATCACGGACACCCAAGGCTCCAAAGGTCAGTCTGTCCGGGCTGATCCCACCAGAAAATTTAATGAAGCAGAAATAGGGGTCAGCCGGCAAAGAGTTCAAGGTTGTTGATCCAGACTCCAAATTCCCCAGATTCAAGTTCGATCGAGTATCCATGGAATTTACTGTACAAACAAATTTGATCCATGGAGGTCCGACCCCAGAACTTGCAGCACTTAAAAGATCTGATGCTAATGTTCTGGTGTCAGACATCACATTATACCTTCAGAGGTCCTGTGGAGTCATGTTGAGTCAGTTTTCATGGAACGAGGAGAACCTACACAAAATTGGAATTGATGTTTTGTGTTTTAATGTTTTGGCTGATTGGTGTAGCTCGAGACTCGTTTGTTTGGATTGGAGTTTTGGTGCCAGTAGTGAGAAGGAAAAATGGAAAGAAGGACAAGATATTAGTGCCTAAAAATCTTTGCGCAACCAACAATATTCTCACAATTAACCAAGTTGTTACACAAGGACCTAAACTCAGATGTGTCAGAGTTACAGATATTCTCAGTTTTTAGACTGGACAGACAAGTTTATGTATCTGTGATTTATGACAAGTGGTATAGTGTAGACTGGGAACTTGTTGTTGATCAGTATGTGTGCGTGTGTATGTGTTTGTGTGTGCAGTGCTTGGTAAGGTGCGCAGTGCAGTGGGAAGTGCTCAGCTCCTCATGTCGCAAAAGTTTCAGCAGTTCAGGGGGTTATGTGAACAAAATTTGGTAAGTCCCTCTCTCTTTGTCATCTTTATTTCATTACTTTATTATAAGTACAGTATGCAATCTACCATATAGAGTAGCATCATATACTAACCATGGTATCTGCAGATACAGCTGTAGACTATTATTATACACATACTGTAGTTATGAAGCAAAATGGTACTTCCTTAAACCAGAGTGCACTGACTCAGTCCGCTGATTAGAGTGGTGGATGAAGTGCAGATGTCTGTAGATATGTTGTTGAAGTGTTAAAGAGCAAATATGTCATGAAGCTGAGAGTGAAGCCAAGGAGACACAAGATCAGACCAGCTCTGTTTACATGCAGCCTAATAATCTGTGAAAACTCCAACAGCTAGTGCAGAGCAAATACGGAAATGCTGCGTGTGAACGTACTAATAAATGCAATGACTGCGTTAGTGATTGATATATTGAGCATCTGCCTGTAGAATAATTTTAAAAAGCTGCTGAAAACATTTGCATTTGTTTTAGTGGTAGTGTTTTCTGCTTAATTTATGTTAATTATGTTAGTACTTTATTACGGGTACTGTCGTCACTTGATTCTTATGTCTGTTGCAGTATTTTCTTTTTACATTGTGTACATGTGATTACAACAATTTGTTACTTTTGTTATTTATGCTATACAACAATTATGTATCAAGGCCTTTATTCTGAAAAACAAAACCTACTGGATCCAGCTGTGCATAGAGTCAAAAATGTGTATACAGTACTTGTTCGATCCATGCCTGCTTGATTGCTTCCTGAAGTATATAGTATCTTCTGTATATGTAGAGAAGATGGTTTCTTTACGGCTTTACCATTGTCTAACGGTTTGTTGTTGGGTTTCAGGCTACAGATAACACAAGATGGCTGAAGAAGCTGAATAGCGTTGTCACATAGCCAGTTTATTACTAGTTTTCAGGTGATTAGCACAACTCTTCAGCCAGTTAACCTAGAATTACATACTGACTGTGAGTGTTTTGTGTACAGGGAGAACTACACTACATGGCATATGTTGTGGCATTTGACCACCGCTGTAACACTGATATTAAGTAGAAAAATGTAGAAAGCAAATTCTTCTTTCTAATAAGGATATATGGTTAAGATTCAATTGTTTGTCATATCCCAGTAGTGATTACAGCGCCCCTGGAGCAGATAGGGTTAAGGGCCTTGCTCATGGGCTCAACAGTGGCATCTTGGCGGTTCTGGATCTTGAATCCCCGACCTTCCCTTTAGTAACCCAGAGACTTAACCGTTTGAGCCACTATTGCCCCAATGGTGGACCTGTGCTGAGACTAAAACTATCGAAATCTTTTTAAAACACAACCATTCATTGGATGATTACTGTACCAGAACTCTTGGTGAAACTCTAATTACCTCACTTTGGTGTGGATTACATGTAATACATCTTCAAAAAGAGATGTCTAGCCAGGTACATGGGGTGCCTGATGAATAAATTCAGAATGATTTTACAAAAAAATTACAAAAAAAAATCCTTGCGTATAAGCCTAACCACTGCCTTATAAGACTTGTGTAAGTAAGAAAACAAACTAGCTCTTCTAGGAACATAATCCAAGGTGAGGTGGTGTAGTGTGGTCCAGTTTAAAGTAGAGTTAATGTTACCATCCTGAAGTTAATTATTTTCCAGTGTTTAAGTGTGTATTCTTCAAGAGTTTGTCAGTGATTCCAATTTTCTTTGTTAATATGGCACATTGTAGACATGTACTGTTTTAAATGACTGTGAAACAAGTTAGCTAGAGTCGTCATGGTTGTTTACCCATTTGCTTATTTTTTCCCTCTCTCGTAATATTAATAACATGAAGCATGCAATGTGTCCTTTTACAGACGTAGCACGAAGCCATCTGTCCTGAGGATTCATGTCTGAAAACATAAAGCTACTGCCTCACCTCTGGCTTTTTCAAATGACTAACGGCGAAGCTAAACAAACATCTGTGTGATTTGCCTAGCAGCCAGCAGTACGCTAACATTTCAGAGTCAGGTTTATTGGCCAAGTATGTTGACATACGCAAGGAATTTGATTCCAGCTGTTGGTGATTCTCAGACTTTCATAACGACGCTTTACATTTTGTTTATAGACAGACACTATTCACAGTACAACATTCAAGAACTATACAGATTAAATAAATACCGCAATATGCAGAGTATGTAAAATCAGCAGTGTATGGAAAGTGAATGTTCATGGTAGTGCAAATAACAGTATCACATAAGATAAAGTATTTTGTGATCTTTATGGCTTTGCGGAGGCTCTGATCTAGAGCACATTTCAAATAACTTATTCATACAACTGAGCAGTTAAAGGGTTAAAGACCTTGTGGCAGCTTGGCAGCGCCGTGATTTCAATTCACAACCTTCTGACTAGGAGTTTTAAGTTTTAATCACAAAGCGTCCACTGTACTACTCTCAGAGCTGTGCTGTTCTGGAAATCAAACTCCTGACCATGCCAGTGAGAGGACTGGGAATGTAAATTACCCGTAATGAACTGGTGTCTCATTTTTGCATTGTGCCCAGGGTAACACTGCCCTCTTGTGTACAAAGGAATGAAGACAGTTTCACAACTTTTTGTTTAACATCCTCAATGGGCTTGAGTCAGAGTGAATCTAAAGTCATTTCCAGTAACCCTGGCACAAAATGTGACTAGGGAACAAGTCCTTCTTCATGTGTCACACCCATTCTTGCATTCATTGAGAACTAGGGGGAATTTGGAGTAGCCATCCCATCTTCATGTGTGCTTCCTTTCTGTCTGGTTTTCTCCTGTAGAATGTGAATGCTAACCCGAGGCCCACAGCACAGGACTTGGCAGGATTCTGGGACCTTCTGCAGCTCTCGATAGAGGACATTAGCCTCAAGTTTGATGAGCTCTACCACCTCAAATCCAACGACTGGAAACTGGACCGAGAATCCCCAGACAAACAGGTGAGTTTTTGTAAAGAATTGTATAGTCAAACTATTTTATCAGCCAATCCATGGACTAAAAATAAACATTGTACTGCATTTATTGTAGTTTCTCATAAAACGGCGATTATTTATTGTTTTTCTGAGTTTCTAGTCATGTGTAAACACATGCAATAGAAAAAACCATATTAACAACATACATGACCTGAATAGCCTGATTATTTGAGCTACAATTGAATCTCAAATGAAACAACAATTTGAAATCTATCTAAGATATTATGGCATTCTGTTTACGTGCATGCTTAAATAATTTGATAATTGACGAATTCAGCTAATGATCAGCTCCTTAGTGTGCAATGAGTGTAAACACAATTATTATGAACGTTTCATCTTTAGAAAAATCAAAAGCAGGCTCCAGCTGTGCCAAAGAAGCCTGGGAAGAGCAAGGCAGTGCTGAACCGCGAGAAAAGCAATGACACAGCAGATAAACAGAGGCAGGAAGCTCGCAAGAGACTGATGGCGGCCAAGAGAGCACAGTCGGTCAAACAGAACTCAGCCACTGAGAGCTCAGACAACATCGAGATCTACGTCCCCGAAGCTCAGACACGCCTCTAAGATAGGTGAAATGAGGAACCACAGGCCCACAGCTCATACATGTGGGGACGGGAAAGAGAAGACAAGAGTCAGAAGACATTAGAGCACTCCACGGATCTGCTCTGATATGAAAAGCGAAATGCTCTTTATGATTGTGGCAGCCTAAAGTCAAGAAAGGGGAAGGTGGGAATTGTGGTCACCCCACATGAAGAGCTTCTCTCTTCAGAGACTGCCAAGGAAAACCTCACAAAGACTTATTATTATTATTATTATTATTATTATTGATAATTATATCACCTAAAGTCTATATCAGACTGTTTTAAATGTTCTAATATCTTGGATAAGAGATTTAATCTATGTGGACTAAGGTAGCCACACTTGTTTTGTTTTTTTTATTATTATTTGTGTTGTTTTTTGCCTTTCACCATCCTTCCATCCAGTAGAAAATCCTCCTCCGAAGTCTCCATACACACATTTGCTTGGAGGATGCCTTTCTTTCGTATGCCCTTTTTGAAACATATGTCTTCCTTTTTACTAATTTGGTCTATTGATTTCAGCCTCTAGTACAAGCTATAGAAAGTATTTCTTCATGATAAACTGTAACAGATAAACGAAAAGCCTGTTAGAATGGAAAAGAATGTCGTTGAACCGTAGGACACACTCCATCCAGTTCATCCAGCTGTTTATTTTTCCTAACCGCTTGACTTTTCCTTCATGTTAAGCTTTCATACCATTCATCAGGTACTTGCCTAATGTTAATGCACGCACATTTTGAAGGAGGAATGGGTACAATCCTGTTCTTAAATGGAGTTAAAGCAATAGTTAAAGGAAAATCACAATCATGAAAAATCTAACTAGATGTAGGAAGGATTGATGGGTTTTGAAGAAATAATTGGAAGTTTGAATATCTTTTAAAACCATGTAATTAAACCAAGTATATATTTGACTGAACTACACCAGATAAAACACCATTTATTGTCTATTTATTTATTTTTTTACTAACGTTTCAGCATTTTGCTAATGAAGGTAAAGAGGAAAGACACATTGTTATGTACTATTAAATCTACACGCTCTTTCCCACCGTTCAGAAATGTAGCGCTCTCATTATAGCTCACAGGTACAGCCTGATGACACATCATAACCACTGCCAGTTTTAGTATCTTGAAAAAGTCAGTTTTGTTTATTGATTGATTTATTTTATTATTTTTTTTACTGTAAGAAAATATCTGATCATGAATGGGAAGCAATTATTGAGTTCACTCTAAAATGTCGACTGTTTAAAGTTTTTTTTCTTTAGACGTATTTAGTCATTTTAAAGCTGTAAACACATTGCATTTCAGTGTTCAAACAATCCTAAGGTAGACTATGGAGTGAAAGCACCTCTCTGTGGTTATTTGGGTCTTCCTTCCTGTGAGTTTTCCTGACAAACTGAAGGCATTTTATTCTGCGTTCATATTCTATCCTTTTTTCTTTTTTTTTTTTACTTTGTGTACCTTGTAATTATTTATCCTCCATGAAGTTACCTGTCTGTTTAAAGAAGAATCATTAAATTCTTTAATTTTATATGCATTTTTAGGTTTAATTTTAAACTTTTTTTTTTTTTTTTTTTTTTTTTACTGGGTTATCTTATGAGGACAGGATTTTAGAGGTGCTCTGATTGTGAACTACATTTGCACCTGACTGGCGTTATAACAAAACTCAAACTGCATGATTTGTTTTTTCTTTTTTTCTTTTTTTTTTCTTTATTAATTTTTTTTTTTTAATTTTTATTTTTTTTGCATTTTATCCATGCTGCTTTACAGACAGGTAATCATGTCTCTTGAGTTATTAGTCAAGCACTGTCAGGCTTAAAGCATGCTGACATTCCTAAGGGGTAACATATGAGTTCATTTGGGTCATGGGCAACAGGAAGCTGATAACACTTTTGTAAGAAAATGGCTGCAGGCTTCACAACTCATGCTTAATGCTTTATTTTTTTTTCATGAATTTTAAAGACTTGAATGAAAATGTAAAATCCGCACATGCTCAAGACAGATATGAATCTGGAATTCTTTTATCTGCCTCCCTCCATCTAAAAAGTGACATATGTGCATTTGAACAAGGGAGGACCCATCCATTGGCCCACCTGCTTTCTTTAAACAGACCCACACACACAAACACTCTGTGCGATGAAATGGTTGAGTGATTGGCTCCCTTTGTCTGCAGTGCTGTGTGTTAGCCAGGCCAGTGATGGCTCCCTTTGCTGTTTGCAGTAATGGTGTGAATGGGATCTCCTCTCTTTCCACTCCTTCTCCCCATTTGGCCCGGGGGTGAGTCGTTAACGCCTGCGGCTTTGTGTGCTGATGGCCTACGGCTTATCCCTCTGCAGGGTTTAAAGGCATGTCTGAAAAATCCGTGCAGAACTACTTCAGCAGCCGTATTTCTAAATCAGGTGAAGTGGGGTTTCAAGTCAGTCAATGAAGTATGCTTATTCAGGGTGTGAGATTCACTAAATAGAGTTGTGCTCTCTGCAGGTTAGAACAAATCACGTTGGAAATGAATCATCTGTAGTGCACATTGCTTCTATGGTGTCTCATTATTTATTACACGATAGCAACAGCAGCTGGTTAGATTGTAATTTTCCAAAACGAATTCTAAAGGAAAGGCCTAAAATTGTTAGAACACTACAGGGCATAAAGTGCAAACATGAGTCACTGCCAGTATATAGGATCGTCAGCTGTGTCTGAGACTGTAACCAGAATTATGATCATTTTTACATAGTTTGGGTAAAAGTACGTACAAAATGGATAAGTAAAATGTAGATATTGGAAAATTTTAAGAGTTTATTCTTGATCCAGGAAATGATGAAGCAAATTGAATCACATTTTCAAGGCTCTGTGTCTGTTACGCTAAAGCTGAGAAACGAAAGACAATGTAAACATAAGTCGAGTGTTTTTTTTTTATTGTTTTTTTTCCAACCATAGACAGCTGGTACAGTACACGGTGAAATGAAACAAGACGGCTAGATGAACAGTTTCTTCTAAAAACCACTGAAGCGCTTGGATTTCCCTGTTAATGCTGGATCTTACAGATCCACATTCCTCTCACTTTCAATCAGTTTGTATAACATCTTTGTGCTTATTGAATTTCTTTTAGGACTCTGTTCATTTAATGTATTTATGTTTTTAGCTTTGCAAAAAAAAAAAAATTCTGAAAATTCTTTCTTACATGAAGTAGAAATGTTTTTAGATCTTCCATCTGTTCCTTGTTTTTATCCACTCTGGTTTAATTGTATTTTACTTTGCGAGTCTGTTTTCTTGATCATACTGTATACATTATGCGGGCTTCCCTTAGGACCACGGTGCACCAATTACTCTCTGTGTCTGCTTTGACGCCGAGTGGGTTCAGGAGCTGGGAATCCGTTTCATCTGTTGGACAGCAGAAAAAAACCGGTGGACAGTATTTTGGAGACAACTTTGAATTGAGAGACACTCTGAAGGGACATTCAGTTTCTGCCTTGCTCGCGCTGCTTAGGTTCTAAAGTTTTTAATATACCTCTTATGTAACTGACATGCAGCACAATTTTGGTAGGTTACAGCCAAACTGGGTTAAGGGAAGCCCAAATGGTGACCCTGTACTGACCCTGCACCCTGCACTCAGCCGTAAGTGTACACTTCTACCTGGTTTTCATCAACCTGACCTGCAAAAAAAGAGCTAGGCTTGCTCTCAATACTTTGTTTCTCTGGCTATGGTTCACTTTTAAATCCGATTGGTTATAATCCAGGGGCTATATGAGGGAAAAGAACTTGACATTCAATGCAAGCATCTGTAGCAAAAAGAAAATGACATAATTGTTATAATTGATATTTTATGAGACAAGCACATATTTTACTGACTAGGATTTGTTAGATATATCTAATGCTATATAAATTTTAGGCTGTGTATGTCAGGGTCTTTTGTTTTAGTAAGAAATACAATAAAATTGACTTAAGTTAACCAAAGGGTGTTTATTGGCTTCTTGTTTTTGCTCTGTATTTCATTTTAAAGATCTTGTCAATCCCAGTATGAGCATAGAGTGTGTTTATACATGACTACAGTTAGATTCTTTTGCAATTGTAATTGAAAAAAAAAGTTCAACAGGAACAGTGTACTTGCAGTACTGGTTAATTAGGAATTTACATCTCTATTAATTCCCCTTCAGAGAGTGACAATTGTCATTTATATCTTCTTGGATTGGCTAATTTTACCATATTTCTGGAGTGTTTTACTTACATTCTAGCCATATACAAGTACAAAAGTAAAAGAAAATATTGCTCTGCAAGGCTTAGGTGCGATTATATTAAAAAAAAAAAAAAAAAACATCAGGTAATCACCACACAACCTGTAGGGCAAATGCAACATTATACAATACAATATGTTCAACACCCCGTAATAAATTTTAGCGAGGTAAAGGTACCACGGAAATCTGATGGTACCTGTAATAGGAAATATACGAACCATGGTATTTTTGACAGAACAGTGGTTCTTTGCTGAAATGGTGCATAGTAGTACCATGTATCCCATTAAAGTACATGGTTCTACCATATGATATATGTACTGTAGTATGGTTCATGGCACTACTATGTACCATAATGTGGTACTATGGAGCACATACCAGGACGCTGTTAAAATTGTTTTACATATGTTTATGTGCCATAATGGTAATATATTTATAATAACCACTGCAGTGACATTTTACCTTTTATGGTACCTTCCAAAGGTTCATACACAATATTTTGGTGAATACCATGGTACTTGTTGGGTTCTACAGTGCCAATCAAAGTTCAGCAAGCAAATAATATTGTACTATATCATAGCAGTAGTATGTACTAACATATACAATATGGTACAGTATGTACAAACACAAAGTATTGTGTTACCCACTGTGGTAATACCAGTGTACCTACCAAAGTATTCATCAATGTATGGTGGAAGGTAGCATATTACTACCATGGTACCCAGTGAATGGAACTGGTGTTCTGGTAATACTATGGTATATTATGGGATTTCTGAGGTATCATGGTAATACTATGGTATATTATGGGATATACTATTTTACTATTTTTTATGGGATAACAGTTATAACAGCTACAGGCTGAGTAACTACACAGTCACTTTAGTTTTGCAAAGAGCCCTGAGAGGTGGATACTGTTCTGCAGGACTTACAGTTGGGGGTGGGTTACAGCTCGTTACTGGTAAACTGCCACTCCATTCTGGTCACCGTTCGCACAGCGCATTCCTGCATTTGAAAGAAAAAACAGACACAGCAGACTGAGGTTCAACCTGCGGCCAGCTAGTGGTCTGTCGTGGTACTGCAGGAGTTATCCATTATTATGGGACAGATTTTTGTGAGGGACTTTTAAAAGGTATGCCATCGTAATAGACACTAATAGACACACAAATTAATTCCCATTTCTTTCTTTTCTATCTGAAACACAATAAAGCATTTTCTTTATCATCTTAACCTAAATCTAACCTTATACAGTGTATATATATATTTTTTTATATATTTATTTATAGTACCATACAAAGGTTAATACACAAAATTTGGTGAATACCATGGTACTTATTGGGTACTACAGTGGCTACCAAAGTTCAGCAAGCAACTGAACTGCCTGTATTATATCATAGCAATAGTATGTACTAACATATATAATATGTACAAACATCCCTTAATAGATGCCTGCTGAACTTTGTTAGCCATTATGTTACCCAGTAAATACTATAGTATTCACCAAAAGATTGTGTTACGTGCTAAAGTAATACCAGGATACCTACCATAGATAGATAAGTAGGTAGATAGATGGATGGATAGTTAGTTAGAACGTAAGTAAGTAAAGATTTTTTAAAACTACAATATACCCCAAAAAGGCTCCATACATCACTCTTTATCACGAGTTCATGTGTGTGTGAGAGACTCAGTGTGTGTTTACAATGCAGAGGATGTTTGGTAAATAAATTAACAATAGACTGGATGAAGGCCTGACTATGCTACATAACTAAAGTTTAAAAACGTATTTTGATCAACACACGTCAAGAGAAAATAAATATAATTTGACCAACTAATTAAGAAGTTTGATTTCAGGCTTGCGTTTAGACATGTACATGACCACGAAAGCTAGGGCACAATCCATGTTCATCCACAGATAAAATATTAAATGTTAAAACGTATGCTTGGATGAACGCATGCATGAAGAATGAAAGGTTCATTCTGTTCCAAAACGTGTAGAGATTGTGTGCGTCGGCTGGACTGACTGATCATTAGTCAGTGATGATGTGGAGGTGTATAGCGCCTGGATCCGCGGCCTCTGATTGGCTGGTGAGCTCGATGGGGCGGGGCGAAGCGCTCTGTCACTGACACAACGCTGGCGGAAAACGGCATTGCAGGTAAATCGGGACGCGTTTGTCAACACCATTTTTTTTCCTGCTTTCATTAACATGTGCGAGAAATGAAGCGGACTCGATAAGAGAGAGAGAGAGAGAGAGAGAGAAAGAGAGACAGTATCGTTGTGCTCGGTCGAGTTTTAGGTGGGAAAGGAACGAAAAACCGCGTCGCGTTGTCCAGCAGAAGCTCACGTCGCGTCCGCGCTTTGTGGGGCAGCACGCGCTTTTCTTCTCCGAGCAACTTCGAAAGCTGAGGATTTGTTTAAAATCCTGAGAGCCTGTCTAACAAAGGATGAAATCTGTCAAAAGAGGTAAAGTGAATGGGGTTTTTTTCCACGCGATTTCTCTGTTTTCGTTTAAGCCTACGTCATAGTATATGATGATTGAACTTGGAGTCAGTGTAGATTTTAAAAGGAATGTGTTTTTTTTGTTTGTTAAGACTTAACGCGGTGTTTGTGTTTGAACGGCTAGCTGGCTAAAGCTAACTGCCTAGCTCAGTGCTGAGCATGGTGTCCATCTGCTGCTGCTGTCCTGAAGAACAGTTAGACGTGTTTGAAGTCAGGATTTTAACGCTTTCGAGCTTCATTATGTCAAAAACACACACACAAAAAATTATAGTTTTGTCTTTTTTTTTTTTTAGAATAATTTGACGTGCGGTGATGCACGTTTTTTGAAATAAAAAGAAAAGGGGGAAAATGTTTCACATTGTCGTGAACTCGTGCAGTTAGCGAGTTAGCACGTTTGAGTCAGTGGGGAATTCCAGTGTCAGGGTTTTGGATATTAGACGCCTGTGTAGAACTGGGACAAACTGCCAGCATTTGTTGCATGCCTGGAAAAGTTTGGCGTCGCCGCGTGTTTCACAGAGTCTGATCGCGAGGGATATTGGATTTATCGGTTTGGACGTGTTGTTTTGTAGAGAACTCGTTTCATTGTATTCGCTTTGTGTGTTTGACAGATCGCAGCCATAAAACCACCGCGTTACAGGTTTTAGACTCCTATGAGCAGAAAGTAACGGCGGTGTTTGCGTCACCAGGGGCAGTTTGAACGAGTATTTGTCGCCACAGGCGGGCAGTTTCAGTTTATTTCCCGTCCACTGGTGGTGGTTGTTGGATAATAAAGTGATCCTGACGCCTGTCTCTAACGGTTTTACCTCTGCAGTTAGCTCTAGTAGGCTGTCCATGGAGGGGGGTGGGTGGGCAGCTTTGAAACAGGGGTAAAGGAGCACTAAAACCCGTCCTTGCTCGAGATGGATACCACACGCACACACACAGACACGCACGCACGCACACACTAAATCCCCTCAGTACTTGAGATGGATAGAGCGCGAGCGTGCGCGCGCACACACACACTCCTTTGTTGGAGAGGAACGCAGGAACTGCCACATTTCTGTGTCTGCTCCTGCGGGCTTCGGGTTTCACTCAGAGACTCAGACCAGCACATTTCTGCGCCATTGTTCTCCCAGGAAAAACCTTCCTTTTCATTGCTGATATTCAACGTTTTTCCCCAAACCTCAAACTACACGGGCAAGTCAGTGCCTAGTTCACCTCCATTTTTGTGTTTTGTTTTGTTTTTTGCCTCTGAAGTGCTAGCTAAAACATGCCCAGCAGTATTTGATTTGAAGTTTAGGTCACTCCGTGGAGTCTTCGTGCGAGGCTAGACGTCGAGCAGGACGGTTTATAGCCAACATGTCAACAAGTAACTCAAGTTTAGACGTTTAAAGAGTTTGATTTCCTTCTTTACTGCTGACAATGTGGACACAAGCAGGTCTGAGATGCCAATGGAATTTAATTTTTTTTAAACCTTGAACGATCTTCTTTAAACATTTACTACCTCTGGGGGGGGGGTAATTATGCATTTATCATTTTTTTATGCATTTATTAAACTTTTAAATAAAACAACCTGGTGTTTTTGACAGTAACGATAAACACAACAGCCTGACGAAAGCATGCTGCCTTAAAGTAAAAGTATGTGATTGATTTAATTTAAAAAATGCAGCACAGTAATCATTTAATCGCAATTACCTTGTTTTCATAATCGTCTCAAGCTTTAACTGAAATTCGATTAATTGCACAGCACTATCTCTGACAACAAAAGCCCCACCGATGTTAAAAACCTACCACTCTTGTATAGAAGCATTCTTCTTGCATTTTTATTTTATTTTTTTTAAATAACTGCTTTCTGGCTTGCTTTGGTGTTTGAGAAAGTGTGGAAATATTCAGCTTGTTTGTATCCCGTCCGTGTGGTGAATGGAGCAGAGAGGAAGTGGAGGGGGATGAAAGGCAGGAAATTAAAGAGTGGATAGATTCACTCCTACAGCTCATCTGAAGAGAACTTGCCTTGACTTAGCTAATCATTATCTCAGCCCTCAGGATGCCTGCTCCAAGCTCTTGTGAGAACCTTTATCTCGTACAATTCCGTACCAAACCTTGGCCTAGTTTTTAGTTTTTTATTGTTGTTTTTTTATTATTCTTCCTGTCTGTTTTTTATAACCTGAATTATTTAAGAAATGTAATCACACTAACAAAATCTTGCAATCTGTAAAGAAGCTCCTGCCTATAGAATTGGACCTGTTCCTGTTTCTCATCTAAAATTTTCCTTGGAATATGATTAAAGAAAGTGGTGTGGAAAAAGTTGCAGACTGTCATGAAACTATGTTTACAAAATACAAAGTGTTATTTAACCAAGGACAGACTGGAGACATGCTTTTGGAGTAGGGTTACATGAATCCTGAATAAATAGAAATCATGGTTTTTGGCTTTGATTAGAGAATATGGTTTTTACCTGTTTTGCAAAGAATACCTTGAAGGCTATGTTTGTTACAATGGGGAGACTGTGGTAGCTACATTTTCCTAGCAGATGTTTGTGAATGACAGCTCATCTGCATACTGAATTCCTGAATTGCACATTAGTATGACAATAGCCCTGAACAAAATAACTGCTGTTTAGTGCAATACTTTTTTTTAAATTATTATTATTATTATACTAGTGTGTCAGGAGCAGACTGGGCTCTCCTAAAGTTCAAAGGGAAATATTCAGTATTATTGATAAGATTTTATAGCACACTTGAGTGAAAAACCACCTTTGTTAAACACCTCAGTTTTAGTTTTCGAATGAGATGACATGTGCAGCTGTGACTCACCACATTTATTTTACACTTCACCCACAGCTTAGTTTTCGGGCATTGTTTCTCCCCAATGCACTTCTTCATGTCTGTGCATGAGGTTGTCTGGAAAAACGTATATTGGCACTGGTTACTAAATTTAAGGCAAACTTTTAGTGCTCTGTTTTATGGCTGCTCGAGTCCAAATGCTGCAGAATTGCCCCTTTTCCTGGAGTTGCTTTTTAAGCAGGTCTATTTTCGACTACTCTATGCTTTGGGGTATACATAGTTAAACATTACATGCCACAATGTACTTGAAGTACGGGATTTCATTTGCTAGTAAAGTGTGTGTTTTAGGTCTTCATCTTACCATGTTCTTCCTTGAAAAGAATCACCACCAACTATCCATCTATTGAAATGTAAATCAGATCTGCTCCAAGGGAGGTCAGGCCTTTGTATGTAGATGTGAATCCGATTCACTGTTTTGTCTCGTTTTAACATGATTCTTATGTAAAGTATATGTTGTATATGTGCCAGTTTAAAAAAAAAAAAAAAAAAATCCTTTCCAAGTCTTTTTTTTTTTTTTTTTTAAATTGTTGACTTGTAATCCTAACTGTTGCCTCGGTTTTTGCAGTGTTGGAAGAGGAGAACAGTGGAGAGACAGAGTTTTCTGCCATGTCAGACAGTGATCCCTGTGAGGATGATGCTTACCCGCTCAATCTTTCCACCGGTGCCCGTGGAGGTTCCGCTAAGCGCCGCCGCCGGGGGAACCTGCCTAAAGAGTCTGTTCAGATTCTGAGGAGCTGGCTATATGAGCATCGTTTTAACGCCTATCCCTCTGAGCAGGAGAAGCTGAGTTTATCAGGACAGACTAATCTCTCCATCTCACAGGTAAGCTTCATGATGTGCTGCTCGAGGAAATTCTGTTACTTTGTTGTTTTGTTTATTTATTTATTTTTAACTTGGTACATTAAATTTTTCCAGTATTCTCAATGTTTTATAATAAAAAAAAAGTGTATATATATATATATATATAT
>JAQMYJ010000037.1:17223753-17264611 GCA_030014305.1 Clarias laeviceps
GATGTGTGTGTGGGTGTGTACATATACATAAAATAAACAGATAAATATGTACATAGCAAATATTACACACCTGGATCTATTTGCAGGAACAATACTTTCAAACGACACGGTGTGTGTGTGATCTCAGCCATGTTCTGTCCTTGGTTGTGAGTCAGGAGTGGTGGTGTTGTCAGTGTGCAGGAATGCAGGCGCTGAGGCCTTTGTATTGTGGCTTTGCATTTTCCCTCCCTACTCCATTACAGCCAGCTGTTTGGAAACTTGCAGTTTGCAGCCTGAGCACTAGATGGAACAAGGCTCTGTGTTTATTTGTAGCAGAGAGCTCTCTTCATAGTTGATTATGAAGAGCTGGTTTATTTTTATTTTAATAAAGACAAAAAAGTTGCACAGTGAAATGTGGGCTGCATATTAAAGTAGTCATTCACATCCCAGTAAGATTTATACAAAGTGTAAACATTTTGGTAGCTTCTCTGGCTCATCATAGTTTAATATGAAAATTTCTGCTAGAGGTAGGGCATTTTAATTATTTTTTTGTAATATTTATAATGTTTTCTGTGATGCCCAGAGGGAAACTAACCAGAAAACTAATCAACATTTCACAATCACCAACAGCAAGTGTCCATTTATCTGGGAAAATGTAAGGGAGGGGGAAGTAAATGATCAGTTTGTCTGCCAGTTCAGGCCTCTGACTTTATTAAACAGTGTTTTTTTTTTTTTTATTTATTTATTTTTTTAATAAGGCGTTCCACATGCAGATGTTCTTGGTGTGTAGTATGTGGAAGAAATTCTGACGATTCGACTGTGTATTGATTGTGTTCATTTTCAGACAAAATTGACTCTGTCTTTATTGGCAAATATTTCAGATCTGTAACTGGTTCATCAACGCACGGCGACGGCTGCTCCCTGACCTGCTCAGGAAGGATGGAAAGGACCCGACTCAGTTCACGATCTCCCGCCGAGCCAGCAAATCAGACAGTCGGTCAGTTGGCTCTGCCTCCCCAGACCACTCCACCCCTCCACCGGTCCCCACATCCCGCCCCTCTGTTATCCGCCCGGCCCCCACATTGGACCTGAGCATGCTGGGGAATACTGCGACTGCCATCTTGACTGGGGCTGGCTGCTTAGTGGGATCAGGTCTAACAGGCCGAGACGGTGCTGTCCAGACCCTCGTGCAGGTGGAGAGTCGTGGCGTGATCAAGAAAGAAAGTGTGACTGGACCTCCTCATCTAACTACTATTCCAGGCTCTTCTTCCAGCAGCCCAGGTCTGGGAACAATGAGTCCTACTGTGGTTCTGTTCAACACGCCACCTCCTACACCCCCCGAGCTTTGCCCACATGACTTCAGCGACCTCAAGCTGCTGGTAGACGCGGCCTTACAGAGAGCAGCAGAGCAGGAAAACCAGAGACAGAAGGAGCAGCCTTCAGCCAGAGTGCCCTGTTCTGTTCCTGCATCTGTTTCCGCAACAGAGGCTTTAAGTAGGAACACCGAGCAGGAAAAGTGTCGTGAAAGCCTGAGCTCCAGCAGCAAAGCTGACTCCGCTCCAAGCCCGCAGGAGCAGAAGGCCGTTCTCCCTGTCTCTGTGCCGGTGTTAAACGCCTCTGCTTCTGCTCTTCCTGCGAGTGAGGCGGGTGTTACCCTGCCAGTGGTCCCACATAGAGTTGCTGGAGCAGTTAATTTTCAGCCAAATGGTGTGTGGAGTGTGGTCAGACCAGCTAGCCCACCCCCAACCAGTGTCAAACACACCTGGAGCTCACAGCACACACTCCACGCTGTCAGAGAAGCAGTCAACTGAGAAATTAAAAATGACCGGTGAATGCATTTATGAAGGACACACACAAAAAAAAAGCAACAAATGACTGAGAAAAAGACATTCCACACAACCAAGACGTGAATGCAACACTCCTCTGCTCCAGGTCCTTGTTTGGCTTGGGTTGTCTGACACTCTTATTTACATGGCAGAAAACATGAGTCATCTGGCTGCAATGTCACTGTTGTCTTGACTACCTGCAGTTGTCATGGACGTGATCTGACGGTTGCTGGACGACAAGCTGGAAACGGAACATTTAACCGGATGGTTCAGATAACCCGGTTGTAGGTCATACACTAAGTTTACCTTTTATTGACACAAAGGTAGTGTTTTTAAAGCAGCAAGCCTAAAACTTTTTAATTGATTTTTCCCCCCTATTGTTTTCACTACATGAGATTTTTTTTTTGGGGTCCTCTTTACCATTTCAATATCAATTGAGAACATACGATGAGCCTCGGCTTAAAAGGGAAGTGTGAGTTTAAAATCCCAAACAGGGCATTTTCAGATTTGACATGTACTGTGAACTTTCCACTCGCATGCTGGCAAAGTTTCGATGTTTCTCAGTGTTATATATCTAACTGATAGGCAAGACAGTTAATGGTTTATTTGATTTTAGGACTGCCCTTAGAAGTTACACAAGTGGCCTTGCTTAGTTTTTGCCTTCAATATTGGATTACGGTAGGGATGGGCGATTATGGCAAAAACATCATATCACAATACCTAATGTTTGCACGATACATGATGTGGTTTAGCCGAAGTTGAATTTGAAACACAGTACACTAGTGAAGCAGCACACCCACGTTATTCTCAGAAGAGTGTATTGTAATATGATGTAACACAAAAGCTACCAGGTTTCAATATTCATTCTGCCTGTATGCTCCAATGTCCTGGCTTAGGGCTAGATAAGTAGACTGTAATGTAGCATGGCTCTCATTTTCTATTTGACTCCTGAATGCTCGTTGTGAGCCAGCATGCTTTTGTTGAATGAATTGCTGGTGGGTTTGATGTCATTGTGCAGACAGGGACTTGATTCTGTTGAGTCTAGGAGCTACACTTTAGTTCGAAAAAACCCTTGGCATGCTGCAGCCTTGTTTGTTTGATACCTCATTCCAGTGGTCTGAAACCGCTGCAAATGGGACTACGACTTCCAAATATCATGTTTCTTTTCTGTGTTTGTGTGGTCACTCATACATTCTGCACTTTATTTCCAAGTCTCTTTGTTGCCAGTACTTCAAAACCTTATCAGAATTCTTTACGGTTCAAATGATGATTCCCTCCGCCTTCTTGAGAAGAGTCTCAGAGTAAGTAAGGTCTAAGGATGAGGGAGAGGAGACGGGCGGTCAGGGAAATTGATTGCACTGCAGAGAGCATAGCTCAGCCTGATCGCTCCTCTGCAGTGACATAGCGCGAGGCAGCGACAGCAGCAGCAGAGCCGTCATCGATTTCACGAGAGATGCTCCTTCCCATCACAGACAAGCTTTAACTCTCTTCGTTGAAATAATTGTGGAGCGTTTACGGCGCTTTTCCAGGCCAAGCATTTCCATATAAGATGTCATGAACTTATTTGATGTGTGTGGGTGTGTCGGAGACAGCCAGATGGTGTGGAAGAGAGAGGGAGAGAGAGCAGGATTAAGGTATAGGTTACATGAATCAATGTGGTGAAGGTGGAAAGCAGACACGATCAGTTTTAAGTTTCAGATTCGGCCGTCATGTTGTCGTGTCCTTATCAGGTCAGACTACTGGCTCGTTATCAGAATAAAATTTAATTTCATGATGCATACGTTGATTCTGCAACTCACCTTCACAGTGCTGGTATAAACAAAGTGCACCGCTGAGTTTGCTATAGTAAGGACGTTGAGTACAATAGACTTGTTGTCTTGGGATCGATTTTAGAGCAGGACTGCGTTCCTGTGAATGTGAAAGATCGCTGTATTAGGGTGCTGGCATTTCTTTTCGTTTAGGCTTTGGAGTATTAAAAGAGTTTTTTTTTTTTTTTTTTTTTTTTAAATCATGATTTAGTTCTTCATGTTTATTGTTGATTTTATTGTAGTCATTGTCACATTGTTATATGTTAGGGCCCATGCTTCTTTTTCTATGCCCAAGTTCCATGACTCGGTTCTCTTTCTCTCTTTTTTTAAATTTTTATTTTATTTTATTTCTTTCCCAATAAACATAGTAGCTTTGTGCCTGAATGAGTTGTTGTCACTGTATTCAATGCACATCATCCTAGTTTACCTCTGGTGGTGCCATTTTTATTTTTCCCTCTCATTGTTTTATATCCGCTAACTTATGTATTTGTAAAATGCTGAAATGTTGCAACAATCTAACGTAATGAGCTAACATGTTTTGCTTGGTTGTTTTATGGTCATGGTTCTGTTAAAGGAAGGTGCTCTCTACTCGTTTGCTGTTTTAGAGGTTAGCCCTTCTCTCCTGTAATATTGTAACAAAGTCTGTGTATTATTATTATTATTATTATTATTATTATTTCTTCCTCTTTTGTTGTTTTTGGTTTCGTTGTCTTTTTTTTTTTTTTTTTTTCAGCATTGCGTTCAGTCTCAGGTTAAGTCAGTCATTCCTCTTTTAGCATAGATGTTAGCCACTGGTTAGAAAACTGAGAGTATTAGAGATCAGTAATGTGCTTTAGACCAGTGTTTGACATGTTTCTATAACCAGCTTAGGCTTTCTGCAAATAAGAAACAGCATAATACAAGAACTAGGTGTAAAAACCGGTGGACCACTACATAAATTTTAAAAAATAATTTTAAAAAAACCACTGTGAGCTTTCCGTTAGTTACTGGGTTCCTGGAACAGCAATGGGTACTGGATATAAACATATATTTTTCAGAGATGCTCTATTTTTTCACTTCTGTAGAATGACTGATGTTGATATTCTAGATACTGTGTCTATTTAGTTGAGAAAGGGGTCTTGTAGATATAAAGCGCATGTCTATGGGGTCTGGTTTTTATGTATATTAAATGTGTAGCGCTCTC
Source organism: Clarias laeviceps (assembly GCA_030014305.1). Taxonomy (NCBI): domain Eukaryota; kingdom Metazoa; phylum Chordata; class Actinopteri; order Siluriformes; family Clariidae; genus Clarias; species Clarias laeviceps. The sequence goes on from JAQMYJ010000037.1 coordinate 17,228,550, forward strand.
TCTCTCTCTTTCTCTCTCTATATATGACCAAATACTTTAAGACGGATATTAATAGTATTTGTTTCTTACATTTCTTATCAGTGTATCAAGTTAAAAGTATGGACAGTGAACTCGGCATTTGTGCCTTACACGAGAACAAGAGAATCTTCCCAGCTTTTTCTAGAAATCTTTGGACTAGTCTGTGCAATATCTGCCTTAAACTTGTGATGTGTCCTCCTTTTTGTACATTTCAGAGAAATAAAGTAAAATTTTCATACAAGTTTAATGCATGCGTGTGTGTTTACTACAACCCTGGCTTTGTGTATTACTGTGCTTGTGCGTAATTAATGTTGGAGAGCATCACCCTCAGCTCCATAATAAACAAGAATTGTGCCCAATATTTTATAATAAGCAACTAGATTTTATTGAATAAAATAAGGAAAAAAATTAAATAACTGTCTCCCATTTAAGGATAAAGTGATGTTTAAACTGTTGATGTGCATGGGTTGACTCACTGGTCCCAGCATGCTGTTGCAGAAATGTTATCAAAAATGGTTACATGACCATATCAAAGCATTTCCTTCCTCTTATACAGCAGCAGCTTGTTAATATTTAGGTTTATATAATTTTTTTTTTTTTTAATTAGAGAATGACATCATACATTTTTGTAGTTAGGAGTCCAATCATGTGATGTTACAAAAGATACATATAAAGTTATACATATCTTATGTGCACACAGTTTACCTTGTAACCACAAGCCAAATTAAATGTTCAAATAAAGCAATAAAGGGCTTCATGTTACAAATGTACTTTGTATATAAACAATGGTTCAATATAAATGCAAATACCCAAGCTGTTTTTCATGCAAAAGCCTAGAATTCCTTTAAAGGTATGCAGATAACTTTTGGGACTTCAAGATCTCCATACAAAAAAATCTGACTTGAAGATGACAAGCTTAGAAAACGTAAAGGGACGGCTGGAATTTCAAGCGATGTTTAAACATGCTGTAAATCCGAAAAACTCTGTTCTTTTTTTTGTTTAGTTTTTTTTGGAAATCTGTGTTAAAAATGAAAGAACTGAGCAGACAAAAGTTAAGCGTTTGGTCACCATATAAAAAGAGAGTAACAATTTTCCCTGAAGAAAGCAATGCCACAGTTTCTTCTAAACAAGCCAGTGTTTCTATCAGTTTAATCTGACCATCTTACAGTGATTTCCCTTTGAACTATAAAGCATGGAGCGATCATTACGCTGAGATGTTTGCTTTTGTTATGACTTCGTTTCTACCCGAACTTCACAGTATCCAACTGAAACTTCCGCAGAATAAACAAGGAGACAGTTCTGTGCACTATATCATTCTTTAAGGCATGTGGGCATGTGGAGGGAATAAAAAAGAAGAGTTATAGAGGTATCACCATTTAATCTTCACAAGTGCAAGTAGACTATCATTAAAAAAAGATGTGAATAATGAATTTGTGTTTTATGTGCTGTTAACGTGTGTCTTTTGTTCTTCATTTTTGTTGTGAAATGCACTCTGCTGCCAGGCCGAGAGTCTCTTTAAAGCTTTACATGTCATCCTTGTCCTTAGCCCCGTGTTTGAGGATGCGTGTGAATTCGGCATAGTTGAAGTTTCCTTTCTTGTCGATGGGAGCCTCTCGGAATAGCTCGTCCACTTCCTCATCGGTGAAGCGATCCCCCATGGTGGTCAACAGCTCTCTCAGGTGATCCTCGTGAATCACACCTGCCCAGGGGTAGCGAAGGCGTTAGCGTCACAGCAGGAGAGCACTTTACCAGAGGTGTAATGGAATTCTCATTCAATCTAGCAATGCTTTCTATACAGTACAAATGCTGCACGTTATTTAAACAGATAAACCAAATAATTCCAGATAATTATATATATTTTTCAAAATCAATCAGTATGCAGGTTTAAAATAAACCCTGGTGAGTCGCTCTGTGGTTTCACACCAGAAACTGTACGAGTTCAAAGGTTATACGATGCAGTATTGGACTAACCGGTTCCCTCCTCATCGAAGCAGGCGAAGGCGTTCCTGATCACATCCTCAGGGTCTGTTCCATTCAGACGCTCTCCGAACATTGTGAGGAACATGGTGAAGTTAATGGGACCTGGAGCTTCACTCATCATGCCTTCTAGGTAGTCATCAGATGGGTTCTTACCTGCAAACACACACACACAAAAGCAGGGCTTGTGAAATGGCCTAATTATTAAGCATAATCCTGACAAATGTTTTGATCCCACACGCAGGTAAAAATGAAGTAATTGCTGTTGTAATAATGATCAGTTCAAAGGTGAAGTTAAAAACTTTCACCTGCCCACACATGCTGTAATTCTACCCACAATGACCTTTTCTTTCACTCACATACCCAGTGAGGCCAACATGTCATGTAGATCCTCCTTGTCGATGAATCCGTCCCTGTTCTGGTCAATCATATTGAAGGCCTCTTTGAACTCCTGGATCTGGGACTGGTCGAACATAGCGAACACATTAGACGTGGCCCTCTGTGGCCTCTTCTTTGTGGACTTCCCCTTGGCTCGTTTGCTGGACATGATGGCAGCTGACTGAACCTAGGGATGAGGTAAAGCTGCAAAGTTAAACACTGGCACTTCTGCTTGTTTCTAAATATACGCTTATGTGCAGTTTGTACTGTTACAGTGAACCATTATACAGAATTCTCTTTTCAGTCATATTTGGACGTTCAGAGGGGTCTCTAGCCTGTGTGGACACAAAAAAATGTGAGAAATAAAACATTCCCTGCTGTCTGTCCTTTTTCCATTTTTGTTTAGGCTGGGGCTTAAACAAGCAAATCAGATCCCCCCTGCTGCTGCCTCACACACCAAGGGATCCTCCCCAGCTCAATGCTCAGCTCTGCCTAGATCTGCTCGTCCCCCGCTCGTGCCATTTATAGGACCTGCAGAAGCATTCATGCTTTAGCACTTCATTAACTGCTAAGTGCTAAAGGTTAACCTAGGATTTTTTTACTAATATTTGTCTTTTAGCTTTTATATAGCAATATATTGAGTGTCATCGTAAATGAACAATCTTAAATAAATGTTTTATTTACTTTGAAATATGTGTGAGGGGAAAAACCCAACAATGGATTGGAAATGATTGAGAAGATCCCAAAAATGGCCGTTTCCAATCCATAAGTTTGGATTGTCTAGGAAAATGCACGGCATTCAGGGGGCAGTTTATTTAAAGCTACAGACACTGAAACAGAGCGTTTGGAAAAGGAGTGAAACAGAAAGAAAATCAAGCAGTCAGAATACATGATTTGAGGTGTATTACAGCCGAAAAGTTACCAAACAAGAGCTCTAAGACTTACGCAAATGTGTTTAAAAAGGTGTATAACACTTAACCTTTAAAGCCACCCTGCATGACTTGGATGTTAACCTTCAGTGATCTTCAGTGTCCAAGATCATTTAGAATTTAGAATAAAACTGCAAGCTGACTTTTTTTTTTTTTTTTTTTTTTAGCTGAAACTTCCTTGACTGACATATTGATCTATTTTCCCTTCGGTTAAAGTTTTCCTACATTACCCTCACTACCTTGTGTGATAAATTCGCTGATTGTATAGTGTTGGTAGTGAGAATTAGCCCTCGCTTCATGTCTTCCCAAAGATCCAGACAATAGTTCATGACAAAAACTCTTGTGCTTTTTTTAGGCACAAAACTCTAAAAATTATAATCATCCACATTGTTTGAAAGTTTATACCATCGTGGCCACATTAGCATTGTCCCCCTGTGACTATCACATCACCTCTTTCCCACCAAATTCATGGAGCACATCACCTATAGTTTAATAAAGGGTGGAGATTTCCTTCGATGGCACAAATTTCAGTATCGTGTTTATGATTGATGGGATCATGAGAAAGGAAACATGAGGGTGGTGTCATCCTGTCATACTGAGACTTCTTGCTACCTCTGATTGCTCAGAGTGTAGCCGTGGTTTAATACGAAAACATGGACGTGCAGCCACAGCTCTTGCCCACGTCTAAGGCACTTAAGATGCCTGTTACTTCTTCAAGCATGTAACCAGGCCATGCCTGCTCTGCGTGTCGCTGTGTGTATATGTGTGTATGTATGCATGCATGCAGGTGATCATGGAACGATATGCTTGATCTCTCTTGAACACAGAAGCTATTTTGGATTTTTTTTTCCTGTTTAAAAAAAACACCTCTAGTTCAAAGCTCAGTTTTTCCTTTATCTATTAACCAGTCATGATCGTTTAAAAGAGTATATGTTTGATTTGGTTTGGTAGTGTGTGCCTGTCTGTTCTTGTCTGACATATAACTGTCCTATGTGAGTACATTTGGGTTGGATGTTAGAAATCTGAGTCAATACAGCAAGACACCGAATAGAGAGTCATTAGTCATTTTATATGCGTTCCTCCTACCACGTATTAAACATTCAGTCTCTAACTCGTTCCAAACTACAATGCTCCTTTGCATCTTTGGAACTTCTCTTCCCTCTCTCTGGTAAGACCTCATTTCCTGTGTGAATTTCAGTCCAAGGATCATGTTTCAGCTTCATTCGACAAAAATAACTCCTCACTGAATCAATACTGCAACAATGCGCACAGAGCAGCCTTTCAGGGCGGCTGCTTTGTGCTGTAAACTATAATGACGTGCAGTTCATGTTCTTAGCATTCTACCAGCTTAGACTCTGTTCTGTTGCACACTCTGATGTCCTGGTTTTAATTTGGGTATAGCGTCAGTATTCGTCAGTGACTCATAATATAAGAGAAGGCCATGAGCTAAACATCGGGTAATGAAGTGACGAGCGCACTAAGGATGCTCTCATTCCTTTTTTATGTCGATCGGCATCTGATGAATAAGATCAGCGAATTCGCAGGCATTACGATTTTAGATCAGTATGATAAGGTCCAAACTAGGACTCATCCATGTGGTTCTCTTTCCAAACATTCATGAATAGCCATCATTACGTAAAGCCTCTGTGTTGATCACCGAGCTGCTGAAGAGGAATGAGTAAATCCTCGGAACCTTTAAACAGACATAAGCTGTACACGATGTGCAAAATGTCCCATGGTATTCACAACTGTCTTTTTACAAGATTAAAGTACTGGCAGCTGCAAACTCCCGCTTTGCAACAACCGCTTTTTAAATCCCTAGTTTCTGCTCTCGTAAAAATAGACACCCTCTCCATGTGGCTGGTTTTTCCTATCATAACGTGTGAACTCTTCTTTTATATCATGACACAATCCAGCTCTCTGCATATGCCAGTTAGGCTGTGTGTCCTTTTTTTATAATCTTAAAGAAAACTGCAAATAAACCTATTTAAAAATGTAATTTTAGATATTTTGTGCATGTACAAATGAAAAAAAGTGACTTAATTTTTTACATTGTTGTACTGGCCAATTAGATGTTCCCTAATGTGACCTCATATAAGAAAGGCCCTTCTTCCCCTAGCTTGTTGCTCCAGTAGCTCATTTACACAGACACTGAAATGGTGCTTTTGGAGGAGGATTGAAATAAAGGGAGATTGAGTTATCGATTATCTGATGTTTAGTTCAGCTGGAGCATTAACAGATATACTTTGGGGGAGCTGTGCGTCCTGTGTTAACATGTTTAACAAATAGTAAAATACTGGACCTTCACAACTGCTAAAGACTGCATTTAGCGCTCTAATATAAAAGCTCCTACACTATTTTTACTAGCTTTAACACAATTCTAAATCATATTGTACATTACATGTCCATATGTAGATGAAGTTTAACTACTCATGGACTCAGCTCTTCCAGTATGTGCTCTACTAGCTACTTTGATCAGGAGATTGTTTTTTTTCTTTCGTTCCCTTTGAAGTTACTAAGCGTGTTTGTCCTGGGAAATTGATTCTTCTTTGCCTTCTTTCAATCTCAGGCCTCTCCACATAGTCTTACAACACACAAGACCACCTTTGTCTTAACCTGTGACCCCAGATGACAGAAGCAAGATTAGGAACAGCATACTTCAGGCTACACACTGCCTCGGGGTTCCAGTCACATTCCCTCACAATGGCACTACAAACAAACATCTTCTCAGTAGGAGACAGACAGCGAGGAACCCATCAGTCTGGTTAAAAGCATATTAGGGAACAGCTGCAGATTTTTATCACTGACAGCTCTTTAATGATCTCGTCACATATTAATGTTATTATTACCAGTTTATTACTGTTACGAACAATCTCACATTTCTCTTACATTTCTGGGACACACATTCACCAAATAGAGGATTAGTAACAGTAAACCTTTCACTTCAAAGAGTTATGCGTACTCTAACTGACCCTCGATCAGCTTATTTCAGCATCTCAATCTATTCACTACAGCCAGCAGTAGTGAATACTGCTCAACACCACTGAACACAGCCATTTCTAAGATCCCGTATTAAAAAACAAACAAACAAGGATAGAAACCTCCTTGCTCACCTTGGCTTCAGGTGATGAAGTGAACAGCCGGCTAAGCTTTGTCTGTGGGAGAGAGGGATGGAGGTAGTTACTCTCAACAAAAGTTTGTTTAAAGCATCAGTTTAGTAATACAACCCTCCCATTTCTGATCTGGCCAATCAGGGCTTCTGGTTTACCCACAAAGGGCAGGGCCAAAGCAGGGATTTAGCCATATAAGGGAAAAGAATGTGCAGCTGCAGCCTGCCCCTTGGCCTGAACTCTGTAGAATGGGATACTCACAGGAATAGGGCCAAAATGACAGAAACACAGATAAGGCTGCCTTATTTAGGAAAAAAAAAATTGTGTGTGAGAGTGAGTGGGAAGGTTTACATAGGATGGACAGAGAAAACGCTAAAGGCTATACCCTACAGTTTATATCTCAGAACCACACAGCTGCACTGAGCAGCGAAACACTCCTTAAAAAGGCAGAGGACATACATATGTGCCTTAATGTATGGAAGTAATGCCTTTTGTTGAACCATATTCCATGAATCATTGCTCTCTTTCTATCCGAGTAGCCCAGTAGTACTTTTGAAAAAGGCAGAATGAAAGAATAAGTTTAATAACATGTTGCTTGGTGTTTGAATAGATTGGCATTATTTAACAGTAATGTAACATTATTTAAAGTAACTAAATAGCCCCAATGAGAGTTTGATGACATGTTTTAAATGTTGGGAGAACTTTTTACTTTTAAAACAGTTGTCTGATTGGCAGCGGGACAGAAATGACAAACAAATCCTGATTGGATTCACAGTTGTTATTTTTGAAAGTGTACTCTTGGGCAGAATTTTCCCAGACACATCTGATGATTTTGACTTTGAAAGGGATGCAGTCTTATGTAGAATAAAAGACAGACAGAAAGAAATAAAGAAAGAAAAAAAACATGGTGGCTTAGTGGACAGCATTGTCACTCCACACCTTCAGGGTTGGGGGTTCAAATTCTGTGCATGGAGTGTGAATGTTCTCCTGTGTTTGATGGATTTCCTTCATGTACTCTTGGTTTCCTCCCACAGTAAAGACACAACGTGTAGGTTGATTGCTGTTTACAAATTGCCCACAGTTTATAACTGCCATGCACTGGTTCTGCATCCAGGGTGTACTGTACATTGCCTGTGCCTGAAGTTCAATAGGACAGGCTCCAGACGCCCATGACCCTACACAGGATGAGCGGTATAAATTAGATAAGGATTAGGTTAAAGTGTAAGAATAGACTAAATTAGCAGCATTAAAATGGAAAAAAGATACCAGAGGAAAGTTTCACCAGGACAGTGAGACGGAAAGACAATGTGTGTGTGTGTGTGTGTGTGTGTGTGTGTGTGTAAGAATGTTGCACACGGCATGGCCCAAAGAAGCATTTAAATTTCAATTTATACAAGAGTTAGCTCTTGTCCAATAAAATTATTGTAAAATCAGTGTTCCAACAGTGTTCATATTTAGGACAACAACACCAGCACACTTGTATCTTTGTTTATACAAGTGAATAACTACAGAAAATTCCACTACTAGCAATAGATTGTTACCATGAAACTGTTACTACATTCAGAAGACTTTCCCCACTCTTGAATTGTTTATGGACAGTGCGAGGGTTCTTGGTTGCTTGACTCAAGCTCACATACGGTACCTTAAACTTTTTCAAATTGATTCAGTGTTATGATGTACTCACAAATAATTTACGATATATTTTCGCCTCCTGTTCAAACCATGCCGTACTCATGCCAAAGTTCTACTGTCTATGAACTACCTATGACACCTCATGATTTGCTATGAACTGTCTGGTCAAGAACTATATTCAAAGCAACACATTTTAAGATGGTACAAATTTCACATCGTTTATCTCAGCATGGTGAGCAAAAAAAAATAAATTAATAAATAAATAAATTAGTGAGCAATCTGGGGATGACCCTTAAAATTGCTTCATCCTCTTGATTATTTTTTTTTGTTTGTTTAGGGGAAATACATTTTTTAACCTTCTGCCCAGTTCACTACATGTCAGTTTAAATTGTAGCCACCTGAGTAGCGAGTGCTGCATTGGCTGGGAATTGCGCGATGTTGCCACATGTTGTTTGTAGCAGGAATGTAGAGGTTCTTAGCAGAACTATGGCAATTCTTAAGTAATTGTGAGTTGAACTTGTTACAGTTTGGGATGTTTTATTGTTAAATAGTAGCAAAGCATTGAAATTCTGAATATTTGAAACTCTATGATCCATTATAAATAGACTTGAACCACCTACAAAGTCCTAACATTTGTATAATATTTGTATAACATTTGTTTTCTGAGCATTATACACTATATGGACAAAAGTATTGGGCCAAACCTGTTAATGATTGAAATCAGGAGTTTCAGTCAGTCACCTTTACCCCAATGAAGGGCAATCTTAATGCTTCAGCATACCAATGCTGATATCTTGGACAATGCTATGCTTTCAACTTTGTAGCAACAGTTTGGGGAAGGCCCTTTTCTATTCCAACATGACTGTGCCCAGTGCACAAAGCAAGGACTATAAACAGATGGTTTGATGAGTTCAGTGTGGAAGAACTTGACTGGACCACACAGAGCCCTGACCTCAACCCTAATGAGTACCTTTGGGATGAACTGGAACAAAGATTGCGAGCCAGGCCTTCTTGTCCAACATTAGTGCCTGACCTCATAAATGCTCTTCAGAGTGAATGGGCACGAATTCTCACAGAAACACTCCAAAATCTTGTGAACAGTGGAAGCTCTTATAGCTGTAATGGGGGACCAACTCCATATGGAAGTATATTTATTCGGATCCATTGTCATTGCCAAATACTTTTGTCCATATAGTGATCTCTAATGATCGTAGGATTTAAGGGTTAAAACCTATTTTGGACATGTGGGAAAGCCTCATTACTGCTTACTCTATATTCTGTCAGAGACACAGAATCTCTGCTCTCTGTGGAAAAGAAATATATAGTGAACAGAATTCATATAAGAAAAATAACGATGAAATAAAAATGAAATATGTATTTAATAATGAACCCACAGTCCTAGCCAGGCTGTAAAACAACAACCAAAAAAAAAACCCGTGTAAATAAGGCTGGGTGAATGGTATACACACACACACACAGTCTGCACTTGGCTGTCTCTGCGCGCCCTCTAGTGGTCTGTGACAGAACTGAACGTATTTGCGATGAAAACAATACCAGGCAAGGGAGGGCGGGCCTTGTTGAATTGCGGGCTCCAATTGGCAGAATGTGTGATTGACGTGTTCGCCGAGTCACTGTCTTGAATATACTTCAGCGTCCGGAAGTTTGATAGGAAGGTTTCTGCTTAGCGTCACTCCTGGAAAGGTAAGAGCAAAAAGTAGACTTTTAAACATCCGGAAATAGTAACAAAAGCGTTAATGATTCTGCTTGTATTTATTGTTGCATGTTATTCATAAGTTATAATAGGAAAAAACGCTAGTTTATGTGTTACAGGCGTTATGATGATGATGATGTTGATGGTTTATTTGGGGATGTCATGATGTCCAAACAGCACAGCGATAAGCCAAGTTAACTTAAGGTTACTCAATTCATCCTGTTTGTAACCTCTAACCGTATAATCAGTTTCCAAGGTCTAATGAATGACGTTGTTGTATTGTAGGTTGTGGAAGTGGATTTTCTCGGGTGTTTAACTGATTCATTAGTGATCTAGTCTAAAAGATAACCCCAGTCTGAGGTGTGCGGTGAGACAGAGATGTTCATCACGCCACAGAATCAGCCTTCACACGCAGCAAGTCGACATCGGCCAAGTCTTAAGTGTTCAGATTTATGATCTGTTAAAGCAGGACGATGTCCAGGTAACGTCTGATGACGTGTCAACCAGCAAAGGTTTAGAAAAAAAAGAAAAGTCTCATACTTCAGGGCAGGCTGTTGTGTCATCAGTGACAGGATGTTGTGATCTGTTCCCAGTTTGAGGTTGATTTTTCTACATCCTTAATTATTTTACATTTCTTTTATATCACAGGAATTTGACTGTCATGCATTAAAAAATTTCCCCCACATCCTGAGATAACAGGGATCATAGAGAGAGAATAAGAGAGGTATTAATGACTCAGTTGTAGGTTTCTCACCTGCAATGCCGAAGGCCCAGGTTCACTTCCCACCCAATACCCAAACCCCAGCCACTGACTGCAGTGCCGGACCCAAGATAAAATGGGAATGCATCCTGCGTAAATCCTGTGCCGAGTTGTGTGCAGATCGGATGGTCAGCGTCGAAGAGACGCTGTGACAACTCCTTAACGGGAGCGAACAACATATCACAGAGATCCCTGACCACTGTACTGTTTCTGTTTCTCAAAACCCAGTAAATTATATATATGCATAAAATATGCCATAAATAACAATGAATGCTTTTATCAATAATAAACACATTTGTAATACATGTATATTTTAAGTGGCTCAGTGGTAAGTGTTTTGCCTGCCATGCGGAAGGCCCGGGTTCAGTTCCCGCCCAATGCCCAAACCCCAGCCACTGGATGAGGTGCCGGTCTCAAACCCGGATAAAATGGTAGGGCATCCGACTTAAAGCCTTGTATTTGTGGACTGGATGGTCTGCTGTGGTGACCCCTTGCCAGGAGCAGCGGAATGACCAACGACCACATTTCAATCAAAAACTATATGTTTATTAAAATGCAAATATTTATCACACATACAAGCATTTTACAAATGTAAAGTTTAGCTATGCTGAGCAATTGTGATGGGGTGGTGTGCAAAGTACATAAATCCTGTACTTGAGTTAAAGTAGAAAGACCCCAGGTAATATACTACTCAAGTAAAGTCAAAGTATAAAAGTCAAATAAAGTCAGGTCGCACCGTGGTGTAGAGCTAACATTGCGGCCTCGCACCTCCAGGGTGCCTTGTGCTCTAAGACTCCTGGGATATGCTCCAGGCTTCTTGTGGCCCTCCAGGCTTGTGGTACAAAAGTACTCACCCTCAAATTTACTTAAGTATTAAAAGTACTGAGCATGTACTAGATCAGTGTACCCTTTACTTCATAGTAAGTCTCTCTCGCTCTTTCTTTTTCTCCCCCTTCCTTGCTTTATATGTTTTTTTCCCCCCTAACTGTGAATGTGATGTTTTCGTCTCTGTCTGCAACCAGCTCAGCTGCTTCTAAGTTCAAACACCTGTTACATTGTTAAGCATTTAGGGAAATCAGGCAAGTACAAGTAACAGCATGTGTGCGACATTCCCACTTCAGGTGCCACACACCACTATTCTGCCATGCAGAAATGTAGTGAAGTAAAAAATACAGATAATTGCTGTAGGATGTAGTTGAATACAAGTAAAAAGTATTATCTAATGTCGTAATGTTGTACATGAAATATTTATAGTAACAAAGTAAATTTTGTTACCTTCCACCTCCGGTTTAGATTAAATAATCCCTGGAGGACCAACCCACTTTGTGGCATGTTGTTGTGTCAAAATACACAATAATAGGATGATGTAATGCGTTACCATGCCAAAGTGGATTACTTTTATATAACAGCATGGTAGGGAGTGTGTTATTCATTTTACCTCACAATGACTTGCCAGTGATTACCATGTTTAATTTGATATTAAACATGTCACACATTTTATCAGATGATTGTTGCTTTAAAATGTTAAAGACAAGTTAGTGCCTGTTCTAAATTATGAGATAAATAGTCCCCTCACGTATCTCTCTATCTGTCTCTCTCTTTCTCTCTCTATCTATCTCTTCCCTGCGCTCTCTAAAATATTTAAATTTTACAGAGAGCAGCTTTTTATTTTAAACAGAAATGAAAAAAGGACAATGTGTCAGGAGGTATGGAAACCTTTTAAAGCACGATGAGTGTTACAGGTCATTACAGGACATTCAAGACTTCTTACATGAATTATAAATAAATATCCCCTAAGCAAATGGGTCACCAAGTGCAATGAGTAAATGTTTTTTTTTTCAGGTAAACCAGTATCTGAGCCATGTTTTTATACAAAAGTAATTAATGCACACCTCCTGACCAATCAGATTCAAAATGTTCAGCTGTGCTGGGGCCGTTTCTGTAGTTGATTGGTTTCTATTTAATAAGTAGTACAAGCACAAAAGCAAACACAACACAAAAACTGGTTTAATGTATATATAAAGTAATATTACTATATATGCAGTTAAAGTGTGATATATACACGTAGGTCCATAAGTGACAGTTTTCATGTTTTGCCTCAGTACACCACCACAGTGTATTTGAAATGAAGAGATTTAATATGTGATTAAAGGTCAACCTTTCGGGGTTTAACAAAAATATTTCATTAACTGAATAGGAACAAAAAATATTTCATTAACTGAATAGGAATATAGGAAAATAATAATTTTTTTTAATTTTTTTTTTTTTACAAAATTCCTCAGTTTGTACACACTTAGATTTTCTAAAGTAATCAGTTGTTCAGCAGCTTGATGGCCAGTTGTGACCTGTCTTCTTGTTATTTCATGACAAAATTAAGGAGATAAATTGTTGTTGTAATTTTGTTGACTTCAACTGTTGAGTTTGCACCTGGTAGCTGTTCATGGACACTTTCAGTATACAGTCCAAAGATGTGCCTTTTAAGGTATTTTAGGATTGACCAGATTGAGTTTATTTTCCTAAAATTAAGGCAAGCTCATACCCCTATCTCACCTATGCAAAGTCTGCACGGTTCTGCGCGGTGGCTGTAAGTACGGTTCATCGCGATTCACCGCGAGTTTTGGTCTAGTGACTACATTTCCAATCTTCCCACTTAAAAAATTAAACTATGTCAAGAACACTCTGATGGAGGTAGAAGTCTCACTGTTTAAAGTCTACTATCAAAAGACACATTGATGAATGTAAATACGGAGGCTTTACAAGCTGCTAACCACTAAAAACACTCAAGTACAGGACGTCCAGATGAAAAAAGGCGGCCCAGTTTCGGGGAACAGGATTCTTTGGATGAATGAAACCAGCTTTGCACCAGAATGACTGGAGCTGAGGAATATGTAGAAGGAAAGGAAAGGCTCATGTTCCAAAACCTGCCACATCATCTGTCATAGAAGCACTATAACGGCTTGAGCAGATATGTCTGCTATAAGTGGAACTGGGCTAATGTTATTTACTGAGAATGTGAATGCTGATAGAAGTAGCAGGATGAATTCTGTAGTGTACAGAGCTATACTTTATGCTCATGTTCAGTCAAATGCTGCAAAACTGATAATAGAGCATTTCACAGTAAAGATGGGTAATGGCCCAAATCATACAGTAAATGTGACTCAAGAGCATCTTAAAGCGAATTAAGTGAATGCTCTTAAAGGGCTGAGTCAGTCCTCTGACCTCAACCGACTTGAGCCTGCTTTTTATTTACTGTAGACAAAACTGAAGGCAGAAAGATCCACAAATAGAAAGCAACGGAAGGCAGCTGCAGTAAAGGCCTAGCAAAGCATCTCAAGGGAGGAAACTCAGCATTTGGTGACGTGCATGGGTTGTAGACTTCTTTGCAGTTAATGATTGCCTGGCATTTTGGTTAGTTTGTGCAATTCCTTTTTTTGCCTATGAAAATGAAGTGGTGATGTAAATAAATGGCTGTTATTGCAATATCTTTGGACACTTCTTGAATAAAAGTGTAAAATTCTAGGCATCAATAACATCTTGATTGTTAAAATTAAAATCCACTGGTGGTGTGCAGAGGGACAAAAGTGTGTCACTGTCCAAATACTTATGAACCTAAGTGTATTTGTGTTTATATTTATTTAATAAGACTATAAGCCCACCTGTTCTGGCTAAAGGGGCAGCCTTATTTTAATCCTACAACTTAAATATTTTATCGAATGCAGGCTTCTAGTGTATGTCAGGGTTGTCCAGAGATCTGACCCAGGGCCTGATGTTGCCCATGGGAACAAGTTAACTGACTTATGGCAATCACCCTCTTCTTTAATAGGAACAATTTATCCTGTATTCTAATCTGTCAATCATTCATTTGTTAACCATGGGTGAAATTCCTGTTGGTGTCAATGACTCTTGATGGATCCATCGATTACTGTTTGCTTTTTACAAGTGGAGGTATCTGCACCTCTCCATTTAACCCCTTTTTTAAAATGTTTGGTGTAATCTGCATGTCTTTGGACTGTGGAAAGAAACCAGAGTAACCAGAGGAAATTCATCAAACACTACGTCCCCATGCCACCATGAATATAAATACATAACACATATATTGGGTATATATAATGGGTATAGGCTACTAAAGTGAAAATGCAAGTATGTACAAAGCACACACACACACACACACACAAATGTATATAACATGCATTTTATATATGCATGTATTAAATCCCGGTTCCCAGGCTTTTTGATGAGGTCTAATCTGGCCCCTTTTTGGAAAGTTTGGACACTTCTGGTGTACACTGTCAGAGAGTCAAACAATCAGCAGTTGCTTCATTTAAAACATAATGGGCTGTATATTGCAATATTGCCAATAAATAGACATGATTTCAAATTTGTAGCAATAATAATCGTTATCGTGGTCATGCAGCTTTGGGTTGCTCATATCTGTGTGAAACCTTTATCTTTATTTAGCAGCGTGTTTGTTGTTAGTTCTCTATTATACACGTGCGCTTGCGAAATCAGGCCTCACCCTGCTTGTGAAGAAACTCTGGGTCGAGTAAAAAGAATGACTAAGTCTGTCACAAACTGTTGTGGCCTAAATGACAGATGCAGTAGCTGTGTGTGTGTGTGTATAAACGTGGCCAACGTGCACAAGCAGTTGCATGCATGTTCCCCATGTCTATAAGGGACACAGTAACCTGACTGAAAAACAGTGTGTGAGAGTGGTGTGTGTGTGTGTGTGTGCACGTGCATGTGTGCATTTGTGTGTGTGTGTGTGTGTGTGTGTGTGTGTATATGTGTGTGTATAGAGTGAATAATGGGGCCTGAATGCACTGGGTCTCTCTCATGTTGCCTTTATCAGCACTATCACCATTCTGTCAGTTCCACATATTGAAGTTACACCAGTACCATTGGCCCTCTCACAATAAGGCACAGATCGAGAGGAGAGCTGAGAGAACGAGAGCCTGTATTTACACCACCTCTTTATAAAACAGTTACACACTCTGTATTCAGAGAGAGCAAGAGAGAGAGAATTGAAGTGCTTATCTGTAGACCAGGATTTGGCCTAGATTTGGGGATGAAGGAAATGTTAGTTCCTGGATGGCACCTGTGGTGTGGAGGGTATCAGATGTTGTAGGGAAGGAACATCTCCATCCCTCACTATGGGTAAGAGATCATGTTAAAAATCCTAGAATCTAAAATGTTTGCTAAGCAGTAACACAGTCTTTAATAATTTTGTTTGTGGCATCTTCGATTTTAAAGTAATTGTGACATAGAATGTACGATTACCAAAGTATATTTACCTTATTTGGCTAAACTGGAACAGGGATTAGAATTGACTTTAGTCAAATTATTTGGACAGTTTTGTAGTTTATTTACATGTGACTGGTGTGATTTTTCTCAGAGCTGACACATGAGTTTACCTGCTCTAAGAGCTATTCGTCCTGATAAGGTTTGCTATTAAAGTCGTATCTCTTATTGGAACACATAACTAAGAGTAAGTTTATGTCAAAACAAGATTTCCATTTGTGGTCCTCCGAGTGGCGCAGTGGTAAAGTGCTCGCCCTATCATCCGGAGATCGTGAGTTCGATTCCCCGGGTGATGCTGTAACCTCTTGCAGCCGGAGGCCTAGAGAGAACTGATT
Organism: Clarias laeviceps; assembly: GCA_030014305.1. Taxonomy (NCBI): domain Eukaryota; kingdom Metazoa; phylum Chordata; class Actinopteri; order Siluriformes; family Clariidae; genus Clarias; species Clarias laeviceps. Next base: position 17,244,698 of record JAQMYJ010000037.1, read on the forward strand.
GGCTGAGCTCCCTCTCAGAGGGGAGGGATGAGAGGTACTTAGTGCTCCCACATTAATTGCCCTAGTGACGGGGAGGAATTGAATACGAGTTAAAAAAAAAAAGATTTCCATTTGTGGAGAGTTTTGCATGTACCCTTTTAGCTGGGTTTGTCCCACTGTTACAAAACATAGGAGTAAAAAAAACATGAAAAATAAATGTGTACAGTATACGCAGGTGTGGGAAGTGACCTGTGATGGACTCTCGTCCTATCCAGGGTATATTCCTGCCAAAATTCCACTGATACTGGGATGGACCCTGACCAGGATAAATCAGTTACTGACATTGAGTGACGGACTGAGCAATAATTTGTAATTTTTGTAAACAAATTTTGTTTTTAAAAGCCTGTTTAAGTCAACACTGATACTTTTTGCCTCGCAGCCTTGCTCGAGGGCTTACTTCATCAAGTAACGGAAATGCAAAGGGCATTCAAGCCAAACCAGGGTTTGTAATTGAAAGCGTAAAACCGATTGACATTTAAGACAAATTGACAAGATTGACAAATTAAGATTTCAAGCACAGTATGGTGATGAGACTTTTAGCCACTGTAAATATTTGAATGGTGCAAATGTTTTAAAGATGACCGAATGTCCATGAATGACAATCCCTGTCAAGGTGGCCTGGAGCCCACTGCAGGCGTTCCTGTGGACATTCAACAAGTGGAATGACTGATCATTGAAAATAATCGGATAAGTTGTCACTAACTTACAGAAGAGATGCATATGTCTGTGAGAATTGAACACACAACCAGTTACAAACACCACTCACATTACAGGAACACCGTTGAGAGTTATTGCAACATCCTCTGTGCAGCCCAAGCCATTTCCACGTGTTTGGGGGAATTGAAGGCGTTCCTGGGAGGCCAGTGTTTTAGACATGAAGCAGGCAGTCTGATCATGAATCTAGCATACTGAGAAAACGTTCTACCTAATGGTGTCCAACCACAAGTGAAACGCAGGGATAGTCATAACCGTGAAACGCTTTTTTACTCCAATAACCATGTTCTGTCATTCAGCACAATCAAAAGTCCTGGTTTGACTTGAATGCCTCTTGTCAAAATAGCTGTCCATTACTAGACTTAAGACAATTGAAAAAAGTTTGTGTATCCAGATATCCAGATAATTACTCATCTTTCTTCTAGATACTTTGTGGAACCAACACCACATATCAATGAGTTCTTGTCCTTAAGTCCTTAAAAATTTAAAAGAAGTTGCTGTTCATTCATTTGATCAGTATAAATGTAATTCTTGGGTTCTATCCTAGAAGATCATCAAGATGTACTACGTTGAACAAGAAGAGACTTTGAACTGTTTTTGGAATGTGATAGTCCCTCAGTTGATTAGTCATTGACTCGTTGAAGCCAAAGGTTACTATCAAGCTCCACGTTATGCTTCTTAAGCATCTCCGGTAGTTTGGAAATTGATACAGCAGACCAAGCATATTTTTTTTTGTTTTCTAGTGAATTTTTTTCCCTTCTGGAAGTGTGTGCTAGCTAGATTTAAGTCATCCCTGTTAGATCATGTAATCAATCTGTCTCCCTACCTCAGTCCCAGACCATGAATTACGTTGGACATTTGGCAGAGACGGTCTTTGTTACTGTAAAGGAGCTTTATCGTGGACTGAACCCTGCTACGCTCACCGGTGGGATCGATGTCATCGTCGTGCGTCAGCCAGACGGCAGTCTCCTCTGCTCACCTTTCCATGTGCGCTTTGGAAAGCTGGGAGTTCTTCGCTCCAAGGAGAAAGTGGTGAGGGACAAAGGGGCTTCGATAGTAAAGTGTGAGGTGGTGTAGAATAATAAATGAATCTGAAATAGTTGTACACCATTACTTTATATTGATAATGATAATATTTCTAGGAGTGTTCCATGAAAATGTTAAAAGACAGATTTCCCTTGGTTAAAATTTGCTATTTTTGCTTTTTTTTTTTTTTTTAATCCTAAAGAAATTGATAAATATATAAAATGTTGGGAATAGAAACCTGCTGATTCAGTACATCATTCTTGTGTATAACAAATATTTGAACATGTTAACCATTCGATAACCTTTAAAACTTTAAAACCTTTAAAACCACAACACAAGTTGTGATTTAATACATCTAATTTCCTCATAAATAATATAATTGTATGACTTAAAGCATGTGGTCTACTGTTGCCCCATGGATTCCAGATGAACAGAGACAAGCCTGAATATAACATTTTTAATATAACACAAAGATTTCAATTATGCTACATCATGTTGTTAAGAAATATGAAAAATGCTTTCTCTGTATACTAATATTTACAGTGTATCTTTACCGAAAATATACAAGCTGTTTATGTAATGTCAAAGAAAAGCTACCTAACGTTGTACGTTCTACTCAAACAAGATGCTGGAAGATGTTGATGTTGTGTATATTATTTTTTATTTATCTGATCCATCTGTTTTTTTTTTTTTTCAGGTGGATATTGAGATCAATGGTGAACCAGTTGACTTGCACATGAAACTTGGAGATAACGGAGAGGCATTCTTTGTGGAAGAAAATGAAAGCTTGGAGGTATTAAGAAAGTGTCAGTGATTCTACAGCATGGAGTTACAAAAACCTGATAAACATTCTGTGTATTATGGATTGGCACCCTGTCCAGGGTGTACCCTGCCTCGTGCCCTAAGCCTCCTGGGATAGGCTCCAGGCCCATGAATACAGGATAAATCAGTATAGACGATGAGTGAGTGAGTGAGTGTAATTAATATAGAATATATGTTTTTTTCTCTCAGGCAGAAGTACCAGCTCACCTTTGCACCTCCCCCATACCCATGGAAATCCCAGAGATTTCAGAGATGACCGAGTCTCCTTCCAGCAATACTTCGTCTAACCGCCGAAAAAAACGACGCAAGAAACGTTCCCGCTCTGACGCACACGTCCATGAGGATGTCAGCTCCTCAGAGGAGGAGAGGGAGACCCGAGACCAGGACATCCTGAAAGAGGAGACCGTAATCATGGCAAGGTTAGAGCTTTCATTCAGCGGGTGCGATGCTATAAGATGTTTTGATTAATGTACATACACTGGACAGATTAATAGGAACACCATTACACTCCAAACAATCATTTAGCAGCACTACAGTGCACCAAGAGCTTAATTTATTGTTGCACAGTCAAAACACACTCTGTCCATGGCATATCTTCTGACAGACAGGCTGGTTTGATTATCCATGCAGACAGTCTAGCAGTAGAGCGGTCCAAAAAGTAAATGGCAGCAGTGTGGAAATGCCTTGTTGTCGAAGGAGGTCAGAGGATAGCAGTGACTCAAATAACAAGTCTTTACAACCATGCTGAGCAGAAAATAATCTCAGAATGCACAACCCTTCTCACCTTAAGGTGGAAAGGCAAAACTCCTGTCAGACAAGAACCAGAAATCTGAGGCTATAGTAGGGACTCGTTCAACAGGACAGTTGAAGATTGGAAAAAGAAAAATTTGGTCTGGATGTTTTTCTGCTTACCATAGTTGTACAGCGTGGTTATTTGAGGCTTTCTGGTAGCTAAAACCAGTCTGGCCATCTCTTTAGCAAGACAAATCCCATGGCAGAAGTCACAGCGATCACATTCCCCCATTCCGATGTATAATGTGAAAATTAACTTAAACTCTTGACCTGTATCTACATGATTTTATGCATTATGCTGCCGTGCCAGGCTTGGCCGGATATTTGAATCGGTGTGCAAACAGCTGTTCCATTTTGAGAATGTATCTTTAAATTGCTGAATGGACATACTTACATTTCCAGCATTTATATATGTAGAGCTATAATTAATGTGGGAACACTAAGTACCTCTCATCCCTCCCCACTGAGAGAGCTTGACCAATCAGCTTTCTCTAGACCTCCGGCTGCGAGGTTGCAGCATCACCCGGGAATCGAACCAGCGATCTCCGGATGATAGAGCGAGCACTTTACCACTGCGCCACTCGGAGGCCCAATTTATAGACTTTTTTAAATCTCATTATACATCTGAACAGTTGAGGGTTAAGGGCCTTGCTCGAGGACAACTCGGTGATGCTGGGGTTTGAACCTGGGACCTTCTGATCAATAGTCCCAATGCCTTAACCCCTGAGCTAAGCTGATATTGCTTACAATCTATACTTTGCTTATTATAACTTCGCTGATTGTTGATTTGTAACTTCCCATTGAAGGTGTTTCTGGTGAAATTTTCATCACTTCTTCATTTACATTTTCATTCAATGAGGTTTCGAAACGGTATATTCATGAGAAGTATTGTTTCCTAATTATCAGCATCTGGGAAATTCTGCTTAACCCATTAAATGAGTGGACCTGAACTGACTGTGTGTGTATAATTCTAATATTTATTTTTGCTTTTTTTAATATTTCAGGTTTGTATAAGGCCTGAATGAATCAGTTGTTGAGTTTACCCTTTTCTATGTGTGTTTTTGCAGTAAGTCTGTGTATTACTCTCTGTCTGAGGAACCGGGTGAAGATGTGCTTGGAAGTCATTCCAGAGACTTGCATCCTTATTCTGAAGGAGAGTGCTCACCTAATGAGAGGTAATAACATGCATCATAGCTCACACGCTAAAATAAAAACAAATCTAAACATACATCTAGTCTTTATTCTGTAATATTTATATATTCCATTCTTCAACCTTATTTGTTCTCCTTGCATTATGTAATTTGAGGGAGAGTATTTTACAGATTGTTTCTTACTTCTTGTTTGACTGTGCAGGTCTATGTACACATAGTAGGTGAAACCAGAACTTAAATAAATACAGAAGTAATAAGTAATGCTGCTTTCATTTCTACACCTATGAGTTTCACACTCTCCTTTTACAGCCTTTTCTATAGTCGTCCCTCATCTCCTAAGAGCGACTCCGAACTGTTGGTGAAGCCTCAGGAAACATCCGGGCCGCAGATGCAGTGGAACTGGGGTGGATTTCCTAAGGTGCTCCACTCTGCTCCTGCAAAATTTCCATTATTGCTTTTTCACTCTCAGTCAATCAAGCCGTATCTGATGTCCTGTGTTGTGCCTGCAGGTGTGTCCATCAGAGCGAGGGAGCACAGAGCGGCTCTCCACTCCTTCCTCTCTCGTTACACCCTCTGAGCGCTCCCACTTCCGCACTATCCAGAGGCAGGCCTCGTTCAACATGGAGCTTTCTGACCCCATGACCACTGTAACTGTACTGAGACCAGAACCTTGCATTCTTGACAAACAATCATGTCTCCCTGATAATCTCAATAAAGTTCCCCACTCTACCCCAGACACAGAGGCTTCCTCTCACACATATCAGGGTTCCCCATTCGCACTGCCCCACATGGAGCCTGATAAGGGCTCTGAGCAACAGAACACTTCAGAACTGGAGGCTCGTAGCGGCCTGAATGATTGCATGGCTAACACAGGTACTTCAGACTGTGATGCTAGAACTGCAAATCTTGATAACACAGAGAACACCACCAAATCTACTAATGCTGACGGGGTAGTCGGAGATATTGACACTAGTGCAAAGACTGACATCTTAGTTTGCTCTGAATTCCATGCAAACACTGTTAGCATATCTTGTAGAGCTGACTCGGGTAGCATGGCTCAGTCGGAATTGTTAGCTACCTCTGTCAAGAAAATCAGTGCTTTTACTGAGACAGTTCATTTTACAACAGCTGAAAATGTAGCCTTGATGGAGAGAGACAGTGGTATTGAAGCACTGACTGAAGGATTTGCAGAGGAGGAACGCCCCACAATGGCCCAGCAGACCAATCAGGAAACGAAAAGTGTTGGATTGACGGAACATGTGGAATCTGTTACACAGTTAGAGGAGCTGCCCAACCTCTCCCAGCCTTCATCTAAAACAGCAGAGTCCCAGGAAAAGAAAAAGGGTAGGCTTTAAACACATCCTGATTAAGCTTTATAGTTTACATTCATGTTATGTTGAATTGTCCCAATTAGGTTCCACTTCTATTTCTGTTTTCAAACATTTCTCCATGTGCAGGAAAGCGCAGTCAGCATTTGGGGCCATCAGATATCTATCTGGATGATCTGTCCAGGCTCGACCCTGATGTGGTTGCACGGTATTTTCCCAAAAGGTGAGACTTTTAATTCTCTCATGTATCATCATGAGACGTGGCCTAAGCCTTTACACTCAGTGTCCCAAGCTAGCAGGGGACACTGATGCTTCATGGCAAACAGGCTACACACACTACTTGTCCCGTATGTTTGTTCAGCATGACTGTATAAAGACTTAATACAGTCAGGTCGATACATTTTGAACAAAGATAAGTTTTTTTGGCATTTGGCCTTTGTACTCCTCCACTCTGAGTTCAAAACACCCAAGATGTGTGCAGAGCAAGTACAGCAATTTACACACACACACACACACACACACACACACACACACACACACACACACACACACACACACAGAAACTAAGAGAGCTAATAAATAACGGAAACAAACTTTTATAAATACAGACATAAGGATTGCTTTAAGACTTAAATGAAAATCCTTTGCAGTCAGTGACTGTCTGAAGTCTAGATATTTGTGTGGTAATATACAAATAGTCCATATGCTTACAAAAGCATTTTATTATTGTATGTAGGTATCATATACCTTTGGTTCTTATTGTCTGTTTTTTTTCTCACTATCCAGCGAAGGTGAATCTCTGTCTCAGGGTGATGCTGAGTTTGGTTCAGCCCCACCGATGCAGTCCCCACAGTCAGGACAGCAGACTCCTCCGTCTCTAAGCAATGCCAATGTGGACAGTGGGACTGAGTATCTATCAGACTCCACCACTGACACCCTGGATGTTGCCATGTCCCTCTGTGGGATTGAGGGATACTCCACGCAGATCAAGAAAGGTAGAGAAAGAGTGAACGCAGGCGCCTGACTACAAATTATCAATCTGTTATTTTGCACTTGATGAGCTAGGTCTAGCGATATCACGGTTCTTTGATTCTGTGTAATTGTAAAGGTAAAGAATATTTTCCCAAATTATTGGGGAACAAGTAACAGCTGAACTGCATAAAAATATTAAAATAGCATCGCTATAGTTTGTTTAATCACCCATAATGTAGCTAGGTGACAGATATGAAACCAATATATACACTAATCAGCCGTAACATTTGGTCTGTGGGCATGTGTGAGCCTTGGGTGCCCATAATTCTGTCACCAGTTTACTGGTATATATTTGATAATCGATGTTAATGTGTTAATGTAAGGTTGACATGTGAGCATCATTGTGGTTTTCTGTGTTGCAGAAAAGTTCGAGGAGCACATTGTCACATATCAGGATTTTGTTAACAACCCTGGAATGATTGATGATCCAAACCTCGTCATCTGCATCAACTCCAAGTTAGTGAGATAAATAGTGATGGTGAAATAAATTCCGAAAGTCCACCAGAACAGTGTTTGCTTTATTTATATATCTCCTGCCTTTAACAGGCATAATAAAAGGATATACAGTATAGCCACGTCAAAGTATAATTCCAAGCACTTCATAAATGTCAAAGGCTTTTATTGACAATTACATGAGGTTTAGCAAAAAGTCAAAATACTAATGGTAGCGCTCACCTTTTCTTCATCGGACAAGCTTTTTTCTGGATGCCCCAAACAATCGGAAAGGGGATTCATCAGAGAAAATTACTTTACCCCTGTCCTCAGCAGTGCAATCCCTGTAGCTTTTGCAGAATATCAGTCTGTCCCTGTATTTGTTCCTGAAGAGAAGTGGCTTCTTTGCTGCCCTTCTTGAAATATATGAGGGTGAGTGCTACCATCAGTCCTGTGTCATGACAACAGTAAAGCATTCTGAGACCATTCATGTGTGGGGTTGCTTTTCAGCCAAGCTTTTCAGCTCACTCACTCTTAGTTGACTAAGCAATTTTGGGTCCATGGCAAGGAAACTCCCCAGACCTTAATCATATTCAGAACTTGTGGTCAATCCCCAAGAGGCAGGTGGACAAAAAAAATCCACAAATTCCAAGCACTGTTTATGCAAGAATGGGCTACCACAAGTCAGGATGTGGCCCAGAAGTTGATTGACAGCATGCCAGGGCAAATTGCAGAGGTCTTGGGGGGAAAAAGGGTCAACACTGCAAATATTGTCTCTTTGCATAAACTTAATGTAATTGTCAACAAAATCCTTTGACACTTATTAAATGCTTGTAATTATACTTTAGTATACCATAGTAACCTCACAAAACCTTTGGCCAAGGCTGTAGTGTGCAAAAGCCTTGAACCACCCCTCTTTTTTTATATTTTGCTTAAAATTGACCAGTTTCAGATGAATGTTTTCTTTGTTAAGCAACACAGTAACCTATGAACCATTCAAGAATAAAAAGCCATATAACGTAAGGCATGAACCAGTGAGAAACAGATGCAGATGATGACGGATGATCAGGCTGATGATTAGTATATTGATGATGATCAATGCTGTGAGTTGTGGGAACAGACGAGAGGGGAAATGAGGTTGCTGCGGAGGTTGTTACCAAAAAATTATATTTAATTGTATCTTTAGGTACATGGCAGCCTGCTGCAGTTAAAACATATATAATTAAATTTAATTTAATTTAATATGCAGTAGTGAGGGGTGGCTAAAGATTTTTGCACTGTACTGTATTTTTTCAGTCATGTGTTAATCCATATTTGGTAATCTCCTTTCAGTTATTACAACTGGGCAGCTGCTGCACCGATGATCCTGTCAATGCAAGCTTTTCAAAAGAATTTGCCAAAGGTACAAAGCCCATTATAGATAGTTTATGTGCATCACATTACACTAGTAATAGGAGCATTTGTTCATGAGGTCCTGCTTCTAGATCAGAATTTAGATTAAGTATATATTTGACCTTTTCTCTTTATGTAGAGTACAGTCGACCAGCTAGTCAAAGATAAGATGCCTAAGAAGTCTGGTCGTTGGTGGTTTTCCTGGAGAAGGAAAAACATGGAAAGCAATCAGGTATAGTTTGTACTTTCATTAGAATTTGAATCGGTGGGATGGTGGATATTGTTGGCACGTTACTGTCTGTGTGACGTTTTGTATATTCTCCCATGTTCCTGAGTGTTTTCATTGGGTTCTCAGGTTTCCTCTCAAAAGCATATTGGTAGATTGATTAGCCCCTCTAGAATGTGCAAAGGGCTGCCCCACCTATCTAGTGTGTGTGTTCCTTCTCTCTGGGTTATGCTTCAGGTCCACCACAGTTCATGGACCTTGCTTTGTGCATATGCTCGGACAGGTTTATACCTTAGTTTCATCGATTTAGAAATTATAATGCTACAGCATACAAAGACATCTATATATATCATAAAACTGTAAAGTTGGCGTGTTTGTACATTTTGAAGATTTGTGAAAAAACTATTTGGGGGAATGTAAGATGAGTAATAGAACACAAATTTTTGTTCTGTTTTTTTATCTGTTTGTGCGTGCATCACATAAACATCACTGAACGACTTTTATTGGGGTTTTCACAGGTGTTTATTGGCAGTTGAGCCAATAGGTAACATGTACAGTAGGCTTTGTTTCATTACAGTCAGCCCACGGGAAGAGAAAAAATGCTAATTTGAAATTTAAATGGAAAATACCATTAAAAATCATGGAAAATTTATAAGTTCATCTCAAAATTCAACAGATGGTGCTGTACATTTTTTAATACACACTTATGAGTGTGCAGTTGAAATCTACTTAATACTGTAAAACCGATCTCACACTTGTATTACGCGCACTTCATGGTAAATAAATTTCAGTTCATTCTAAACCATCAACAGATGGTAAAGTTTTTACAACTTGCTTATAAGAGTGCAATTAAATTCCATGTGAACGAAGACACAGGCACATCTAGTGGCAACAGTTTGGGAAAGATTCCTTGTGGGTCTGATGGTCAGGTGGTTTTATAGTGTACATCTCTTCTTCGGCCTTATTATTATACATATCATATATTATTATAATAGACAGTAATGCAGAGGGTCAAATCTGAGGAACGGAGAGTATTTGTCCATCCTCTATCTATGCACAGCTGTTTTTACTCTTTTTCAGCCAAATTTAAAGCCTGACTCTGAAGAAAGTCAACTTGAGGCATCATCATCATCATCTCTTCCTATAGCTCCCCCAATAAAGTAAGAATGTGTTTGCAATAAGGTATATAGTACTCTGCAAAAGTCTTAAGCCCCTCCTCCTTTTTTGTTGTATTTTTTGATGTAGCCTTACAAACGCACTGCCAATGCAGTCAAAGCAAATCTTAATAGAAAATAAACGCACACACAATGGAACACAATCAGGTGGCACTGTGGTGTAGTGGTTAGCACCGTGGCCTCGCACCTCCAGTGTCACGGGTTCGATTCCCACGGATCTGAGTGTGTGGAGTTTGATGTTCTCCCCGTACTTGGTGGGTTTCCAGCGGGTACTCTGGTTTCCTCCCACAGTCCAAAGATATGCTAATTGGTGTTCTCAAATTGCCCATAGTGTTTGAATGATTGTGTGGTGTGTGCTTGTGTGCCATGCGGTGGATTGGCAGGCTGTCTAGAGTGTACCCTGACTTGTGCCCAAAGTTAGCCTTGTTATATAGAATAAGCAGCATAGGAGATGAATGAATGAATGGAACACAGTCATGGCCTCCCTAAAGTCCAGAACTCAACATTATTAAAGCAGTGTGGAATCGTCTTGACTGAGAACAAAACACAGCCAGCATCCAAAGAAGAGGATCCTTTAGAACCATTCCTGAAAATTACTTAAAAAGTTACAAGAAAGCCTGACTAAGAGAGTTCAGACCGTGTGAAGAATAACAGTCTCATACCAAATTTTGACTTTAAAGCTCATTAGAATTATGCAAACACCTTGTGTTATACAGCATACTGTATTTCCATGTATGTTTGCACATGTTGCACTGTCCCGATTGTCTCATTTGCCTAGCAAAATATAAAGAAATGACTGGTGGCTCTAGAATTTTGCACAGTCCTGTGCAGGTGTGAAAAAAGGCAACATTTTTATCAAATAATTGAGAAACAACAAGTTTTTAATCTTAACAATGAAACAGCCATCTGAGAAAAAGAATTGGTCGTTTAGAAAAACATTTGCATTATGTTTGGTGTTTTTCATATAGAACATGTTCTGCGCTTTATCACTGTGATGTTCAGGTGTGAAATCGTGCAAGTTTTATTATCCAGTTGATATCACCCATTCTGGTCATCACATCATCTTTATTCTGGTTTGTGCAGGAATCATTCTGGTCAGTTGTCCAGTGATGATGATGCTATTGACCCTAACAGGAAGGAAAGTTTAACAGAAGCTACGAATACTGCACAGTGCTTGAGTCAGATATACCGCAAATCCCTCCGCCTCACCTCTGAACAGATAGTAAGTAACTCCTTTATTCAAACACAGTGCATAAGTTTATTCATCACTGCATTACATATTCAACTGTTGTTTTTTAAACCAGAGCAGCTTTAAAAATGATAAACTATATGTTATAACTCTGTGATATTATAGTATGTGTGTGTGTGTGTGTGTAGGAGCGTCTCAATTTGAGGGAGGGACCTAATCAAATTGTGTTCAGTGTGACCACACAATACCAGGGAACATGCCGTTGTGAAGCTGCCATCTATCTGTGGAACTGGGATGATAAAGTTATAATCTCAGATATTGATGGAACCATCACCAAGTGAGTATACGTGTTTTATATAAAGGTGGATGACATGTAGGGAACTTGTATGTTTTGGGGTAATTCTGTTCAATCTGTGTTCATGCCAGGTCAGATGCACTAGGTCATATTCTGCCACAGCTGGGCAAAGACTGGACACACCAAGGGATCGCCAAGCTTTACCACAAAATACACCAGTAAGAGACACACTGACCGGCTGTCCTATAGTCTGCTACTGTAGTGAATGAGAGCTCTGTTTACACTACATAACCATATACAGGCACCATAGATTACCATGAACTATATGCACTTATACAGTAGTTAATGATGGAAAATTAACATGGCCAGTAAGTCAAGACATGTGCGCGCACACACACACACACACACACACATACACACATTTTCCATCCAATTTATTAGGAGCATCTATAACCCTGCACATTTATGTATTTATGCCGTTATTTAATCAGTCCATCATATGGCAACAGTCTAATGCATAAAAATATGCAGCTTCAGGTGAAGAACATCAGTTAATCACTGTCACTTTGATTGTGACATGAATATTGTTGCCAGAGGGGATGGTTTGAGTATTTCAGAACCTGCTTAGACATTTTCACACACACAATGGTGTGAGGGGGAAAAAAATAAACATTATGTACATGAAAATTCTCTGTGCTAATGCCTTGTTTATAAGAGAGGTCTGTGGAAAATGGATGGATTGATTTAGATGACCGGTAAGGATGTTGTAACTCATCACGCTTTACGACCGGGGTGAGGGGGGAAAAGTCTCTCAGCATACACACTTATCTCAAATGTTTAATCTCTTATAGCACCTTTTTATAAACAGGATCAGTGTTCCCATCCAAAGGGCTCACTAAGTGATTTGATGAAGATAAATATGATGTAAATCGCATGTCGTGCCTATACAGGCACCAGATCCCAAACCACTTTTACACTCAGATGAGATTTTAGTCCAACATTTTAGTCTGCCAGTCTCATCAAAACGGCAACAAAGTGATTGCAATTTTCAAGGAATGGTGTTCCTCGCATTACTACAATTTTAAAGACCTGTAGAATCTATCTCAAGTAACATGTAGCACTGAAACTGGTCTGGTGACCCAAGGCACTTAATCTGGATAATTCCATTCATTTTTTACCATTTTTTAAATATCTTTTGATTGTATATAAACCAATGTAATCCATCTGAAATATAAAGCGGTGTCCTATGAGTTTTGCAGTGTTTGGATGAATCTGAGCAGAGAGTATATCCATATATACTCCAGACTTTATCCTGCTACTTTATCATCAGTCATGTCATCAATAAACACCAGTGACCTGGTTCCACTGGCAGCTATGCACATTTATGCCATAATACTGCCTACCATGTTTGACAGATGACATGGTATGCTTTGGATCATGAGCTGTTTTCCAAATGGGAGTGTCGGTATGAAAATGACTGTAATTCCAGGATGGTTCATACCATACTTCTGTCAAACACCTTGAATTGAAGCTGAAAGTCTCAACTTTTAATTTATCTTGAGTGTTTCATTTAAAAATTTATGGACCGGACTGTATACAACCAAAGATATGTGGACTCCTGACCATCACACCCATATGAGCATCACGTTCCAAAGTTCATCCCCTCTTTACTCCTATAACAGCCTCCACTCTCCTGGGAAGTCTCTTCACTAGAGCAGGGCTGTAAAAGTTTCTACCCATTCAGCCACAAGTGCATTAGGCACTGATATCAGGTGAGAAGGTCTGGTACACAGTCTATATTTCAGTTCATCCCAAAGGTGTTCAGTGGGGTTAAGGCCAGGGCTCTGTGCAGGCCAAGAGAGGTAATCCACACTATCCTTCTAATAAACACCAATGTGTTGGCTGACATTTGGAGCAAGTGTGGAAGACTGTGCCGATTTGTTTTTGGTACAAAATATTACTGTATTATCAGTGCTATTATTACCAAGGTATTTGGTGTCTTTTCTCTAGGAATGGCTACAAGTTCCTGTACTGTTCAGCTCGGGCCATTGGCATGGCAGACATCACCAAGGGCTACCTGCAGTGGGTCAACGATAAAGGCATTGTACTTCCTAAAGGACCTGTACTACTTGCTCCCAGTAGCTTGTTCTCAGCCTTACACAGGTATAACAACACACATTTTAATGCTTTATTTTTGTTTGGTGCACAAATGGTATACATTAGAACAAATTTTTGTACTCATATTTTTACAGGGAAGTAATTGAAAAGAAGCCAGAGGTCTTTAAAATCACATGCCTGACTGACATTCGAGAGCTTTTCAATCCACACAGACAACCATTCTACGCTGCCTTTGGCAACAGGACTAATGTAAGCCTTATTGAAACAATAGGAGTGAAGCCATTACAGTGTAATGGCTAGTTTTATTTGTCTGGAAGAGTAACATATTTGTGTTTGTGCATCTAGGATGCATTTGCTTATGTGAAAGTTGGCGTACCTGAAACCCGCATCTTCACCGTAAACCCTAAAGGGGAGCTGATACAGGAGAACAACAAAGGCCACAAGTCTTCGTAAGTGAGACATGCATGCAGGCACAATTAAATTGGTGCCAGGAATAAATTATTACTATTATTATTATTATTATTATTATTTAACATGAACACTGGGTTTCTCCTAGGTATTCTCACTTGAGTGAGCTTGTGGAACATGTCTTCCCTCTCCTCTCTAAAGGCCAGCATGCATCCTTTGATTACCCAGAATTCAGTCACTTTTCTTACTGGAGAGAGCCGTTGGCACCACTGGACTTTACTTCCCTCTAGACTTCCACAGTTAATTTCAATGCCTTCCTGGTTTTCTTAACTCTCCAGCTCCTCTTTACCTCTCTTGATCATGACACTAAAGAGCTGAATGAATAAAAGCTGTATGCCAGGTCACCTGGATCTTTAAGTAGCTTGTACAAAGTCAAATGCTGTATGTTGCCATATTATGCAACACATATGTTAAAATGTTGTTAAAATAGCACTACAGTGCAAGATATGCACCACATCATGAGGAAAAAAGTGTGAAAAACCAAAGATTATAATTTGGTATCAAATAAATCTTGTGTATTTCTTATGAAACCTTTTTCTAATAATTTTAGTGAAATTAGTTTTTGTGAAATGCACTGTCTAAAGCATAATTTATATTCTCAAGCTGGTTACTTTTTCCATCTTAAAAAATGTTTTGTGTATACAGTTTTATCTCGCCACATTCCGCTACATATTTGAGCCCTAAATCTGTGCAGCAAGCCTTGTTAAGAAACACAAATCCCTAAGGATGTGATAAGACAATGTCAAGCTGGCACGTTTGCTGACTTTGTATGTCTATATGAATCAAATTAATTTTTGTCCTGCTTCAGTTTCGTCTCAGGAAGAAAATAATACGAAAACAGTAAAAACTGAAAGGGTGTGTGCACTGATTATAAATATTTATGCCTTTATTTTTTTATTCCAGTAGAATTACAATATGTTTAAAGGATTAGGACTTTTAAGAGGATACTGGGACCTTTCTGAATCTTTCCTGAAGAACAAAGTCATACCAAATGGTGTATGTCCATTTTATTCATGGATATTAAATATAACTATAAGCTAGTAGATTAACTAACTTGGTATAAGTCACTCACTCTCTCAATGTCTATACCGCTTTATCCTGTATACATTGTCGCAGGGGGCCTGGAGCCTATTCCAGGAGACTTAGGGCACTAGGTGGGGTACACCCTGGATGGTGTGCCAATCCATCGCAGGGCACACACATACATGCACACACAATTTAGGAACACCAATTAGCCTAATCTTCATATCTTTGGACTGTGGAAGGAAAGCAGTGTACCCAGACGCAACCCACCAACCAGGGGCAGAACAGGCAAACTCCATGCACACAGACTCTAGACTGGGCCTGCTATGACATGTTACTAGAAACATTTAATTTCCGTAGGCACTACATCATGCCTTCTTTCCACATAAGTTACACATCTAACAATCTTGCAAACCATATTTTAGAAATAACTATCAGAGGAGCATTTCCTAGATTAAGTAGTCACAGGGCTTGTTGATGTTGGAAGTAGAGATGAGAAACTCGGATCCTTTAACGGATTCGACTCCTTCTGAATCACTCACTAAACCGATCTCTTGAGTCCTTTGAGTCACTTGAGTCAGTAGGAATTCTGACTGCATTTTCCTCCACTAGAGGGCGCTCACTAAATCCCTAGTATCCACCGAATCCTTGGACTTGCGCACACTGAGTCCCTCGGACCCCGCGTCTGACGGATCCGCTGAATCCCCTGGTTTAGATAAATCAGCAAGGACACGTATAGTATTTTGAGTCTTTTTTGTTTCTGACCATAAAACGTAAATGACTGAGTCAAGATCAAGTTTCTTTTAATGACAAATGCACATAGAAATAAGTTTAGACAACAAATATAATGAATGAATAAAATTATTATAAATATAACATATTATAGTTAGTTTTTATAAAGTTTTAGATAGTTAAAAAAAAAAAGTCGAGGTGGTAAAGCCGGGATTCGCGGTTCAGTTTTTATGCATATAGTCATTGTCCTCAGAATCCACTGAATTCACTCATAAACACACACTGAGTCTCCCAGATCCGGCTGTTTATGAACAACTACAAAGAACAACTGAATGGTGTAATTATCAGTTTGTATTTATGCATGTTGTTGTTAGCAACTAGATAACTTAGGACTCAACCGATCTGAGGAACTGAAGAGAAGGATTTGTGAGTCATTTAAAGGATCGTGTTATTTAACCCGGATGAATCCGGATTCGCTCATCTCTAGTTGGAAGTGTGCACGTCTTCAGGTTTGAAGGATTAAAGTGTTAAGCACATTCACTGTGTGGATATACTGTAAAATATGATTGTCAGAGTTGGTTATATCCTTGAACAGACTGGAAGTGTTAATAGCAGGGGATGACTGTTACTGCAAGTCCTCACCATCTATATGGCTTTATCCTGTATCCAGGGTCACGGCGGCCTGCGTCCTATCCCAGGAGACTTAAAGCAAGGAAGGGGTACGTCTTGGACTGGGTGGCTGTCTATTGCAGGGGGCACACACACGTTCACACACTATGGGCAAATTGGAAACGGCAATTATTTTAATCTGCAAGTCTTTGAACTGTGAGAGGAAACCAGAGTACCTGGAGGAAACCCACCAAGCACAGGTCTGTGTCCATGCAGGTGGGAATCGAACCTGGAGGTGCGAGGCGACAGTGCTAACCACTAAGCCACCGTGCTGCCTAATACAAGGCCTGTTTATACGGAAATAATAAATGCAATTATTAATATTTTTTCAAACTACTAAGTTTTTTATTTATGCCTATTCATGACAGCCTGTGCATCATTGTAAGGTGGTTGCACTCTTGTCTGTTGTTTCTCTTATGTGTGTGTTCAAGATGAAGACAGTGAACAGTGTTGCACAGTTTCGTTTTGTAATTTATAAGTGGGACTTGCCCCTGGTGCTTGGTGTTTATTTAATGAGCTGGAACTGAAAAACAGTTTGATTAAAGTTGCTAAGACATGCTAGTTTATTTACTAGCAGGGTTGTCCTGGGTGTACTGCAATACAGTTTTGTTGACATGTATTTCAGACTATGAGGAATTTTATTATTATTATTCATTTCCTTTTTTATTTTATTTTTTATAAACATGAAAATCAGTACAAACAATCAATTAAACAACAATTAAAAGAAGAAAAAAAAGGAAGAAGAAAAGAGAGGGAAAACAGACTGGTAGGATTAGCAAACAGGGAAATGAATCATGCTACCCATAATGCGTGCTGTGTGCGCGCGCGCGCGTCAGTTCGTCACGGACAGGTGTGTGTGTGTGTGTGTGTGTACGTGTGTACAGTACTGTTGGAAGCTTCAGTCATGCAGCTCTAGGCTACTCTAGACCAACAAGAGGAGGTTAAAGATCTATCTAAGGCACCAACTACAAGGTAAACATTATTTCATGTACTGAATATGGTTATTTTCTAAATAAATAAATAAAATATCTGTAACGGAGCTGCAGAGTGTGTCTTCATAGCGAGGGAAGAAAACGAAACTTACTGACTGCAGGACAGAAGCAAACATGTCTACACTTTCTACTTGCTGTGGTAGAGTACTGTACTCTCCTGCTTATTATCATTAGCTAAATCTCTGTAAAATGAGCTACAGACGGTTTCCCCCTTTTTTCATGTCTTGCATCCAATCTCATAATAGGAGAAAATTGTTTCTATTGACTAGCAGAGAAGAAAAACTTTAAAATAAAACACTTAAAAAAAATTCTAATAAAATAAAACCTTAGCACTGTTGCCTTGCACCTCCAGGGTCCGGGTTCGATTCCTGCTTCTGGTTTGTGTGTGCGTGGAGTTTGCATGTTCTTCCGGGTACTCTGGTTTCCTTCCACAGTCCATGGACATGCAGATTAGACTAATTGCCCGTAGCGTGTGAGTGTGTGTGAATGTCGACAGGAGGTCCTACCATGGGAGTAAAATGGGAGTAAATACAATAGTAATCACCATACGGCCTCTCACCATGTGGTCCCTAGTTAGATTAGAGGTTTCTAGAGGGATGGATGGAATAGTAACTTTAGAACCTAGTGTCCAGGTTTGGGTTTGCTGGTTTTCTCCTGTGGATGCCTGGTCATTGTCTTGCCCTGTTGCATGTTAGGGCAGGGAAGCTCAACAGTTACCCGATACCCTTTCATTTATTTTAGCTAAAATCTGTTTAAATGTCATGAGGAAGGAGGCATTTGTTGCTCAGTGGTATGTTTTTTGCTTGCCATGCGAAAGGCCCAGGTTCAGTTCACGCCCAATGCCCTAACCCCACCCACTGGATGCAGTGCCAGTACCAAGTGGACAAAATGGGAGGGTTGCGTCAAAAAGTGCGTAAAACCTGTGCCAAGTTGTGTGCGGATCTGATGGTCTGTTTTGATGCCTCTTTGATGGGAGCAGCCGAAAGACTAGCAACAACATCAGGGAAATGGGGACAGAGAAAAAAAGGAAAGAGTACCAGGAGGAATTAAATTCCAATGCCAAGCAACACAACACTATTCGGACAAAATTACAATAATACGGTATAACCAACAAGACTGGATTAAGGCCACCAATGCCCTACCCGGACATTGTAAATTGTCTAGTTTTTGGACTGTGTGCATACACTTTGGATTTTAAAAGTTATAAATTCCTAGACACCTATGAACAGTTTTGCAGGGTTGGGTACAGAATCTGCTTATTCTCAACTGAGAAAACTGTAAGAGCATGGTCACACTTGCACAGATAAGGTTTCTCTCCTCCTTTTGTCCCAACTATTTAAAAAATCCTTTGTTCAGTTGTGTCCAATACCCATGGTATGTATGGTAGTTCTTGAAGGAGCTTTTCAGATTTATGACAAAACACAGCCTCCAGCTCACTAAAAGAAAGGCAGCATGATTCTTACAACACAGCACGTAAACAGATTGTTACTGAAAATTCAACACAGCATGACTCATTCATTCAACTTCACATTCTCTGTTAGCCACACTAAACTGCCCCTTGGTATGAAAAAGTGTGAGCATATGCACTGATCAGCCACAACACGACTGCCAGGTCAATTGAATATCATTGTTTGCCAGTTACAGGTGAAAATCGAAAAATTAGAATATCATGCAAAAGATCATTTACTTCTGTAATGCAACTTAAAAGGTGAAGCTAATATATGAGATAGACTCATTACATGCAAAGCAAGATAGTTCAAGCCGTGATTTTTCATAATTGAGATGATTATGGCATACAGTTCATGAAAACCCCAAATCCACAATCTCAGAAAATTAGAATATAACATGCTATCAACAAAACATGGATTGTACAAGGAACATATCGGACCTCTGAAATGTGTACAGTGGGTAAGGAAAGTATTCAGACCCCTTAAATTTTTCACTCTTTGTTATATTGCAGCCATTTGCTAAAATCATTTCATTCATCAAGTTCATTAATGTACACACAGCACCCCATTTTGACAGAAAAACTGAATTGTTGACTTTTTTGCTGATTTTATTAAAAAAGAAAAACTGAAATATCACATGGGCCTAAGTATTTTGACCCTTTGCTGTGATACTCATATATTTATTTATCTTCTGATCATCCTTGACATGGTTCTACACCTTCATTTAAGTGTTTGATTATACTGATTGGGAAAGTCACACACCTGTCTATATATGACCTTACAGCTCACAATGCATGTCAGAGCAAATGAGAATCATGAGGTCAAAGGAACTGCCTGAAGAGCTCAGAGAC
>JAQMYJ010000037.1:17273585-17288918 GCA_030014305.1 Clarias laeviceps
AAAGTTAATGAAAAACTTTCATGAATATGTATAAACTGTTTCTGAAAGGTGTACTTAGTCATGTGACTAGAGATCATTATAATATTTAAAGAAGAAACATGGCTGACACAGAGTACAAAAGAAAGAGGCAAGCAAACCATGAGAAATTCTGTAAAAATTTCTGTAAAAAAATCCACAACCTCTAAGATTTAGCTTTGATTACATAATATGGTCTCCAGTTCATGTGTGAAAAAGATTCCTCATGCTCCCTGAACCACTCTTTTGCCTGTACCATCAGTAAAGAAAAACTCCATGAATGTGATAACCTAGTCATTCATGATGGCTGCATCACTTCATTACTTCCCTTCTTACCCAGATACACCCATCACTCTTGAATAGGGTCAGTCTGGATTTAACCTAACCTTTTTCCATTCTCCAAAGTCCAATGTTTATGATCCCTTGCGAATATAGGTCTTTTTCTTATGGCCACACAGCTGTTTATCCCCAATCCTGTGCATTCTCATTGTGTGTGTGTGGACAAGGTAATGCTCTTACTTTCACTATTAAACATAGCTATAGTTTTTACACTCACTCACTCACTCACTCACTCGCTTATCGTCTATACCGCTTTACCCTGTATAAAGGGTCGCTGGAGGCCTGGAGCCTATCCCAGGAGACTTAGGGAATGAGCCAGGGTACACTACAGATGCATTCAGACGCTCATTTACACACTATGGGGCAATATGGGAACGGCATCTAGCCAAATCTGTATGCCTTTGGACTGTGGGAGGAAACCGGAGTACCTGGAGGAAATGCACCAAGCATGGGTAGAACATGCAAACTCCATGCACACGGACGCTAGGTGCAAGGTTTCTTCTACACATTTCTTCTACAAATATTTCCAGGTTTTATTAATGTCTCGAAAGGATCTTTACCAAGTTCCAATAACTTCAGATCTCCTTAGTTTTTTTTTTTTTTTGCTTGATCCAGCCCAATAATCTGCCTCTTCTGGAATGGCATATATTCCAGTGCTAGGATAGTATTATTAATAATGATAATAATATTTATTTATTTTTATCCAGACAGTGTATAAAGTCTAAAAGGGGGATTTTGAGATGGAAGTTTCTGGATGCCTAATTGGCAGATCTGGCAACCCGGCTGTACTGTCAGTGCTTCACAGTGCCGTGTTGGTGAAAACACACGCACACACACAGCTTCTACTTGCTTCATGTCGGTTATCGTGCTGCTGTTTATAACAGCTGTACGCATCAGCACAGACCGAAAGAAAGCTGCTATGTTGTTTGTATGCACGCTAGCTGGTCCTGTGCAATACATTTCCCCCTGATTCAAGCGAAGGTAAGTCAGATTATTACACAGGAGCGGCTAATGGTTAGCATAGCATTACTACGCTGTTAGCTTAACAGCGTTAGGCAGGAAATACAACTCGGGACTTGATTAGCTAGGAATAGTTAGCATAGCAGGTGAATAAAACACACTCAGTCATGTAGTTTGGCTAAAAATAGTGTATTATAATTGATTAAAATGTGCTGACGCGATGCATCAGGCTAACAGTGTTAGAAGTTTAGCACACTATACTAACATTGAGGTTTGGTTTGCACAGTGAAAGCTTTTTAGAAAACTAATGTGTCACCGTGTTCCAGTGTGTTTGTGGTTTTATTTCAATGTGCTCCTGTGTGGTTTGGTGAGATGTGAACCTAAGCTAAGCTTTAGTGTTCCTCAGTGTGTTGTGTGTAAACATCACGGGTTTGGGGCAGAAACAGAAACTTTGCTGACTCCAGTGTTACACAGAGAGATCTACAGGGAAATTTAAACAGTTTAGCCTCCGAAGGTTATCACTAAAGCGGTGAGGACGATGGTGGTTATGCAAAGCTAGCTATGAAGTTAAAGCAGGAGATCAGTAGTTTTATCTATATGGAGTGAACTTTGGTCTCAAGAAACTAAACGGAAACTCATACCGCAAGTATCTGAGCTCGATTAATGTCCATTATTGTTTGTTTTCTGGATTTTTAAAACATTATGTATGCTTTCCAAACTTCTTCTATTCATGTGTTGGTCTAGTCAACAACAACAACAAAAAAAACTGTCAGCACTCTTTCAGGGGAAGATCTAATGCGATCTCAAAGAAGTCGTTGGATGACGTCACGGATAGAGTTGCATGTTGGTCGGATGGTTTTGGTTGATTGCATTTCAGAGGTGTTGCATGAAGACGGAGGAACATATAAAGACAGAGAATAAACTAGAATCTTTAACAAAATAGAATTGACTTTACTTTTGGAATCAAAGGTAGAATAGAACATAGTTTGAGTAGAATAGAATAGATGAGGCATTTTCAAAATAAAGTTGAATCTTATTAAGGTTTGTTTATTTGACACATGTTGTGTACCTAACAGCTCTTTGATTGCCACCTCTGTTCTGTTTGCATGTTTTTCCCTGTGCTTGGTGGGTTTCCTCAGGGGTACTCCGTTTTCCTCCCACCATCCAAAGACGTGCAGATTAGGCTAATTGACAATTTCAAATTGGCAGTAATGTGTGAATAAGTATGGGTGTGTGCCCTGTAAGGGCTTGGCACCCCGACCAAGGTGTACCCCAGCTTGAGTTCTCCAGGTCCCTTCCACGACCCTGTATACAGAATAAAGCAGTATGAACAATGAGACGACGACCTTATAGCACAGTGTAATGATTATTTTTTTCTTTGCATATCTCAGTTAGGAAGCTGGGGTCAGAGAGCAGGGTCAGCCAGGATACAGCACCATTGTAGCAGATTGGGATAACGGCCTTGCTCACGGGCTCAACAGTGGCAACTTCGCTGTGCTGAGGCTCGAATCCCTGACCTTCCAATCAATAACCCAGCGCCTTAAGCGTTTGCATCAGATTAGAAGTTTTATGAAAATAAAATAGAAATGAAGTGAAAAGAGTAAGCAGAATAAAATAGACTAAAATCTTTTTATCTAGTTTTAATAAAATTCAAGAGTTGCTTTTTTATACCCCTCGATTGGAGCAGCTGAAAGACTAACCACAACTGATAGAATGTTAGGACAATACAGTTAAACAGATCTTTAATATAATAGAATATTTATCAGAATAGAATGGGACAGCAGGGTTAGCACTGTGGCTTCTCCCACAGTTTGAAGACATGCAGATAACTGTCATTTCAAAATTTCCCATAGTGAGTGTGTGTGTGTGTGTGTGTGTGTGTGTGTGTGTGTGTTTGTCCTTGTGCTCTGTGATGGACTATCACCCTGTCTAGTGCCGTGAGTCCCCCGAGATAGGCCCAAGGCCCCCCGAAACCCCGTACAGGATAATTAGCATTATAGAGAATGAGAGTTTTCATTGTAGAAATAGTTATATGGGGCACTGGTGGCTCAGTGGTAGGTGTTTCGCCCAAACCCCAGCCACTGGATGCAGTGCCGGTCCCAAGCCCGGATAAAATGGGAGGGTTGCGTCAGGAAGGGTATCCGGCATAAAACCTGTGCCAAGTTGTAGTGCGGACTGGGTATTCCCGGGAGCAGCCGAAAGACCTATTTTAAGACTAGATTAACACAATAGAATAAAGTAAAAAGTTTCAATAGAACAGAAGTTTTTTTACAGAAGAATTTAATAGAATAGTGTATTATCAGAACTGTAATGAATTGCTGTTTTATTAAATATTTTACAAGTTTTATCAGAATGGAATAGAATATTTAACTGAATAGGATAGATAATATATCACAAAAGGGTTTTAATAGAATATTTCTCAGAACAGAATTGGAGTTTATTAGAATAATAAGCTTTTTCAGAGTGAAATAGATTAGAGGGCTTATCAGAACTTAATAGAATTCATTAGGATCCCCATTAGAATATGATAGATGATTTTTATTTTTGAGGATTAAGTAATCTTTGGTCACATTTTTTTGTCCAAATTAGTCAAATTAACGCAAATCAACATGAGTTAGAAGCTGCATGCACCCGTGCTTATATGAAGAATCCGCATTGAATGCTAAACTTTTGTAACAATACAAAAGTTAGTTTGTATTATTTAAATGCTGCCCTTGTTTTTTAATAGGGAAAACTAATTTTATAAGTAATGGGCTACTTAATTACATATTAAACTTTTTTTAAAGGTTTAAAATTGTAACAAAATTTGGGAACAATGTCATATAGAATCGAGATATTTATAAAATCGTGATACTTATAGAATCACATTTTTTTAATCAAATTGGCCCCTAGGTATCGAGATTTCATATAGGGAGGTGACTGTTGATTTTAATCCCTAATAATTACATTTTTAAAATCCATTTGCATGGAGCTTCTGCCATGACATTTTCTGTGCATGTTGTTGGTGTAGAAATAATAATGTTAAAATGAGTACAAATTATCTACTGTAGCATAACTCATAACTTAGCAGAAGTGGTAGTCATGTTAAGTTAGCTAAGTGTTTTTGTGTGTTTGTGTTTGCCTGACAAAACCGATTCTTGGTAGCTAGTTCACCTGTCTGTACTATTTATTTAATATATAGAGTAAACACTGTGTTCCTAGAACACTGGACACGAGGCAGGAGAGAGGCACCTTACTAAAGACTTAAGTGTTAATTTGTACTTTTGTGAACATGTGTTTTAGCGTGTGAATGCAGAATGCTGGACACAGTGACGGTGAGCTGGTTTGTGCCGCACAATAATGGCACCCTGCCTCCATCTATAGAGAACACATCGGTTCTGCCCACATGGCCACCTCAGTCCAACATCAGCCAACCACACGGCTGCTTGCGGGTTCTTTACGAGGATATCGGCACCTCCAGGTAGGTCTGTCCTCACACAGCTAGAACAAGGGGTCGCATCTGTGCTTAATGTGACATCTTATTTGATTGGAAGCTCTGATTAGACAATATGTGTGTAAATGATGTTGTACTCAGTCCAGTGGTTCTGATAAGAGAATTGTTTTAATATGAATGTCACTTCAGTATGATCCATACTGCATACGGTTCTTATCGAAAAGCTGTCTTTTGTATTTACAGAATATCAGATTAGTATTTCATTAAATTGACTTGTTGCAGATTACTTGTACCGTATGCTATTTAAAAGGTCTTTGATTAAAGCTTTAACAGTATAACTGCTTCATTCGTTATCGTTTGCGATTCACAGTGAGGCTTCACTTCCTCATTCTTTTGTCTCTCTCTCTCTCTCTCTCTCTCTATCTGGAAAGTACTTTTTGTTTTGGAGAAGTTCCCCTGGTATTTAAAAAATAAACTTTCAGTTTTGTTTATGTTAGTTATTTGATGTGAAGTGAATTGTTGCTGTTGTACAGTAATAGCATTGTCCAGATAATGTTTTATAAGATTTAAAAATATGAAATGCATGACATGCATGCTAATCTTTATAATTAGTGTGTGACATTGAGTTGCATTCAAGATTTTTTTCAGTTAAATTCAAAGTTTTAGTTTAAACGTTCATAGCTGTGTAGTAGTACTTTTGATCTCTAGATCAAGCTCTGTTTCTTTTATTTTTAGGAGCTAACATTAAAACAGGACTTTTTTTCTTTGTAGCTGCGTTATGTAAACACAGCACAGACCAACACGTTAGCATCAGAATTACATTACAAATATTTCAATGCAACAATATTTGTTTGTAAGCAGGTACTAATGGTCATGTAGATTTAATTTACTTTATGCGACTGTCTTAATCTCACATTAGGGTGCGCTTTTGGGACCTGCTGCTGCTGGTGCCTAACATAGCATTCCTCGGGTTCCTGATCTGGAAGCTTCCATCAGCTCGAGCCAAGATCCGGCTTACCTCCAGCCCCATCTTTATCACTTTTTACATCCTGGTGAGCTGATCCGTTTACCTGCGACACTAGTCTGAGGACAGGTTGACATTTGGGGGAGTGTAATCTAAGCCCTGTCATGTTCAAACTGTCAGTGTGACAGCCTGAGTCTTTTATTTTTGTTATTTATCTGACTGACTCATGCTCTCGATGTAGGTGTTTGTCGTGGCAGTTGTTGGAATCACTCGAGCTATTGTCTCTATGACTGTGAGTGCATCAAGTGCAGCTATCATCATCGACAAGGTAAAGAAAACACACATACCCACTTTGAATTAATAAAAACAAACACACTAAATCACAACAACATACCTCGGGTCCATTTAAAAATGATAACATAGCTCTTAAGAGAAACACTTGAAGCGAATGAGAAGTGTAATGCTGATGTGTTGTGCTGTAAATAATAATCATGTTATCACTTATACACTTATATATGTTATACACGCAACAGTAGGACCTGTAATCCACTAGTGCGTTAGTGTTTAGTCACTATTGTCATTGCCATGTGATCCACATTGTAACTAATGGACTATGACTGCAGCTAGAAGTAGTGCAGACCATTGATTTGTCAAGCACTGGCAGTCAAGTCAGACAACCGTCATTTTCAAATCACTACCTCGAGTCACTTTTCTACGAAACACTATGGCACAGTAATCTTCTGTAGGAGCATCTGACGACATTGAGCTTTCAGCTTTTTCTCAAACTCTTGCTGTCCGTGTTTCTTGACAAATGCAGAGTGATAAAGCAAGTTAAATCAACTAAGCAAAGTGATTGTTTTTAATACTAGATATGGGAATTGATGTCACAGTCCCACAGCTCCTAAAATTATTGTTTCAACTTTAATGGATAAAGATAGCATGTTGTTTTAGACTTGTATTAGTTACCATGCTGTAGTGCAAAGCTCGGCCTGATTTAGAGAAATATAACATCAAGGTTTTCTTGCTTCTGCTGCTGCTAGCAAATCATTTTGATTAAAACATGACAAGGTGGATGGGCTACAGCAGCAGATACTTTTCTTCTCCATTGGAATTCTGTGTTTTTCACAACACAAAAAACATAGCTTTTCCTTATTTTAGAAGCCTTAAAGTAAATTACTTAAAGGTTCTGATTGGTTGGAACTGATTGAGTATAGCATTGTGATATTGAGCGTGTGCAGCAGAGACTATGGGAATACAATTGGAGCACTCAAGTGAGAGGTGGAGCGAGCGAAGATATAATCTGGACGCAAAACACAGTTGTTTACTAAACATTTTAGGGAAATGCCATAAATGAAGAGATAAGAGAAGCGACCGAGTTGTTTGACCGAATCATTCGATAATCTCTGGCCTAATTGGTGACTTAATAGTGTTTTGTGTTACACTGTGTCAGTGTGACTAATATGGTGTCTGTGATTGTTGTCAAGTAAAAAAAAAAGCGTATCACGAAATACATGTGATATATTCCCCCCTATATTCTATTTTGGATCAGTGGAACCCATTGTGGTCTTCTCCTCCAGCCCATCGGCATTATGGTTTATTTATTTATTTTTGTTCATGCTGAGCTGGTTTTCTGCTCCCCATAGAAGTGATTATTTGACTTACTACCTTGTTCCTGGCAGCTCAAGCCAATCTGCCCGTTTGCCTCTGACCTCTCTTTTCAACTAGGCATCTCTACCAACTGAACTGTTATCACTTTGTTTTTCTAACCATTCTGCAAAAACTCTAAAGACTGTTGTGTGTGAAAACAAACATATGCATGTGTATGTACAGTAGCTGATTATTTGGAAGCAAATTTATCTGGTTTTAAAATAATCCATCTGTAAAAAAAAAAAAAAAAAATAATCCTAATGGAAGGTACAGCATGTAGCAGCAACAAAAAACAGGAGTCTTCCCACCAATGACATTGTTATGCTGAAGGGGAAAACCAGCATGCCGTTAGTAGCCTGAAGCCATCTTTAGACTCGTGTAATGCTAATTAAAGAACACATCCATTTTTTACTTTCAGTTCCCTTCACTTCTCAGAGGTAAAGTCTAAAACTTTCCACACCTGAGAGTTGTCTGTGCTGTAGGCAAAGAAGGTGGCACGCCAGTCAAAATGAGTCATTCTTTTTTTAAGGACTGTTTGTATAAGTAATAAAAACTGATAAGAGTGGTGTACTGCTTCCAGGTGCTGTGGGAGATCACACGCTTCTTCCTGTTGACCATCGAGCTCAGCGTCGTCATATTAGGACTGGCATTCGGTAGGTTTCAGTAAACTGGGGAAGCTGTGTGGTTTTGTACGCATATGGCTGAATCTGAAACTGCTCATTTAGGAAATGTTTAATAATTGTCATGCCAAACTATGATCCAGGCTCTGTTTTTCACTAAATGAAAAGTTTTTTGGCTGGAATTATTTAGAAAAAGTTTGACTGACAGTGAATGACTATAAACTTGTGATGAATTGTCTTGTGCTTTGTTCTGGCAGGTCATTTGGAGAGTAAGTCGAGCATCAAACGGGTGTTGGCCATAACTGCAGTGTTAGCGCTGGGCTACTCGATTACACAGGTAAGAATGAGGAACAAGAGGAAGTTAATTACTATATTATTAGCCATTTCTAAAATATATACTTGTTGAATAAATACTTAATTTTAAATACAATACAAAAATAAATACAAGATTTTATCTTACAGGGTACACTGGAGATTCTGTACCCAGATCAGCATCTCTCTGCTGATGATTTCAATATCTACGGTCACGGAGGGCGGCATTTCTGGTTGGCCAGTTCTTGCTTCTTCTTCCTGGTAACAGATTACACTTTGTGTTAACTGACAGATTGTGTCATAATAATTGTGTTAATTTTACACTGGCCTTGATGAATAAGACTTGAGCTTGATTTATGCTTCTGCATGAAGTCTACACTGTAGGCCTTACATAGCCGTGTACTCTGAGGCGTAGCTTATGGCATGGCAATGACGTGCAGCTCCACAGAAATTTCATGATTTCTCCTCAGGAATGTTAATTATCATCTTCTTTTTCTACGCTTCTATTTTTGCCTTGAGTCGAATGTCGTACTGCCCATCTCCTCCAACATCATCTCTCATTTCTAAAAGTAACTGTTGTTCAACATCTATTAACAAGTTGCGCTCAGTTTCATGCTTCATTGCTTATAGTATGCCAAAAAAAAAGCATAAATCAGGCTTTACACAACAGCAGTGTTGAATTGTGATTGGTCAAAAGAGATGATTAATTTACTATAACAGTGTATCTAGAGACAACAGTCCCAGCTTCCTCACAGATCACAGGTGTTCATTAATCTGCTCAGTTTCCCGTTATATCTATGTTTCTATATTAACATGTTACTATACATGTTACTCGTTAGTAATATGTTACTCTCCAGTACTATTACTTTGTAACAGTCAGATGTAAGGCTGTTTATACGTTTTCTGACACAGGAAGATTTCGCAGGACAAAAGTCTTGGTGTTTTTTCTGAAATTTGACAAGATTTAAAAAAAATTATTATTAACTCCAGGAAGGGGCGGGAAAAAAAGACGATTTGGTACTGTGTGTAATCTGGGAGGTAACAGGAGCTAACTTGTTCTGCAGACCGTGCTCAAGCATTAGAAAGAACTATAAATAGATTTAACATAATCTTCCTTAATAATTAATTAATACTTATTTTTAGCTGTAGGCAAACTGCTGTGCTATAAGAGGCACAAAACACTTTAGGATTTGCGGTTATTGGTTGTTTATCACTCACCTTTTATAGTAGTGTTAGTAGTTGTCTATAGTATAGTTGCCTAATAATTTCCTTACAATGTTTTCTTCTAGACTACAAAGCACTGTCTTTGGCCTTCTTCAGTTTCTGGGACTTGGCAAAGCAAAATACATTAGAGATAATAGTCAGAGACAGTGCCAGTGCCAATAATCATGCACTAGAAAACCTAAACCTGGCTACATAAGCTTTACAGAGTGCTGAATTTATTTTGATTCTCTAAACAGGCAGTTCTTCGGAGGGGTCCATCTTTTACACTTTGCCTGAAAATGTGTCATGTTTATTTTTTACAGGTTTATTCTCTGATCGTTGTTCTGCCCAAAACCCCAATCAGAGAAAGAATATCATTACCATGTGAGTGAAATGTTTATACTGTATTCACCCTTTGTCCATAACATCAGCTAATGATTACACTTTGATAACTAACACGATCAATCTGTCTGTCATGTCTCCCTGTAGCTAAGAGGAGTTTTTACGTGTATGCTGCCATCCTGTCAGTGCTGAATATGGTGCAGGGTCTGGGTAGTGCTCTGCTCTGTGCTGATATCATAGAAGGCTTGTGGTAAGACATCTTTCTCTAACGAACAGTTATGGTTTGGAATCGATTCATTTCTCACTGAGCGTGTGTTTGTTTCACAGCTGTGTTGATGTCACAACATTCCTTTATTTCTCCGTGTTTGCTCCTCTTATCTACGTAACATTCCTCAAAGGGTTCTTTGGGTGAGTAAAAAATTCCCAGACCTTGACCAAGCAGGACTAAGTCATATCTTCTAAACAATTTTCACTCTGCATTTCCTTTCTGAATCTTTAGATGCTTTTACAGCTACTGTCAGTGTATTAAGATGAACATTTCTAATGTTAGAGTAATGGCTGATTAGGTAACAAAATCAGTGCATCAATGCTGTGTCTTTCCTTTCATTCACAAAGTTTCTGGTTCTGCCAAGAATTTAAACATCACCATTTTAAGTAATTACTTTTATCGACTTATTTAGACTTATTTAGACTTTGATCTACATTCACACTAGTAACAGATAAAGTAAAAAGCAGCCGTTTTCTACCCAAGTGCACACCATGAAATTATTTTTAGGAACAGGCCAATGCAATCTAAGGCCCAATGTACATGTACAGTACGTTGGGTTTCTTCTTCCTTTATTCTCAAAAAATGCCATGCCAAACCAGGAGGTGGCAATATAACCATAACTGCACTGCCATGTTGGGCAATGAGAAGCACTGAGCACCAAACAGAGGATTTTTCCTGTCTATGCATCAACACTGACAATAGAGTTTCTAAAAATGTTCATCCTGGAAGGAGTCGTTCAAAATTTTTGTTTACCGTGATGTAAAACAAAGGAAGGGATAGAATGTAGAGGAATGTAGAGAAAACCCCAGTGTTTTCCTTTAATATGTTTTAAATACCTGTGTACACTTTGATTAGGCCTCAGTTTCAACTGATGGTCTCTCGGTTGTATGCAATTAGGAATAATGTTTGTTGGGGGGAAAAAAAGAAGGAGGAAGTCATTGGTGCTGTCAGTGTATGTAGCTAGTACTTTTATCCTGCTTTGCTAATCTCTCAACAAAGGTAATGTGACTCCTAGCACCCAACATGTAAATCAAACCCAATTTAGTAATTTATTGTATTTGTGTTTAAATTTTGCCACTGTATATTTAAATATCTCAACATTATTATTATAGATGTATCTTAAATATTGTATCATAAATACGTTACATAATAATCTACACTCATTTTGAAATATTGACAAAAAAATAAATTATAAGCATAATTATAAGAGCCTTTTTTTTTTTTTTTTTCCTCTCTCTCTCTCTCTCTCTCTCTCTCTCTCTCTTTTTCCTTCTCAATGTCTGCCCTTATTTCAGTTCAGAGCCAAAGATCTTGTTCTCCTACAAGTCTCAGATAGACGAGCCTGACGAGCCTGACGTGCACCTGCCTCACACTTCCTCCGCCGGCCTGGGCAGCAGGAAGGAGCTGGACCACAGCTCCTACTCTAGCACACAGATAGACACTTCAGGGGCTTATTTGGACGACGTAGTGTCTGGGCCCTTTGGAACCGGAAACAGCATCAACAGCATCGACAGTGACCGATGGAGGGCCATCAATGCTTAGAGGAGGGAACAGGACGGACTGGAGAACAGAAGGACTGGCCATGTTTGACCAATCAGTGACTGAGTTTCACCCAATGAACTGCATTCCCTTTAACACAACGACTAGGCTTTGGATTTGAGCTCAGCTTGCATGACAGCTCAGTGTATGACAGTTTGTCTGTGCTCAGTCAAGATTTTTTTTTTTTACTATTATTTGTGCTTTTTAAAAACTCCTGCACACTCCGAGTTGTAGCACATGTATATGTTCCGAGACCTGTACAGTATCTAGGTTACAATTGAAGGAATAGTCTTGACCTGAAAGCTTGGCTGTAATTGAGCTCAGACAGGAATGATGAGTTACACAGTTTTTTTTTGTTTTTTGTTTTTATCACAGACAATAGAAAAAATTAGATATATTGCTATGACCTGTGCTTGGATCTACTGCTTCTGTGTTCACTTGTATTGTTTAATTTATTTTAGTGATCAAGTTAGTTATATTTTACCCTGTTTCATTTTCATTCCATTTGTAAAACAGACCAAGCAGCATAAACAGAATCTTGTCATGTCAGCTTTTCGGTCCATCATGCTTTTTTTCTGCAGACATAGTCAGGCTTTAATGACCAAAAATGTATATTTGAGTTTTTAATCTTTGTGCAATTTGAGTTAAATAGTGAAATCATTGTCGAACTCTAATAACATGCCAGTGGCTTGCATATTTTACATCACAATATGGAGGATTTATCAATTTATGAATTGTGGCAATACCAGATATTTTATTTTCATAGAAGGAAAGCTGGACAATGTCCTCAGATTTTTAGTTTTTGATGTTTGTTTGTTTGTTTGTTTTCTTATGTGGTGTTTTTTTTTTTTTTTTTTTTGGGCTGTGAATTTATTGCCTTAGAGCAATGCACACTACTCGCTTTATCAAAAATAAGTACCGAGACAGTAAACTGAGAATAATTTAAAGCACTCTAACACTTAAGATGGTTTTAAAATGAATGTGCTTTTTAAAACCAGGCCCTGCTTGGCAGTTACTAAAAAGACAACTTTTAATCTATTAGAAATCTCCCTGAAAAGCTAGAGCACAGTAACACTTCATAAACATATAAAATTGAGAAAACTGTATTGTTTCCACAAAATGCTGTCATACAGTGTTCATGAAAAGGATATTTTTTTCCATGTATGTACATAGTTGCAGTATGCTGTTGTCTAGATCTTCCTGCCTATAGTCATATAGTGTGTTTGCTGTGGCAGTGCACGCTGCACCTTGTGCCATCCTAAATCCAAACACTGGTTTTGTAAGATTGTGACTCATTAAAACTTGTTACTGTGTGATATGCCCCCTGACATTTGCAATCTTTTCCAGTGCTGAAACACATGCCTCAGTCAACTTCACCCTCACACTTACAACTGTACAGGATACAAACTGTACAAAATGCAGCTCTTCTTCCGGACGCAACTGATTCCTTTGTGTCATCTCTATGTGCTCTGTTTGATTCTACTACAAATAGGGCTTTGTATCTTGAAAATCTTGTTTAGTTACCAGTTACTGTTCAATAATTGCAGTGAAGGTGGTATTAGATGGGAGGCTAAAGTCTAATATCTCTTAATATCTTGACAAGAAATTATAAAGTCACAGCAATACATATGATACATATATGTGTGTGAAATTATAACAAGCTGTTTTAGGAAAACAATATTTTTGTAGAACATAGATTAAATATATGATGGTGAGTCAGAAATCATTCACACTTAAGTTATATTAAAACTCCCTAGTCACTGTTGTGCAGGTGTAAAAATGTGTTACATCTGTTCATTTGTAACTGCGAGCAAGAATGAAAAGAAAGAAGGTCAGCATGCTGTGAGTCATTTTTTGTGGTCGGAGGGTGTAACCGCTGCCAAAAGAACTCATGGAAAATCATAAACATAAGTGTTTTGATATCTGCAATCAAAATTTAGACTGATACTCTAAAGAAGGTGAAAGTTTCATCACTATAAGCCTGAGAGTAAACAGCAGAGTATGGAATAGGAACATATTCCAAGAAAATCGCCAGCCAAGAAAAAGGTCAAAAGTCAACTCTCATCTGGAAAATTGATGCTAAAATATTTCTGCGATTCTCAAGTGCCAGTATTGGAACATCGTTAGGAAAATGGTTCAACGATCAACAGTGCTCATTACAGTAAGATGCTTATTGAAGAGCTGAAGTCCAAACTCCAGATTAAACGCAAAGGACTGCAATGCACGACTACACACTTCTGTCCACATTGTCGACACTGCAAAAATCATCTTCCTTATAGTCCTCATCCCATTCCATCAGACTTTCCTGTTTGGTCCCCTGAAATCAGCCCTATGAGGATAAAGATTCACTTCTGAGGAAGAAGTAAAGACAGCAGTGCATTTGTGGCTGGCAGCTTTGCCTAAAACTTTTTTTAATGAGTGAATACGAAAACTTGTTGATAGATGGACAAAGTATGTATATTGAAAAGCAAGGAAATTATCACTCACTCATTGTCTACACTCTGGGCAATTTGAAAATGCCAATTAGCCTAATCAGCATGTCTTTGGATTGTGGGAGGAAACTGGAATACCCAGATGAAACCCATCAAGCATGGGGAAAACATGCAAATATTTTTTTGGGTTTATATATATTTATTTATTTATTTAGGTTAAATTTAAACAATCTAAATTGTTCTATGTTTATATTTGTTTTGTTTTCTTTAGAGGAGAAACAGTACAAATAGTGTGGTGGTGAGAGCATCCCTGAGTGTGTTTATACTGAAGAGAAAGCTGAAAATCTTCTATAGCAGATGTTGATACTGACCGTTTGCTTGGATGACGTCTTGCTGCTCACTACGTTTCCCATAATGCGCCACAGAACCACGTGATGGCATGATAGCACACGATTGGCTCTTTACGGTTGAATCCGCCTATGCGAATGGAGGAGAGTGTCCCGTGTCGGAAAGTCACCCTTTCTCTTAACATTACCATCTGTTAACATTACAGCAGACTTCTGATAAAGGACATGGGAGGCACAGAGAGCACTGGGAGGAAAGTGTCTTTCGGTCTGAATGAAGAGGACAACGTTACGGTTCTGCAAGGAATTAAGGTGAAAGGGTTGTCTTCAAGTTCAAAGACATTTAGCAGGCTAGCTGGTGTTAGCTGGTCTCTCTTCGGCGTGCTGTTTTAGATTAACTCATTCAGTGCGAGTGTCAGAGCTAATAAGCGAGCTCGCTCTGCGGCACACACGGTGTGTTTAACCCCATCAGTGTAAATCTGTTCTACTGTGACTAAACGCCGCATGCTACCTGCTCTAATACGTCAACGCCTCCGCCATGTTGGAAAGGACTACATTTCGGCGTAATACGGATCTAATCGGTTGTAACTCGTTTCTTTTTCACTTCACTTTGTGTGCGCGTGTATGTGTGTATTTTCGACCTGGTGTCATTCTCTAGTTTTGATGTTCCAGGGCGATTTAACAATAAAATGATGGACAGTGAACAGAAACACTTGGTTGACGTTTTGAATATAGCAAAAGTAAACTCGCATTAGAAATTTGCCCTCTTCAAGATGGCGGAGGCGATGACATTTCTGGTTATGTTCAAACATAGGAGCTGCTTTTACATGACACTGGCATCAAAACACACACACACACACACACATATATATGTATATATATATATACATATATATTATGCACACACATTATATA
>JAQMYJ010000037.1:17294598-17344599 GCA_030014305.1 Clarias laeviceps
CACACAGATATCCCCCTAAAATAGCTAAAACTAAAAACAAACTAAAAACTACTTCCAAAAATATTCAGCTTTGATATTAATGAGTTTTTTGGGTTCATTGAGAACATGGTTGTTGTTCAATAATAAAATTATTCCTCAAAAATACAACTTGCCTAATAATTCTGCACTCCCAATATATATATATATATATAATCAAATACTTTGTTAAATACTGTATAAGATTCAGTAGATTAACTTTGCTTTCCGTGAATAAATTTTTTTGGATAGCTACTTGAAAATGTCTTTTTGGGAGTAACCAGTTGACTATCTGACCATCACACGCATATCTTTCCGTTGACTCAGAAGTGTTTACACTAGATTTTGGATCGCACCTCATTCAGCAGCAAATGTGCTGGTGACGTCAGGAACTGATATTGAGCAAGAAGTTCTTTAGTTCTTAAGAAGGTGTTCAGTAGAGAACTGCATTTGAGTTGGCATTGGCTGGCAGCATAGAGTTCCATGTGATAGGAGTGAATTATTTGCCAAGTTTGTTTAGAATTATATCAAAATTACTGGAAGAAATTGTATATTGATCATGATCTTACAGAATTGCACAACAAATTGACTTGGCACCTAGGTATCCTGATATTGCTTTTGGGTTGTCCCTGGTGACTCCTATACCTGCTAGGTCGGGGCACTGTGCATTAAAAGTATGCTTTATTGTAGTCAATGTTTAGGCATTATTCTATTTATTTATTTATTTGCCAGTGGACAACACATATGGCATTAGGTAATTAAGTCACGACAACAACAACAGTCAGCTGTTATTTTAACACATGAAGGTCAACTTCAGCAGAAATAGTTGTTGCAAGAACGGCATTGTCGAGTGCATTTACAAAGCACATCAAGCACCATGATGAAACTGGCTCTCATCCCAGAAGAGCAAGATCAAAAGTTACCTCTGCTGCAGAGAAGTTAACTTAGAATTATCAGCCTTACAATTCACCAATTAACAACAACTCAGATTAGAGCCTTTATGACTACTTTATATTTACATTTCTCTCCAAAATGTGAGAAAATTACAAAAGTGCTCTGAAGTTTCAGTCATTGGATAGACAGAGCATAAGTAGCAGTCGCACCTCAATATCAACTGTTCAGGTCTGGAAAGAGCAAGGAATTAAACTGTACTCTACTGTATGTGTGTGTGTAAAACATTTTTAGTAATAGTAACTAGTAATAAATCTTTAAGAAAGAAACTCATAACTACTCCAGCTACGTAAGCATTTATATATTGTAAGTCAACTATTATTCAAAGATCATGAGTTTGAATCCAGACGACTGAGAGTCCAAGAGAGCAAAATCTGTACCACTGAGAAAAATGTGTGACATTTAGCCCTGCTGTCAGAGAGGGACTATTCCTCCATCTTTTATAATCAGTTACATAGAGCCCTTTGCAGATGACATGAGCAATAATCTGAAATTTTTCAACAGCCACATTTCATTTGTTCTAATGGAAAATTTCAGCAAATCCGGTATTGCATCAATAGATTTTCAATAGTTTCATTACAGCTGCATTTTTTTTTCTCTCTCTCTCTTTTCTCTTTCACCCTCTTTACTCTTTTTTTTTTTTTTTACTCTCTGTCTTCCTTTCTCTCTCTCTCTCTCTCTCTCTGGGTGCCACTAACCAGTCAGAGCATTTCTGGAAACAGCAATAGTTGTGAATGGCTAAGTATAACCATCGCAGAAAACAGGGAATAACTTGGATTTACGCAGTCTTCTACATGTTGTGACTTTGGTATGATACTGTTAATAGAAAAAAAAAAAAGAAACTAGTTATATTTTAGTGTTTAGTTGTATTTTAGTCTTCTGTTTGTAATAGCATCTTTCCTTTATATTTTTATTATTTAATGTAAATATAGATCATTACTATTTTTCATTATCGTCATATCATTGGAATGTTTTTGGAAAATAACTGCACAGTTTTCCCTGTTTTATGATGTTCTGCATGCAACATCAAAGAAACTAAAAAACACTTCTATTCTGCCTGTTGGCCTTTTGTAAACTCCACAGCATGGAACCTGATAAGCACTATGTATGGTCAGTGGACGTTACTCTAATATGATGGATGTAGGAATACTGGAGTGTAATTTCTCTGTGGACTGTGCCTGTTTAAAAGTTTGGACCTAACCTTAATGCAGTAAATCTTGTCTGCGCATTTTATAGAGTCCCTAGTGGAAAATGACTGACTCGAATTTGAAACGTGCTCGGTTTTCTGAAATCCTGCAACAGCGTTGCTACCGCTCTAAAAAAAAAAAAAAAGAGAGAAAAGCCTTATGGATCTCACTTCTTGTTAGTAATGTGTCCCAGTAGTTCTGTAACAGAGACAAGTGCAATACGCAGGCCAAGCAGTAAACAATTAACAGATCCAAGATATTGTTTCTATTTAACCTCAGTACTCCGTGGTAGCCGGATTTTAAAGCTCATAATCTTCTTATGTCATGTTCACCAGCATTGATCTGATATGACATCTAAATGGCAGGTCACATCCGGGGTACTTGGGTAGATCAATTAAATGTTAGAGTATGCAGTCGTCCTTGATGAAACTGACCCACTTAGTGAAGCATACATGGAGATTTCAGGGGTAGTTCCCACAACCTTGAGGTGTATCGTTATCCCATGTAAGAATTGTACTTGATAATGGAGTGCTTATTGTTGTGTGTATGTTCTGTGGTGTTTGTGTGTTGTGTGGGCTGTAGGTTCGAGCTGGAGCAGGCTCTGCTGAGGGAGGAGTTGGCACGTATCGCTCGTAGAGAAAAGGAGTCTGTGGGAGATGATGTGAACCCTGCTGTTCTCCAAGAAAGAGCCAGAACCAAAGAGGAACAGAAGAATGTACAGAACTTGGTAAGACAGACTCTCATACACACACAACTCGCATCTGTTTGAACCAAGTTAAAAATATTTACACAAGAATTACTTTCAGTGGTCATCTGAGCTTGCAATGCTTTTCTCCTCTGTGTTTTCTTTCTGGTCTGTCTGCCTTGCACGTCTGTCTGTCTGTGCGCATCTGTGCTTCTCTGCCCACTGAAAATTGATTTGCTTCATGTTGTTGTTCTCCGTTTGGTGTTTTAAGTGAGCGTAATGATTATTGAGTGCAGGACGTTTCTTCCCATCCGCGAGTTTGTCCGCTATAATGGCGCAGGATTGTAATGAGGCTATTCATGGCGGTTGATTATATTAGCTTGCTCATCCACAGACAGGGCTGTCAATACTAGTTAATGTTTACATTTGTAGCAGAGCCGCTGCTCATGTGGTCATATTATCTGCTACCGAGACATTTCCGTCCATGACCAGCTGTAATGGAGAAACTTCATGATGAGCTGAAAGCCTGATCAGATTCCTGTTGCATGGCCGTCCGTGCCCTGGGTGTGTCCCAGGCGGGTTTCTCTCCACTAGATGGCAGCAGAAGCATTCTTTTTCTTTTTTTTTCGCTCTCCCCCCACATCGTGCTTTACTTCAGAGTGGTGGAATGTAAAGGAGTGGTCCTTAATTGCAAAACTGTATGAGCATCGTGCAGTTGGAATTTACATCGGATCGGCTTTAATCTTACATTTAACTAAGAGCGCGGGGCCAAATATGGAACTAATTACAATCCAAATTCCACACCCATGTTTAGTAGCAAGGTTTCATGTCAACCAACTTCGGGTGGGGTAGGACGTGAGGCAGGACGTGAGGCAGGACGTGGCACAGTTTGATTGCATCGTGTTTTAATTCTCTCCTAAATCATATTCAACATGAAACTTTACTGTTGGATCTTTACTCAAGAAAAAATAAATCTGAATGGAACAAAAAGGAACCAGTGGGTTTTTGAAATCATATCAAGCTGAGAAGCTTGAACTGCACAAAAGAAAGAAAAGAAGAAAGATTCAATCCATACGAATATTAAGAATACAACAAATCTGTGGACAACAATCGATCAGGGACAACAAAGACCACATTGAAATTTTTCTCGGAGGTTGTCATGGTTACAGGCGATATTCAAGGCTGTCACGACAGGGGAACTGACTCTGTTTACCTGTCCTCCCAGGCAGTGCTCTTTCCACCTCTTTTTGCCTGCTGTAATGTAGCTTTACAACACTGTTTCACAGCCATGTTTATTAGTACGTTAAATACAGTGCTGATTTCTGAGCACTGACTGATGTTGGCGATAAAAAAAAATACTGACAAAAACTCCAGAGATAGAGCGCTACCTTGTTGTCTTTCAATGTCACGGATATTTTGACTACTTTTTTTTTTTTTTTTTAAATCCGCATTTTCATTAACAAACATGTCAAAAATGACATATTTTGCACTCATCATCTTTCATTAAAGGTAAATATCTGCATTTTAACTAGCACTGATTACCGTTTGAAAAACCTTTAATAGAATTACATTTTATTTGTGTAGCCCTTTTAACAGTATATGTTGCCATAAAGCAACTTTGCTATAAAGAAATCCAGTGACCATGGCAGGGACAAACTCCCAGAGAGGACAAGAGAAAGAACCTTGAGAGGAAACAGACTTAAAAGGCAGCCCACTCTCCTCTGAGTAACTCTGTATAGTGGGATTGTGACTCATTGCTCTTCTACAATTATGAGCTTTAAAGCCAACCAGTACAATTAAAAGATGTTCACCATCATATAAGCATCATAGTCTTTATGGTTACTGCAGCAGCTCCTAGGTGCATGTCTACACCATCCCGGTGAAATTATTTATTAAATAACAAGCGAGACTCACATTAAATATTCTAACTTCAATATTTTTACTGCCAGGTGTGAGAGGCAATAAACTTTCAGGCTGGTTGTGTCAAGCCAAGATCCTCATTATATCAAGAACAAGAGGTTAAATGTTTATAGGTTCTGTATGGAAATATCACTGTTACCAGCAAATGACCTGATGTGATTTTGGCATCAATGTAAGCAGGTTCAAGGTCAAATGTCTGAAATAGTTTTTCTTTAACAGTTTCCTTGCTGTCCGTCATACAGAGTTAATCTTTCTTTCAAAGGTAATATTCAGAAACTCAAGGTCCACAGTTTTAACCATCTGTTTATCTTTTTATCTATCAGTCGATGATTAAAGACATTTTTGTGAGTGCCAACATTTCAGAAATGTCGGGTCAGATTTATTCATCCTGTTGCCAAATTAATTGATTTATCAGTAAGGGCAGAAAGCCCCTACTATTATTATTATTATTATTATTATTATTATTATTATTATTATTATTATTATTATTGTGGTTTTTTAGCCCAAAAGCTTTAGACAAAAATATGGATCATATAGATGGAGGGATTTGGGTGATATTACCTTTGTAAGGAATTGGACCGACATGTTTTCTAAAAAACTCTTGCTTTCTGCTGCTGACCAGGCGGCTATATTTCCCTCAATTTTGCACACACCCACTAAACATATGAAAACATTCAGCGTGGTCTCCTGAGTGCTATAGAAAAAAGTTGACCGTTGCACCGTTTTTACATTATGAAAAATTTGGTTGGGACCAGCGCCGCACCCCTTTTGCTCCCAAAACATCAGCACCTAGCTCACTTTGGGTCCATTCAGAGAAAGAAACGCGTCATGTTGAAAGGGTTGAAAAATGTCTTAAGATCATGTCAATCAAAAACAACCTCTTCAAAAATCAGCATTTTGAAAAATGCTCCATAGGAAGCTCTTCGGAAGCTGTGCAGGGTTACCATGGCAACCGATCAAAACTACACCCCTCTCCACTAGCACTCTCGGAGCCACAGGCTGCCTGCATGACCAGATCGTAGGAACCGTATGGACTACGAATTAATCGAATTTTATTATTTTTTTTCCACCGTTTTGCCCAGGAGAACTCATGTCTTTCAGCCCGTACGTCACAATTTCACTAAAATCAACTAAACGCTTCACAAAATCACAGGTGTGTCAAATGGATCATGTATGCAAAATATCAACATGTATGCAAAATCCAAGATTGATTCCAACTTTAATATGAACTTTTATTCTTTAAACTGGAAGTTAAATACATTTTAGAGAAAACAAAAGCCACCAAAGCACTACATTAAATAGGGAGAACAATTTAGTCGGTTTGAGCAAATTCTCACCACAGCCAGAACTCTCATAAACCATAATCATAGTACTATTCTGTTCAAAGTTAAATGTAGTGTGACTTAATGGTTCTCTTTCCACTTTGCCTAATCTCTCTCTTTTCACCTCCTCTCGCGCACCTTATGTCATCTTTCCAGTTGTATCAGTGTTTCACAGAGGTCCCCTTGCTCCTTTCATTCTGAAGTGTTTTTACTTGTGTCCATCTACCTTTATTCTTAGGTTTCTCTCTTCAGCCTCCTACATGAGAGTGAGGAATGAGAGTCTGGGGTTAAAGTGTTTACATAAAGGGTTATCATATTTGTTTAAGGCACTGCATAGTTATAGATATAATGTACAAGTTAAGACACTTGCACACATTCATAAACTGGCCAAGAACCAATTGTTTAAAGACCAATGGAAATGGAGAGGAGAGAGAAATGGAGTCAGAGCAAAAGGGTTAGGTGTTGATGAGATTTAAATGCATGCAAAGAGAAGGATTTTGCAATGCTCGCCGTTGCTTCACTTGTTAGCTGTGAGTCAGGGAGAGAGAGAGAAAGAGAGAGAGAGAGATTGCTTCAGGCGAGAGACAGAACTGAGAACGTGCTGCCTATCAACTGCAGGAATTCCACAGAGAGACAGAGACAAGCACGCAGTCCAAGTGGAGAAATAATTCCAGGTTTTGATTCTATGGAAACTTTACAATGCTATTAAAATTCTGTATTGCATCAGAACTCACAGGTTTTCTCCCCACTCTCTGTCCCTCTCTTCAGATATAGTCTAGACTATGAGCTGAACAGGCTACCTGAGCTACCTTCTCCTCCTTTTTTCTGTCACTGTCTTCTTTCTCTGTCTCTAAAACACACATGCTGTGATACCACTAGTATCAGTCAGTCCAGTTTCACACTCTCTCTCCTGAACTCAGATGTCTTAAAGGCACACACATCCTGACCTGCTGTTTATCGAGGAGAAGAGTCTTAACCAATATAAAATTCCTACTGCAGATTAGTGATGGGAAACACTCCAGTATGATTATATCACGATACCAAGGTGACTCATTTATATTGCGATTCTGTAAGTATCACAATTTTATAAATATCCTGATTTCAAATTATTTTTTATTTACATTAACTCAAAAGTTTTATACTTTAGCTTTATTTAACAGCATCACAACTGAATTGAACATCAGTAATTAAATGCAGCCCTTTTTTTAGTATTGTTTTCTCCCAACAGCAGCATTTAAATAATACAAACTAACTTCAAATACAAGAGTTAACCATTTAACTGAGCAGCACATATCTCTGTCTCAGCACGTATTATGGTCATCCATCATAATTATTATTTCTAAACGAAATTAGCAAATAATTCACGCCTTCCACACGGGATGAAAATGTGTGAATTGTTTAGAGCAAAACACCCTGTAGGATTATAAAGAAATTGACTCAAAGTCTCAAACCTCAAATTAACAGTGTACGTGCGGATTTAGTGTCTTCTACCATATGTGGTTTTTAAGAGTAATTAGCGCTTGTGATGTTTGGGGGGGGGGAAGGGTGGATTGGAGGATTTTAATCTGTGCGATTTTCGATAATGTAACACGATCACAATGCATTTCTGTTGCGCCACTTGGCAGCTTCTGCGCTGATTCCTAAGTCAGTCATATCTGATTAAATAATTATTTTGATTGTGTAAAGGTGTTTTGCGACAATTAGAATTGTTAAAAGCGCTATACAAATAAAATTGAATTGAATATCTGAGGCTGATCGTCCGATCACGCTCACACCCAATCAGATTGAAAACCAGACAATTCTGGCCACTGGTTCATCAACCGGATCATTTCTATTATAAATGTAAAAAAATATATATTTTTAGAAAAATCTATTTTGTAGTCTATTCTATTTTACCAATATAAATTGCCCCACAAAAGAATCACGATACATAACTGTATCATGACTCATAACTGAATAACTGCTAATTCTCTGTTAATCTCTCTTTTTTCTTTCACTGTATGTTGATATGGCCTTAGTAGTGAGAAATGAACGTGTAACTAACACTCGCTGCATATCTGTGTGCAGAAATCTCAAATGCTATTAGATTTAATGTTATATTATAATACTGCTAATCCTTTCACTAGAATCGCTGTGGGATTTTTGCCGACGATGATAAGCCTAGCCAGTCTCAGTCTGCCGAAAGAAAAAAAATATATAAAACCTCTTTTGTGCAGATTATTCTCTGTTCTGCTATTTATTAAAGCAGAGAAAGCTGGGATCTGCCCTTTTAATCATGAAGGGATAACTCAGTCGCTCCATTTAACCCTTTTCTTTTCTACATGATAAATTTCACACAGCCCAGCAGCTATATTAGCACACTAATACGAAATTAGCACCGAACCCAATGTAAAGTCCCTTTTTCTCTTCTCTTCTTTCTCTTTCTATCCCTCGTATCTTTTCCCAATATCTCCTTCCATTTCTTTTTTTTGTTTTTTTTTGTTTTTTTTTGTTTCCTCGCTCATGTTTCTGGCTCTGTTTCTCTTCTCTTTTTTTCTCTCTTGTTGTCCTCTTACTTACACTTCAATATCCTTTTTTTTTTTTTCCCTTCCTCTGTCTTATTTTTTTTTATCACCCCCCCCTTTCCTTTTTCACAGCAGCCAGCTGAGCTGAACGCTTGGGTAAGCAGAAGCTGCTCCCTGTTAATCTTACTTTTCTCTCTCTTTATTCAAATGGCGTGTTTTCATTGTGCATTATAACAGAATGGAAGTGTGAGCGTGTGTATACACACACACCCACGTACACACACACAGATGACACCTCCATCACAACACTTTTGGAGCTATTCAGCTAGAAAATTGCACATCATCTGCGTAGTAGAGTGAATGGAACCTTCCTGCCAACAAACACTAACTGAATGAAGAAAAATGAGCAGTATGATTACACTGTATGTAATTATGTGTGCATCTGTAAGCTAATGTGTACGTGTGTGTGTGTTGGACGGGACAGCTCTAAAAGCTAGCCCTTTGTATGCCATCTCATTCATGTGTCACACCAGTTGTACAGGTGTCTATACATTGGACAGGTGTAATGTCTTCTCACATTTCAGACAATTCCACTGCATAAGTTATGGATGAACATCGAGAGGAAAAAAAAAGGAGAAATGAAATGCAGAATAGGGATCAGATTTAAATCGCCTCCGTCATCCTGGGCCCCTGTTTTAATTTTCCCTCCGACAAGAATTATGCACTCACTCTGTCTCACTTATAGGGTGCATGGCTTAACTTCTCCAAACACCTTGTTCATTCTCTCTCTCTCTCTCTCTATTTTATCTCTCTCAGTAGAATTGTCTTTTCTGCACATGTTCAGGTTATCCATTTTAAGCATTTCTTTTTTTTTTTTTTTCCCCTGCTCCCCCTTTGCATGCTGCAAAGTGCTTTGTGTGCTTAATGGCTTTTTAAAGGCAGCTTTAGTCATTGTGTCCGTCTATTTCTCTCCCAGGTAAATCTACGTACATACTCACCATGTCGGATGGCAGTCACACGTAAACGCACAGAACATGTAGTTTATTTCTGCATCGCTGCTGATCTGAGATC
The DNA here is from genome assembly GCA_030014305.1 of Clarias laeviceps. Classification (NCBI taxonomy): domain Eukaryota; kingdom Metazoa; phylum Chordata; class Actinopteri; order Siluriformes; family Clariidae; genus Clarias; species Clarias laeviceps. The sequence continues at coordinate 17,304,254 of JAQMYJ010000037.1, forward strand.
AGATTCACTCGCGCACCCCGTCTGCTTTGTGATCCCTCGTATCAGCTGTGGCCATAACATGTCAGCGAACATCCCACCTATTACACTACTAAAATTCGATTCATCCCCTGTACGTCCTTACACACACACACACACACACACACACACACACACACACACACACACACACACACACACACCTGGTCCTCAAGCCTCTTTCACACTACATTTGTGTTGCCAGTTGAACCGTCCAAATATCAACAGGGAAGTTGTATTAATTTCAAGTCTGCACTGAGTGACATTGCAGAACATTGCAGCAAGTCATGCGGAGTGAAAGGTGCATGCACGAGTTGGAGGTAGTAATTAGGGCTGGTGCACGAGATCACATTGGAATTCTGAAAAGCTCCATGGACTACAACTCTGTTTAAATGGGATATGTCAGCAGAAGTGAGATTACACACTTGTAAGTGTCTTTATCTACGTCTCATTGGCTCTTTCTCTCTCTCTTTCTCTCTCTGTCTTTCTCTCTCTCTCTCTCTCTCACTGTCTCTCCAAGGCCAAACAGCTAGCGAGAAAAGAGGCTGAACTGAAGCATCTGGCTGCATTCTACAAAGAGCAACTGCAGCTCATGGAAAACAAGGTAACACGCGTGCATACACAAACAGATCAGTGGAGTAACCAGCCTACAAGAAGGGTGGATTTGTTTTTTTCTAAAAAGCGCCTTTTCATTACACACACACACACACACATTGTCACAAACAGGAGGAGAAATATGCATTCAGTGAGAGTTTATTAAAGTTTTAACATATTCACCAATCTTGAAGCCTAAACGATAAACAAGAGGGGAGTCAAAAAAAAAAAAAACGGCACCAGGCTACTAATGCTATCCAATAGGTAGAAACAAGTATACAGGCAGTAACAAAAGAAGGAACCCACTAATAATACGGCTCGAAATTGCATCCTGCAGGAATGTCAAGACTTTGCAAGGAAGGGCTGGTCTAACAGAATTGCATACATTAAGTTGAAAAACAAGTGAAGCTAATAGAATCTAATAGATGTGGTGGAGTGCTAAAAACAACCAGGACCTTCTTTCATGTTGTTATCTGGAGTTTATTTGGATTTTTACCCTTTGAATTTACAAGGGTAACATGAATTTTGGTAGATAATATTCCAATTGGTGCTTTACAATCAATTAAATGACCTTTTTGTTGGTTTGTTTAGGTAAGCCCTATACATAAGATAGTTGTCACCTCAAAAATTCTGATTGTTCTTATACTTGCTAACATTTTTATAAGCTTCAGCCATCATGGAATGTGTAGGTCAGTCACTGCATGCAGTACTCTTCTTCTTGTTCTGTCTCTGTCTCTGTCTCTGTGTGTGTGTGTGTGTGTGTGTGTGTACACGCATACTGTTGAACCCAACTTTTGAATCCTATTTGAATATTCCTTTTGCTGCAGTTGACGGTCTTCCACTGTGCGGTTTGTCTTCAGTGCTGAGGTCCCTCCTTTAAACTTCTTCGTCTCTTGTTAATGGTGTCATCTCTGTTAACATTCTGTAGCGCAGTGGGAGACAATCCACTGTGATAAAGGGGTTTCAAAGAGGATTCGAGAGTTGGGTTCAGTGATGGTGCAAATGCATGGTCTGTGATGGAGACTATGTTGAGTTGTACCTTTTGTGTAGAGGAAGAGTTAATCTACCAGCATGTGCAATTTGAACAACCTATGACCATAACTTCATTATGTTCGGTACATCCCTAGAATTTCACACGTCTGCAGGACATTCAGGACTACATAAAGAAACCTCATGCCATTCTCATGTACACAAACTGGAATGACATTTTCGAATGACTTATAAAACCATTTAACTTAACCCATTGCTAAATGTACCTTGGAGAGACTTAAACTTACACATTGTGGCACTTACACTTGAATGAAGTGGTTCTTGTGATGAGTTTGCATCATAATTGCATTTACGTTTCCATTTTTCATTTCATTATGTGGACAATTTCTATCTGGATAAAATCCTGGTACTAAAGATGCGAGACGACCGAGTGCAGTCTTGTATGATTGAGCTGGCAAGCTAACCACCTGTCAACAGCTAATAAAGAGTTCCTGAACTAGCAAGCAAACTTGAGTTTAAATCCCTAACCCCCTGCTTGATTTTCAGACGGTAATACAGCGCAGCTGCTTTCTTTTGTTTGGAAAATAAATCTGACTGCACAAGTTTTCTTTTGTCCTCCTCTCTATGACCAGGCATGTGGTGAATGTACTTTATGCTGCCTGCTAGTTTATAGTTTAACAACATCACCACGGAAACCGACTCACCTCACACAGAGTCGTGTCTGCATCTGTTAATGATACTCAGTTCTCTGCTCGGTTATTTCTTTAATGATTCATTTTACTGAAAATCAAATAAATTCAGTTCAATTCAATTTTATTTGTACAGCACTTTTAGCAGTGGTCATTGTTGCAAAGCAGCTTTACAGAACCAAAAAGAAAATTAGGGAAATTAGTTGTCTGAGGAAATGTGTCTGATCAGAATGACCAGATTGTCCCTGCTGAGCAAGCCGAGGGTGACTGTGGCAAAGAAAAACTCCCTGAGATAGCAATAGGACGAAACCTTGAGAGGAACCTGACTCAAGAAGGAACCCATTCTCATTTGGTTAATATCAGAGAGCAGGGATAGTCTTATAAGACCTATAAATAAGGTTATTTTAGCCATAAAATAATACCTTAATGACCCTGTGCTTTTTATCTCCATATTCTTAATTTCCCAGCAAATATAAAGAATTATAAACATTTACAAAGACGAAAGAAAGTGTTTGTTTATTTCCAACTTGACCATTCATACAAAGATGAATATTTTACATTCAGGTATGTATGAGTGCAACGTACTGTATGAGAATACCTGAAGACTTTTCCACAATGAGCAAACTGCGAGGAGTGTTCCTTAAATAACTCAGTTTGATGATGCATTTATTTAATATCTAGAACATAAATGATTTAACACTGAAATGGAGGAATAGGAGACGAGGCAAAGTAAAAATTTTGATCTTTTGAATGTTAAATATTCAGTATGAAATTTTAAAAATAAATTGCCAACCCAATTTTTTTTGCCATTTTTAAGTAAAAAAAAAAAAAAAGGTCTGAAAAATGTACCTGAAAATCATAGCGACAATATCTCAGAAAAGAAAATGCATCTGGACATCATTCATCACCTATTTCATATTGTCATGATGCTAATGTTGTCATATTGTGCAACAATGAAGTTATTGCTGTTACAAACAAAAGCGTATATGAAATAGGTTTTCGTCAGTGTTTTATGTCTGTCTGCATGTCTTTTTGGCAGAGACATTTGTAACAGTGCCAAAGTTTATTTTAATAATCATTCGCCATGATGTAAACTATGTTAAAGTAGCTGTGTTGGAAGAGCTCCTTTGCAATTATTGCTTGTCAAGCGACATCTTGCATTTCATTGTGTTGAGCGACTATTTTATTACACAAATTAAATGTGCAGGACTTGTATAGGCCATAACAGAGACACTTGCTTGTCTATTTGTGAAGCAAGAAGTAGTTAACATGACTTCACTGCAAAACAAAAAAGAGGGGAAAAATAGAGAGCTGCTTTTAAATTTATTTTTTATAATGAGCAGGCAGATATCCATATATCCCACCCGTGTGAATTATTTGCTGAAATACAAATAACAAAGAACACATTAATTTAACAGAAAAGTACTCTTTTAATCACTGACCTCTCTGTTAACCAGCTAGTCAAATGCTGTAAAAACAAAATGAATAACCTTCATGTGCACTTTTAAATTGGTCTTGCCTATCAACGGTATTCTCATTTTCAGTTTGCATAGGTTACTCGAGTTTGTTGCTGTTTCACTCTTGCAATCATTAATAAACCCAGCCATGGATGTTCGATAGTGTGCTTTCCATCCTCTTCAGCTGTAACAAGATGCCGTTATTCTCCAGACAGGTCCGTGTGAGTCGACGTGTACCTCTGCACCTTTTACACTTATTAGAAATATTGAATACAGTTTAAACACATTGATTTGTGTTATTCAAAAAAATATATTGATCTGATTATGTCAAAAGGAAAAAAGGTAGGCTAGTGTTTTTGTCACACTGCACCGTTGTTAGTGAATAAAGTAACTGGTTACAAGAAAAGCAAATGGCTTAACTTCTGCCGTGCTACTGAAATGTAGTTAAGCTGATACTGGTGTTAGAGCTGATTTGAGTAATTTAGAAACTGCTGATGATCTGAGATTTTCATACACAACAGCAGCTCTGTGGCTAGGAATGCTTTTTGATTGGTCAGAGGAGACTGGCCAGACTGTTTTGCTCTAACTGGAAGGTTAGAGTAACACTAATTTCTACTGTTTACAACGATAGTGAGCAGAAAGGCATCTTTTTTTTTTTTTTTTTTTTTTTGTCATGTGATTTCACAACACATCAAACCTTGAGTTGGATTGGCTACAACAGCAGAAGACTATGTCGGATTTCAGTGCTGTCATCCAGGAAGAGGAATCTGATACTACACTGGATGCAGGTTAACTGAAACTGGACAGTTAAGCATAAGAAAAAAAAGCACCTTGTGTTTTTCCAGTCTGTCTGATTGTGATGGTGTACATGCTGATTTTTTTGAAGCGTTTATTAAATTTCTAGGTGAAGTAGACCCAATGAGCTATCTAAAAGGAAATATGTTCAAAAGTAAAAAAATGACTGTCCGCCACCCCCCCAAACATGCACTACCAGTCAAAAGTTTGGACAAACCTTCTAATTCCATGATCTTTCCTGATTTTTTTTTTTTTATGATTACTTTCTACATTGTAAAGCAGTCCTGAAGGTGTCCAAAATATGCAATAATCTCATTTGAACAGATGTTTCTGCTACTTATGCTTTGTACAGTCTTTATAACAGCCCTAATCTGAGGTGATTTTTGAGGCTGCTGACTCTAAATGAACTTCTCCTCTGCAGCAGAGGTAAGGTTTGGTCTTGCCTTCCTGGGATGATCTTCATGAGAGCCAGGTTCATCATGGTGCTTGATGGTTTTTGCAAATGCACTTTATATTACTGTTCGTACAAGAACTATTCCAGAACAGCTGACCTTTTGTGTCTTCAAATAACTGACTGATGTTGTTTACTTAATTTCCTAATCCCCTAATTCCACAAAATTACTGTTATTTCATAGTAATATTTTTCTGGAATGTTCTGGAATGTGGAGAAAGTATTGTTCTGGAATGTAGGAAAATAAATCCTAACTTGTGTCCAAAGTATTGAATGGTACTGTACTTTTACTGGTGCCTTCTGGAGATGTAGTAAAATGTCCATGTTCAAAGAGAACTGTATCACACTCTTGTGCACTTTAGATGTTCATTCCTAACTACTAATGTAGGTGACTCTACCCGGTTGTTTCATTGATGAGATGCTTCTCCTTCAGTGTGCATTTCTATTGAAGCTGCTGCACAGCATGGCTAATCCAAGGAGAAACATGTTTGTGGACCTTTTAGGCTGGGCTGACCAGTTTGTTTTCTACTCGGCTGTGTTCTTACTTGTGCGGTTCTGAAAACGCAGACTGTGGACGTAATCCAATTTTGTCCACTTTCAGGTGCCGCGCTTATCAGCCTTGCTTTGCAGAGCGTGGTCGTCAGATAAATACAACTGGAGTCAGAGATGGCGAGCAGCGACTCCTGTTGTGCTTTCAAGAAATTAGGGCCGCATAGCGTTTAATGAGTCAGCGACTGAAAGCCACCGCAGTGATCTTGTTACGAAAGCACTCTTTCAGCGACTCTCTTTAAGTAAAAGCCCTGACCTTGAGCTGAAGATGTACTTTGTCAACACCCACGTCCTTTATGCTACTCTGAACCTGTAGCGAGAAAAAAAAAAACCTGCAGCAGGAGGAAGGAGAAAAAGAGATCAAGTTAGAGAATGTAAAATTGAAGTGGTGATGTCAGTGTTGGAAATCATAAAGGGTCCCTGTGCCAGCGTTACTTCTGGGTCCTACACACTGACCTCTCAAAATTAAATGTAGGGCTCGAATGCGCACACGCTCCCATATTCTGGCAAATAAACAGCAGACACTGGCTACGTTTACATGCAGCCTAGTAATCCACTCATAATTGGAGCGATGGTGCAGTCAGAATAACATTTGTGTATACACGTCAGTAGGAATAAAGTGAACTGATTCAGGACAATCTGAAACTGGATTGACTGAGATTGGTACTCCTTTTAATATATAATGTAGTTAATTTCAGTAGCAGACCCAGTGTATGACTAAAGTCCTTAGTTAAACAATATAATAAATTTTAATAACAACTAGAATAGCAAACATTTCACTATGCAGAAGTGCTTAATCTGCCTTAAAAAAAGAATACAAGCTTAGCTTACTTTGTAACGTATATGTTAATAATATGAATATGCATATCAAAAAACTAAAGGAGAAAAAAAAATATGGCTGAAATTCTTCTTTTTTTTTTAAAGCACTTGAACATCTAAATATCAGTAAAGTGTATGTTATGCAAGAGAACCAATAAAACAAATAGAATGGTCTATCTTCACATATTTATGCAATATCATGAGAAGCAGTGTTGTACAGCTGGATATAGCATGGCTGTGATGCAGTCATAGGCAATACAGCAATAAACCCTCGAGAAAATGAATCTCACAGTGAAATGTTGTCTGCACCTTTAAATCATGAGGGGAATCCCAGACGCCATTTTGTCTGAGTGACTTTCCCCATAAGAAATAATGGAAACTCTAATGATTCGCTCCACAACCCAAAAATATTCATATTAAAATGAATTAGGGGAAAATATAAAGTAAAAAATGAAATGAATTAACCTGCACTTTAATAAAAAAAAGAAAAGAAAATCATGCTGTGTGTGTGTGAAGCAGAGAAAGGAGAGGAGGAGGAGGGTTGGGGTTATTTTGTATTGTGACAGCTTTTTCTCACACATACACGAGCACACATGAATGGATGTTTATTTAGACAGCAAACTTTTAACTTGCACTTTACCTTTGAAAATAATCACTCCCGAGAGGAGGAGGAGGCGAGTTATTGTGTAGGACAAGTTTCTTGCACGCACCTGTGTGCACACACGCACGGATGTTGACTTTACTTAGACTACAAACTAAGTTTGCAACGGGAATCCATTCTATCAAAGTTTATTGGACTGTGAACTCTTTAGTTTAGGATTATTTACCATCGGGACAGCTTTACAGGGCAGCAATTTTCTATCATTATGCTCCAGGACTGATTCATTGAAACCAGTGAGGCCGACTCATTTTTCCCCCACCCCCCTCACGCGCGCACACAATATACCGGACTTTAGACATTTTATAAATTCACTAAGACACGTGAGCTACTTTTGTAATAATTTTTTTGCTGTTGATTTTTTTTCTCGATTTTCTCCCTAATTTAGTCGTGTCCACTAGGGGGCTCCGACATTAAGCTACTACTACCACTTAGTCAGGAGGGCCAAGACTTTGATGTTTCCTCCGAACCACGTGACGCCAGCCAACCGCATCTTTCGAACTGCTCGTTCACGCACCATTGGGGGCAGCGTAACACACTTGGAGGACAGCGCTATCCGCTCCTTCCGCTTGCGTTACCCTGATTAGCTGTAGAGCCGTGATTAAGCACTAAATACCTCTCATCCCTCCCCTCTGAGAGAGCTCGGCCCATCAGCTCTCTCTAGACCTCCGGCTGCGAGAGGTTACAGCATCACCCGGTAATCAAACTCGCGATCTCCGTATGATAGGGCAAGCACTTTACCACTGCACCACTCGGAGGCCTCTACTTAGATGCGATCATGGTTCGTTCATATCAACCACCAACACCGCCCCCCTTCATCATGTTCGATGCGATCATGGTTCGTTCATATCAACCACCAACACCGCCCTCTTCTTCTTTTTCAACCTAAGTTAAGTTAAGCCTTTATTTGTCACATGCACATTACTGCACAGTGAAATTCTTTCTTCGTATATCCCAGCATAACTGGGGTCAGAGCGCAGCGTCACCCTTGATATAGCGCCCCTGGAGCAGATAGGGTTAAGGGCCTTGCTCAAGGGCCCAAAAACGGCAACCTGGTGATGCTGGAGCTCGAACTGCCGACCTTCCGGTCAGTAACTTGGTGTCTTAGCCCTCTGAGCTACCACTGAAATGTAGTAAGGTAGGAAACCAAAAACTGCACACTGATTTGCTGTTCTTGTTTGTGTGATAAGCTGTCCATATTGAGGAAAAAATAATTATCGAAGCATATCACCATTATGGAAATGAATTGCATCATGATACTGATTTAAAACTGTTTTATCACACAGCCCTCCACATACATACGCACACATGCTATCACACTCATTTACAACTTTCTTAAACAATTTGTTTATATGCATGTATTTGGTAGAGGGTGGAGCTTTACTTACAAAAAGCAGATGCACAGAGAATGTGCACAAAAACTCCATCTAGATATTTTAAGCCAAGCTCAGTCTTGAACCAGGGACCCTTGTGCTGTGAGGCAGCAGCGCCCATCACCACAATCTGTTTGTGAAAAGAAAAAAAAAAAAAAAAAACCTTCTTGCTGTTGCACATTTAATATTATGTTAAAAGACTGCTAGAGATTGGATGGGTGGTGGAATTGGAAGGATATTTTGTCTCAGCTATCCGCTTGATAATGTCTTTTAATATTTATGACCTAAGAAGATAAGTAATAAATAATATGTGCATGTTATATTCAACATGTTTCTTGTTACAGAATGTCAGGCAAATATCAAATGCTGGTTAACTTTCCTGGAATCACAAGTTCTTCTTCCTGCTGTCCTTTTTATAAAATGCTGAAAATAATTTAAAACTTGTAAAAAAAAAAACAACAAAAAAAAAAAAACACACACACAGCAGGCGTGATCCAACAGCTAAATAGCTGAACACTGACTAGACTCACGCTCCTCACTGTTGCCTCGGTAACACTTCTTCCCCCTCCTCGCATGTGCATATAATGTGAATATAACCAGACCTTGTTTACTGATTGTCCAGTTTGTGATGCATACAGTATTTAGTCAAACATCTGCAATCGCAATGAATTCCTATAGATTTCTAAAAATCCTTCTGGGTAAATAATAGCCGTTAACACAACAGAGACGATAAATAGAATGAGATACAACATCATCTTACAAAATACTACTGTACAACCCATCACAGTAAATGTATAATCATTTAAATAGTTAAACGTTTGAACAGCTTGTATTATAGGACGCATCTCATGACAAAATAATGCATAAAAATAGAACACTTACTTAGTCATGTGACTGGGGATTGTTATTATATTTGAAGATGAAACATGGCAAATTCTGCTATAATGATAGACCAACTCTTTTGTACTAACGTTTAATGCTTTCAAAAAACAATATAAGCATTATAAGCTAAGTTTGTGCTATCTAACTTCTAACAGGTGCATGACTAGCTAAAGATATGCTCCTGCTAATTTAAAAAAAAAAAAACCTTGCCAGCCTCACATTCAGACTGTTGCTGTGACTCTTGGCAGTTTTCGCGTTTTTTTGTTTATGCGCTTTAGTATGTTTTGTATGGTGCTGAGCATACCTGTCAACCTGTCTGTATCGAAGACATGGATGATGGAAACCCTGTAGAATTTGTTTTTAAAAAATAATAAAAAACACTGTTCCTTTTTTCCTCTACACCTTTGCTTTTCTCCTTTTGTCATTTTTCAAGTATTTATTGATATAAATCGGAGCGAACACAAAACTGTGTGTCAGTTACTCTTAAGTGCTCTGCAGCTTTGTTGCACAATTGTGTTCGGAGTCATCACAAAAAATTTAGCGCTGTTTAATTCCCTTTTCATAGAGTACATCAGTCCTCTTATTCTTTCGTTAATCAGGATAAAAATCAGACGGTGCACACTACACCAAATAAAAATCACAAATGCATTGTAGATATTAAAAAAGATAAATGTCATTATTTTATTTATTTATTTATTTTGGGAATTTTATTTTGTGCATTTAAGGCCCATCCTTCTCAACTGTGCCTTTCTTCTACCACCTAATGAGCTTCTTTTCCTTATGGCATGCATTTCCTCCCAAGGCTGTGTATAGTGTAAACTGTTGTCCTTTTATTGTGCTGAGATAGAAGAGACAAGCAAGAGAAAATGGCTTCAGTTGAACTGGCAGTAACTGTGTATCACTAGTGTTAGTACTGCTACTAATATTCTTACTCCTTATCCTGTCAGTATTACTCCTATTACTTCTGCTGCTACTACTACTCCTATTACAAGTATTGCTCCTATTACTACTACTCCTATTACTACTAATACTTAATGCTACTCCTACTGCTACTGACCTGTCTCCTACTACCGTAGCTACTTCTACTACTGCTAATACTGTTTATACTCCTGCTACTATGCCTCCTTTACTATTGCTACTAATATTTCTGGTTCCTAGTCCTACTACTATTACTAAAGTGGCAATACATTTATATTAGTACAACTACTACTGTTACTAATGTTTTTACTTCTAAGTATTACTCATATTCATGCTATTGCTAAAGCTACTACTTTTCTTATTACTAGTATTACTCCTGTTATTGCTACTCCTATTCCTGCTTCACCTTATGCTACTATTGTTGCTATTATTACTTCTACTTTCTACTACTATTACTCCTATTAATACAACTACTGCTACTACTAATCTTACTTGACTACTGCTACTAATATTACTTGCTATTTCCCCATTACTACTACTGCTGCTCAGTCTACTACTTTTATTACTCCTATTACAACTACTACAGCTTGTAATCACACTACAATACTCTGACTACAGCTTGTAATCACACTACAATACTCTGACTACAGCTATGCCTGCTCCTACTACCAATATTACCTTCCTATAAGTACCACCACCACTATTACTACTGCCGTTACTACTACTCATATTACTGCTACTGCTACTCTTCCTCATACTCACTCACTCATCGTCCATACCGCTTCATCCTGTATTCCGAGTCGCAGGGAGCCTGGAGCCTATCCCAGGAGACTTAGGGCACGAAGCGGGGTACACCCTGGACAGGGTGCCAATCCATCACAGGGCACACATGCACACACTACGGGCAATTTGGGAACGCCAATTAGCCTAATCTGAATGTCTTTGGACTGTGGGAGGAAACCGGAGTACCCGGAGGAAACCCACCAAGCACAGGGAGAACATGCAAACTCCATGCACACAGACAGGAATCAATCACTTCCAGACCCTGAAGGTGCACAGTGACAGTGCTAACCACTACACCACCGTGCTGCCCCTCCTCATTCTCTTATTCCTAATGCAGTGGAACCTTGGATTACGAGCATAATTCATTCTGGAAGCGGGCTCGTATTTTAAAACACCCGTAAGCCAAATCGAATTTTCCCATAAGAAACACAGACGCGCACGCACACAGACACAGAACAGGCTGATGCAGAGAAGGAAAATGGATCTTAAACCTCTCTACTGAGACTTGCTTTTGGTTTACACGTGCGCTGTACAGACACAAAATAAAATATTATATTGCAACCCATGTTACTCCTTCTCTTCCCTTTACCTATTGTTATTTTTACTGTTGCTATAGTTACCACTTCTATTAATTCTACGACAGGGTGTCCCAAAAGTCTCCATTCATAGGGGAAATTAACATTTTTTTTTTTACCCCTTTTTAATTTTACCTCCTCTACATTACTGCTTTTCTTTGTAAAAACACAGAGCCTCTCCTACTCATGATGAACTCATGTTTACACATCTGGCATTCGGCATGTAATTGCACATTCAAATGCATTCTGAATGCAGCAGCTTCCTGATCCGGTCATGATAATGGTTTCAGTATGTTTTTTTGTTAAAGCACTCTTAAAGGTTGTAAACATATATTAATTTCAACTAAGTATGAAAGATATTAAAAGATGCTTTGCTAAAAAGAGATAATTTCCACTGTGTATGGAGACTTCTGGGACACTTCTGTGTGATTTTACTAGGACAGCTTCTGTTATTACCTTAGTACTACTACTACTCATTCTACTATTACTATTAATACAGATATTCCTACTCTTAGTACTTCTATTACTACTACCCCCACTTTTCTTTCTCACCCACTACTAAATTATTATTATTATTATTATTATTATTATTATAATAATAATATTTCCATGGCATTACCTTTTGGAACATGCTCATGTATAGACAAAGGCGTGGTATCGATGTTGGTTTTAACAACACGCGCCTTTTATAAAATATTTTCAGGGTCCAATAATATATCCAAAATTTTGAGCTGCTTGTAGACTGGCGTCTTTGACGCAGCAAACAACATACCAATATATCCGCTTATATTTTTTCCTGTTTTCTTTGAAGCCGTGAACATAATATGTTTCATTGTTTTTGATGGAGTAGGATTTTATTGTAGTCAGCCTTCCCTTAATTCCTGTGAGACGGAGGGTGCACGCTTGTCCTGAAGTGTGTTTTTCAGTACTAGAGTGAAATGGAGCAGAGATATTGGCTGCTGAGAGTCACCAGGGCTGCCGCTCTATTTGCGCAGTGAATGAGCTTCGACTTACGCAGCCGAATTGTTTCAAGCTTTATTTCTTTTTTTATCCCCCTCTCTCTGCTTCATTCCTCCTCACCTTCATAACTGCTGTTCCCGGACTCCCTTATCACCCTGCGGCATTCTGGGTATTTAACATGTGAGTAAACCGTTTAAGCACTACAGTTTAAATGAAAAAGAGAGATTGGAAATGAAAGAGAATGACCCCCCCCCTCCCACCCCCCCAGAATATCCATTCAAAAGATGGTCAAACATTATTTTTTTCTGATGATTGTTAGGGAAATTTATCAGTGAGTTTATGAAACGGGTAAACCGAGGTCCAATGCAAAATGCTATTTCAAAATTGTGGGATTTTATATATTTATTTGAGCATCACCTTTTAGTTTACTGCAGTAGAGGTTACACACTGGACCAGTAATTCAGATTTTTCTTCTTTGCTCATGTGTTTTTTTTTATTTATTTATTTTTATTTATTTTTCTTTTATATCACATTTTGACATGATTTGTTGGTGCACAATTCTCTACAGTACTGCAAAAGGCTTCATCTCTTCTTCCCCCGTACACACATATAACTCATTGCTTTGTGAAGGTACATAACATTTTGACAGCAGCTTTTCTCTGAATTTGAGTCCATGTAGACCCAGACAGACACCCTCTGTTCTATTTACCTCATCACGCTCTGTATTCTCTACTAGCGCACTTAAACACACACACACACATACACATATATATATATATATATATATATATATACACACACACACACACACACACACACACACACACACACACACACACACAAACATACACTCTTATCCGCTGTCATAGTTGCACATGAAGACGCATGCATACTCGCGCATAATACAGGTGCGAACTCTGATACACTCCTTTGCTTACACAACCAAATAGAAACATACAAAGAGACACCTTTTTTTTTATTTTATTTTTTTTAGTCTTTCATTTTCTCTCTTTCCATCCTTCGCTCTATTGAGGCGAGCCCTTTAATCTCCTCTTGGTTGACGCATGTGCGCTGCGCAGTTGTGTATGTGTTCGCTTTTGCAAAAAGTGTTTTGATAGACAGCTCAAACACAGGCTTTTTAAGATTCAGCATACACACACTAATCCGACACTCTCTTTGTTAAGTTCTGCCATAGAGAGTAATCCTGAGTGAGCTGCAGATATAACACACACACATATACACACACACACACACACATACACACACTTAATCTTAGTGGTCTCCTCTGTGCCATCACTGTGTTTCCAAAAGGAGGTGTGTACATGTGTGTGTGTGTCCATGCATTCATGTACTTGTCACCACTTTTCAAATCGCTCTCTTAAGCACTCGCGCATTTGTAAGCAGCGGTAATCAAAACAGCCTCAACAGCTTATCTTTGGAGGAGGCGGCTTTGGGCGACGGGCCTGTCGCAGTGATATCCATCCCAGCGAGAGAGACTTTACCTGGGCAAGAGAAGTGAAGGACTACCCTTCTAACCCTCCACCTCCATCCGTACCCTCAGCTTAAGCTCCAAATCCGCACGCGCTCCTCTCCATCGCCCATTCATTTGTTCCTAAGCCTCTGGGAGAGATAGCGCTATGCTCTCATTCCTTATTCCACTTTTATGAATAACATGGTAGGTTTTTATTTTATCTGACACAAACATTGCAGAAAGCTTCGGAGGAATGTACCTCAGACCGAACTATCCACTTCATATGCACTGACACAACCTTTAATTAAAGGGATGCTTAAGCAGTATGCAACAGTAGGTCTTGTAGTCCATATGATGATTTAGTACTGAGAATACAGAATACGTATACATAAACATAAGCAGAGCTTCAATTGTGCAGGATGTTTTTTACTTTAATTATGAAGACTGGACACAGCCAGGGTCAAGAAGAAGATGGCTAGAATTAGGAGAAGAGCAGAATTGAAGACGCACATACTGTAGAAGTGGAACGCCCTTTTTTCTTTTTTTTTCTTTCATATTTCTTCCCTGCAAGACTAAAAGGTCAGAGTGGAGGATTATAGGAGCTCAGTGAGTGTGACATGTTAAAATGAACATCCTCCTGGTGAGAGTCCCAGGAATTTAATAGTGAGGTTTTTGCTTGATGGCTTCCGATTCTAACACTTTTCTCACTCGCTTTCCGCAATTATTCATTTCTGTCCATCGTGCTTTCCGTATTCCGACTGGGAATAATGGCTGTAATTATCCACACCAAATGAAACAGCCCCAACCGTTTGAACCCGCATTTGGGATTACCAGCGAGATTGAGATTTTAATGCCACTGTGCTAAATGATTTGTGGCACACTGACTCTAATTGTTTTATATGCCGCTCGGGACTGAGTCCTGGTGAAGCTTTTGTAAATTAAAAAAAATGAAGTCAGTTTAAATTATGATGAGTAAAGCTTCTTATCTTAACACAGAATGTCTATTAATAACATTAATATATCTAAATTAAGATTTGTTCGTGCCGGATTATGAACATAAAAATTAATAGATAAGATATAATGCGTAAATAGCATTTTCCTCTGTATTTACACGGTCAGCTCTATAATGATTGGCCCCTTCGGTAAACATGGGTTTAAAAATGCCTTTGTGGTTAATTGGCTTAATCCCACATGGAAAATATGAGAGAAATTTATCTAGACATTTCAGCAATGATCACAGTTGGAGGTTTAGAGAAGATGGTAGCATTTTGGGGTCACAAAGTCTCCAATTAGTCTCCAGTTAGACGACACCTCCGTGCCAACAATCTGTTTGGAAGGCATGCCAGAAGAAAGCCTTTTCTTTCATCTAACCACAAAAGTAATTGCTCGGAGTTTGCTAGATGATACAAAAATATCAGAGTTTTTTTTTTTTTTGGCAGCAGACGCTCTAGGTGGGTTTGGTGTAAGAAGAGAATAGTTGCACAGAAAACCCAATCTCCATTGTTAAGTATGGTGGAGAATCTGTGATGATGTTGGACTTCTGTTTTTCCTTCTGGGAACCTTGTTAAGGTACATGGAATTATGGGAACACCAGAGAGTTTAAAAAGAAAATCTGCCAAGAAGCTCCAACTGTGTCATGGTTATAGCTTGAAGCAGGTTAAAGATCCAAAACGTATGTCAAAATCCACAAAAATGGTTCAGTGACTACAGAACTGACAGAACCTCAGAGTAACAGTGAGCTGAAGAGCAGAGAACTTTGAGGGAAAATCCATCAAGCACCATGATGAAACTGACTCTCATGAAGATCATCCCAGGAAAGCAAGATCAAATCTAACCTCTGCTGCAGAGAAGTTCATTTAGAGTCACCATCGTGAAAAATCATCAATTAACAGCACTTCGTATTAGAGCCGTTATGAAGGCTTTACAGAGCATGAGAAGCAGACACATCTCAGGATCAACTGTTCAGGAGATTATTACATATTTTTTCATGCATTGTTTTACAATTTAGAAATAAATTAAATATCAGGAAAGGAACTGGTACTGTGTGTATGCATGTATATACCTGTACAGTACAAAGTCTTAGGCACCATATTATATGCTGTACCAATTATTATTAATTTTTTTTGATGTACCACTCCAAATGTTGACTTTATTCTATTAATCTTTATTGCTCTTGAAATTTCTTTTATGCAGAAATGTTTTCAAAAGCATCTTTTGCGTATGCCATATTTTTGTATGTGCCTAAGACTTTTGCACAGTACTATAAGTAAAATAGTTGTTAGGTTTTACTGAGCTTGCTGGAGAATATGAGCATTATGGCGTTTTGAGTTCACTAAATATAACGCTAAAGAATAATAGATAAAGAATAACCAGTGGGACTCTCTTGTCTCTGTTGCTCTCTATATCTTAATCCACCTTGCTGTTTTAATCCTTTGTGACTGTTTTCTCTGCTGCTTTCTCTCTTTTTGTATCACTCTCACTTTATATTCTCTCTCTCGCACACACACACACACACACGCGCGCGCGCGCACACACACACACACATACATATACACACTCTTTGTCTCACCTTCTCTCTCAGTAATTGCAGTTTGAATGCCACTGCTTGTCTCACTGAATAAAATTTAACTGCACCTCACAAAGTCTGTTCCACCAAACTGATGAGCTGATGGAGGTGTAAATGCATTTTATTGCCTTTATTTAACCATGGCCTTCTGCATCAGAGAAACGAAGCCTCCTCTACCATCAAGACGGAAGAGGCACAAGTGCCAGTAAACATTTCAAAACGTTCTGTTAATAATCATATCTTGTGCATTGGAGAGTTATGATTTAACACCTAGCTAACAAATCAAGTGAAGCTTTTTTTTTTTTTCTCTCTCTCTCTGATAGAATAAAGAATACTACCAGCAGTCAACCCAAATGTACAACGAGGCAGCTACTAAAGCTAGTACCAACATCAAGTAAGTGCATTTACGCTCTCATAATAGTAAATGGAGCAACAGCCTTCCTGCTCTTATTCACAAACCTGGACTTAGAAAGGCTTGGTTAATTATCTGATTAGATTGGTCAAGTTTGAAGAGAGCAAGGATGTTGCCAAGAAGTCTTTTTTTTAATTTTTTATTAATAATTAATAATTTTTTTTATTATTAAAAGTGTTTAATATATTTATTTTAATTTAGTTTAACTATTCCAATGTACAGAGAAATTTTACACTTTTAATCTAGAATAAGGGCTTAAGCAACCTTTATTCTTATAAAAAATACATAAAACAATACACTTAATAATGAAATAAATTATAATCTTAAACAAAACAAGAATATGTGGAATTTTTACACTAACAAAAAGTGTGAATAACTGCAAAAACAACATCTGCTCTCATACAGTATGTTTAACTAAATAAAAGAACAGCCTTTGCAATTAATCTATAATACGTGCTCTAACTAGGAGTATAATGGTACAATACATTATGACCTGATAGTGAGTCATTGTCTGAATATGTCTCTTGGGTTTGCATTTTCAGTCAGTTAAAACATTCAATATTCTAAAAGCATGTTGATGTTCCAGGGTTGCTACGTCTCAGCAAAAATTCTCCACCCTACCTGCATCTCAAAAGTACTCAAAAAAAGCTAAATGTGGGAATTGGATGAGAAAGTCACGTTCTTCTTTTCTTTTCTATTTTTTAAGTATTTGTGTTGGAAACAAGTTCACAGTGGTGCACACATGAATTTCAGATTTGTTGTTTCAAATAGATCCCATTCAATTTGGCATTAAGAATATGTGTAAAAAAAACAACGCTGCAGGTGTCGCTGTCAAGGAGTATCGGATGGGTCTGAGACATGGATTACCTTATTTCCCTTTCTGTTGTTAGTCCAACAGAAAAGTCAAGTTCCCAGTTTTAGGATTTTTGCAGATCTCTACGAATTCATAAATAGTGATGAGCTGTAGCTTTCCGTACAGTAAGGACGGGTCTTAGCTGGTCGGGGTGATCCGCATCTTTTGTATGACTCATGGTCTCTCCTGCCTTAGGTCCTCTGTAGTTTCAGTAAGCCATTGTTAACCTTCTGGGGCCAATCATGGGCAGCGTAGCAGCACCGTTTCATGTGATGGCAGAGAGTTTGAAGTGCTAAGTTGGTATTACTGATGAGTAATACGTTTTTTTAAAACTCTATGTTCAAATAAAATTTTTATTCAACACCATTGTATGAAAAGAGGAATGATGTCATGGCAGAAGATGATTAATTCTTGGGATTAATTATATGAATAATTAATCCCATTATGAATATATTAGGGGTGTAATGTTGGTGTTTGGTATGTACCTCAGATTTAAAATGACAAATTTGCATGACGGCATGATCTTTCCAGTCAAAAAATAAAAAATAAATAAATAAATAAAAAGTAAACTTTTTTCATGTTGTCGTTATGGGGTGTTGTGTGTAGAATTCTGAGAAAAAAAAATAAATTTAATCCATCCATTTTAAAATAAGGCTGTGACATAACAAAATGTGGAAAAGGTGATGCGCTGTGAATACTTTCCGGATGCACTGTATATACACACATATACACACACAGTGTGTGTATATAAGTCTCTTTGATGGGTCTTTAGTCCCTAGCAGCACACCGTAGGACTATTTGCAAATAATCTTTGCTATCTTTTCTGTACCTCTGCATGGCATGACTGTATTTTAAAGGGTTGTGTCTCTTTAAAACCCTGTAATGTCTCCTGATTTGAGAAACAAGTTAATTTTCAGAGGTTGGAATTTTTTTCGCTTTATAAAGTTTCAAACATTCATTAGACCTCATACTGTTAAAGTAATGTAAAGATTTTATGACAAGCAGATGACTTTATGCCGTCAGTTGAAAGTGTTGTTCGTTATGTAGCCATATTTAGAGCTTTGTATCTAATATAATGATATAACATACTGTATCTCTGTGTAGGTGTAGTCCTAGTAAGAACCTATACACTTTATATTCTATAATAAGTTCACCAACAACCCTTACACTTTTAATCTATAATAAGCGCACCAAGAGCCCTTACACTCATGATTCACGAGGCACATCTGAGCAGAGAAATGAAGACGATGCCCTTTGATGAGAATTTTAATTAACACTGACATAAATGTCTGGTGTAGCCAGATGTTCAGTGAAGTTCTGAGTGCATTTCCTCTGAGGATCATTCTCCTCTTCTTCCCCGTGTCTTTCCTTTTTTCTCCCTCACTCACTCACACACTCAACATTAAAGGGCATTTGATTGAAATGACATTTGAAGTAGCAATCAGTCAAACTGAGAATGAGCTAAGACGATAAACTGAGAACTAGCTAACACTTTCTAAATGTGTTGGTTGCTATGACATTCCTTGAAAATTCTTTATATTTGTAACTGTGTTTGTGTGCAAGCTCTGTGTGTAGCACAATAGTTTCCTGGTCAGTAGAGAGATGGATAACTGAAGCCAATTAGGCTGCACATACTCTGCTCTCTCTTTGCACCAGCACATTCATTACAGCAGACAGGGCTGTCCATTTCACACGCGCACACACAGATATGAAAGTGCTTTTCACCCTTTTCTTTTTCTCAGCCTCCACACTGGCCATCAGTTTCACTCTCTGTCTTTCCATCTCTGTCCAAGCTTTTGTCTCTCCTGCTTTTCCCTTCTGTTGTAGCTTCTTTGTTAGACTCTGTCCCTTCCGTGCGAAGATCTCCATCCACTGTTCAGCCACTCAGATAGAGTGAGAGAATAATGAATGACACCCTTCATCAGGGTGTGGCATTGCTTATCTTGTGCCAAGGCGCAGCTGGGCTCAGTACGTCAGTAGTATCAGCTCAGACTCTAATCAGTCTCTGTGCCAATGGTGAATGAGTGGTGTATTTATCAAATCTAGCAGGTATCTGTTCTTTCACTCTCAGCACCTAACTGGCTGGACAGGCTACAGCGAATGTGCAAAAACATCTGGGAAATATAGAATGTAGTGATATAGCAACATGTGATCTGCATAAAATAAAATCTGTGTATGGTGGTACTTAAACGCTGGTTTAAAGGCTTCGAGTGCCCAAGTGGTGCGTTTAAGTGCACAAATCAGTGTACCAGCTACGATGCGCACAAGCTTTCCTAAGGACTGTATGTTCAGCACATGCTGGAGATGGAGTTTGATGCATCAAAGTCATCTATAGGCTTGCCGTAGCTCAAATGAGTTGCTCTATAGAGTTACTTCATACTGTAGCAATCGAGATGCCCTGAAGACCAAGTGAAGCACACATTAGTAGTCTGATCCATAAGCTGATCTAAAGGCAGAGACATGGTGTACTCATCCTGCCCTTAAGGCTGTATATGTTACACCTAAGCTGCACCTAAGCTGCATATGTGCCATGAGGCAAATATGGATTTGCACTACAATGAATGCAGTAGATATCAGTTAGAACTCCAGCAATTTGCTATTTCTGTTGATATATTGAGCTGCATTTAGGTTATTTCTGATCAGGAGGGTGAACAGACATATAAAATCCATCAGTATTTTACTTATTTTCTCTTTAAATTTAAATGACAGCCTTATTTATTTATAAGCCTACAAGAGGTATGGCATTCATTCAATTAAACTCACTTCGTAGATAATGTAGTTCACCAAAGTAAAAACGGACTCTTTTGTTTTTAAGAGTGAACCACTAAACTGGACTTTTAACACCTTTGTTTCAGTTTGCTGAAAGCTCTTTTCTTATCGAAAGCCATTGTGTCTGCATTAGCAATGTCCTCTTGGTCATCAAAGTGGTACAAAACTACATCATAAAGCAACAAGCTGGCAACAGAACTGTTCAAAACATCACAAACGACACTGCTAATTAAAACAGTACTGTAATACGACCATGTTTCAGGGTGTCGTTTCTTTTAATGTTAAACATCCAAAAAACAGTCTTGAATTGCATCTGCTGGGGTTGTGAGAAGCATTAAATAACATTCGTTTAACAATCCCAGTTATTTAAGAACCCCAATTGTCTACACAGACATCATCTTTTCCGACCAGCAGTATCTGATGAGTTGAGGTACTTTTGACTTTGAAGAATTACAGTAGAGTGTTGTTTGAAATTATTTCATACAAATTATTTCATTTGAAAGTAAGAATTACTCACAAAGCTAATTTTACGTTTAAAGTCTAAGTATAAGATAAACAACTCCGAGTTAAGGGTTTAGTCATGACCATGTCCAAGTAAATATACAAGCCATTTAAGAATCAAGGCAGTACTCGAGTCCTCAACGTGAACTTACCACTCTGTCGCATTGTTGCAGCACAATGTTATTCAGCTTTATATTTTTATATTTATGTATAAAAAAAAAAACTTTAGGTTTACATTGTTTTTCTACTTTTCCTCCTAGGCCGAAGAATACAGTTCCCATTTGTTCAGAGATGCAGTCTCAGGTGCTGAACTGTTTTAAAGAGAACAGACATCAGACTCTGCACTGCTCCAGCCTGGCAAAGGAATATATGAACTGCATTAACTTGGCCAAGAAGGTGAGTGTGTCTACATGTCCCCTACATAGTGGGGACTATAGTTACAATACAATAAAAAAACAAACAAACATAAAAATAGCTTTTTTTTTTTTTTTTTTGCAAAATTTGTTTTGGTTACTGATGCTTAAGGCCATGTCCACACGTAGCCGGGTATTTTTAAAAACTGAGATTTTTATCTGCGGTTTTCGCCTTTCGTCCACACGCAAACGCAGTTTTGGTCATTAAAAACTGGGCTTTTGGAAAACTCTGTCCAAAGTGAACATTTTCCAAAACTCCGTTTTCAGTGGTGTTATGTGGACAGGGGAAACGGAGATTTTGGCTCGTTGTAACGTCACCTTGTGCTGATGATGTAATTGTCTGTGTGCTCGTCTCCTTGATTTGACGTCAGCTTTGTTTGAGGATATTCTGTGCAATAGTGGACGTGTGTACAGTAAACTAGTGACTGTGTTAACGTTGTGTACTGGACTTTTTCATCCCTGTACATACACACACACAGTTACTCACACATTACATTAATGAATAGAGGTGCCTAAATGTACTACTAAGCTCACTGCTGCTACATACTGTACAAAACTCAGACGACACAGACCCCGCAGACAGCGACGGCGGTTTCGGACGAGACCCGTCGGACTTCTACAAAGCGCAACAGGTAATGACATTTTGTTTAGGCTTGTGATTGGCTCCCTGTTAATTAGGGAGGCTCCTTAACTTAACAGGGCGTTTTTTAAAAATACCTGGCTACGAGTGGACATGGCCTAAGTTAAGGTTGGAGTTATATGTAGACATAGAATTAATTAGTTGCTTTAATAATTCCATCAAGGTTCACAGAAAAGGTGTGTTGGTGGGAATATTGGTACTGTATGCATATTTGCACTTTAATTTAGATTTAAAACTGATTCTTTTGCATCTTCTCAAATAAGCTTCTTCTACTAAAGCAGAAATATTTTTTTCCCAGTGCTAATGTCTAAGAGGATATTTGGGCATCATGAAACAACATGTTTTGCTAATTTTCACTCAGGATATTAAAATGCAGTGGCTTGTATTATCGCGTGTCTGTTTGTTCAATGCATAAAGCCTTTTATCTGTGTGTACAACACAAAGCTTCTTTTAATACAGACTCACTCATGCATTTTGCAGAACGAACGGGAACAACAGCTTTCATTAAAGACAGTGAGAATATGTGTGTGTGTCTGCGCACTTATTACACACATCTCAAAGAGTGTGCGGGTGAGCGGTCGAGCCCTTGAGCTCTAATGCTGGCGTGTGGTGTGGCATGATGCCAGCTAGACAGTGTAGGCTGCCAGCAGCTTCCGAACTGCAAAAGAGCCCAATGGTAAAAAGAAACCGGAACATCAGAGCCTAGTCCTAAACAGTAACCACATCATCAACTAATCTGGAACAAATTGGTTGACCTCTTATCCATCAGCTAGACATCGCCATAGCCCAGGCGATTCCCGGTGTTCAACAGAAGTGACAAACTTTCAATGCTGTATTAAGATCACAGACCTTACATGGTTTTACATAAAGGTCCAAATTACTGCAGACTGCTCTTTAGAGACATAGCAGCTCTAAAACTGCAAATGAGCTCAGTGCTAAAAAGGAAATCAGAATATCATGCTGTGATGATAAAGAGAAACCAAAACAGCAGCAAAAATGCTAAATAGAGACCAGGACATTAGAGTGAAGGTCTAAAGACGGAACAGAACATCAGAACCTAGTGCTAAAGAAACTAATGTACCATAACATTCTGTTAAAGAGAGACCAGAACATCATTGCAGTGTTAAATATAGAACTAAACACCATCATCCAGTGGTACAGAAAGACCAAAACACCAGTATAATGCTAAAAATGGATCAGAATATCATGGCAAGGGGCAAACCGAAACATCAATGTGTAGCCGTTAAGAGTTACCAGATGTTAGCAGTGCAGTGCTAAATAAATACCATAATACCAGAGTGTGGTAATGAAGACTGACAAGAACAGCAGAGTTCCAAACAGAGACCAAAACACCATTGTGTAATACTGAAGAAAGACCAGAAAAACAATCTTTAGTACTACAGAAAAATCAAAACACCATAACATCATTTTAAAGAGAGACAATCACACCAGAGTGTAGTGCAAAAGAAAGACCAGAACACCATTGTGTAATAATAAAGTGTGACCAGAATGATAATGTGTAGTAATAGCGGATATCAGAAAACCACTTTATTGTGCTGAGAGAGACCAGAATATTAATATGTAGTGATAGAGAGACCGGAACACCAGTGTATAGTGCTAAAGAGGTATAAGGGATAAGTGCTAAAGAGTGCTAAATCAAAGTGTAGTGCTAAAGAGG
The DNA here is from genome assembly GCA_030014305.1 of Clarias laeviceps. Classification (NCBI taxonomy): domain Eukaryota; kingdom Metazoa; phylum Chordata; class Actinopteri; order Siluriformes; family Clariidae; genus Clarias; species Clarias laeviceps. Next base: position 17,328,065 of record JAQMYJ010000037.1, read on the forward strand.
GACCAGAACATTGAAGTGTAGTAATAAAGAAAGACAAGTGTTCAATGGTAAAGTCTAGGAGAGACAAAGCATCCAGAATGCAATGTTAAAAGTATTAATATAATACCAGAATAGGGTGCTAACAATAGACCAGAACACCAAGGTGTAGTAATAAAAAGAGCACACCAATGGATAGTAATATAATAATAGAAGAGTCCAGAACACCCACATTTCATGCCAAAGGAGGTCATAACACCAAAGTGTAGCAATAAAGAAAGATCTGAACACAAGAGAATATAGTACTAAAGAGAGACTTGGATATTAAAGTATAGTGCGAAAGAAAGACAAAAATTAGTGTTCAGTGGGAGAGAAGGAGAGACCAAACGTCCAGAGTCTAGTGCTAAAAGTAATACTATAATACCAGTGTATAGTCATAAAGACTGACCAGAACAGCAGAATGTAGTGCTAAAGAAAGACCAGAACAGCAATATATAGTAAAGAGTAGTACTGCAAAGGGAGACTAGAACACCAGTATGCAGTGCTAAAGAGAGACCAGAACACAAATGTGTAGTAGTAAACAGAGGCCAGGACTCCCTTGTGTAGTATTAAAAATGTATTACTTAAAATCTAGGAGTAAAAATTTTAAGCATTAAAAATTTATTAAGCATTTCTAGAAAGCAGTAGGATTTAATCCTTTTTAAGTTTGATCATCCTCACTACATTATATATTAATATAATAACTATATTAACAGCCATTACATACATTCTTTGTGAGTATTGCCCACAATGGCCCATTCTTGCCAAGTTGCACAGAGCACCAATGAAACCAATGATGAACTGTTCCATGAAGACCGCTCAATCACAACCCTGTGAAATCCCTGATGAACACTGAATGGCCGATGATGGCCTTGTTTTTTAAGTAATCAAGACATCCTTAGAAATTCTCATACAGATTAGCATACAGATGCAGGACACCAAATTTCAGCTTGATTGGACTTACAGTTCCTGAGAAACAATTTGCTTTGAATGTAACAATGTGGATGACCACAAAGCAACCTTTGCATACTTTCTCAGAATCATGAACATGCCTTTCATGCGTCGTGTAATCCAGGGATTTTAAAACAACAACAACAACAACAACAGTAGTTTATCTGTAGGAACACGCTTTTTGCATTATAGGCCAAAAGGAAAATGCTGCAACACCACCATAAGGCCTGCTGAGCTCATGGCTCTTACTCAAGTAGCAGGAATGTTTCACTGATTCACAACCCATTGGGATGTTGCTGGCTTTTAGGTGTGGAACCTGATGTAGTCTTCTGCTACTGTAGCCAGTCTATCCTAATGATCAGTATGTCCTGAAATACTTTTCTGCTTACCACAGTTGTAAGGAGTGGGGTTCATATAGACATGCTCTCAGCTCGAACCAGTCTGTTCACTCTCCTCTGACCTCTCTCAGGACATTTCCACCCACAGAACTGCTGCTCACTGAATGTCTATTTTTTTTTCACGCCGTTCTGTGTAAACCCTAGAGACCGTTGTGCGTGAAAATACTCAAACCATCTCATCTGGCACTAACAACCGTGCAAAGGTCACAGCCGCTGAGCTCACATTTTTCTCCCGTTCTGATGTTTGTCGTCATGAATGGACAATTGTGTTATTAATGTGCAAGGCATACATGTGTTTCTATTAAAGTGGCCGGTGCATGTATGTGCCTTTTCTTTCGGATATTTGCATTATACCACATTGTACTATGAAATAACCTTATCAAAGGGTGCCATTCACTTTGTGGAAAAAAGCTAAGCACCCTTTGCTTACACATTTTAAGACAGACTGGTTTTACTGGTGAATTTTCAAAGCTTACCCAGTGGTCCATACAGGAAGACACTCTCATTCAGCCGTTATTACAGTGTTTTTTTTTTTTTTTAGTTTTTTTATAGCTGACGATTTTTCATTACTAATTAAATCTGGAATTAAAAATTAGAAATTTGCCATAACCAGGAACACCTTTATGAATTTCTTATTATCAATCAATTGCAGTAGCAAGCTCAGAAGATCCTTTTATTACTCATAATAGTCTGATACACGTCTGAAGCTCCCCTAAATACTAATTCATTTAGGAATACTCTCATGGCTTAAAAATATGTACATTGCTCTTATTCTTAGGTCAAGGGTTTTTATTACCTGAGACCGAATTTGTACGCTGTCAGTCCCTTAAAACATCTTGGCTCAGTCTATAAGAATCTATTGCTAGAGAGTTACCCGTATATTATGAGACCTGGGTAATAGTCCTCAAAAAGCTGAAGGAGCATTGGATATTTGTAAAGAGAGGCCAGCTCCCCATCTGCTGGTCTAATAATGGTGCCAAAAAAGAGACTAGTTACAGACACAGGCATTATTGTTATTATGATAGCCTGTGGAGCGTTTTTTTTTTTTTTCTTCTTCTTCCTTTTTCCTTTGGAAAACGAGAAAGAGGTGTCATTAAGTGAGTGAGCACAATAAAAAGAGAAGCAGTGCTGAAAAAGACAAGCAGAAGCATAAACATTGAAATGTAATGTGTCTGTGACATTTCCCTTGGCATATTGGGCATATATTTCATGCATATGTGTGGGTGCCTGCCTAGTGATTTTACTCATATATTTAGTGAGTCTGACAGGCATTGTTTAAACCATCCTCTTTATAAGCTGTGGAAATGTTAAGTCTGTCCATGTGAGGCGCACAGTCGGTGACATTATCTCACTGTATTATCTCTTCTGGGCTGCCATCCATCCCTGTGCCTTCCTTGTCTTAAGGGTATTTCATTGTGCCTTTCCACTCCGAGCTGCTGTAGTGCAGTTTTTATAACCGGATACTGCTGTTGTGCTTTCTTTTAATTTAAAAGCCAGGACCAAAGAGAAATGTCAATCCAATGAAGTGTCCCTTATTTTTATTCACTTGTTCATCTTTCTTTTATCATTCTGTCTCTCTGTCTGTCTTTTGATCTCAATTCATTCACTCCTGCCCTCTCCACTTCTCGACTGCTGGGCTATTTTTTGATTTTATTATTCTCTGTTTGCTTTCCGTTGTGGGAATGGCCTTTATAAAAATGAGCAGGCTTGTTGGGACTCGTAGCCGTGTCTCGAGCAAATTGGTTGACCAGTTGTCTGTCAGGTAGACATCTTCATTCAGTTCCAGTGACATTAACGCCCGTCATCGCGATATAAATACCGTACCCCATTTCACACGTGATCCAAACGGCTGGAACTTGAACTTTAGAGAGCGAGAAAGAGCAAGAGAGAAAAATGTAGAGAAGTATTAAGAAAAAAACAACAGCAGAATGATCAGGTGTTAGTCCCCGATGACAATATAATTTTGATGATGCGCTAAATTATTTTACCTTAAACTTTTATGACAAGGTTGCATTGCTGTTGTCAATATTTTTGCTACCCTGTGATTTGTTATTCACATTACGGATTGTTTATCAAGCTGGGTACAAATAAATTTAGCTATAAACTGTTTACAGGAGCAGTTACACATTAAATTCAAAATCTAAATTGTGGATATATAGCTAATACACAACACTGATCACTACCTTGATTGATCACTTGATACTCCAGTTTTATTTGGATTAAGTTGTCACGTTTTAAATAGCTTATTTACAAGCGGTTTTCAAGTCAAACCGCGACTTTTGGTTGTGCCGAATAACAGAACTCCTTTATTGGCCCAAACATCCGTTCTGTAGAGAGTTCAGGACTGTACAGGAGATGGCAACTAATCATAACTCCCGGCTGAGTTATGCGCAAGTGGTGTTTGTGAATGATTGTGTACATTTCAAAGTTTCACACCTTTATTCAAATTGACTTGAACGCTCCTCATATTTCAATTGCACACACTTTTAATTCAAGTTAAGTCTAAAATCTAGTTTTCAAATTTTTATTTAAGCCAACCATCGAATTTTGTTTTCAGTAATGACATCAAAGAAAAGATGTACTTCAAAATGCAAAAGAATTCCTGGGTGAAATCCTAAGGTTAGCTGTTCAGTTAAGACAACTGAAATAGCGCTGTATAATAGGAGGAAGTTGGTATGTGTTTGTGGTTGCTGATGCCCTGCGATAGCCGAGTTGTGTTACTGGAAGATTTAGCACACATTATGCTTAGCAGGTGCTTTTTCACCATTTAGTCGTCATTTTGTCGTTCCCAGCTGTCTGTGAGCGTCACTAAATGTAAATCAGCTGTGCTTGGTAATCTACGGGTGATTGTGATCCATCAATGTACACAAAGAAAAATCTGCATCACTGAAACTTTAGTAAGTCTGTTAAAGAATTTCAGTTGGGTTATATATTCCAAAAGATTTTCTACTGAATGGTTCATTCGTTCTCTTCATGGTAATTATTTCATTTTTGTAGATAATGCTTTAATGATTAAACTTGTTTTTTTTTTATGGGAATTTTATTGAAGCATTACTGGTTTCCAGCCACATGATTATTGCAGCTTTGAATGCATTAAATTGACGCACGTCTCCTTCTGAACAGTCCAGTTGTATTGAAAAAAAGGTTTAGATACGATTAAAACCTGTTTAGGCTCTATATATGATCCTTTCTACTGCATGACCATTTCTGGGTTCTGTAGCGAAACCAATCTGTCATGTGGTTATTCACAGAAGTCTGGTATTCTCAGCAATTCCTGCAGATATAATGAATTATGTCTAGCTCATTTTGACTCAAATTATCGCTTCAGCGCTGTAGGTGTTTTAAATAAATCTCTTAAGTGTTAGAAACTAAAGGGCAACTATGAAGCTGATGCATAGTCATTACGTGGTTATTAATTTTGCATTAAGGAACATATCGGATGTTCTACAATTGCAGCTTGGTCCTATACGCGCTTATGTGGTGCTGTCTCTTAATATCTAAATACCTGGACACATCACTGAGACAACAATAGGAATAAGGGCTTCAGGGAGCAGGAGGAAGATGAAGAGGAAGAGAGAAAGCTTTTCAGAATAATCTTACACAGAGGTGGTGACTGGCAAAGTGGCACTGGTATTAGGAAGACAATAAAATGCACACTTGCTTGTCTTTTTCACAGTGTGCATACAGTCTGTCACTTTCTGTCTCTTCCTGACAAACAGACTGTGTATATATATACATACACACACACACACACACACACACACACACACACACACACACACGCTCCATTGGAGTGCTTGATCAGTGTCGTTATAACACAGCATTAGTAGCCCTCCCACTGAACGGATGACATACCCGCACAGCTCTGCTCGCTGATAACGCGCCTTCGACATCTCCGTAGTTACTGCAGAGAGACTCTAGACAGGCAATAAGTAACACACATAGATGCACACACTCACCTCACACACTCTTCTTAGGCAGCACGATGAGATGAAATCACTTTTTTTTTTTTTTTTTTCTTCCAAAGAAATCACATTGTGGTTATCACACTAAATGTGATAAAGCACCAATTCCCATTAGTCTACCTTTAATCAACAGCGCATCTTACCTTCCCTCTCACTTCTAGCCACAATGTTTCTTATTCTGGAAATTTCCACACTTCCTATAAAAAAAAAATCTATATTGTAAAAAGACATGACTGCACAGTGGATAGCATTACCACCTTGTAGCTGAAGGCACTTCCGTTTGATCCTGAGCATAGCTTCTTATCTATGTGGAGTCTTGCATGTTTTTCTCACCTTCAGATCAGGTATCTGGTTTCCTCCGACCTGCCAGAAACATGCACATACCCCGATCAGCCATAATATTATGACCACTGATAGGTGAACTGAACACCGCTGATCGCAAACTGGCAACAGGATCATGAGCACCCAAGGCTCATCCATGCCCACGGTACCAAAGGCCAGTGCGTCTGGTCCAATCCCACAGAAAAGCCAATGCAGCCGAATAAAAAGTAAATGCTGGTCACGATAGAAAGACACCAGAACACCCAGTGCACCACAGGGGTAAATCGGTGTATGTATTCCAACAGAAGAGCATTTTACCCTCTACTTAGTTAACATCCAGGAGCCAAGGAATTGATTGTACGCTTGCTCCTTCTTTCTGTTGCCTGTCCATCACAATCAAGGACGCTGAAAAGGCTAGAACTCACTTCCGCCATTCTAGCCTGAGACACAGCATGAGGAGCAGCCAGAAAAGATGCAATTTACATATCCTGGTGGAAGCACATGTTACTTAAGCCCTTACTCTTCCCATGTGTAGTAGCTGTAGTATTATAAATGAGAGCTGGCCTTTGAACAAATAAGGGGGAAATTATGAGGGTGAAAAAATTTATTTAGTCAATCAGTTCCTTCGAAATTGAATTTTATTCTCAACTAGCAAACAAAGAATAATTCTTTGTTTGCTAGTTGAAAATAAAATTCAATTTCGAAGCATGTTAATCGCCTCGTGGATTTTATTATTCGTTCTTCTCAGAAGACGGCAAGTCAATTCTACCTTGTTTTCTCTTCTTTTAAACTTATTGTAACAGACTGTTTTTAAAGAAATCAGACATCTGTGTAAACATTATTGTTAACCTCCAGTCTTGTGTGAAGGCTTTCCACTAGATGTTGGAGCATCCATTCAGTCACAAGTGTATTAACGAGTTCAGGCGCATCCTGAAGCTACTCAGTGGGGTTGAGGTCAGGGCTCTGTGCAGGACACTCGAGTTCCTCCACTCCAACTTTGGCAAAACATGTGTTTACGGACCTCCCTTTGTGCATAGGAGCACTGTCCCGGCATGACTGAGCACCTTTGGGATGTGCCTGTACTCGTTAATCCACTCGTAGCTGAATGACGTGCTCCAAAATCTAGTGGAAAGACTTCCCAGAAGAGTGGAGGTTAATATAAGAACAAAGGAGGGTCAACGATGTGTTAAACGTGACGTGATGGTCAGGTGTATCTACATTATTGATTCATCTATCTTTAGTAAGAGCTATATCACAGTCAAGGTGGTGGAGCTTATGCCAGGAACACTGGGTATGAAATGGTACACAACTGCAAGGTACCTTGTGTGTGCCCACACACACACCCACACACACACGCATATTTACACAGACATTCACACTTTTTTTTTTTTTTTTTTTTCTTCTTAGCAATTTAGTGTAGCCAATTTACCCACTGGCATGTTTGGAAACCGGAAAACCAGAAGGAGAGAAGACCGGGAAAATTTTTGCCAAACTCAGCACAGACTGTAACACAAAGTCAAGATCAAGCTGACTATCCTAGGGCTGTAACTGTAACTCTCAGCACACTGTGCCATCAGGTTGTCTCCATGTCCTATTCTCATAGGATTACACATCTCTAGGCTAGTTTATGTATTACACAGCTTGCACAAGGACTGTTTTTATTAAATACGCAAGTAAGCACTTGGCTGCATTCTGTTATGGGAAAATGATCAACGGTCGGGTTGTGTGATGCAGCCTGATCTTTACTGTTGGCTGTTAAACCATTAAAAAGGATGCTTTTTATTTAATATTCCTCTCTTTTCTGTTAGTTTTCTATTTATTTAAGTAGAGTACACATGACACATCAGACTCTTTTTTCCCATCTCTCTTCCTCTTTCACTCTTCCTCTCTCTTTATGTTGATAAGAAAAATATTGCACCTTATGTTATTGCATAACCGCAATGCCTTTTGATCCTGAAGACTCCGAAAACATGAAAGGAAACAAGTTTGTTTTAAAATGCTGACACTCACACATTCTTTCCCTAAAGGATTAAATAGACACAGAAAACCACACTATATGAACAACTGTATGGGTTAAAATAACAACTCAAGTCCACTTATTATTAAGCTTGTTGTGGAACGTCCACCATGCCAGTCCCTCTAAATTAGCTGTTACTATAGAAACGATAACCTATTAAAAGGATCGCATTAGTATAAACCTGTGATTTGGCCCGCGGCTGTCGCTACAGAGCCGTGCTATTACTGAAAATTTAACACCCTCTGACCAGTCAGAATCAAGAATTTAACAGCACTGCGGTTTAATATGTTTTAAAGCGTAAAAGTGTGTGTGGGGGAGTATATGAATTCTTCAGTGGAATCTAGTAACTATTTTACGAGAAAAGATGCCAGAGAAGGGTAAGGTAAAGAAGGCGCTGAGAACGAGTGATACAATGTAAACAGCTGGGTGTTTTTCTGTCTCCTCTGCAGAACATAATGGTTAACCATGGATCATGAAGGTGAAGACGATGAAGACGGTGAGCATGAGGAAGAGGATCAGAGAGACAGCATAACTTACCAGTATCGTTTTTCATGTGCACCTATGAGAGAGAGAGTGTGGAGGAGTGTGTGTGTGCATTCCTGCAAACAATTTCTTTTGTTTTCGTGTATATATACTATATATAAAGAATGTTCATGTTCGTGACAGGAGTCCCTCTTCTGCCGTGGAACGAGCGGGATACCGTCTTGGCATGTGTGTGCAGAGATGTTGATTTGCTCGGATGTAGTTGTCTTGACTGTGGCACATCTCAGACAATAAAACATCTGCAACACCAGTCACTCCACTGTGAGCGTTCAGCCTCTTTTGCTATTTTAGTGACTCTTTTTCATACACACACACCATCATTGTGCACATTAATGGTACATATCTAATATTCATATTACCATATATGTGATAAATGTGGGAATTGCTATTATTTTCTTTAAACAAATGGGATAACACACACAAACATGTACACACAGTGTTTTGTGTGATCATGCTGTGCGCACACTCTCTTTCTTACTCTCCCTCTCTCCAGCTCATCTCCAAAGCCAATTATCTTCTGAAATCCTTAATGAACATGCAAAGGTCTGTTCCGCAGTAACCTTGAACACACTATCATCTTACGCTGTCTCTCGCTCTGTCATTCTCTCCCTCTTTTCGTCTCACTCCGCTGCGTTCTCTCTCTCTCTTTCAAACACGCGCGCACACACTATTCTATTTCTGAGTTCTGCATTTCTTCTCTGTCTAAGGAATGTTATCCTGTGTAAGAATGTTCAGGTAGCTCCTACAAGCCTTGACACCCCTCATCATTGTGCGGTGGATGTTGCCATGGTAACAGGGAAGTGTGTGCGTTGTCAGGAGTGGGGTTCAGAGGAAGTGCGATAACCTTTAGCCTCGAAAGTGCAGCTCTCTCACAGTCACCGATTCTTTTTATTAAATGGCGCTTTCTCCTCGCGCTCTTTCTTGCTCTACCTTTCTAAAGCACCGTCTCTCTTTGTGCCTGTGTTCGGCAGCGAGAGTTTCTCCCCTCCGTTTTCTGACCCCAATAAGCCATGCTTTGGTATGGAGGATTGAATCTCTCCCCATCATAAATGAAATGAATTGGCCCTTCAGACCCCGTGTGCGGCACCCCTATCTTCTCCCAAGTGATGTAGAGAGGGAGCCGTGGCACCTTCGCAGACTGCTAACGCTGCCCTGACCACAAGTACAACTCAATAAAGGTAAAACAAGGTGCTGTACGTTAGCAATATTAATATGAGTTTGTTTTGGATGTCTGTGGTAAGGCTTAGGCTAACATCTTATTGTTATGAATGAAAACACTGAAGGGATAAAATAAATTTGACTTTTTTTGAAATTGCATTTACTCTCACTCACTTGTACTTTATATCACTGATCCTGTACAAGGTCGCGTCATATCTTAACATACACTCACACACACACTACAGGCAATTTGGAAACGGTGATTAGCCTAATCTGTAAGTGGGACTGCAGGAGGAAACCGGACTACCTGGATGCAAGCATGCACACAGTCCTGTGGCGTGATTCCAGGAAGAGCAAGGCCCCTGGGCTAGCCATTACGCCACCGTGCTTCCATTCCTTCATTTAGTTTTATTCATTTTATTATTAGTATTATTATTATTTTTTGTATTATTACTTTAGCACTCCAGGGGGCATGTTGGTTTAGTGGTTAGACTTTTAGGTGGTTGAATTTTGCACCTATGCATGAAGATTGCATGTTCTTCACGTTTGGTGGGTTTCCCCACCAAAGGTCCTTCGGTTTCCTCACACAGTCCAAAAACATGCATTGTAGGGTGAGTGGCAGTTCCAAATTGCTTGTATTGTACAATTGGGTGAAAGTGTGTGTGCTTGTGCCCTGTGATTGATTGGCAGACCCATCCTGTCTGTACACTGCCTTGTGCGCAAGTTCCCTAGGATGGACTCCAGGTCCTGTATTCACAAAGCGTCTTAGAATTCTCTCAGAGAGCTCCTATCTTAGAGTAAAAATTGCTAGCTGGGAGTCCTAAACTAAAAGTGATTTAGGAAACATCTCAGAGCAACTCTGAGGAAGGAAAGTACAAAAACCTTTATCTTAGTGAGGAGGTGTGGTTGACCCCGTTGCTAGGAACGACGCAGCAATTCAAGCACTGTGATTGGTTGATAAAAAAATCTGTAAAGGTCTTAAAATGCGCTCTTCATGAAATTAGAATTTATGATAATAGAATAGACAGCAAGATCATAATGTTCGTATATAAAGAAACCGTATAATCATGAATGCAGGCAAAGTTTCTGTTATAGGCTAAATATCTTAAAGTTAATTAAAACAAATGTCTACTTTTGAAGTAACCAATTTCACACAGTAGTTACCATATTTTTAAGTCCTTGCATTTATTTACCATATTGAATAATATTACTTGTAATCCACTCCAGATTGATGGGAGCAAAATGGCTCACCTTTTACCAATTTACATGATTGCATGACAGACTATTTAAGTTGCACTTTCGGGTATGGTATTAAATGGTATGTAGCCAACAATCCAAGAGAGATGAAAGGAAGTAAAAGAACAAGAAAACCAGATTGGACAGAAGAGCAGTGTTTACTTTTAGCTTTACATTCAGTGTTTGGAGAATATTTCTTCTTTCCCGACATTTTGTCCTCTGCTATAGAAAGCTATTTAAGCCTCTTAAATCATCCTCTCTACTTTTAACAATTTTTACTTTAGGAGCTGTTTTTAGGGCTAAGATGTTTTGTGAATCATTTTTATCTTTACTAAAGATTTAGTCCTAAATTCAAGGGGAACTTTTAAGAAAATCTCATAATTCTAAGAATTTTCTTAGAATTTCATTCATAGGGGCCACTTTTAGGCTTAAGAAACCCAACTAACATAAGTGGTATAGATGATGGATAAATGGATGCCAGATTGATGGACTCTAGCACTCCATGTTCCTCCTCCCATAACCTGTTATTAATGTTGATAATACTAAACTAGACTTCTGTAATGAGCACTTACACCTCCGCAATGACTTCTTCCACATTTGTCTGCAATACATTGGCATTTTCGCTAGAGCTCAAACACGTTCATGATAACTCTTAAACTCAGCATGAGCCAAGGCCTGAATAGGAACTCATTTTATCTACATAGCACCTGAACAGTGACACAATTAATGTGCTTGATCCAAGATCATCTTTTGAAGTCTGATTTCATTTCCGACGTTCTGGACAGAGCCAGAATCGAGAAGAACCGTGCAGCCAATTACTTACGGTCTGCACTGTAACTAATTAAGCCACATTAACACATGCCGGTTAATGATGCTTAGTTAATGTTTCAACTGATTTACGGAGATCTCAGGCACTGAAAATAAATGTAAATGCGCAGGGCTTTCATGCAGCTCTGAGAGATGGCCTTCGCAAGCCGTCGTCATGGCAACGGTGGCGCGTCTGATTGGCGAAGACAGCTGGAAGGTAACGGGTCAAAAAATGGAATCTCGCTTTCCTCAGTGTGCTTTATTGATCTCCCATTGCAGAAAATTACCGCAGCTGTGCGCGTGTGTGATTGTGGGAGAGTGTCGAACCGTGATTTGAGAGTGCTGCGGAAACGCATGTGCCGCATGCTGATGCCTCGAGCCTCTCAGGCTGTCTGTATGCGTGCGTGTGTGTGGTGTTGGTGTTACAGTCGTGACCATTCAGTTGTTTTCTTAATAAACCCACCCTTGACAACATCACAGGATTCCAATACGGAGGATGAATGCTGAAACCAGTTTCCTGGAAACAGCTGGTCTGTATGCACCGACGATGGCAACATGATGCAGGTACTTGATCAGTATGTGAAGGGGAGGTGAGTAGTGAGGTCATACCTGAAATATAACACAGCCCACGCTAGTCAAGACATGGAGAAGGTATGGCGCATCAGAGTTTAACACGAGATCTGAAGGATAAACCCATGAAAGTCATGAAATTCACAACTGGAATGAACATGAATTTCAGCATGAAGGAAAGGAACGCAGTGGTTTCAGAATTACAGCTGGTGAGCTTCTGCCAGTGGAATTGGCCCTTGATGAAAAGGGCGACACACTCTCTCTCTCTCTCTCTCTCTCTTGCTCACCATGCAGACTACAGATAACACTTCCTGCCTGAGGGAAAGCAAAGCTCTGAAGTGGAGGACTTATCGTTACATCCCTCTATCAGATAAGCCTGGAGAGAAGGAGACGACAGCGAGAATGTGCGAGAGAAAGAGTGAAAAGGAGAAAGCAGTGAGGCAAAGATAAAAGAAGTGAGCGACAGGAGTTGAGAGACAGAAAACAAGGAAGCTGGTAAATAACCAAGCGTAGCTACAGGTGTGTGTTTTTAACCACATTTTTACAGCAGTAAACAATGCAGAATGGATCCACTCATGTGGCTTATCTATGCAAAACAAATAACAGCCCTAATAAACCGTTCCCGGCTAGTTTTAATTGGAGCTTTTTAGCTGAAGCTGTATTGCATTTGGATGGTGGATGTTGCCACACATGTGTGCCCGTACTGAGGAACAAGCAGGTGTGTGAGAATGTCAGTAATGAGTGTGCCAGCTCATGGCCGAGTGCTGTAAGGCATGTGCCTACAGGCAGGGTGACTATATGCCAATCACTGTGTGAGTGTATGCAAGTGTGTGTTTTTCCATGTACCATACACACAGGTTGTATAAACATTTCAGGTACACAACTTGTTTTCTAAGTGCCACTTGGCATGGCTCAGGCTATTAGTGACATTGATAGTCACTCGGGACCTGCACTGCTATCTGCTATAAAAACAGAACCCATGCCATCCTATAAAGGATCACACCAAAGAAGAGCCAGATCGTTAGAAGGTTATAGGGTAAAAAGGATGAAGAATATGTAAAAACACTAGAGTATTTCAAGAGCCATCAATTAAATACACAGAGAAAGTCGCCCGTGTGTAAATATAAGAGTGAAGAGGAAATGCAGTTTCTGCTAATGCTGGTGAAGAAAGAGGCATGATCTCAAAGGAAGCTGTCATCAAGGTTATAGTGAAAACTATAAAAACCCGAGAGAGGAGAGGCTTGAGAGAGAGAGAGAGAGTGATGGGAAGCTGAAAGTGTCACACTGTTATTACAATTGCTTAGTATTTTTGCTTTTACTAAGACATTAAACGTCTGGGCATCTCTACGCCTTCAAACAGATCAGACCGTCTCTATGATTCTGTTCGACTATTATTAAAAAGATAATAGTCTTCCATGCAGAATCTGAAGAGGCTGGGGCAAAGCAGGAACGCTGACCTTCATGGACACAGAGGTTCACCCTGAAGTGATTTCATGCCGAAGAGAAACGATCATAGAGATTGATCACCGGTCCTGAGAAAACAGTAGGTCTGAGATTAAAATCCTTTTTATTAGCTATTTGAGGGAACTAAACTGTTCAAACTGGATGGCGTGTGATTTGAAGCCTGTTTGTGGCTATAAAAAAAAAAACTCATTATAAAAAAAAAATAAAAAAAAACATCCCTGGTTTGATCATGTCATGAGAAAATGTTGTAAAATCTGGTAGTTTCTTAAAAGCAGACATTTTTGTTGATGCTGAGTGAAAATGAGCCAAGTTTTTAGGAATTTTCAGTACAAATCCTGATTCACCCTCTGTGTTGAAATTTGTTGGAAATGATGTGTTTGAATCCTAACAATGTCAGAGCCATTCGAGTCCGAGAGACCATAATTGGCCCTGGTCACTCGGAAAGGGTGGCATCACTCTGTCCTCTATCGGGTAGAACGACACTAGCCGATCATGCATGTCTGTCTCATGACATTGCATAAGCATCAGTTTGAAAAGCTATGGTGTCCCAGAAGAAGCACTTGTTAGCCCACACCAAGTTGGAACAGTAGCTGCGATGCAATAGCAGAGAAAGGAGCAGTGGGTGGATACAAGCCATGATGAGTTAAATTTGGGAAAATAGAAAAAAAAAAAATATTCTGAAAATCTAATTATTATTGTTAATGATCTAAACTTGTTTAGTAATTAAGGCAAGATTACTGTAGAACAAGGTCTTTAAAAAATAATCAGTTGATTGCTGATATTGTTAGAAGTACAGTGTGTGTGTGTATATATGTGTGTGTATATATATGTATATATATATATATATATATATATATATATATATATATATATATGTGTGTGTATATGTGTGTGTTTGTGTGTGTATATATTATATTATATTATATTATATTATATTATATACACGTGGTGTGTGATCATAAAAATACATGTTTCCACTCTAGTGAGTGTAATTAATAAAATATGTATTTTTTTTTTGTAAATGCTTTTAAAAAATAATGAAATTAAATATTTTTACACAGTTGTTTTTGACTTGAGTAGTAATCCATAATTAAAAAAAAAAAACTCAATAAGTGTTACATCAGAAGTGTACATTCTGTGCTGCTTTATGAAAATAAGCTGGTAAGTTTTACTGAGTATTGGAAAATCTGCCACAGTTTTCTGCAAGGTGATTGAATAACAATGGTTGTCAATTATATACCACTAAATTGGTGACAAGATCATGGGCACCCAAGGCTCATGGGGATCAAAGGTCAGCCTGTCCAGTCCATTCCAACAGAAAAGCCAATGCAGCCCAAATCACTGAAAAAAGTCAATGATGGCCAGTTAGACCACTTTAGAACATCCAATGCAGCAGCGCCCACCATGCACAGGGCTTTGCAGGCAGAGAACACTAGGTCACTGACATGGCCTCCAAACATCCTAGATCCCAATCTGTAAACAAACAAGTATACAGAGGTCCCACCCCACAACCCACAGCGCCCAAAGTATCCACTCCCAATGCCCTGTCACCCCTCACCCCAGCACACCTCCACAAGCCTGGGGATGCCTCGCTGGCACAAGATGATTTTAATGTTATAACTGATCAGAGTATATACAGTACTGTATATGTTAGATAACATACATAAGCTTTTCAAGGATAAACTGATAAACTAAGGCTTAATGTGAATGCACAAACTCGGTGGAGGTCAAGCCTTCTTGAAAGTTTAGGATAATGACAATATAATAGCGATCTTGTGATACTATAGATTTTATAGCAAATCACGACATCACAGATCCAGTTTGTTCTTAAAAATCTGGAAAATAAAATGCATGACATGACTTGAATGTTTGTTTCTACCTGCAGTGTTTGGCTTTAATAGCTCATAATTGCCTTAATCATACTGTAAACCATACATGATTAAAACTATCAACAAAAAGTTGAATCACTTTAATCACTCAATACTTGTAAATGAAAAACTTATTAAACTTGTTTTCTTTTTTCAGAATGATAAATTGCTTGACATGTCACATTAAAAATGCCATTATAAGAGAGGCACAGAAACACCAACACTTTTACCCATGAATGTGCAAATTGCAATTGTTTTTTAACCTTGGCATGGTTGTTGGTTCCAGATGGGCTGGTTTGAGTATTTCATAAACTGCTGATCTCCTGGGATTTTAACACAGAACAGTCTCTAGAGTTTACACAGAATGGTACCAAATAAATAAATAAATAAATGAATAAAAAGCAATTCTTTGTGTGGAGAGTGTGCAGGCTGAAACAACTTGTTGATGAGAGAGCTTACAAGAGGATCACCGGACTGGTTTGAACTGATAGGAAGCCTATAATAACTCGATTTTTATCGCTTTTTACAAGAATGGAAAACAAAAAAAAGCATCTAAGAATGCACAATTTGAGGTGATGGGCTACAACAGTCAAAGATCAGATAAGATCTCATTTCTGTCAGGCAATAACAAGAATCTGAAGCTTTCACGAGCACAGACTCACCCAAACTAGACAGTTGAAGACTGAAAAAAAAAAAAAAAAAAAAAACTTTTTTTTTAAAAATAATCTCTAGTTAACTGGCCATGTGCACATAATGTAGGTAAGTCTGTCCACAGATGCTTGTTCTTGGCTGACAGAACTCAACCCTGATGTATTTTTGTTTGTTGCTGTAGCCCATCCACCTCAAGGTTTATTTTAATTCCATGCTGAAATGCCTCTCTGCTAAAGATGATTGTGGTGAGACATCTAGAACTCAATATTTCAGAGTAATATCTGGTAATATCATTAACTATTAAGGTAAAGGTCTATGGTAAGACATGTTGCTTACTTGACTTCCTGAGAGGCTGTTCAACTGTCTGAGTAATGAGTGTGTCTCTTAACAAGAAACTCACAGATTGATGGATGACATTCTCCTGTGCAGGAATGTCACACTAGGTCAGTAGGATGAAGTTTTTGGGCTGAGCTTAATTATGGAGAATTTTGTTAACTTTGAGGTCTCTCTCTCTATCTCTATCTATCTATCTATCTATCTCTCTCTCTCTCTCTCTCTCTCTCTCTCTCTC
>JAQMYJ010000037.1:17344699-17384619 GCA_030014305.1 Clarias laeviceps
TGTAGGTACATCTCAATAAATTAGAATATTATCAAAAACTGCAACTTGTATATTCTTTACACAACAGTCTGATATGTTTCTGATAAGTGTTTCTTTTCATTTTGATGATTTTAACTTAAAGCTAATGAAAACCCAAAATTATATTTATTATTATTTTTAGTAGTGGTGGTGGTGGTGGTGGTAGTAGTATATTAAGAAATGTAGTACATTCTCATAGTGTGACAAACTGATGTTTCTGATCATTATAAGAAACATCAGTATTAGTAATAAGCCCTAATACTAAAATGAATTTGATCAAATGTCATTTATTATATAGTTGTAATTAGGATTGTGACATAGGATTTGTCCCCACAAAACATAACATTAGGACAACATTGTTGTTAAATGTTTCATCAAGAATTTCCTTGCTGATAGCATAATGTTGGGATAATGCTAAATTAATAATCCCAACAGTATGCAAATACAACCTCAAAACAACTAAATCTTTACCCGTATTTATAGCAGTAATGTCACTTAATATTAGTTGGCAAAGGTCTAACCATATAGTATGTATAAATGGTCCCTTGAGTTTATAACAGAATAGTTATATATTCTTTATATAGTTTATAACAGAATAACTATATACAGAATAGTTTATAACCAATGAGTTCAGGAACCTAACTGAACCAGAAGAACCAGGTGAACAAAACCACTTCCTGTACACGGCGCATGTATCTCATGTCTCTTTTACATGAGTGTTATTTTTCTGTTTATTTTTCTTTTGAAAATATTATCAAGTGCATCATGGCTCCCAAATGCAGCAAAACCAATGCTAGTAACAGCAGCAACAAGAAGCAGGAGGAGACGTGAAACAAAAGGTTGTTAAACAACAAGAACTTGGAAAATCAGTTAATGAAATTGTTCAGGCTTTAGGCATGTCACTGTAATGTGGTGTTCTCACAGATTTTAGACATGAGCATTTATTATTATTATTATTAGTAGTAGTAGTAGTAGTAGTAGTACAGTATCTTTCAGGTGCTTGTCAATTAATTTATTTGGCAAAATTGCAGTAGTGTTTTTTGGAAATTTTGATGCAAGTATTATCTGTTGTGTTGTGTCGTGTCGTGTTGATCTCACCACCATGACCAGGGTCCATGTCCCACTCAGAGCATTGGCCAAAGTCTTGAGAATGGCACAAGTCTTGAGCCACCTCTAATTTCCTCATATTTTGCTTTCAAAGAACCAGCCTTTCTCTTGTTTTATGTAGTCTTGAGGAATAGTTCACCAAGCTTCATAATGGACTTTTTTGGATATAATTTTTGTATCTCAGATCTGTATGCATTTTTACAGTAAGTTAAGGTCCTTGGTGTGGACCAACCCACTAAATCATTTGACAATTTAGAACATTTCACTTGTCCCCATAAGAATGCAAAATAAAATGCTAGAAGAGCCAAAGTGTTAACTTTTGGTTAATGAAGATATGGTTAAGTTTAGAGTTAGGTTTAGGCATTGAATTAATTAATAATAAGATGCATTATTAATTATTTCATTGGAAGTGTTCCCTAGCAGCATAGTAAAACGTGTATGTGTGTGTGTGTGTGTGTGTGTGTGTGTGTGTGTGTGTGTGTGTGTGTGTGTGTGTGTGTGTGTGTGTGTGTGTGTGATCAGCTGCTAAATGCAATGGCACAGCACATCGTTCATTCGTAGCTGAGTGAAAGCGTACAGAGATTTTAGGAATCAGACACAGACACCTTTAATCCGTTTGATGAAACATCACATAATCAGAGCTAATCTGATTTAATCAAAAGGCGATTATCTTTTTAATCTACTGTATAACCAGATGGCAGTAAATTAGATTACAATTGATTAGAGAAAAAAAATCCTGCTTTTAAGCTCAGATTCACTCTGCAGGGTTTTGAATATGAGTTCATTGGCACTGCATGTATTTGCATAAGAATGTATAATGTCCTAAAGAGTGTGTGTGTGTGTGTGTGTGTGTGTGTGTGCGCGTGCGTGTGTACGTGTGAATTCTGCCACCAACCCTGACCTCATGTTTTGTTTTTGTGTTTTCACTCACCTTCAGGTCATACCTACTCAAAGGTGTGACAGATTTATCTTCTGTAATGCTCAGTGGGATTGTGGAAGTTTCATCTGAGGATAAGAAGAGGTGAGAGAAGGCTCACATTAAGGGTGAGATAAAACGCCGAAGTATTCTGTTTCAAGTGACGGGAATCTCTTGTATGGTTGACACTTTGGCTGACACACCTTGTGCTGCAAGGTATGCTATAGCTGAGAGTTGGGTGCTAAGTATGGACTGCAAACCACAACCACAAACACACCCAGCAATGGAGTGAGAGCAAGAGACATCTGGAGAAGAGAGGAGAGAGCAGGTGGACCCTCAGAGGACATCTGATCTGCACACTCACAGTAACACCTGTATTTCTGTGTGTGCTACTGTGTGGGTTTTTTATGTACCACCTGCTTGGAACTGGCATCGTCAGATACCTAATCTCGCAGTTGTTTTTTCTCAGTGGTTTTCTGTTTCAATCACTACTTTTCAACCCACTTGGTTGCATTACATTTCTCTATTAGTGCCATAAATCTACCAGATTATGTAAAATATCACTAACACACACCACCCTTCAGTTAAAAACTAGTTTCAGCAACATGTTCCTGGAACAATGGTTAGATACTAAATATTGCACTATTTGTGATATGTATCAGACAAAACTTCAACCCCAGAACAAACATCCTTAATTGCTATTTGGATGAGATATAATTGCATTATTTTCAAGCATAAATGAGATGTTGGCTTATGATTTCTTTAGAAAATATGTCTCATTTACATGGAATAAGCAAACTGTTTGTATGGACAAAAAAAAAATCAGGCTTTAAGAATTTCAGCATTCAGAAATGCAGGATTACTGGAAGCTCACATGACTAAAGTACAGTAGACACTCCCCTATGTACTGTACGTCAGATCTTTTTGAATCATTAACAAAGCAATATCTCATGAGAGGGAGTGCTGTTGTACTGACGATCAGCATAGCTGTCAATAACATGACCATAAGTGTGATTTTGCTTTTATCCAGCAGTTCTACAAATACCACTTATTAACAACCGTTTATAATTCTCAATGGTTTGTTCCCATCTTGTGTGTGTGTGTGTGTGTGTGTTTGGAGTTTGAATGTTCTCCCCATGCTTGGTGGGTTTCCTCTGGATACTCTGGTTTATTCCCACAGTCCAAAGACATACAGAGTAATCTAATTGATGTTTCCAAAATGCCTGTAGTATGTGAGCCAGTGTATGTGCTTGTGTGCCCTGCGATTGATTGGCACCCTGTCTGGGGTGTACCCCGCCTAGTACCCTGTGTCCCCTAGGATAGCCTCCAGGCCTCCTGTTGATGATTTGTTTGTTTATTCAGGCAATTATTTTGCTCTGCCAACATATATCCTACGACTGAACTAGTATTAAGCTAGCAACCGACAGTTAGAAACTTGACAGTTAGTGTAAAAATTCTTACTGGTACTATGTAGCTAAAAGATGAAGGAAATAAACCATGGAGGCCGCAGGCAATCCTGTAAATCTTGTTAAGTTTCTCTTTATGTCTCCACTTATTCCACTTTTTCGAATAGCCTCAGCTAACTTAATGTTCCGGGGTTGAATACCAAATAGCGCAAAAAATTAAGGTGATCATATTTCAATTTAAAAAAAAAAAAGAGGACATTTAGAAATCCCGGCCAGACGCATTTTTTTTTTGTCCCAAAAAGATGATATATCTGGGTAAAAAAATGGAAGTATGGTCACCCTAGTAAAATTGAAAGCTAGTGTGCTATGTATGGTGTAGAACGCTTTGTTCCACACACTAAGTAGTGGCCTTGTTCGGAGGTTACATGTAGTTAAACATCACAGTGCTGTTATAAAGGGTGTGTGAAAAGTAACTAGGAAATAGAAATTGGTAATAATGTCCATATTCCTAATACAAATTTATTGAAACAAATTGTACTTGTATTTCATTACATAGGAATATTAAAGCAAATCTTAAAATTTCAACAT
Source organism: Clarias laeviceps (assembly GCA_030014305.1). NCBI lineage: Eukaryota > Metazoa > Chordata > Actinopteri > Siluriformes > Clariidae > Clarias > Clarias laeviceps. The sequence continues at coordinate 17,348,735 of JAQMYJ010000037.1, forward strand.
ATGCACCGGCGGCATCAAACAGTTACCTCAAATGAGCGGGGAGGAAGGAAGTCTTGTGGGATATTTTGAGAACCTCCTGAATCCGTGTCTCCAAGTCCTCTAGTGTGTCCTCTAGCATTTTCCAGGACATTGGCTCGGACGACGCAGATCTCATGATTGGCCTCCAAGACATCCAGATCTCATTCCATGTGATTTTTTTTTTTGTTTTCCTGTGGGGCTATGCAAAGCAGAAGGTGTACAGGACAAAGCCTCACACACTAGAGGACTTGGAGGCAGTACATACAGTATACATGTATAATTAGTTTCAATCAATTTGTATTAGAAATATGGACTTTATTACCAATTTTTAATGCCTAGTTACTTTTCACCCGCCCTGTACTTATGCCTCTCGTTCAATCAAATTACTTGGTGGGAACTAGCTGCTGTATAATGTTATATTTCACCCAACTAAATTCAAGTCGAAAGCAAATAGAAATGGTTCTTTTTGAAAAACTGTACAGTACAAAAATTTCTATTAGAGAGAAAAAAGGCAATAGCTTTCTTGCATAAGTGTGTACACTGTTTTATAATGGGCTAGTGACTGTACTCGTAATTTGCCATTCACATTCAAACTTGTTCAGTAATTAATATACACTTATCATCGATAAAGTGAATCACAGACACCCAAAGAACACCATACACATAGTGAAACATGGTGGTGGCTGCATCATCCTATGGGCAGATGACATTTACTCCTGTGTGTTGGTGACTGGTGAAGAAATAGCCGCTCAATTACCAGATTCTGGGGAGGACGCCAGCGACTGGGATGAACTTGGCATTGGAGGCTCTGCCTCTGGCTTCTGATGGTAGCTTGGCTTGGGTTCCTTTATAAACTTGGAGTGAAAAGTCTTTCCTGCACTAATAGTACTTGCACTTCTTGATTCACCTTCTGTGTTCTTATCTGACTTCTGTGATTGTATCTGCCTTACTGACATTGTCAAGATAGAAATAGTCACAGATAGCTCAAAATACCATTCTATTTTGCATAAATGCAATTTTAAATTGCAATTTAAACATCGGTGTTTGTCAACAACACCTAAAACACTGACTGAACCTAGCAATTAACAGATTTCTTCAGCTGTTGTTGAGCTGAAGAATCACCCAACAGTCTTGGACACTAGCCATAAACCACTGAAATTGAAGATTCCTGTTATATATATATATCCTGCTTGTAGGCCGAGTCTGTGCCTGAAACACAATAATTGACTTAGAACCCAAATGATCCTTGCTTGTGTGATGAGTCCTTCTGGCACAAAATCCCTTTTCCCACAGGATATAAGGCAGTCTTTGCCAACATTCCTGTATATATTACTGACCTGATGGATTCAGATGGGACAAAAATTAAATCCCAAAGATAGTTATTTATTAATAATTGCATTAACTACCCTCCCATGCAAAACTAATCTATTCCAGATACAGCTTTATTAGTTTATATGCATTAGGGATGTACTGTACCTGAGCATTTGTAATGAAAAATGCTGAAAACCAACACCAATACAGATGATTTCTGTTTATCTAATGCTTCCACTCTTGGATGGCTGTGGTGTTACTCCAGAGCCAAGCTTGAGTGGCAAATTTACCCTGCCTTTGATCTTCCACTGATGAGTCGACAAGCTGTGCAAATATGATTTTCTTTTTAAAACATCCCGTCACTTCCTGACAGTGCGGCCACACCATCAAGCCCATGCCGACCATGAGAGTATACCTCAGCCAGGTTTTTTTGATTATGTGTTTGTGTATTTCTATGTTAGATCAGCAAAAATAATTTCCTTAGCCAATCTCCCTCATGTTGTTGTAGCTATATGGGAAAATGACACAGCCATGTTCCAAAATCTAGTGGTAATCAAATCGAGAAGAATGAAGCAAATTTGGAATGGGATCTTCAATAATTAAAAATGGGTATTATAGTCTGGTATCAGAAATGAAGCATGATACAGACTCGTATAGTGGCACTGTGGTGATAACAGTGTACTAACAGTAGATATGGACACCAAAGAACTTGGTGTGTTTTTCATTTAAATGTATTATAAAAATCAAAATTGAATGTTTAATGTAACATGGATGCAACATTGTGAAACTGCATATTAGGTTTCCAGCGTGAAAGCTGGCTGATGTGTCTTGGAGGAATTTAAAAAGAACTTCTGAATAGAAACAGGAAAAAGGGACATATTGACATCAAGTAGACCTTTTGCAAGTGACATCATGATGTCAGTCCTCCATGGTCCTGCCCACTTCTGGACGGCAAAAGGGCTGTTAATTACCAGAAGCCAGTGCCAAAACATTCAAAAGCAATCACGAAAGCACTTTCAGCAAGGAAACACATCTGATATTATGTCATCTTACGCAACACTTTGTCTCCTTAGTAACTGTTACTCAGTTGTTGAGAATTACCTCCGAAACGTCTGTGTTGTGTGTCCTAGCTTACATTAGGTACAAAGCTAACTAGTTTCAACTTTATTCTAAGACCCTATCTAACTCCTGATTAAGGGCACTACTTGGTGTGTGGAACAAGGGATTGTAAATTACACCCTACATAATACACTAGTTTTCCATTTTATGCTACCTGGGATTTAACCTCAGAACAGTTATTCAGCTGTTATTAGAAATGTCAGTATTAGTTAACGTTACTCGCACATCATTTTATGAAGCGTAATATGCAGCATGTTCCATCTCATTTGCAACAGGAACACTGAAGATAATGCTACCAAAAGCCACCAAATCCAGAAGGAATCACATAATTGTACACCATCTGAGGAACAAAACAAACTTTTGCAAATTAATACCCTTATTAACCTTCTTCATCCATTTTACATGCTTGTTTCCCTTTTTAATAAATTATGAGTACACAACATACTGCATATGAAAATAATCATCAGAACAGAAGCCATCAGCTGCTAGTTTGCTCTTTCATTCATTTTTTTTCTGTGTGACAAAGCATCAGGTAATCCGGTAGATCATCCAGTAATCATTGGGTAATCTTTCTGTTATTAAAAAAAAAAAATCAGTCAGTTAATTTACCTGAAGAGCTCTCTCCTTTAGTTGCAATTTTTTGTTTTGTAGAGCTTATGTGGGCTTTTAGGTCGCTAGCACCTTTATTTGACACTGACACGTAATGTACCAGCTTTGCAGGTCATGCATTCTGATTCAAATGGATCCCGACCGAGACGAAAACACAAGAATTTTCTTTGTAACTCATCTGTAAATTTACATTTGCGTTTGGGGCTCTTTTAAGCTATTCAGGAGCCAAATGCCACCCACTGACAGGTAAGGTGCTTCTCTCTCACTTGGCTGTTGCTGCGATGCTTAGTGATGGGTTGTAACGATTCGTTATTTTTGAACTCAGAAGAACGAGTAGTCACAGAGAGTGATTTGTTTACTTTCTACTGGGCGCCCATGCGCAAAGCATCACAAAACCTCCATAGGTTATGTGGAGGAAACAGAAATGAGTAGTTACCTACTGTATGAGTCTTCTAATCCGAATTGTTCGTTCTTTTGTCACGTGACTCCCATAGATGCTTGGACTAGACTAGACTAGACTCGGTCCCATGAACGACTCGGACTAGAAGACTCATGAGAAGAACCGCGCAATTCTGTTTCCTGTGTGATGCACTGCATAGCGTCTATGAGAGTCACATGACAAAAGAACGAACGATTCTGACCAGAAGATACGAGAGGTGAACTGCTCATTCTGTTTATCATAATATGTCATTAGCTGCATTGTAATATTTTCATTACTGGAACTATAGCTATTTTATATTATTAAATATTAAAATTTGTGTTGGGGTTTTGATTATTGAAAATGTAACATTTTATTTTATTTCTGATCAAATGAAATGACTTAACTAAACGACTAAAAAAAAGATTTGTTCATTTTGATGAACAAGAGTCAAAGAACCAAGTCAATAAAATGATCCAAACTTCCCATCACTAGTGGTGCTGAGGAATTGAGACGCATTGGCCAATGTTGCATACATACACGACCAACCGAAGGCGGAGCAAAATTAATGCAAAATTGCATACAATTAATGACGACTGTAGAAAGCAAAAGCCGAATCCTGGACACTTTCGGAGATTTAAAAACAACTCGGCCATCCACTGTTGTAATTGATGTAATTGAATCAAGAATCATTGATTTAGGAACAAATCGTGTAGAGTATATCATGCACTTCACTCAGTAACTAATTTAATGATTGTAAATGAATCATATGAAATAAAATATTATTGTTTCTGATCAATTATAGTAAAATCGAACATTAAGAATGAGTTTTGTGGAGATGCACTCTGGGACGTTTAGAACTAGCTTAGCACGAGTGTTCTGGTGCTGATAGTGTTACGGTGGCCTGAGGGGGCCATTAGGGACGGCTGTCATTCCTCTTGATCAGTTCAGGTTGGAGCAGAGTTCGTACCTTACCACTAGAAGAAAAGACATTAACCTGTGGCCCCCAGCACTGCTTGTGAACGTGTATACGAGTGTGATCATCTGTCACTTTTCTTCTGAGTGAGTGTGTGTGGTGTGTGTATAAGAGAGAGAAAAGAAGAGAGAGTTTGTCCTTCTTCTAACTCTTTGGTGGGTATGATTACACAGCCTGAGGGCTGTACAAACATCTAACTCACTGTAACCTCTTCTCACACACACACACACATACAGACACACACCTAAGCAACCTGATACATCTCTTCCCCATATCGTTATAGGAAGTTATTTTGAGATTAAGTCATTCCCACAGTGTTAGTGCTTCTCGCCTCCTCCAGGTAGAGGGCTCAAGTGTGTTTTCTACCTTAGGCAGAGCTCACCTTTTCTAAGTAAACCCTACCCTCTATAGTTGCAATGGCCCAAGGGAAATCAGGCTCGTTTTCCCTGACTTCATCCCAAAATTAATCCTCTCTAATAGGACAGGAGCGCCCAAAAGAGCTGATCAGAGAAATGGAAGATTATTAAAGCGTTATAGACCTTGACTGTTTGTCATTTTTGTGTGTGTGTGTGTGTGTGTGCTGCTGTGTGTTCATTGCCACCTTTCAGACTAGCAGGATAAAGAGTAGGTAGATGACAGTGTACTAAAACGTGCTTGTATCCCAAGATTCATACATTTTGTGTGTGTGTGTGTGTGTGTGTGTGTGTGTGTGTGTGTGTGTGTGTATATGAAAAGATGCAGAGAGAGAGTGCAGATTGGTGTAATGTCTTGCCTCATTGGGGATGTGATGTGTCGGCAAGCAGATGATGAGTATTAATGAGCAACCTTTCTGTGTGTGTGTGTGTGTGTGTGCTCTATTTGGCATGCGAATAAGGGCTGCTGAAGTTCATCAGTATGATTGTCCTGTAGCTCTGATCAGATCAAAGGCATGTTTCTTTTCATCATTACCCCAGCTCTCGCACGGCACTCGCTTCCTTTCTACCACTCAATTACCAACTTTCTATTTTAGCATTCCATTTTTCACACGTTTTTTTTTTTTTTCTTTTTTCCCTCTCCCTACCCTCCTTCCCGCTTGATTGATTGTTCACAATACACTCATCCTGATTTTCCATTTTGCTTGCATACAAGTGTGCATTAGATGCCCTGGTTCTCCTGATCTCAGATACTCAGGTACTTTGTCTTGTGTTCTCATGGGGCCGCTCCACCTATCACATCCGTTTCATATTTCATCAACACATCCCAAGAATTTCTCTAGGACTAAGCAGCACTACTTCATCTTCAGCCCTGACACGTTTATTTCACACAGTAATTTGGCATGGTGTCCGCACTGCGCTGGAAGTCTGTCATGACGGCCCCTGTGCCAGCATTACTTCGGGGTCCTTCCCACCCGCCTCTCAAAATTAAATGTACAATTTGAAAGTGCGTATACTCCCATATCCTGACAATTTCAGAAGCAGTGAAGCAACAAGTAAACAGCAGCTGAAAGCGAGCAATGCGACAGCTTCATTTCACAAACCAACTACAACAGACCATAATAATGACCTACACAATAAACACGCACAGCTAGACATGCTGTTAGCAGATCAGCAGGCTTTCAATAAACGTTTGAAGGCTATAATAGTTTCATACAGTAAATGAACAAAAAATAGTAGTGACCTCCTTTTTAGAAGATTGGACGAGTCACTCTAAACTTTATAAAACCTTTTTTTTTTTTATCCTTTTGGTATTAAATCCTTGAGAAGACTTGTCAAAAATGTACTGAAGCAGATTTGTCATGTTTTTTTTTCAGCAACTGAGGGAGTTGAATCTCTCACTTAAAAAAAAAAAAACTTACGTAGGATTAAACACATGGCAAGCATTAGTGTGTGTTAAACTACTGTAGAACACATGCAAATACAGATAATGCAGCACAGCTATGGGTAATGTACTGTATGTGTGTAGAGTTAGGGGTGCTTTCATTTTAATCGTAATTTTCTAATGACAGATACATTTCAGTATGTATTTCTGTTATATAATGACATTTATGGGTGAAACATCCAAAACCTTATTATTCAGTATAACATAAGAAATATTAAGCTAGTTTTGGGTGAAACATACTGTAACTCCTGTAGTATTATAGGATAATCAAGTGCCTGGTTTATTATCTTATTAAAAAGAAACTAGTACAATAAAACATTTAAGCAAAATATATGCTGCACAGCCAAAAAAAAGTTGCTGGTTGGATTTAAATAAGCAAATACTTCTTTAATTGGATAATCACCGCATTGATTAATATTTTAGCTTGCAAAAATACTTTTACATGAGTAGCTTCTTATTTCTTCAGAAGACATAACCCATGGTCGTGGAAGAGATGTTTCTGTTTTTCAGAAGAGTCGAGTGCTTGGTGAATTTGCATCATAAAAAGGAAAAAAATAAAATAAAATTTACATGTATAATGTGACAAGAACTTCCAGGATTGGGACTAAACAGCTGTGTGGCCATAAGAAAACCACTTGTTAATTAGACTAATCAGAAAAAAGGCTTCAGGTTGATAGGGAGCATAAAGATTGGAATTAGGAGTAATAGAAAAAGGTCATGTTGTCTGATGAGACATATCAGGTCCAGATAGCCTATTCCAGTAACGTCAGGGTAGGAAGTGAAGTGCATGAAGCAATCATGAATAGAGGCCACTGTACAAGCCTCTGGAGGCAGTGGTATGATCTTGGGTTGCTTCAGTTGTTCAGGTCTAGGCTCAACAACATTATGTGGCAAAAAAAAAAAAGTCAGCTGACAACCGGAATGTAACGAATGACTAGGTTATCACATCAATGGAATTTTTATTCCCTAATGGTACGGGCCAGGAAAGAGTGATTCTGGAAACATGAGAAATTGTTCAAACACTTAAATTGACCTGAAGGTTCAGGGTGTGCTGGAGAAAACTTTACAGCCATCATCAATACAAGACCTTAGCCACAAATGTGACTGTCACACACAGGCATAATCAAAGCTAAATTAGAGAGCACCTTTTTTGGCCCTGAAAAAAAAAAAAAAAGATTTAATGTCAGGTTAATTTAAAGGATATTTCAGCATAAAAGTAACATAAACAGTAACAAATAGGCATTATATTGTTGTTTTTAATAGTTCATGTCAGTTCCCACTCATGCTTCATTCTCTCCTACGCCAGGGGAAGGTGGAAGCTATCAAATACTTCCGCCGAGACACATGAAGCCACAGAATTATTTTTTTCAAGCTGCTCCTGGTGCAGCATTACAGGACAGCTGAATGCACTCGGAGAAAATCTCTAACTGCCCTGTTCTATATACATGAGCTCACAGATGGCCGAAATTTGGCTAGTGCAGCTCTAATTGACAGGGGAGATAGTAATGCCATCAATCCTACACATAGACCAGGGCCAATTATGCTCTCTGGGTCTCCTGGCCACAGATGGCTACGGGGTGCAGATTTATTTGGTTTTGATGGTTTATATTTATAAAAGGTGGGGTTACTATGCTTACACTTCTAGCTGTGTGTAAATATGGATAGGATTCCCACATTGCTGATTGAAGTGTAGTAGTTTCAGCATTTTGCCTCCAGAAAAGTCTTTACAAAAATTTGTGTAATTTGCACAAAAGATTAGTGATGAGCACTCACGCATTGTGCTGTCCAGGATTAATAACTGGAAGGCTACGTGGGCTTAGCAAAATTGTTCTCTAGACAATTGACTAATGGCTCCTCTTAGGCTTTATGAGACTATTTTCCACACTCATAGGTCTGAATAGCAGCTTTTTATATCACACAGAACTTCGGGCCTAAATGAAAGCTCTGCAAGATTTGAATTTTTGTTTGATTGAGATCTATATACGTTTATCTATTGAGATATAAATGTACTAGTATTATTAATATAAGTATATGCAAATGTCCCGGCGTTTTTGATATACATTAGAGAGAAACCGAACACTTGGGTCATGTAGGACACTAGATGTACGCTTTAATGTCATCCATTTCAAGGTCACACTCCCATGGCCTTCATCAGCATGAAAGTGCATATGTCAGCTCCTTTCTTTCTCCTCTTTTCTCTTGTTCCTGCTCTGCTCTTCAATTATTCAGCTGAAAAGAGAGTTGGCCCCTGCGCTTTAATTACTGCACTGAGAGCCTTGGGAGGAAGGAGAGAAGCAGCAAATGAGTCTGCAGCCTACAACCACAAGCAAACATGGCCTCTCAGGCACAGTGGGACATTACAGATACCTAACGCTTATGACTTCTTCATCTGAAATACACTGCAGACTGCGGAGTGTTAGGAAAACCAACACCTAGAACAAATCCAAGAGCTTCAAAATGCAAAGGAAATACAGCCATACAGCACTGTATGATCATTTAATGTGCAGTTATGATGTTGTTTAATGCATCTCTTGCTGTGTTTTCAGCTCTTGCTTCAGTAGCTTTTGCAATATACAGTGATAAATATATAAAATTGTGTTGCTGTATCGTTCAAATATCAATAGTGAGCTTCATACGTAACGAGAAATCTATGAGTACTGGATTGCATCACCCTGTCGATAGTTGACCTTGTCCTGCTAGCTCCATTAAAGCCTTACTAATCAAACTAATTTAGAGACAGGCCTACAAGGGGGAAATGTTCTATGTTTTCAAATCAATGCAGAACAATAGCTCCTCAGAATAAAACCAAGATTTCAGGAAACTGAACTTATAAATCATATGATATGGACAAACTGTCAGACTTATATAACACATTATATGTGTGAAGATCTGAAAACATCCATCATATCAGTAGGAGAAATGTGTAGCCTACATATTTGCAGTTGAGTGCAAGACTTTCAAGCAATTCGAGGGTTAAGGTACTTTCTTTAGCACATGTGTCCAATTTATTTATAGCACATTTATTTATCTCACAGCAAGACAGTATAGCCAGCGGTTTTTGACCTGATCACTTCAGAAAGATACACAGCAAGAAAGGTCAATAATTCATAAGTATACAAGTCTTGACATTTCCCTGTTTCGTTTCTCCATTTCTCTTATTGCTCTCCAGGCGTCCTCTCTTCTCTAACATTCTCAAGTCTCTTCCCTGATCTGCTTCCTCAAGTAATAATTACAACACCACATTTAGAAATAAATCTCTCCAAAATTACCTCAGGTTTAGTTTCTTGTTCACTCACTTATGAAGGTTGAGTCATGCCCTTCTTCCTCTTCTCCCTTATTGCTGTCTGACTCTGTCTTTTCATTAATTCCTTTCAAATCATAAAACAAGTTGTTATCTAGTCATCTAAACACTGCTTTAGGATAATACAAAAAAAAAATCTTAGTGATGTTAATTTAATATCTTTTTAATCAGATCCTCCAATACAAGTGACTTACTGGCAAAAGATATATTTTTTTAAAACTAAGACAACTAAGGTGTTAATAGAGCAGGTGTAGGAACTCATAACACTGGTTAAGCTAGCAGGCTAGTCAGTTGTCGCTCAATGCCATGTCCTAATATGCTGTGTATAAGACTACTTTCTCATTAGTGATTTCCTAACATCAAAGAACTGAAGGACTTATAGCTACATTATGACTACTATGAAAGCACTGGTGTTACACTTAGTTAGCTTTAGAGTGTTCCACCTTTTCACTTTTTAAAATGAAACTCAAGGACATTTTCACAGAGTTCTATAGAGCCCGGGAAAAGCTGTAATAACCTCCTGAGGACTCTACTGTTGTGTACACTGCATATTCTCCTCACTGAATTTCATTTATTAACACCTGTTAACTATGAACATAAGCAAGGTCCTCAAACTGCAAGATATTTGGCAAAACAACAATAATTAATAATCCTCATATGAGGATTGTACAAGGATAAATAAACAATGTAATTATGAGAAAATGTCATGTCCACATATTTGGATATTCGGTTCTCAAAACATTGAATCCTGGTCGTGGTGGAAAAAGTTATCCGGTGATCTGGGGTTTTGGATGAGTGAACTGAAACTGCATAATGTGTGAGAACTTCTGGCTTGGGCACCAAATAAGTTGACTGGTTGTTACTGCAGATGAGGTGAAATACAACTGATATGTGGTGCAATGCAGAATCATTGGCACCCATGTTAAAAGTGAACAATTAAAATTCTATTTAATTAATTATCTATCTAAATATTTATCTATCTACACCGATTAGCCATAGCATATAAACCATCTGCCTAATTTTGTCTTGACCAAAACAGCGCTGAGCCATCGAGGCATAAACGCCACCTCTGAAGGTGTGATGTAGTGTCTAGGATCAAGACTTTAGCACCAAATCCTTTAAGTCCTGTAAGATGTGAGGCAGGTCTCCATGGATTGAACTTGTTTATCCAGCACATCCCATAGATGATCAATCAGATCGAGATCTAGAGAATATGGAAGCCAGGTCAGCACCTTGAACTCTTTTTAGTGTTCCTAAGACCATTTTAAACATTTTTTGCAGTGTGACAGGACCCATTATTCTGTTGAAAGAGAGCACTGCCATTAGGGAAAACTGCTGCCATGAATAGATGTATTTGGTCTGCAGCAGTGATGGTATGTAACAATGTAACATTCCCATGAATGGCAGGACCCAAGATGTCCCAGCAGAAAATTGCCCAAAGGATTCACCTTGGTGCCATCTCTTCCCCCGGTAAGTGATGCACACACATCCAGCTATCCAAATGATTCATTAGACAACTCCACCTTTGCTCTATGGTCCAGTTCTGATAATCACTTTCCCACTGAAGACACAGTTGTAAGCATAAATAAGTACTTTTAAGCTAAAAAAAAAGTTCTACATGTATGAAAAAGTTTTCAGGAATTGGCCCATAAGCAGGTTGTAAACCCACACAGTGACTATGAGGGTGAAGTAGAGAAACAAGAGCCCAAAATTAACAGTTTAGTTGATTATTTTATTTGTCAAGTTTCCTTAATACATTCAGGCTATTCACCAAGCATCATTAGAACTAGAATTGGAATTGGGTATTTTAGGCAAATGAGATCGGAACTTTCTGGTCATGCAGACTGGCATCAATATATTTAGTCACATTCTGGGACTGCATACAAAATTGTAACTTGTCGTTGTGGTCATTAATACTTTGGACTAATTTGGTACAAAGCTAACTAGTCTCAACTTTATTCTAAATCCCTGTCTAACTCCTGATTAAGGGCATTACTTGGTGTGTTTAACAAGGGATTGTAAATTACACCCTACATAACACACTAGTTTTCCATTTTATGCTACTTGGGATTTAACCTCAGAACAGTTATTCAGCTGTTATTAGAAATGTCAGTATTAGTTAACGTTACTCACACATCATTTTATGCAGTGTAATATGAAGCGTAGTTCAGTGGTAGTTCTTTAGGGTGATAATCACTGGTTGGGATACACTAAATGGCTAAAGTTGAGTGTAATGTTGAGTCCACCCTAAGCTTCCTAGCCCAGACAGACTAATTCTTCATTGTCCGAATGGGCAATTTTTTTTATCAATGTCCCATAATCTGAGGGCAAGCCTTTCCCAGAAGAATTGGATGTGCGACACGTACACGGGTATAATGGTCATGTATCCGCTAATGTGATATATATCAGGATATATTTTACCCCAAGCCTGGTTCCTTCGTCCAGGAGGACCATAGACAGACTTTGTCAATGACATGCCAAACATGCTTTCAAATCAAGTATAAGAAACACAAAATTAAAGTTTTGCAGTGACCATCCCCTAAGAATACCTACAATATAAAGAAGTTAAAAATGCGCAGTTTGAGAAGACTTTACCAAGGTTGTTTACCAACACATGTGTCTCTAAGACATTAGAGGAAGAGATTCAGTGTTGTTAGTTTTTCCAAGATGCTGTCACAAATTGTTTTAGACACCATATTTTTGTAGGAGCAAATGGTCAAATATCACATTGAATATGGAAGATAAAGCTTTAAACACAATTGAGCAGAATTCATGAAATATTTGATTATTTTTAACATAAGTACTGAAAGTAAGAAGCTACAGCTGAAAATCTTCTGACCATGCAGACCACTTTTCTGCAGACGTAAAATCAACCAACCAACAAGTCATTAGCCCAAGAAAGCGATATAAGTCACCTGGCTATCTTGAGAATGAGATGATTACCTCAACATGTGTATTCCACTAATTTAACATGACATTCACAGTCCTCACTTACCCTGGCCTTGCCCATCACTCTCTTGGAGCAGGTAATGTTACTCAGATAACAAACTTCTTGTCTTTTGACCCATAAGGTTCAGCTTTCACAGTGGTAAATGTAATGTGGGCCAAAAGTGGCCTATCTGTAAACACTTTTACTTAACAATACCATAATTTGTTAGAGAAACCACTGATGAAGCTCAAATATTTGTCCGTTCCAACAGCAAATCTGTCTGTCCTCAGCAACTTGGGCTTCAGTTGTGAAGACACATAGATCAGTCTCAAACTAGCACTTTACTCTTGAATTCTTGCAGTTTTGTAGAAACAATGGCACCACCTGAAAACAGTTTGTATTAAGTAGTCATACAATATCTGTATATATGAACAGATATATCATTTTTATAAAGTGTGCCATTTATTACAAAGGCCACTGTATGGGACAAAGAATGCATTCAAACAAACAAGACCACAATTTATAAAACTTTTTTCTTTTGTAAAAAAGTTTAAAACATTAAATATAAATATCGACAGCTTTGTTTTTTTTTTCTCCTCAGGAAGATAAGGGTCTAATGTATTAGGGACTAATGTATTATGAGCCAATAGCGCAACTTTTTCAAGTTTTTATGGCGTTTGGAATTTGCACCAAATGTTGTCCAAATCCGACCAACCGTGTCTAATGCTTGTGCAGAATTTCATTTTGGTGCCAAAGTTAGCCTGACTGTTAGTTCTGGTCCATATCATATCTGAGAGATGGTCTTGTCAAGGTTGAGTTGTATTCATTTGGGTTCATTACTGTTGTTCCATAGCAATATGTGGGTCAGATGAAAGTGGAAAGTGTGGTCCATATGGGCAATCACTTAGTTGCTAGTTAGGTAGAGACTCATCTTCCTGTGCTGCTTCCTCTTTTTAAACATATACGTTTAAAGCAGATAAATTAATAGCATATATAAAAGCATATAAATACCTGTGTTGCTACGCCTTACGACTTACTGTGATATACTGAAGTTTTTAAAGTGAGTGAGGTGGAAAAGGAGAGCCTATTTTAATAAATCTTGTTGGGACAAACCTCTGGGGGAAACAGTCATGGCACAGGGCCAAAAGCCAACTCCTAACCACAGTGATGATGTATGAAATATGATCATTCTGACTGCTTACATGTGTTGTGTTCTCTTTTGTTCTCTGCTTTGTGAACATCATTAGTGTTTCTAGGAAGCTCAAAGTAAACAGTTGAGCGAGGAAGGCAAAAAATAATGGTGAGTAGGTGTGAGCGAGTGAGTCAGAAGCCTGGGAACTGAGTCTCACTGCGTCATAGGGTAGGGCAGGGAAGAAGATTACAATATTGTAATCCATTACAAAAGACACTTTGGGGGCTTGAATATTTGACTGTTCCAACAACAGATCTGTCTGGATCTTAAAATCAGTCAAGAAATATTTGATGAGTGGGCTATAAAAAGGTCTTTTGTGCACTAACATGCAGGGGTCAGTCTCAAACCAGTACTTAGCCTTTGAACACTTGCTCTTTTCTCAATGACTGAGTCTTAATAGAATCACTGGGCTTAGTCCCAATGAGATTCTTCAACACGTGTCCTCTTAAGACCACAGCTGTTCAAATATTCCACCTGTTAAAAGCATGTGGTGTAACCTGAGACAAAAGCACTTTGTTTCTAAAACTGACCTTCTGGGAGATGGCTTATGGTTGAGTAGGCTTTAGAAACACTTTAAGGAGTTGGTCCCAAGAGAACACAACAAAATGTAATTAAGTTAACATTTAAATAACATTTTTAGACAGACAGACAGACAGACAGACAGACAGACAGACCACACTGATCAGCCATAACATTAACACCACATAACATTAACACTGATTATCAATTATTTACCAATAAACTAGTAACAGGATCATGGGCACCCAAGACTCACCCATGTCCGCGGGGACCAAAGTCCAAACAATCCTGTCCAATCCCAAAATAGCCAAAAAAGTCAATGCTGGCTATGATAGCCTCCAACTTTCCAATCTGATCAAGTACCCATTAAATACCCTGGAAAAAAGTCCAATCTATGGAGGCCCCACCCCATAACTCACAGACCCTAAAGGATCTACTGTCAATGTCCTATTGCCAAACACCAAAGTACGAGGAGCCAGCCCCTGAGGGGCCAGATTTGCCCTTGTGGCACAAGGGGAACCCACAACCTGGATGGGTTTAATGGTAATGGTTTTAACCTTATGGTTTATCGGTGTACACTCAGTACAAATACTATACTGTACTTTACTTTATCACTGGTGTTAAAGGTATCTTTTCGACTTTTCTTTCTAACATGTAATATTTTACAGGTTAATGTGAATACAATGATCACTTGATCATAAGGTTTATCATTGCTTCTTATGGACCATTTTAGCTTTAATGAGCAAGGAAATGTACTTTTTTTTAAAAATTATTTATTTGTATGCATTTTTCATTCTTTTTTTTTAAAGAGTGAAAGACCGTGACTCCCTTTTCACCTTGGACAACAACTTTTTTCCACTTTTTCCACCTTTTATGGTCATTGTTTCCTTTTTGTTTCCTGGAACTTGGTCATTTCCTCTTCTTGTTTTCTGCATGAAAGTTTATCATATCCTGCAGTTTATATCTGTGTAATTCCTTGTCCAGTCCCTCATTTGGAGATTTGCCCATAATATCTCAGTGCCTTGTGCTTTGTGTCTGTCGGACCTAAGTTTGGATTACACGGAGTACATGCCTATCATAACCCATGCCTATTTGCCTTTTCACTCTTGCTATGTTCCATAACCAAGATTATCATATTGTGCTCAGTAAACACAACATCAACTCTATGTACTTGCGTCCTGTGCCTTCCATTGAGCATTAACCTCGAAGAGATACTCTCAGTGTTTGCGATTAGCGGGGGCTGTTGGTGTATAATAAATCCTTGTAATGCATAATTAAACTTGCTGAAGAATAACCCTGCTTTAAAAGCTTAGCACTACTCCATTAAAACAGAGCAGCTAACAGTTTGAAAATACACACAATTTTAAAGCACACTGGTTGTCTTGTTTAATTATTGCATACCTGAAGAGCCTTACACTTATAAAAGCGTGCCTGAGGCTTAGTCCTAATACATGCTATGAATACTTCAGTTTAATTATTACAACACTGGTCATTTTTTTATTTAGATTTTTATACAATTGGATGTTTATAGCTCGATTCCCGTGTCTGTGTATGGAGTTTGCATGTTCTCCCCGTGCTTGGTGGGTTTCCTCCGGGTACTCCGGTTTCCTCCCGCAGTAGGTTAGGTTAATCGGTGTTCTCAAATTGCCCGTAGTGTGTGAATGAGTGTGTGAGCCTGTATACTGTATGTGTGTGCGCCCTGCGATGGATTGGCACCCAGTCCAGGGTGTACCCGCCTTGTGCCCTAAGTCTCCTGGGATAGGCTTCAGGTCCCCGCAACCCTAAATACAGGATTAAGCGGTAATGATGATAAGTGAGTGAGTGAGTGGATGTTTATATAGTTGTATGTATAATGGGTTTATAATTTTTTATTAGTTATTTTGCATAATATCTATGTTATTAAATAAGAAACACTATATGTTTCAGAATGACTTTGTGAAGAATCATAGTTTTCTTACTGGTTTTAATCAATTCAACTGTTAAAGTATGTGATGCTATATTTCAGTATTTTAGAAATCCTTTGCCTCTATTTCTGATATTACAGAATTCTGCATCCAACAAACACATACATATTTGTGTGTGTGTGTGTGTGTGTGTGTGTGTGTGTGTGTGTGTGTGTGTTTAATACCTGGTTTAATCCCAGCAGGCCCAGACAGTCTCTCTTTTCAGATCTGAGCCTAGCTTTGTGGCTCTGTCTCCACTAACAGGATTTCACAGAGCAGAGCAGTCTTAGCTGAACGATGACCTCTGTGTGTGTGTGTGTGTGTTGTTCGATAATGACTTGCTGCTTTGATTGTGTTGTATTTTTCTGCTGATTTTAAGTGAAATGCCTGCTGGTATGGGCCAAGGTTATTACTGTTCATGAAAACATGCCTATAACATCATCAAAGTCAAAGGAATATAGAAAATGAGAGGATGCATGTCTAATAGATTATGCGACGTGCCGGTTTTACAAAGTTAACGGTGCTTCGCTCCCAAATGCAAGCCGCGCATGCTGCTAGAATTAACGGGTTGATTAGACTTCAAATGGTCGAGGAAACACAGCATGTTAAGGGCATTGTCAGGGAGGACACCTTGAACATGTTTGCCCATTAAATCATGTTACACACTGTGCACTGTGCATTCCTTCATCCGTCTGTACAGATCAGAAGAGTTTGTCCCCAAAGCGCACACATAAACAGATATAATTACTGACCAGAAACATGTTATCGGCCACACATCACTCACCAGATATCATCTGTATCTGGTAGAGAATCATTCTCACCGAGAGTGACCACAGAAGTTTTTTCTAACATTTAAAACCACAGCAACCACAACAAATTATAACAACATTTCTTTATTTAAAACCCCTGAACGAACCAGCCTCTGTAACTTTCTAGAAAGCATCCTATTTTACGTGTAATGTGAATGAGTAAGCAAATAAATAGTTAATGTCTTTCTTATAGGATTTACTTTTGTTTTTAAGACTTGATATATTCCAGAAAGATCAGAAAAGTTTGCAGAACACATTATCAGAAAGGATTACAAAACTAAGATGCATTTACAGTCCTGCAGAGAGTCAAACTGGGGTAGATCCTTTAAGCTCCATCTCATTATAAGGTCGAAATGTTTTTTTTTTTCTGAACTCAATTAATAACCGTGGATAATTATTCTTCATAACCAACAGAAACGTTTTATTGATTTACTGCATACCTTATACACTACCAGGCCAAAAAAAACAAAAAATGCTGCATACTCATAGATTTTGTTTGAGCACCGTTAGCTTTGATTACAGCATGCAGTGTGGTGGCCTCGTCATTTGTGAAAAAGATTCCTCATGCTCACAGAACCTGAACCTGACAGTCCTGGAATATATCTGTGCCATCAGGGAAGAAAAACTCAATTGATGGGATACGTTGGTCATTCAGTACATTCAGGTCATCAGCTGACTCCATTTTATTGCCACACAACGTTGTTGAGCGTAGACCTGACCAACTGAAGCAACCCCAGATCATAGCACTGCCTCCAGGGGCTTGTACAGTGGGCACAATGCATGATGTGTGCATCGCTTCATGTTCTTCCCTTCTTAGCCTTCCTACTCTGGAATAGGGTCAAATTGGACTCATCAGACAATCCTGACCTTTTTCCAATGCTCCAAAGTCCAATCTTTATACTCTCATAATGGACACACCGCTCTTTAGTCCCAATACTGTGAGTTCTTGCGACATTGTGTGTGTGTGTGTGTGTGTGTGTAAATGCTCTTACTTTCTCTTAAATGCTCTTAAATGCTATTAAACGTAGGTGTGATTTCTACTAATGTTATATTATGATGCAATTTTACCAAGTGTTTAACTCTGTTTTTGAACATTAAGTCCATAATATGTTCAAAACTTAACAAAACCCTTTTTATTTTTTTGAAGATATTACATTTGGCCCATAGGGCAGTTTGCTTATTATTATTATTATTTTTTGCTTTTTTCAGTTTTGTGAGCAGGTTTGCCAGGTTCATGGATGTGTAATGACCATGTATTGCAGATCAGAAACCTGGTAACCTACCACATAAACTTAAGTGAGCTGTTTCAAAGCCACGTGTGTGTTTAAAAAAAAAAAGAAAGAGAGATCAAATACTCAGTACTGTTTTTCATATCGGCATTACAGTATATTCATTTAGTACACATTCAATCTGAATAAAGTATTGGTATTTAATTACACCTCTAGTGTATCAGAAGCAGCAGCATCCCGGAAATAGAGTAGATTAAGGTGGAGAATTTCTTCTGACCCTTCTTGTCATGTCTGTTCATCCTCCCCTTAACCACACCCTCCTCTTCCTTCTTGTCTATCAAAGGAGATGTGGCAGTGTAACCTCTCAGTGATCCATTGGAATTGGGCTACTTTGAACTGGTGATTAAATTGATGCTTTTGGCAGTGGGGTGGAGGTTAAGTGTTTAACATACATTATATTATATTATTTAGATAGCTTTATCACTGACTCTTTTTACTTTCATGCCTGTGGGAGTGGGTGGTCAGACATGAAGCTCACAGGACAAAGAAAGTCAATGTTCATTCATTCATTCATTTTCATTCATCCATCTTCAGTTGCCTCTTTATTCTAGTCAAGAATGTGAGGAATCTGAAGCTTGAAACACGACCTGAGGTGGGAATACACTCTGGATGGAATGCCAATTTTTCACAGTTACATTTAGTAACTGGAAAATTTCATTGTACATTAAATTATAAGTTTGTCAAACCAATTAAGATAGAAATAAAAAATATGAAATAGAAATCTAACAATTTCCAGGATTGTTAAAGAGAGTCTGCTGGAGTGGGATTGGGAAACCTCGAGAGCACATTTTTATTGGTTGTACTAGGCAATTTCTTTGGATTGATTTTGATCAGCCATTGTGCTGCTCTTGTCAAACAAATGTTGCAACGTTGAAGGCGACTTCAGCAATGCACCGAGAGCAATAATAGAGCTAATGAATGTTTCTTTGTTGAGTCACCAATGTACTGTAAATGCACAATATGCTTTAATGTATTCATGAGGAAAGCTTCAAAAAAATCTTGATTCTGTTACTAGCATGTTGATCCAAAGCACTACCAATACCATCTAGTTGTTTGTTTAAAAAAAGAAAAGAGAGAAAAAGAAGGAGAAAAAGCTAATTTAAGGAAATGTGTTTCTTATTCAGAAGGATGAGCGCTAAGAGGCAGGTTAACACAATAGCTACTTTGTATGAGAGTGAGTTAAATATGAGCAGCACTCCGGTGATATTAAAACTTCTCTTGGCCCCACTATCTTATCAGCGCTTTCCGTTCAAGACTACTGTCTCCCCAGTCACTGCTGTGCAGGTGTGAACGTGTTACATCAGTTCATTTGTAACTGCGGTGTGAGCAAAAATGGATGCCCCATTGTGATTTGCACGAAAGAAGAGCAGCGTGCAATGATTCTTTTTTTTATGGTCTTACTGTATACCACTAAAGGGGGAGAAGTAATCTGCAAATAAAATGTGGGCCAGTACACTAAGGAAAGTGAAAGTTTCTTAAAGAGGATCATTACTGGTGACGAAACATGGATTCATCACTACGAGCCTGAGAGTAAACGGCAGAGTATGAAATGGAAACATCCTCAATCGCCAACCAAGAAAAAGCTCAAAAGTCAACCCTCAGCTGGAAAATTGATGCTTACAGTTTTATGTGACTCTCATGGGCACGGTATTGGAACATCATCAGGAAAAAGATTCAACAATCAACAGTGCTCATTACAGTCAGATGCTTATTGAAGAGCTGAAGAATAAACTTTGAAATAAAAGCACAGGACTGCTATCCAAGGGCGTTGAGATCTTGCATGACAATGCACATCTGCACACTTCTGCTCACACTGTCGACACTCTGTGATAACCTCGTTTTGAGGATTAAAGCATTCTCCCTATAGTCCTGATCTTGCACCATCTGACTTTTCCCTGTTTGCTCCCCTGAAAGCAGCCCTACGAGAACAAAGATTCACTTCTGATGAAGAAGTGAAGACAGTGGTGCATTCGTGGCTTGCAGCTCAGCCTAAAGTATTTTTAATGAATGAATACAAAAGCTTGTTGACAGATGAACAAAGTGTACTGAAAAGCAAGGCGATCATGTCGACAAATTATGTATTTGTCTTTTGTGAAAGTTAATTAAAATAAATCCTACAGCCAGAGTGTGATAAATTTTTGACTCACCCTCATATTTATTGAAAAAGAGTGAAAAATCTGACTTTACCACGTTTTAAGTGTCTTCAGACTTCTGCACATTATACTATATACAATATAAAATAGCTCTTCTACTGTATTATAATGTTCACTAGCAGCGTAAACAAATTAAGATTAATTTAAGCACCCTTACATATACAGCTTCATTTATATTTTCAGGACAGTCAGGTCACACTTGCTAGTTTTCACATTCAGGTCTCTGCATTTCCTTCTTGTTGGGTTTTTCATGTTCAGTGATTTTTGTTTCAGTTCTAGATAGCATGCCTTTTTAAACAGTTCATGTTACATATGATGTCATCAGGTATCATGTTGTTTTAGTACAGATTTCATTTCATAATTAGAAAAATATGTCTTTTTAATTAATTAAATCAAAAGCATGACTCGCATTAGATGCCTGTGATGACCCACACTCTCCCAGCCTCCCTAGTAACCTTATACAGGGATTTTAATCATTTAGACCAGTTACTATGGAATATATACAGTAAATATTATGAGAATTGTTGTTAATATTTAATCAGTTGAATTTGTTCTAATGTACGAGCACAATAATTTTATTGTTTTCATCCATCATGAATAGTGTTGTTCATGATGAATGAATATTAAAACATTATTGTGGTCATGGTAGAAAACAAATCACTGCATATACTCTAGGCCATAGTAATAAAGAAAGATTATGATGCATCAAAATGCATATATTACGAGTAATTACAACATGTACTCTTTGTGCCATACTTTTTAAATGTAATTTTAAACTGCATTTGCAACTCATTGTCATATTCTATTCAGCGAACAAATCTAGGAAGCCAATTAGGATTTTGCCAAAATGGAATTATGAATTCAATTATTAAATTTGAACAAATGGAGTGTTGATAAGTGTGGAATGAATAACAAAGACAGCAGATGGATTTGCCTAAAAGTGTAACATTTGGCTAAATATCAGTAACAAGACAAACACATTAATCTGACACAATAAAACAAGGTTTATTATAACATTGACCTCTTTGAATACAGATAATAAACAGTAATGCTATGCTCATGTTATTTATCCCTTTTAAGCCATCATACATTATGACCTCATTAATATCACTAAATATCAGTAAAATAATAGGCTGTATGGCTTTTTTCAAGAATTCAGGTTACGAGAAAGCCTGATGAATCTAAGAATATATTATATTCCTTAATCTCTACTTGCCATCAATGAACCCAGGACCAAACATTATCAACAAACAGATATTATTGCAGATGGTATGTCTGTTCATGACAGTGAAGTGTAGATGGTTTTGGGTGGTAACTTCTGCTGTAACACCATTTATCACTAAGCTTGGACAGGCCTAATAGCATAAACGCTTAAATGCGGGAGAGCAGGGAGTTGTGGGTGTTGCCAAGGGTGCCATGTTGCAGCAGGAGGGGATATCTCCGCAGCCCCCAGATGATCACTCAGCTCTCATTCCCTCCCTGACATAAGGCGGTGTTTGTTCTGTTCCCAAACCTCTTTGCATTAATAGTGTATGAGTGCTCACTCACACAAAGCATGCAAAAGCCGGTGTTGAAAAAGTCTCTTTTCTGCCTTGCATGCTTCATAATAGAGAGATGGCTTTGATTCAGAGAAACATGCCACGTTCGTTGCTGAATTCTAATGCTTTGACTATGTTTGCCAGACCTTACCAATAGATTTCTTTCTTTGGTTTTTATTTAATTATATATTATTTGTAAAAAATTTACCCTTATCCTGGAGTCCAAAGACTTAATAGCATTGCATAGCCGTCTTACAGTACACTTAAAATGTGATAAGCAGTAATATTCCTTTACTTTGAGATAGCAGTTTTCAGTCCATCATGAACAGCCAAGCTTTGTATGCACTCACTTTGTTCTGTGGACTTTGATGCATTAATAATGTGAGACTAATTATGCAAAGATCAAACACATGTGTGAGTTCTGGGTTTAAAATTGGGATAAATTCATTAGCACAATGGTCTTAGCATGGTTAGGCTATTCACTTTTACTTTAACAGAATCCCTGTAATATCTGACAAGATTTTACAGAAGTTTAGATGTGTCTCAGTGCAACTAATTAGTCAAAATAGATATTTTGACATATCTTATATTTTGTATTTATTATGGTGGAGACTACTATAGTAGTCTAGTATATTAATCATATATACCGAACATATTGCCATAGATAAAATAGGAAACATACCTAAATGCATTTTAGCATTCCTGTAGGAGTGAAGTAGTGCTTTCTGCTAGTAGTGTGTACATGGGGATGGGTGATTTTTTTTGTTTGTTTTTTGGGATACCTGACTAATAATATACACTATTGATAAACATTAATGTTATTATGTTATATATGATATTATGTTAAAATGTCATTAATACAATGATATACATTATTATATATAATGAATACATATACGGTAAAGCCCTTTGATACACATGCAGTATGAATACTCAACACTACTGCAATTATTCTATGGTCGACAGGCCACATAAACCAATAACAAAATGTTCATACATGTTGATAGGATTAAGGTTTCCGTCAGTGGACATTTATTTAGCATTTTTGCTATCCAGCATCAGTGATTTGGTATAGCGAGAGATACAATACAGCTGCTCCTTCAAGTGTGTTTCTTCACAGGAAAGTCTTCAACAGATACAGACTCACAGTTTCTCGTTTATGTGACAAGCTGCATTTTTTTCCTTATTAACTTCAAGAGCGAGAGAAAAAAACAGAGAAGCTGACTGGGGAACGATTACATTATTTGCTATAATCTAACTGAGAACTGGGACTTATTGGTCATGTGGAAGTCCCAAACGTACCTGTGTACACATAAATGTCATTTTTAAAACAGGTAATATGATGTTAACCGTGACAAATTGATGTAGTATAAAAGAAATAAAACATTTCAAGATATGCTGTTATACATCAGGCTGTCCTGTTAGTGATTATTTTCCTGAACCAGCAGGCCCCATCATGGTTTACACTGTAGTTATGACACTGTTAGCAGATTAAGTTTCAGATAGAACTGTTTTAATACATAAAAAGGTAGTGTGAATTGTATTCGGTGGAGACCAGTATGTTTAAATAAAAAATATATTTTTTTTCATTTCTTGTGGTTATCTCTAAAAAGGGAAGCCTTTTACAAAGCCACATAGGAGCGCTAAGCGTCCCCCAGTGTAACTGTGAAACTTGATTTATGCTATACCTGTTATACCCTTAGTTTTCCACATACATTGTGGAAAATCGAGTATTATTTAGATGGTTCTAGGTGCATACTGCTTTTGGCAAAAATATATATATTTATAAATCATGAAACTGTGTTTTGTGTGTGCTTGACTGTTCATGTGCTACTTGCCACATGCAGCTGATTTAAAAAAACTGCTTTTGTTTGAATATGAGCAATGCACCATGGTGATGCTGAAAAATTTTCACACTACTGTAGAAATTCAACAAAATGTTCTCACTTTGAGCAACCACTTGATTCTGGTCAGGCTTGCAACAGATGCTGAGCCTATTCTAGGAGCAATGGGGATGAGTTGGGAATACACTGTGGATGGGATGTCAGGGTATGGTGCACACACTCAATCACACTACTAATCCGCCTACCAGGCAGAAGAAATGGGAGAACCTGAACAGAATCCACAGGGACATGAAAGGAACATGCTCAGAAAGAGTAGCCCAAGCTGGAACTGTAAGGCAGCCATGTTACCCTGCTGTTTCACCGTGCAAAGCCAACAAAATGCTATGCACTATAAATACTCGAATCATGTACGTAGAAACTTTGAAAATGCTGGGTGCTTTTTGTTCTCAGCTGCCATAACTCAGTCTATGTAGTGAAGGAAGGAGGGGGCCTGCAAATGCAAGATAGGAGACGTGTAAGTGTAAGGTGGACAGTGCTATTGTGCTGTATGGTGTGGTAAGTTGTCATTTTTGTGCAAAACAATTTTAGACATTTCACCACACTACACAAACCTCAGTCCTGCTTTACTCTGTCCTGCACATTTAAGTGGTTCCACTGCTCTAACGTGCTCACGGTAACTCAGGAAGCGCTGTTAATTAGCTGATTTGCTGCATCAGGGGTAGCACAGTGGTACAGCTGGTAATGTTGCCGCCTCACTGCTCCAGGGTCACTGGTTCAGTCCTGATTTTGGGTTACCGTCTGTTTGGACTTTGTGTTTCTGCATGGTCACCTGTCTCTGCATCGGTTTCCTCCCACTTTCCAATAACATGCCAGTAGCTGGATTAAATATGATTAATTGCCCAGGTTGTGAAAGTGTATGTGCATAATGTCCTGCAACTGACCGGCATCCCATCCAGGATGTATTCCAGACTCGTGCTGAGTGTCCCCTAGCATAGACCCCAGATCCAATGCGACCCTGAGCAGGATAAAGCTGTTAGTGAGAGAGAGAGAGAGAGAGAGAGAGAGAGTTAGATTAGGTGTGTTAGGGCAGGGAAAACATTAATATGGGCAAGACAGGAGGCACCGCAGTGTAGGGAACCTGCAGGTGGTTAGGGAGTTGGTTGACAGAGTTCAAGGATTAAAACTTGTGAATATTTGAATATGTTAAGTTCAGGCTTTATTCGTAACACATATATTACTGCACAATGAAATTCTTTATTCTTTGCATATCCCAGCTTTTGTTAGTATCCTGGGGTCAGAGTGTCGTGTCAGCCATTACACAGTGCCCCTGGAGCAGACAGGGTTAAGGGCCTCAGAAATCAGTAACTCAGGTCCTTAACTCACTGAATGAAAGGGCAGTGCTGATTAGGGTGGGGATTCGAGCCCCAGCACTGTCACTGTTCAGCCCTTGAGCAAGTCCCTTACCCCTCTGTGCTCTAGGGGCACTATAGTGTATCAAGGCTGACCCTGCATCCTGGCACAGTGGCGGCTTAATGCTGCCACTGTTGGGCGCTCGAGCAAGACTTAACCCCTTGTACATGTATCATGGCTGACCCCGTGCTCCAACCCCAGTTTCCTAAAAAGATGTGATATGCAAAAATATATTATAATTTCGCTATGATTTAGTGTATACATGACAAATCAAAGCTGTGGTGCAGTTCCTACCTCTAACCCTAACCATGCTGTTGCACAGCTTGTTATTTTCTCTTCTCTAATACACCCACGTCGACTTTTAATTATCTGATTAGTTGTATCAGGTGTGTTAGAGGAGAGAAAGAGAGAGAGAGAGAGAAAGTGCAGAACGGGGGCACTCCAGGACCAGGTTTGGGAAGCACTCGTTTAGTGGCGTCTTTGCAGCGCTCTCTAGTGGACGCGCATGTTAGTGCGCAGGCGCGCGGCCAGGATCGAGGCTCTGCCCCCTTTCCGCCAGCCAGAGCCGCATTCCAACCCGTTCATTACGGCGGGGAGCCGAGCTAGCACGCGCTCAGCACGGCGGATACGCTCTCGAGGTTTGAGGGAATTTTAGCTATGGCGAGGACGCGCGCTCTGAGGATCACTTGAAAGAAAGTAAGTTCATCACCGCGCTTGTTTGTTTCCTTTTTTCCCTTTTATTTACAAACGGTAGAGGATTGCGAAACGCGGGATCGACGATGAACCGCCGGAGTGTATGTGCTTTTTCATGGGCAGAGTTTGGTTTGGTTTGGTGTGTGCGCGCGCACTCGCGCTTGCCTTGCCTGCCTGCATTGCTCTCGTGGACCTTTATGCATTTAACGCTAGGCATAACCCATTGGCTTTCGCGGTGTGTTTATATATAAGTCGGACTAGTTTCAGAAAGTTTCATGATGCTCCAGTGCTATTATTGAAGAAGGTGAAGTTGCTGCTTATGGAGGCTGGAGGTGGTTGGAAATCTGTGTATGCACACGCACGCACACACACGCAGATAAAGGGAGTTGAGCTCGAGCGGAATGTTGTTCACATTGCTTGAGAGAGAAAAGCATGCAACTCGTAACACTGTCTCCTTGTGTTGTGTCCAGGTCTCCGGTCATCAAGCCGCAGTGCATACAATGCGTAACACTGATTAAAAACGTGACCATATACAGTATTTAAGAATGTTTTTGTTCTCGTGGAAATCCTGCAAAGGCGGATCGAACGGAATAGAATAGACAAAAATCAACAGCAAGTATTACTCAGTGCAAGAGGAAAATGCGAGAGATGAAAAGGCAACTCCCGAAGGTGTGTGTGTGTATAAGGGCAGTGCTTGTTGAGAATATTGCTGTGGGAATGCTCTCCTCTCCAGCAGGCAGTTACAGAGAACACTTTCGCGGCCATATGTTGTCTGAAGGGGCTTTTCCCCCTTTATAACCCCCCTCCCTCCAACAGCCTCGACTATTTAACCCGACTAAGGGGAGAAGTTATATCCAGGGGGGTCGCATTGCTCTGAAAATAAATACCAGAAATTGTAAAAACCGATTAGTGGTACCGTTCATGTGTGTGTGTGTGGAAGGAGGCTCTGCGGTTTTAGAAAAGCCAGACTTGTGTGTTTGGGAAGATCTAAGCCGCCCCACACACACTTTCTCCTCGACAGAATTCCTGGATGCCATGTCTATAGTGAGTGAGTGAGGATGTGAAATATCAGCGCTGGCTGAATGGAAACAAGAAGAAAAAGTTGCACGGAGGTGGTGTGATGATGTTTTGTTAGTGTGTGTGTGTGTGTGTGTGTGGCTGCTCTTTTTTTCCTCGAGCCCTTTCTCTCAGCCATTCAGGATGGTGTGAAGCTGCGTTCACTCACACGCTCAATGTTTAATGAAACACAGCCGTTGAAAACCGATTGGCCTCGTCATGTTCAGTCCCTCCTGCCCCCGGAGCGGCTCTGGTCCCGCACTCGCCGCCATTCACGCAGGAGGACAGAAGAAAGCGCGCGCTCATGCGTGACTGAATGGTTTGTTCTGCGCGAGGCACGAGACTAACGGAAATCTCTCGGTGGTCACGGTGGGCAAACAAATAAACAAAATAATAATCATAATAAAATATATCCACTGAGCTTGGGTTGGCGGTGCACACTCTGACAGAAATGATATTCAGGCCACGTCGCGTCTGCTCGACCTTCCTTCGGCGTCCAGAGCGTAATTGGTGTGGTCACGACGTCTGAGAGAATGAGTCATTAATGTCCACGTCCTGCCGTATCAGCGCTACTTCAGGCCTGAATTCCAGCGGACGGACAGGATAAATGTGTGAAGTTTGTTCAGTTGCGCATGCGCACAGCCGCTGGTAGTTGGCCATGGTGTCGTGGCTAAACGGCGGCCAAACGCTAACTAACCGCCGGGCAGAGCTTGAGCTTATCCCCGGCCAAAACTCATTTATCTCTGCGACAGAAGAAAATGATTGGAAAGAAATTGCTCAAGTGGGACGTAATTACGGCGAAACCGAGATATGGGCATTGCTATAAATTGGCCACAAAGGGAGAAGATTAGGCTTTTGTTTTGACTCAGGCCTAAATGCTTATGAGAGAAGAAATGACAGGATGTGGGCGAAATGAAGATTATTTGTGTTCTTCCAACTCTGACACTACGCTTAATTTCCCTATCAGACCCTAAGATGCGTCCTCCAGAGGTGATTTTAACGCCTGACACAATCCTTGTCCAAAAAGTTGGTTTTATTTTTTATTTTTCCTGGATTAATTGAACGCCGCAGAGTCTCTTTGGTTGTTGACTAAGCCAGACTGTGTGTGTTCCTGCCTTATGTGGGAGTAAGATCTTGGCAAGATGGCTGCTGTTACGGCTGGCTTGATTGGCAGACATTTCTAACTGCTATGACAGTGTCCTCCTTCAAGCATTTCTCTCTCCCTCGTCTTCTCCCTCCTCCTCCTCCTCCTACACCTCCTCCATCTCCATCCTCTTCTTCCCTCACTTTACTGCACATGCTGTTGTTGCATTCTGCGGTTTGTATTTTCCTATTTCAGTTTGTTTGGTTCACTTTGGTCTGTATACAAGTCTAGGCAACTCAAATCAGGACAGAATTAAACAAACATTTGCAAAAAAAAGTCCAGAAAGTTCTTGCTTTATGTTTCTCTAAAGCAGCACTAGCTCAAGGCACTTAATCTGTTATGAAGTATATATAGACACAAGAACATCAAGCCGCTTTCAGATATTCATTGCTTTCCATGAGTTAATCTAATGGCATCTGAACGTTTTGGTGTCACGTCTGAATAAGCACAATGGTCACCCTGGTACCGTAAAAAGGCGACACAGCAATTGCAAGTCTGAACTGCATTAATCAATAAGCATGCACAAGATTACGGCACGCTGACGTAGGACTGACTGACATCAATTATAAAAACAAAACCCTGCTATTTATTTAATAATAAATAAATAAATATTCACGACAGGGGCCTTGCTAGAGACACTACAGTTTAAATCCCTGGCTGGCGTTTCACGTTCTTGAAAAATCTAACCAATCATAAACCAGACTGTATTCCTGTCACCACGGCTTTATCTGCTGCAGTCATGGTTATGTCTGAATGCAGTCATGAGGAACATTAAAGTGATAGTCATCTATGTCTGAATAACAGGTTGCTTACCCCGATAACTTGCCCATATCTGAACAGAGCCCACCTGGCAAGGAGAAGACTCCAGTGTGCTGCCGTGATCACCAACACATTCTAGAATCAAATGGCAAGTTATATTAAAGCAGAATCTTTTGATTTAATGCATGAGTGAAAATAAATTGATATCAGCTCAGTGTTGGATAAGCTATTTAAAAAATAATGCAGTTATCCTAGCTTCGTTTAAGTGCAAAGATACAGAGAGCTTGGAAATATTTGTAAAGCACAGGTGGAGCTGCCTCTGACAGGGTGGTGGTGATTTTGCCAACCTAGACCTGGTAAACTTGAATAACAATGTCACTTGGTTATAAAATGGGAGAAAAAAACTACAGTATTTGGTAACCTGTCACCATTCTTTTTTTTTATGGCAGTTCTTGTAACGCCACAGTGACTCCAAAATAGATGTTTAAAAATGTATTTTTTAATTTATATATGTTTGCATTTGAGTTGGTCTATAATCTTACTGGTGGCATGCTCTAAACTATTCAAACCTCAGCAGGTAGAACAGCATCCTGGGTAAGTTTGTTTAGAATTACAACAAAATAATAATAATAAAAAAAAAAAGAGTAATTCCAAATTGGGATATTTATAAGCCCTTAAGTATCGTGATATCGAATCTAGTCCTTGGTGATCTGTCACGTTATGAGGAATTTCCCAATAAACTGTTTCTAATGAAACATAATAACCACAGTTGAAAACCTTAGTAAGTTACTGTATTTTTATTGTATTTTCCAGGTTTATAAGCAGTGGTTTACATTTCTAAACAGTCACGAGGCATTGTTCAAGTAATATTAAACATGTTGGCTGCAATAGGACAGGAAAATAAGTCAATTGACCTGTAAATTTAACAGCTTATAATCTTTTTTGTTTCCTCCGTGCTAACTGCTTTCTTCATTATTCTAATGTAAATATGTAAATAACACTGTTGAGAACAGGCATTTAAAAGGAACAGTAGCAGAGAAAGCCTATTGCCAGTGAAGTAATTAGTCTGTTTGTCCAACAATAAAGAGCACAAGTTGTAAAATAATGCATTTTATTCATTATGAAGATGATACGTGCTTACATAAATTCTATTTATTTAATTGCCAATGGGTTCCTGTTTTTTTTAATAAGCTCACTAAGCCAAAGAAAGAAAAAAAAGAATAGGCTCCACCTCATGCCTGATTAACTGGTTATTGAGGGTGGATAAATGAATGACCATAGATTTCCTAATTTAGAAATCGTAAGAGTAGAAACATCATAGTGTGCACTGGGAGTGCAACTGTAGTATGTTACATATACCGTCTTACAGCAGTAACATTGAATGGCTTGTTGTTTTCAGAGATTTTTAAAATTTTTTTATAGTTTATGTAGGTTATGAAACTTATTGGTTGGCTGATTGTTTTACCTTTATAACTGAGCATTTATTAATTTCAATGTGAGTGCCTGTGTAATGCATATACTATTCTGTTCATCCTTAAAGCGGGGTCCAGGCATTGATGGTTTAAATTAGGCTACTAATTTTAGTTTTTTTTTATTGTGCAGTAGAACAGATTTAGTTTGTTGCAACATTTTGCAAGCAGGTAGAGCCAAAGATGAAGAACCTTAATGGCATTTAAAATGGTTCTCTTTGAGCTGTGGTTGAGAAACTCGAAGGCAGAATTTCCATACTATGCTACTACCTTTCGGTAAAAGAAAACTGCTTCCAGTTAAATCCATGCTCATTTCAAGGTTAAATCTAGATACAGATGTGAATATTAGGAGCAACAAAAAAAAGATACAGATCTAGAAAGTGGTGTTGTATTACGCTTGTATGAAGGTCATTTTTAAGTTTGCTGTACTGGCAGATTCGGCGTTGATAGCAAGCCCTGTAATGGCATATGATGAAGCCAGGGAAAGTACCATGTGGAAGCCACAAAGTGAGATTTTCCGCCATCGTAAGGTGTGGCAGCTGACCTGATAACATATTATGTGTAATCTAAGACCAGGTTGAAGGTAAGAACCTGCCAGATGCACACTGGCTCCCCGAGGAAAGGAATGTGAAAACAAGAAACTGAACAGGATGGTGGAAAACTCCTCCTGTTTGTCTAGTGTATTTCACTGTTACTTCTCCGCGGTGCATTCAAGTCAAACCGGAAATTTTGGTTGTGCAGAATAACAGAACAAAGTGATAAGTTTTAAAACCTCCTTTTATTTCTCTATATAATCTCCTGTTACACTAATGCATGCAGTGTTTCACTTGTGCCTGGATACCATTAAGGTAGAAAGTTTTCCCAGTACGCCGGAGCCATGATAGGACTGCCCGCTTCATGTCTGAAACACTGGCTTCCCAGGAACTCCTTTAGGGCACTTTGACATTAGGGCCCTAGGATCGTT
The DNA here is from genome assembly GCA_030014305.1 of Clarias laeviceps. Lineage (NCBI taxonomy): Eukaryota > Metazoa > Chordata > Actinopteri > Siluriformes > Clariidae > Clarias > Clarias laeviceps. Next base: position 17,380,055 of record JAQMYJ010000037.1, read on the forward strand.
TCAGAGAACTCGTCATCAGTGCTGTTATTCTCCCTTTTGAAAACTTTTTTCCCAGAAATATCTGTATTATTATGCATAACACGAAGGATAATGTATGTCCTTGTTCTCGTCTTCTCTTTGTGTTTAATCACAATCCATGTGGGTGCATACTGCCACCTGCTGAATTGGTGAGTGTACAATACTCAAGAGTACAGAGTACAAAAATAATGTGATGGCTGGCCAGTTGGGAGTGAGGAGGGGGAGCACTGTGGGAACTGTACAAATCAATCGTACCTAATGTGAAAATGCCCTAAATGTCGAAATCGCTTGGCGCAAAATTAGAACTCTAGGGAAGAGGTAACAGAAACTCTCAACCGAGTTCCTGTAATGTGCAAGTGGTGCAGTGGGCAGTATGAGATGTCCTCCGCTGACCTGCAAAAACCGAATGCCTACGGTGATCAAACCAGGATGTTTTTTCTTGAGTGTTTCAGTCACTGGATGTTCACAGGAGCTACTGCAGCGTGATCTGAGTCACATCGTCATTCACAGACCTGTAGGCTTCTTTAAAACATTTGCCCCATTCAAATGTTTTACCGCAGCTAAGAGTCTCATCACCGTTCTGTGCTTGAAGTCTTCTTTAAATGTCAATCAGTTTTACGCTTTCATTCACAAGAAATTACATCACGCGGCACCCGTTCGACTTCAACGCCCCGCATAATGTTGTAGTAACTGCAGTCTGTATTAATTCTGGTCAGTTTATTTTGCATAAAGGGTGATGTATGTGTATACTATGTATTTGGCGTTCTGATATATAACTATTTCGGATGCTAATCCTGTTAAGTGAAGCAATGAGAGAAATCCTATCCAGGCTGTATCCCTCCTGCTCGTGGCTGGTATTCCTGGGACAGGCTCTGCATTCACTTCTACTCTGAACAGGAAATTAATCTGCATGAAAGAATGAATGGTTTGTGAGGTTCGATGGAGAGATTTTATTTGTTTCAAGATTAGTGTTTAAACTAAGAGGCGTCTTTTTATTCAGAGAAGCTTGATTATCTAACAAAATCTCTATTTTATTGGATTAATTGGGTCACAGCCCATCTCCTTTAAGGCTGTATGGAGGGACTGCGATAAAATAAAAACCTTATTGAATTTTCCCTTTCATTTAGCTCCTAGGATAGAATCTAATATTGGTAGTATACTGTGAGGTGAGAGCTTCTCATCATCATGTCAGATGTTTATGGAGAAGCTACCACTTTCTCTCCCTCACACCACACATTCTCTCTCTCTCTCGCTCTCTCTCGCTCTCTTTGTCCTTAGGCATGTGGTGATATTAAAACGCATTTAAGAGGACTGCTGCTTCCAGTGTGAAGTGCTGGGTCATAAAAAGCAAACAAGAGTTCCCGAACATACGCATCAGCACACACGCGTACACATGTGTATAACGCCAACTGTGCTTCTCCCCGAGGCGCTCGCTATGCAGGGAGATTGACCTCCCATGAGGGCACATGTTCAAAAACACCAGCACTGCAGACGCATACAACAAGCTCACTTTATTCACACATGCTGAATGGACAGGTTACGCGGAACACAGGAGGTTTTTACAATGCGGCGACTGTGAACGAATTTAGCCTTTTACCGCAATAGCATGTTTATCATTTAGTGCTCTGCAGTGCAGAGGCCGTGCAAGGGCTGCATTTTCACAAAACCATGTAAAACAAACGTGCGCAAACCAAGACAACCTAGGATCCACAACCCTGCAAAGTGTTAAAATAACACTCTCCGGCGAAGTGTTCGGTGCTTGAGAGCGGGGATGAGTAGGATGTAGCTCTGGACACCTGTGCCAGCTCGCCCGCTGCCATGACAGCGCTCGTAGTAGTTATGTATTATTAATACCCGGCTTTCTCTGCCGTTATTTTTAGCTGTTACACATTTTCCCATTCTTCAAAAGACTCCCTGCCGTTCTGTCGTCCAGCAGGCTTTGAGGAAATATGTTTGATGAAGTCCACGTGTTTGAAAGAGCGCTTGAGGAACAGACGCTTCTGCAGTTCAGCTATCAGCACTCAGGAGTGTAGATTAAAATTATAAATGGAGTGCACTTGATTTGGGCTGTAAGTAGTGTTTTTTTTGGGGTCAAAAGAATTTGGTTTAAATAGTTGGAGGGGTTCAGAGTGCAGAGTGACTGTGACTAGCGCTTAAACATATGCCTCGCTCAACAAGTGGTGTGTATGTGTAGGGGGGCTTAAGAGAAGATTCAAAAGGTATGAGTAAATGTCACATTTGAAGAGATGACACAGGCTATTGAAGTAAGTGTGTGTGTGTCTGTGTGAAGCATGTTCTGGCTTGAGCTGCTTTCTTTCCAGTGTTTCTGCTGTTATTTTATGCCTAATGTCGTTTTTTTCCCCAGTTATTTTTATAAACAGTCACTCCGTCAACAATCTATCGCTTGGGCTCTCTTGTGAATTTAATAAGGCATGTCATGTAACTGCAAATCTGTCCATCCTGAAGACAGTCTTTTTAGTTACAGCTTTAACTCTGACTGACGCTAAAGACGTCCTCGCACACAAAGCTCCACTACATTAACCATTACGCACGTTTTTAATCCGTTTATGTGGAACGTCCACCACTATTAAAGTCCCAGTGTAAAATGTTGCTATAGAAACGTTTAAGAATGAGCGCTTTAATATAAGCCTTGCAGCCGGAGCCGCCATTATAGAAAATGAGCATGCTTTGTCCAATCAAAATTGTACTTTTTATTTATTTATTCACTTTTTTCTAACCCTTTTCTATGAGTTATTGGCACAGGGTTTTATGCCAGGTGCCTTTCCTGCCACAACATACCCATTTCTCCAGGGTGGTGACTGGCACTGAGGATGCACTGCTTGTCCAGTGGCTGAGTATTATATATGGGCAAAGACGCAACAGTGGCAACCAAGTAGTGCCTGGAGTCAAACTTATGCCACAACGTAGTGACGAACAAGCTGAATTGAGGATTTCACAGTTATTCTCTAAAAACGTCTGAAATAACGTTTAATACCATTTATTCAAATTACTAAGCAGTTATTAGATTTTATCTCATAGAATTGTACGCCTTTGTTCTGAGATTACTGTTTTTCCTACATTCCTGAATTTGATACAGTGTGGTATGGGAGACATTTTGACCATACTTTAAATCTATTCACTGATAAAAAATAAAAAAAAACACTAGCAAGGTTTACATAGACAATATTTCAATACTTCAACCCGATTGAAATCGTTCACATTAGAGATTCCAAATAAACTGTTTCCAAATTAACCGATGTGATTAAATGTGCACTTTTCAAATCATTTAATCAAGATATAACTTGTTTTGACAAAGTGGTTCTGCTCACTATGAAGCATTTAATCCACGACTTTAAGTTATGTTACGTTCTTTTTCGACAAATCCTGCCTTCTGCTTTATGATTGGCGGCAGGAATTCAGTCACATCTGTGATTGGTTTGATGCTTCACTACATGTGCTGAATTGTATGTTGAGCCAGTCAGATCCTCTTTCTCAGCCAGAGAGAGAAGTGGAGGATGGAAGTGAAGGCTGTGAAGAGACAGTGCTTCAGTCAGAATTGACTGCGAGAGGGAAATTTTGCTTCCATTCTCAAACACGCTACCTAATGTTACTCCCACATGGGGCAAACCTATACAAAAAATATACAGTATATAATGTCTAATATTCAAAAATTTACACCCGTTTCATTACGATTATGAAAGTTATACCGATTGGGCCGGATCGGGTTAGATCATTCTGACCGAGGAGTTCACATGAATATGAGGGTCGTGATAAAACACTTATTAAAGCGGTTCAGAGGTTCTTCAGTGGTGTCATGGAGCAGTTGGTATGTGGTTCATTCACTCTCGTAGGTGGTGGAGATTTTTTGATAATGGAGTATAGAGTTGAAAAAAGTGTTGATGTGGACAGCTTCGAGCTGCCACTACTAAAACGCTTGGTGAAAAAAATCTCATGCAGGAGGTGGAACAAGACCACTGAAATGGCTAAATCCAACCATGCACACTAAACTGCTGGACAGTAAGCACTAATGGACATACAATTCAGCAGGTTCATAAACTGACTGGTATCTAAAACACGTATCCATGTCAGGGTTAATACATGGGAAGTCCTGACACGTCTTGACGGTTCATAGAACATCGTGATGTGTAGTAGGTACTTTGTAGGGAAGTAGTCTATATCTGTAGACAGTTTGTGTTAGTGCTGTGAGTTTATAAATGATTACGTTGTAATTGTTAGCTTCTTGTACCATTTTGTGATAATGCATATTAAGATCATAGGAGACTTAAAGTATGTGATGTTACGGCCTTAAGCGACCGAGAACTGTCCACAATTTCAATTCTGGACAATTTAGTGAGCTTTCGCAGAATATGGGGTAGGGGTAGGGGTTACTCAGCGGTTACTTATCTGAAGGTCCCAGGTTCAAATCCCAGCACCACCAATACCTCATTCCACTACACTGGTGCTGGTGCCAGGTGCTGGACTGGGAACCACCGAGAACCGGCCCGCATTTACACTAGACAGGAGCTCAGCGGGAGCTGCATGATAAT